>CM064492.1:28541287-29263787 GCA_032716605.1 Paralithodes platypus
TATTCAGTATGATGATATCTCTTAGGTTTAAATCTGGGTAATCTTTTTACAAATTAATAATTCATCTATGGAATGATGGGCAGGTTAGGATAGCGACTCAGCCCGCGAAATTCAACAATTGAGCAAGAGAAGCAAACGAATTGCCTAGGAATATGGAGGCGTATTCATGTGTTGCCACCCGCTCGAGCATCAAGGAGTATGGCAATAGATAGATAGATCAAATGATAATTAACCAGTTGAATGAACACTGTTTGTTTTGTGTATATCTCTTTGCTATGTATATTTATATTATATTTTGTCTTGCAATAAAGCAATGTAATCAGGACTGCATTATCGATTATTAGAATAAAACAAAAATATGTTAACACCTGTAAGATAAGGTGGTGGTTATGAACAAACAGAAATACAGTATACTGATGAATTGATAATGGGTGCATCTTTGTGAGGGAAAGTAAGTTAGTGAAATATGACATACATACTAGAATCGGGTACTGGTTGGCAGGAATGGTAAACATGAAACGCACCATGAAAACCTCTATAACCACGTTGCAAGATCCAAACTCATTTTTGCCTCATCCTTGGCTCCACACAGTGTTAAGTATGATGTGATGAAGGTCTGCCTAATAAACCCACTCTTGAAGGCTCTCGGACCCACATCTTTTGGTGCGCTATGCTCGGAGAATGTTCTCTACGATCTTCACAATTATAGGGACTCTCCCTTAGGCGATCGACACTAAGAGGTTCCATGCTATGGTTCAAACCCTAGGTGTTCCATGCTATGGTTCAAACCCTAGGTGTTCCATGCTATGGTTCAAACCCTAGGTGTTCCATGCTATGGTTCAAACCCTAGGTGTTCCATGCTATGGTTCCCATAATTAGGGGTTTCACATATAGAGGCTTTCCTCTAGTCGGTTCTATCTGGAAAAGAAACGTTCCCAAAATGTTGTAAATTAGTCTTCAACATACCAGTTTAAGAAATATATTACGATTTGTTGGTAAAGCCATGTAACAACTGTTGCGAAATCTGCTTGCTAAAATGTATGTACGCTTTACCAACTCTGCAGGTTCTTCACCCCCTTGCAGAATCTTGCTTTGCACAGAGATACAATACATTCATGAATCGAGTATTGTTTGTATGTGTCGGGGGGATTACACACACGGAGATCTTCTAGAAAGAGTGGAGTTACAAGCAGTTCATTTCATAAGCCCTTCTTCTTTATAACTCCTTTTCGGTCTCGAATCCAGTAATGTTTCATCTTTCTCTCTCCCTCTCTTACTCTCACACACTGACACTCTCTCTTTCCTATCACAGTCAATAATGTTCTTCTGGATTATCTCGGAATAACCTTCAAAGTGGCATCCGCTTTTCAACATACTCTCACCCTAATTTTGTACAAAGATCTAAGGCTAGAGGGAACCGGTTTTCACCGTCTTTATCTATTTTATCTGGTAAAGTATGGAACTCATTCTATTTTACCCATTGCTATGACCTAAAAGTGTTTTACTTTAACGTACTGTGAATTCGCCCACCTATTACTTGCTTCAATTTGAAGGCACAATGATGCAATCTTATCTCTTGTCTGTTTCCAGATATAAACAATTATAAAGTTTGTGGCAGTGATTATGCTACACTATACACTATATTTTACTGATCAATATTGTCTTCCTATAATTGTCTACAAGGATAACATACGGAGATTTTAGCAACCATTATCACACTGCATGAACCTAATTGAAGCTTTTCTTTCTTATGATCTCTCGTTGTTCTTTTATTTTGTATAATTTCACTGTTTGTTTCCAAATCTACATTACTCCTGTTTTAAATGTAATTAACCTCCTCATTTGTCTTTTCAGTAGCATGCTCTTTTAGTCTTTCTTGCACCATTCAGTCACATATGCCCCATAATTACTTATACAGACACAATTAGTCATATACTTATCTTCGTTCGGTTAAAAAGGATAAATCCATATTCGCCCCAGCCACTTGCTCAACACTTATGCTGCACTCACATACGAGGGAGCACTAATATATTGTGTCCGTCTCAAATTCTGACAACTATTATGATTGACGAGGGACGGTGTTGTGTTCTCACAGCGGTGTGGTGATATTATCTGCAACTAATTATGCGGGTTGTAACGTATTGAAGCTCTATTACTAGCCCTTAACTGCAGTGTGAGAAAGAGAGAGAGAGCGCTAACATAATACTATTTTTGTTTGTTTTTATTTTATTTATTTTTGATGGGGGGGGGGGGGGGAGTGTTATTGCTTGTGTTAGTTTGCATTTGTAATATTCCAATGCCTTTATGCGTATTTACCCGCATTAAATTATCTACATATGTGTAAGTATATGCTCAAAACATGGGAGGTAATGTACGTATGTATTTTACATTATTATGTATGTCGAGTGGATCCCTGAAGATTCATAACTTAATAGTGACATGCGAAGTGCAGTACGAGCCACAGACACATTATAAAGTTGAATTTCCTTATAGGCAACCAGTAACTATTAGTTTGGATTAGGTTTTCACATTTTTATAAAATATAACACATTTGTTTTCCATCTCTTATGTTGTCTTTGCTATACAGTATTTTGTTATCACCAACACATGCATTTACAGAAGAGGTATTATGCTTGAAAGTAGGTATTGAAAGTACCGAACCATGCCTCTACTTCAAATTATCTGCGTGGTTGCTTCTAAGTTATACATAAGTGTCCATGATTATGCATATGCGTTCGTACATGTATATATATTTATTCGCAATACAGTATATATGTAAAGCTGTTAAGCTTGCGTGAGTGTGAGATTATACCGTAGGGGTGCGAGGGCTGGAAAATATGTGCCATCCCGCACCTGAGAATGACATACTGCAGCGGCTACTACAGTATATACTGTATATATATATATATACATATATATATATATATATATATATATATATATATATATATATATATATATATGGTGATGAAGGACACAACAGACAAAGCTGCCTGAAACAAGTGTCTCTCCCAAAGTTGTAAAAGTGATAGTCACTCTTCTAAACGATTTTATATTATTATTATTATTTCTGTATCTGTTTTTTTTTGTTTTTTTTTTTAATTGGAAAGAAGTGTGGTGTACTTGTTTAGTGTAGTGAAATGAATGGGAGTAAGAGGTGTTTGTGAGAGCTAGCTGTATTTCTCTGTGAGACACAAACAGAAACAATGAAGGAAGCCAGACCAATGAAACAGGAGTTCCTGTTAACCCAAGCATTATACTATGCTTGGGTTAACCCTATCTAAACTGAGACACATGGCAAGTAACAAATATATATTTGGTCTGTCCATTGGTATTTCCATATATATTTTTGCGTTTCTCATTTCTATGTATAAAACGAATTACAATAACGTAAAAGATAGAAATAAATAAGTAGTGAACGACAAAATCAGCAAGCATGTAAAGATACATTTTGGTGAGAATCGACAAACAAAAGGCTTAAAAAAAAAATAAAAAAAAATAAAAAAATAATAATATATATATATATATATATATATATATATATATATATATTAGTATAGCCAGGTAATAGATTCTCTTTTAAACAGACGAGGTTAAAGGCAACAGCAGTTTCAGCATTAAGTATTTTATTGTTACAGCTTTCAATATTTCTAACAATTTTCCTCTGGGGTTCAGAGATGAGGTACAACAGGTTAGCAAAATTCATGGTGGATCCAACGTTTCACAAGTAAACATCTTGCATCTTCAGGGAATGGGCAGGTAATGATTAGAATAAGGACAAAGCAACATATTTATACAAAATTCGAGGATCAAGAATAGGTAGGTGGGCGGAGCTACTGGGTGTGGGGTGGCTGTTCATTGGTGGAAGGCAGTCTATTCGCGAGACGGGCACTAAATCTTATCGGTGGTTGGTTGTTGGCTGTGGGTGGCTGTGATTGGTTGGTGTTGTCAGTAGTGTGCTGATCGCGGAAAGGTACGGGAGGGGGGCACAGGGCGAGAGGAACGAGGGCAGTATGCCTGTAGCGCTTGCCTGAAGGAAGAATTTGAAGGTCTTGTGTTTGGTTGTTGATGCTGGGGTTGAGCGTTTGGATATATAGAGCTTCTAAAATAGCTAGTCTTCTGGGGTCTGATTCTTTGTCGAGTATGGTAGTTTGTTTGTCTAGGTCGGCGCGAGTTAGGGCAAGATGGTGGGGGGCTTGATAGTGATCTTTTATAGCGCCAGATTGAAGGTGGAGGGTTAGTCGACGGGAAAGGTGAGTTTGTGTCATTCCAACATAGGATAGGGGTCCACAGTCCCCAGTGCTTACGGTACTATCACAGATCCCTACTGCTACCTACCAGACCACCAAGGCCCTGAACAAACTCCTCACCCCTTTTGTTCCTCGGCAATACAACCTCAACTCTGCTTATGACTTCCTAGAAATTCTACGAGATGCCCCCCCTGCTAACGACCACATCATCGCCTCCCTTGACGTAGAGAGTTTGTTTACCAACGTGCCCGTTGACAAGACAATAGATTTTATCCTACGTCGAGTTTACCACTGCCCTAATACGCCCCCACTGGACATCCCGGAGAAGGCCCTGAAGACGCTCTTGGAACTATGTACCATGGAGTCCCCTTTCCTCTGCCCCCGCGGGAATATGTACCAGCAAATCGACGGTGTAGCGATGGGAAGCCCCCTGGGGGTCCTGTTCGCCAATTTCTTCATGGGAACTATCGAAGAGGAACACCTGCCTGCCCACCGGCCCACTGTCTACTGCAGGTACATCGATGATATCTTCGTGCGGGTGAAGGACCTGGACGAACTCAGGGACCTCCAGCAGCGCTTCATGGCCGCCTCCGGACTCAACTTCACATACGAAGAAACCACCGATGGTCATCTACCCTTCCTCGACCTCCTTGTCTCTCTCCACGACCACGGCTTCAAAACTACAGTGTACACCAAACCTACTAACAATGGCCAATGTCTTAATGGGGAAAGTGAATGCCCAAAACGATACCATCAGTCCACCATCGCCGCCTATGTCAGGAGAGCCCTCACCCATTGCACCACCTGGAATGACACACACAATGAATTGGAAAGGCTCACCCAGGTCCTAGTCAACAATGGGTATTCCAACACTGACGTCACCAATGCCATCAACCACCACCTAGAAAAATGGTACAAACAAGACCCCCCTAGCACCAACCCGGCCAATGACATTACATTTTTCTACAGAAACTACATATCTTCCGACCACACAACAGACGAATCCATTATGAAAGAAATAATTCACAAAAACGTCCTCCCCACCAACCCTGACAATAAAATAAAACTAATTATTTACTACAAATCTCCTAAGACCTCCAACCTTGTCCTCCGTAACCGCCCCATTTCCACCAACCAACCGAAAGACGATCATGTGATATACCAGCATATTTGCACCTCTGGGGACTGTGGACCCCTATCCTATGTTGGAATGACACAAACTCACCTTTCCCGTCGACTAACCCTCCACCTTCAATCTGGCGCTATAAAAGATCACTATCAAGCCCCCCACCATCTTGCCCTAACTCGCGCCGACCTAGACAAACAAACTACCATACTCGACAAAGAATCAGACCCCAGAAGACTAGCTATTTTAGAAGCTCTATATATCCAAACGCTCAACCCCAGCATCAACAACCAAACACAAGACCTTCAAATTCTTCCTTCAGGCAAGCGCTACAGGCATACTGCCCTCGTTCCTCTCGCCCTGTGCCCCCCTCCCGTACCTTTCCGCGATCAGCACACTACTGACAACACCAACCAATCACAGCCACCCACAGCCAACAACCAACCACCGATAAGATTTAGTGCCCGTCTCGCGAATAGACTGCCTTCCACCAATGAACAGCCACCCCACACCCAGTAGCTCCGCCCACCTACCTATTCTTGATCCTCGAATTTTGTATAAATATGTTGCTTTGTCCTTATTCTAATCATTACCTGCCCATTCCCTGAAGATGCAAGATGTTTACTTGTGAAACGTTGGATCCACCATGAATTTTGCTAACCTGTTGTATCTCATCTCTGAACCCCAGAGGAAAATTGTTAGAAATATTGAAAGCTGTAACAATAAAATACTTAATGCTGAAACTGCTGTTGCCTTTAACCTCGTCTGTTTAAAAGAGAATATATATATATATATATATATATATATATATATATATATATATATATATATATACACGCTAAGAACTATGCCCATGTAATGCCGCCTGCAGGAGGACTATTTAGTTTGTTCTCAGACCTCTATCAAGTTTAACAAAAAATACCTCCAGCCCCCCTTCGTGATAAATGTGTACATTTTTCGGTAGAAAAATATCCTGGCCGAGGGCCGATTCCTACCAAATTATAGGCTCGCTTTCGTTTTCCAGGAAATAATAGATACCTAAATGGCACGAAAGGTCTTAAAACCGCCAAATTAATGGGGCGAGCGTCTTAAAATCTCAAAACTAATGGGGCAAAACAGGAGGGAGAAGGGGGTCCAGAAAAAAACACTCAAATTTGTTTGGGTATTAGCGGATAAGACACTCTAGTATTGGGTCTGGGCTCGCACTCTGGCATTATGGTTGGCTCTGTTAACATCATCTGGTACGACCTCCTGTGGGGTATTAGGATTATTGCTATATTATTAGCCAGGTTTTTGGTGGCTTTTGCCATGTTTCAGCAATACTATATCTTACTTATGCCCTTGGCTAACAAAAACTCCTTTGTAGAATTCCTTAAAAAAAAAAAAAAAAAAAAAAAAAAAACCGCCTTCAAATTAGATGTGTTTATTTTGTTATTGAATAATTTCCTAAGTTGCAAGTTCGCTGACGCTCGCCCAGAAAGTAATCGACACCTGAATAGGGTGAAGCGTAATTTTATAGCCAAATTAATGGGTTGAAATATCTTAAAGTCACCACAATAATGGACCGAATCAAGGGAGATCCAACAATACCTCCCTTGGACAAAATAGGGTTTAGGGTAGATAATGAGACGCAGGACAGAAAATCCAAATTGGTAGACTCTTCCCGATGTTTGGGAGGGTTGACATGTTGAGAGTGGTATCGTTTGTCTTAATTAACCTCCCCACAATGTGTTCTATCTTTTTCTGCTTATGCCTTAATAATCCCTTCTGCACTCTGTGTTCTATCTGTATCTGTCTGTGTCTTAATTAATCTCTTCACACTGTCTTCTATCTTTCTCTTTGGCCAGAATATAATTATATTAAGTAGTCGGTAAAAGATTAGTAGCAGAGTGGGAAAACCTTATGTTCAACGCATAATATTTGTTGTTGTCATATATACATCTGCCACTGTAGTCGAAGATGCAAATTTATCTTCACACATGCTAAGTTGCACTATATTCTTTTAGTTTTTACTCTTTGTAGATTTTCCCCTTTCTCCTTCTCCCCCCCCCCCCCACCTCTCTCTCTCTCTCACTCTCTCTCTCTTTCAATGTGTGACAACAATCAAATTATGTATTTTGAAAGTTTGTAGCAGGCTTTATGCTGACGGCAGAGGAAGGCCTTGCTTTAGATCAGACAGAGCTGTTGGCAGTACACTTCCACCACCCATCACATTGATTACACCTGCGGTTCACTTTTGCATCAATTGTTCCTGTAATGAAGTGGCCTTGAAAGGACAAGTAGATTTTCCTTTGCTTGATGTATTTTTTATAAATTCTAAGCAAATTATATACTGCGATGTTCGCCTCCACCGTAACCTTTTCTATATTTTTGTTTTTTCCAGTAACCTGCCACCCTACCACCAATATCTCTGGTGTTATTGTCTTCCTCCTGATGCCTGCACTCTCCAACCCTCAGCCCACTATTGTTCGCCTTGGAATTCTAAGTTGTATTGTGTGATTTAGAGCCGTAGATCACAGCGAGAGATTGGTGGACACGTCAGTCTTCGCTTCAACTTTTATCTTAGTATGGTCATACTGGCAGGCTGTTTTATCTGATCCAGTGTTCGGCTTCAGAAGATATGGCGGAGGATTTGGAAGTGTTTGTGTTTGGGGGTTTATGATATATTGAAATATTTTAAAGTATGTAATTTCCTAAATAAAAATCGGCATGTTGTTATAAAATAAATTCGATGCAAACTTATATTTTCGATTGAAATGGACATATGGTTTATATATATTTTGTTTTGACATTTGGATATATATATATATATATATATATATATTCTCGATTCTGATAGAAGAGGGCTTTATTACGCTGAATTAGGTGAGGCTTTGTGTCGTCTCCAGAACATTTGGTGCACTACTACTGCTAAACGGCTGCCTCCACTACGTCGAACACTACCGTAAGACCAGAGTTGTTCACAGAGCCAAAATGAACAAAGTGAACCTGTCCGCTGTCCGGAGTTTTGTTACACTTGTTAAGTAGGTAATTTCGCTGCATTATTTAGTCTTCCGAACCTTTGGCGCACTACTCCTCCTAAACGACTGCCTCCATGACATTAAACTTTAAAACCAAAATTGTTCTCAGAACCAAAATGAACAAAGTAAATCTCCCGGATTCCCACTACACTTGCTAAGTAGCTCATGTCGCGGGGTTTTGTTATCTCCGGAACATATGATGCATTACTAAACAGCTGCCTTCACGACATTGAACACCAATGTTATGCACAGAGCCAAAATGAACAAAGTGAACATGCCAGATTTCCGTTCCCGACTGTGGTGGCTCTTGCACCTTGAGATTGTCTAAAACGGTAAGTAGCAGAATCAGGATGTAGCAGATTCATCTGCCTTTATGTTTATATATACAGTAAATATATTGTATGTAGCATATCTCACAAAAACGCGTAAATTACATGAATAAATGCTTAGGCCTCAGCCAGGATTCGAACTGCAGTCAATCAGAATGACATCCCACGTTTCAACCCACTTGGTTATGGCGTGATAAAAGCTTCTCAACCTTTTCGCATATATTTAGAAGGAAAACCCTACTTGGGGGTATCATTTATATGTAGAATATATTACGAACATGCATTAGTTACATGAATATATATTATGTAGAGCTCAGCCAGGATTCGAACCGCATTAAATCAGAATTATATCTCACGCTTAAAGCCACTCGGCCACGGAGTGATAAAAGCTTATATATCTATCTATATATCTAATGCCGGATGCCGTGCCCACCCCAAAGGGGTGGCCAAGAACGAAACGCCCCTATGCACTTTTGTCACCAGTCAGTCGACGCCCCTACTCCCACCCAGCACCGCTTTCACGCATATACTTCTTAACTCCATCGTTCCACGTCTCTCTCGGTCTACTCTCCCTCTCTGTCCTTCCACCTCACTCTCGTACACTCTCTCAGTCATTCACTCGCTTCCCATACGTTCCACATGGCCGAACCATCTCAAGTTATTCCTTTTCACACTTTCTAGAATATCTACATCCGCACCACACTGCTCTCGTACTTCCTCATTCATCCTTTTATCCCTCTATGTAACTCTGCACGCATTTCTCAAGTAACTAATTTCCACCCCTCTCACTCTTGGTTTGTGTTTCTCCAACAATGCCCATGCTTTGCTCCCGTAAGTCAATGATGGGATTACCACACTGTAATGCAAGGATTTCTTCACTTCCATGCTGACCACCCTATTTCTTGTTACTGCTTTCAGCGTTCCTACAACCCTCTTCCCCTGTTGCACCCTCTCGTGCACTTCTTCATCCATACTCCAATCTTTTCTCAACACACTGCCTAAATACTTAAATGAGCTGACATTCTCCATAGCCTGACCGTTTAATCTCACCTCACACTCTGTGGCTGCACCCTTTTCAAAGACCATAACCTTACTCTTCCCCACATTTACCTTAAAATTCCGCTTTTCACACACTGTTCCAAACATATTTACCAGTCCCTGCAACTCCCATTCACTATCATTCATCAGAACTGTATCATCGGCAAACAGCAGTACAGGCAACTTCCATTAATCTCCTTCCCTTATCAGGGGTACACCAACATCCAATGCTCTTTCTTGTATTTCTTTCTTGACTCCATCCATATATATATTGTACAACCATGTGGACATCATACATCCTTGCTTTAACCCAACATTCAGATAAAAAAATTCGCTCTGTTCATTCTCCACATGTACTGCCGCCTTTGCACCCTCATACATGCTCTTCACTGCTTTCAGCAACTTGCCATCTACTCCGTATATTCTCAGTACTTTCCACAGACCTTCTCTATCAATTCTGTTATAGGCTTTCTCCAAGTCCAAAAAGACAGCATACAACTTATGTCCCTTCTCCAGATATTTCTCCACAAAACATTTCAAGGCAAAAGTCTGGTCTACACATCCTCTTCCCTTCCTAAACCCGGCCTTCTCCTTACCTCATTTCTCCGTTCTCGCTCTCACTCTCACTCTCTCGATCACTACCCTACTGTACATGTATCTTCCCTACTACGCTTGGAAGACATATACCCCAGTGATTACCACATACTCTTCTCTCCCCTTTACTCTTATACAGCGGGACTATTATGCCTGTCTTCCAGTTATCAGGCGCACTTCCCTTCTCTCTTGCTAGTTTACACATTGTCCATACCCATTCAATCACTATTTCACCTCCATACCTCAGCGTTCCCCCACACACTCCATCTATTTCTGATGCTTTCCCCATCTTCACTCTTTTCAAGGCTTCACACATTTCTTTCCTCCTGATCCCCACCTCTTCCTCCCCTACTTCTCTTCTTCTACCTCCCATACCCTATCCACCTTTGTTTGCTGGCGTTTCTTTCATTAAGTTCAACAATTCGTTGAAGTGCTCCCTATATCTCTCGACTCTCTCTTGCTTCTCGGCTAGCACTCGCCCATTCTTATCCTTCATACCCTTATTACTTCCCTTGCTACCCTCCCTAACATTCTTGACCTCTTTCCGGAACAGTTTCTTACACTCCCTCCACTTTACGCTTAAATTCCTTCCAATTTCCTCATATACTCTTCTCTTACTTTCCTTCACTACTCACTTCACCACTCTTTTTTTCTCCAATTACATTTCCCTTTTACGTCTCTCCAAATCTTCTTCCCTCAACTACCCAACCACTCTCTATATGCTTAATTCTTCTTATCTTCAACTGCTAGTTTCACTTCATCTGTGCACCATGCTGTTCCCTTCTCTCCCCTCCCTCTTCTCCTAACTCCACATACCTCCTCACATGCTGCGCACATCTCTTCTTTTGCTCACCTCTTCCACTTCCTCCATACCCTCCAAGTAAAACCTACCTAATCGTTTTTGTACTGTTCTCTTAAGCTCTTCCCTGAACTCCTCCTCCTGTAACCTTTCCATCCTCTTCACCACTCCACTCCCTCCAGCTCTACTCTAGCTTTCTTCACCCACTTCTTCTGTATCCTAATGTTAGCTACTACTACATAATGATCAGACAACCCCCCCCCCCCCATACCCCTATCTACCCTACCATATAGCAGAAGGCAATTCTTCATATATATATATTATCTCAGCTGGGATCGAACCTCCGACATTCAGACCGAGTGTCCAAGCTTTTGACCCATTAGCCTACACCACGATATGATAAAGTAATCTTAACCTTTTCCTATAAACAGTATATTAAGGAGAAGGAAAATCCTACTTGGAAAATGTATTTCAATTCATGCACAGGATCCATAATCCAGGATACCACACAGATGTCTACAAGATTACCCACGCAACTCGGGTTATAGAAATTTCATTTAAATTTCGGTCAGCCAAAAATGAGAGTCATTAATATCAAGTATATCTCACAAATACACAATTTATTCGAATACATCGAACTGAAATCCACAACATACATCAGCTAATACTGTAGAACAAATCATATAAAACATGTTTACAACACATAAACACAATAATAATCGGAACATAATTAATTCATGAGCAGACAAAGGGTAATCGCCAGCACTTCAGGGCAGTAATGTGATTGCCAGGGGAAACGAAAGCTGCAAATGATCGTACCTGAATAGAGATCATCATTATTTGCAACAAAGATAGAGAGATATTATACATTGTCTTTGTTTCATTCTGGTTGGCATCATAAGATTTTATTTAAATTATGAAATAACCGTAGGTGGCTAAATAATAATTAATTTCTCGTTGTTGGGATGGATTAGGTCATGGCTAATTGGTAGGAAACAGAGAGTCAGCATAAATGGTACCAAGTAAGAGTGGGGAGCAGTCAAAAGTGGTGTCCCCCAGGGATCGATATTAGGTCCCCTGTTGTTTCTTATATACATAAATTACCTAGATTTAGGTATAACTAGTAGGATAAGTAAATTCGAAGACGATACTAAAATGGGGAGATCAATTGATTCAGATAGCGATATAGAGTGCCTCCAAAGGGATCTAGATACCTTACATGAATGGTCAGTAAATTGGCAGATGAAGTTTAACTTTGACAAATGCAAGGTATTAAAGATAGGGAAGATGCAAACAAATGTTAAATATAAACTAGCTAATTTAGAATTAGAAAAGTCAGATGCGAGAAAGATCTAGGTGTGTTTGTTAGCAATGATTTGAAGCCTAGAAAACAGTGTATAAGCGTTCGTAATAAGGCAAACAGGATTCTCGGGTTCATCTCTAGGAGTGTGAGTAACAGAACTGCTGATGTTATCTTAAAACTTTACTTGTCATTAGTGAGACCCCATATGGATTATGCTGTCCAATCTTGGTGTCCTTATTACAGAATGGACATAGATTCATTGGAGAGAGTACAGCGTAGAATGACAAAAATTATCCATAATATTAGAAATCTTCCGTATGAAGAAAGGTTGAAGAAATTAGGTTTACATTCGTTAGAGAGACGCAGAGTTAGAGGGGATATGATAGAGGTGTTCAAGTGGGTTAGTGGGATTAACAAAGGGGACATGACAAATGTACTAAAGCTCAGTGATAGCGAAAGAACTATTACCAATGGTTTCAAATTAGATAAGTTTCGTTTCCGAAAAGATATAGGCAAATATTGGTTTGGTAACAGAGTTGTAGATGGGTGGAATGGACTACCAAGTGCTATAGTGGGATCTAAAACGGTGGGGAGCTTTAAGATGAAATTGGATAAGCATATGGACGAGAAGGGTTGGGTGTGAAGGGGGATCAGCCGGGTTGGACCAATCAGCGCTCTGCAGACCCCCATAATCCTGAGTTAATCTCTAACCGTTTTGGTAAGATGATCCTCAGGGTGTTAGAGTGTTGAGCCTATAATTGGGCTTCGTAATGGAATTGGGGTTGTGTGGGACAGGGATCTGCCTTGCTTGGGCCAATCGGCTTTCTGCAGACTCCCATTTTCTTATGTTCTTATGTTCTTATGTTAAGATAGCAGTACAGTTTACGCATTATGTTTTCTTTTATGTTCAAGGGGTCCTGGCTAGTCTGAAGAAAAATAGCTCAACGTCAAAGCATAATGAGTTAATGAAAGTCGACCAAAGTGTTCATGTGATATCTCTGAGTAACCAGAAACGAGCTTAGTAAATTTAGAAACTATTGCAATTTTGAAAGGTGTGGTGATGCAGAAAGCGGAAAGAGGGTGAGGTTTAAGTCATAAATAACAGTTATTACTTTCAATATAGGTACCACCAATTATAAATACTAATCAGATTCCTTTAATATTCGCTCTTATATATGCTTTAAATATCTTCTTAAATAACAAATAAACAAATATATACCAACTATCTCACAATCTCCGAAGCTGCTATTGGGTGATATATTGAATTTACTTAGGTGTCAGGTGATATATTAACTGTTTTATCTACAAGTTGATCACAGCTGTGGTTAACGAGAAGTATCAAGAGAGAGAGAGATAGAGTAGCAATGTAAATTGAAGCGGCGAGAAGCAAATGTGTAATTTAATAGAAGTGTATACGAGTGTGAACATTAATGCTCAGAACGCATCATTGTAACCAATACCAAATTACATTATCACAAACATGCGAAAATAAAGAACAGTTATGGTGATAGGCGGGGAGTTGCAATATTGCTCGCGATCTTACAATTTATACATCATCTATCAAACCAGTAAAACCCACCACCCTAATAATTGAGTTCACGGTATCTTAGTATCATTGGAACTAACAAGTCATGGGCGTATTGGAAGCTGCAATTTCCTTTTTCCTACAACCTCCTAATATAATTCTTACATCATAAATTTAGCCATGACACAGCAGAGCAGGGTAGTCAGAAGTCCTTACAGTACAGAGATCGGACAACCTTTCACCACGACGCTATTTGGTCTATTCACGCCATTTTTTACGGGATATATTTTTGGGATTGGTTCTACAACATAAATCCGGGTATTCCATCAACTGTGATAGTATATTATGTATATTACTGATAGTTGTAAGATGAGCAATTATAAAATATTCTGCTTGGTTTGGGCCCGTAGGACTTGCAGATAGGTCTTATATATATATATATATATATATATATATATATATATATACTGTGTATATATAGTCAGTTACAAATGTCACAGTTTCATTTTTATGAATAATACATCCGAATATATAATTATTTACTGCCCCAAATTAGAATTGCCTAGTTTGACATTCGTTTCGTAATAAATAAAACAAAACATTTTTGTTTTAAAGATATAGAAAGCTGTTAAATATACATACATAATGCAAAATAGGTGGAGGTCTATGTAATTTCCCTTGAACTACTTCTATAAAATATACTACCAATTTAGCCACACTTATCAACAACATTTCTGCCACGTCCCAAAACTGCACACCAATGCAGAGACATTTTTCTTCGGCAACTAAAGGAACTTCCCTCAAACATCAGTTCTGTCCACCATTTTTTTCCAAGATGAATCCCCTATTCTCTTATTTTCGACAAAGACTCAAGCTGATATATTCCGTTTTCTTGGTTATCAACTGCTTCAATTGTTTACCTAAAGGTGGTGTATGCTGCTTCGTAAAATTCGAAATCGCCCTGGAAAATGTTACTAGTTTTAATTGTCCGTATTTTGATCATTCTGTATACAAATTGATGTTTTGGGGTAAAATCAAGTACTTCTGTTACTTTTACCGTCCCCAAATGCTCCTGCAGAGCACCTCACAACTCTGTGTCCTAAACAAAAATTCTGCTTCTGAAATCGCTGTGTTGGGTGATTTTGATGTCCATATTGTTGAATGGCTCACACTTTCAGCCAGGACTGATGACTCTGGTTTTGAATGTGAGCTATTTACAGACTAATTCAATCTCCCTCAGCTAGTCAAACAACCTATCAGTAAACCAGATAACCAAGAACATTATCCCCACCTACTGGACGTATTTTTAACAAACAATTCAGAAAATTATAATGTTGAAGTGATGTCCCTGCTTGGATCCCTTGATGACTGTCTGATACAAGCCTCTGTATCAAGCCACAACTTCGCACTCCGAACCTGTTGTGTTGACTAAATGGCACTACAATCGGGCAGACTAGGAAGGTCTTTCTTCATAGACATTCCCTGGACTATAGTACAGAGTTCGAGCATTCCTCATTGACGAGCAGTTGGCCATAGTACAGTATATCACAGTCATGTGCGTTCTCAGATGCAATACTGTTCACCTCTGTGGAATGGATGTAGATTAGTTGCTATAAGGCAGTTGGACACAATTCAAAATAAAGTTATTAGATTAATCAATAACTCTGCAATGATGTAGAACTTTTATCCATTAATCATACAAAGATATGTTGCATCCTTTGCATTATTCTGCAGATATTTTCACATAAAATGTTCCGAGAAACTTACGTCGATTGTGTCACTTCTCCACAACTTTCCCCACAGTACTAGGGCAGCTGCAAATACCCATGAATTTACACTCCCTCCTCAACACTGTTGAATTTCTGTTTATCAAATTTCATTAATGCTACTATTCTCTGGAATTCAATTCATTGGAGTTGCTTTCCACAAAATTGCAATCTACAAGAGTTAAATCCAGTTGTTACAAACATTTTATAAATGAAGGATGCCTTTAGGTAGGTGGACCTTTTCTATTAAATGTTTTTTCTTCCTCCATTTATTCTATTAAATTAAATAAATGGTATAGACATGCTATATATAAAGAATATTATTTAAATGGACAAAACAACAAAGTGATGACTTTGGCCTAGTCTCTCTTTACTGTATGTTATGTACTGAAGAGGGTGTAAGAGAAGCGGCAATTAGTGCCAAGAACTGACTCTCTCAAAAAAAAAATTCCGGCAAAATGCCTCTACATATCTGAGTCCGGCATGCACTAAATTAAAGATTTTGTAAAACAAAATTAGCTACCCTATGATAATCTAACGTTAGTATAGTTGCCAATACAGATAATAAAAACCACCAATATTCTTTCAATAATTACAATGGCAATCAAAAGTCACCGGCAAACCCCTCTGGTGTGATTGGGGGTAAAAATGATAAGTCAATCTGATGCCACTGAATACTAGGAATGCATCAGAAACTACGGTATGTAATTTGTATCTGAATCACAAACTGTTTTAATTGTTTCCACTCACTCTATCACTCCTGATATTTATATATTGTTGTGGTTTAATTTCTAACTCTGTCAGATAATTGTTTATCTTTTGCATATACATTATTTTTCAACAAGACTGTCGCAGAACTGTTGAATTCGATAAACTGCCGCTCACCTTATGGTTAGTGTCCTAACATTTATATTCACATAGCCATAAACAAAGGGATACTAATTGGGAATTTACAGTTTCATTCACTAAACAAATTTACTCCTATAATAATATATAATTATAAAACAAGTCATGTTCGTAGTATGACTAACAACAGATGATGATTTCTTTGAATATAACAAAGTGGAACTTTGAATACTAGATATTATCTTAGGTGTAACTATTCAGATCAGATATGCATTAAATGCCTTGCTTTATTCGTGATTATAGTTATTTACTAAAACCAATACATTAATCAAAATATAAGCTTAATTCACGTTACATTTTATAATTTATATAACTATCACAATTCGTTATTGGGTAAGTATTCATACTTAGCGCAGCTATACTATCACAAAGCATAAGCTGGATTTAACCCAACTACAGTACCGTACAATAATTTAAAATGCAAAGTTAAATGCTCACACAAAAATAATTTACGAAACACTATATTGATATAAACATATTATAAGGATTTGTTATGTATAATTACCCAAGGGAGATGTTATCAGCATGACAAAAACATATATTATATTACCCAAGGGAGATGTTATCAGCATGACAAAAACATATATTATATTACCCAAGGGAGATGTTATCAGCATGACAAAAACATATATTATATTCAAATTACATCATATGAATGCGTGAAACTTTTTAGTTATGCTACAGATGATATGTAAAGATAAATAGAAATACATATATACATACAATGATGATAATTATATGCCAATCATACCAAATATATATATACATTGTAGGGCAATATCATATAAACATGTATCTATAGAGGAATATGAATTCGGCTTAATTGTTTAAGCCTGAGCTGCATAAATATCACAATTATCTTCAAACTAGGCTGAGAGCACCAACAGGTATTTCTAGGCAGAAATACTAGTTAAAACTGAACCTTAATTATTTGCAAAGCTTAATTAACTAACATATAATTAGAGAGAACGCTGAACAATGTCAAGGAGTCATGACACGAGCCAGAATTCTTGTTTTATCTCTTCCCCTCTCCCCCTAAATTTTGTCGCACATAAGCACCGGAATTACTGCACATTCCACAGGGGGAAAAATAAAACGCGGGAGAGGGGAAAAGGTACATGCAGCTACCGGTACCAGATTACCCGTAACAAGTGTAATCACAGGATAAAATCTATTACTCTACCGATAATAGATTGGTGGAAAAAAGCAGATGAGGATAATGAAGATGAAAAGATTGTAATATTTGAGAAACGCCGGCACTAAATTCATAAGACACCTTACTCTGTAATTTAGAAATGTGCAGGATATCAGAGTGCACAATTACGACGCTACTAATGACACGTTCGGCATGATACGTAATAATAGACTAGGATGGTCCACTACACCGGGTGTCGAGTATGGCAAAGATGGTCGCACGAATGTACAGTTGGCAACATGAATTTGAATCTACCCTGTGATTTTAAACATAGAAGTAAATATAGTATGATTGACCTACATAAATATTTTGCTATAATACCGTTGGTCATCTAAATTAACTACTACATCAGAAAATACATTTAATATTAAATTATATTTCCATATCACGAAGTGTATACGAATGCATGTGACCAACCAGTATACAACAACGGACAAAAGCAGTGTCAGTCCTTCTTAGCTTCAAATTAATTCTCCTCCATTTGTTAAATACAATATTATTATACTCCTGAACCACACTGAGAAAACATTTCATATAAAGGCTGTGGTAGTGTCTGGTAGACATCTTATGACATATAGCTAGCGAAATAACCAGAGTAGATATTAGGGAGGAAGGACACAACTTTTCCTCGTAACTGTACAACAATGAGATGTTGTTTAAGGTGGCATCTCACTTGTTTTGGAACGAAAATGACACCAGGGTCCTTTATTGTTGAGGCGGTTGGAGTACTTGAGGCCAATTCTCACGAGCACATTCTTTCTAAAGTTTTTCCCGACAGCTTTTCCTTGTCTGGGAAATTATAAACTGAAAAATATGTTCAGAAATATAATTCAGTACACAAATATGTTAAAATTAGTATATGTATGTACATATATACAATGAATAATTCTTATGTGCATAATGATGTTATAATCGCACTTCGTTTATGATCAAAATATGGCTTTTATTTCACTACTACAATAAGATGAATTAGGAAAAGCATTGTAATTACCTCTGCCAATGAAGTTGGACGGAGGTTATGTTTGTCTGTCTGTCTTTAAACAAAATATCTTACAAAGTTATGAACCAATTTTCAGGAAATGTGGGCAGATAGGATGCGCGCCAAGGAAGAAGTGATTCTAATAAGGAGCCGATCCAGAGATTTTCACGAAATTTGGTGGACAGAGAGGATATATGCTTTGAACCAATTTTCACGAAAATTGTTAAGCAGATAGGATAGGCGCCAAGAAAGAAAAGAATAAATTTAGAAGGCGATCCGAAGATTTTCACGAAATTTGGTGAGGAGATAGGAAAGAATCAGCCAGCGTAGGTGGAGGTATTCGCTCTACCGAGTGCCCCTTTTGTTATTTGCGTAACTGAAGTGAAATATGCTTGACTCTCAGTGCAAAACCACATCTAAAGATAGAGAGGCACTCAGGAGAGCTCATACCTCCATCTACGCTGGCGGAGATAATATGTGCTATACCGATCGCCTTCTAATTTGTATCACTTCTTCCTTGGCGGATATCCTATCTGCCCATCAAATTTCATAAACATCAGTTCATAATTATGTGAGCCGCTTACGCTGGCGGAGGTATGCACTGTCCTAATCAACTCCTAAATGTAATAACTTCTTCCTTGGTGCATATCCTATCTGCCCACCAAATGTGAAAATTGATTAATAAGTTCTTGAGATATCTTGTTTACAGTATATGTATGTATGTATATACTCAGGTAAATACCCTATTTCTGGGGGTGGCCGACACAAGACAGAGCCCAAACAAAAACAACATTTAAAGCTCCTATTCTCAGGGTCCGGGACCACTTTCGGGTTCCCTCGCCCAGTTCTTTGTCTCGTCGATTAGGAGAATTACACAAGGGGAGGAGGATTCCTAGCCTCCTGCCCCCAGAAGGAAAAGTAGGACAGTAAAAGAGACAGACAGAAACAGCTAAAGTTGGGTAGAGGATGCCAAACCTCACTCTGAATAGGACCAGCCCTCACCCAAACACACAGAACAAACAGAAAAAACAAACGGGCAGACAGACAAACAAAGAGATAACCTTCTACAACTGCGTTGACGGAGCAAACAACACAGAACATTAGTCCTGGTCTGTGTTTACAACCCACTGATTCACGCAGTTATTTTATACTGAAAACAAGAAGGGTGGTCTGATTCCATGTATTTGAGTTTCTGAAAAGTACTGAAACTATCAAAGAGTGCAAATTCACACCTAATGTTATCCCCCCTGTGTTTGGTGTTGGAGTGATATTAATACAAATAAAATACTAAAAGTCGAACCCACTATCGTAGTTACTTGTGCTTACTCTGTCTATACACCCATCAATTAAAAACAACAACAACAACAACAACAACAACAACATCAACAAGAACAACACTAATAACTAGAGAGGCACTCGGGAGAGCGCATACCTCCGCCTATGCTGCTGTCTTCTGCTGGTGCCACGTGTTGCACTTCCTTAGGAAATGAACCTCTTCACGTTACTTTATGTACACTATTTCAAAAATACTCTTGCTATCGTTCCTCTGTCCCTCTCTACAATTGTGTAATATAATTTCCAGGGTTTTTGTCCACTCCTCTGCTAGGTCATTGAAACAGGAATGTCCATAAAGGTTAAACAATCGCAACTGTTTTTTTTCTTCTTCTAATTCCGGATTGGGCACGTAAGCGGGAACAGATACTTCGGAGTCTTCAGGTTGCTGGAACTGGACAAGGAGGGGTAATGACCAATTTCCAGCATTTATGGATTCTTCTTGGACGTTTCGCAATCACCCGCTAGGGGCCCAATCATCGATGGTCTATTCTCTCTTATCTGATCTTGGCCAATCATTGATCCTGGCCTTCTGTTGCGTCTTCTATGATGCTCTTTAGTTGTGTAAGCTTTGTGGCTAATCCAGGAAGTGGAAACCACAATGACATCAATGGTGCTGGGTTCTCCAGGATGGGCATTGCAGGTGCTTGCATTGGGTAGGTTGCCAACGATGTTCTCATGCATTGGGTGGTTCTTGGTAAAGGTGCAGGGATAGGGTAAATGGGGGGTCGGGTGGAGGACAATTGCACCGTCCTTAATTCCGTCTATGAAAGGGGGGGGGGGGGGGTGGAGGAAGGGGGGGGGGGCTACATGGTGTAGTTCTTCCGTATACCCAATAATAATAACAATAATAATTATAATTAATGTTGCAAGCAACGTTGTCCGGGCTTCGAGCGGTTTTGCACGCAGGGCATTGTGTTGGATACAAGAGCTCTGTCACAGATATCAAAAGATCATTTAACTTATCGGGCATGGAGAAACTACAGAAGGAACAGATTGTAGCCATTTTGGCTGTGGACATTTAGGAGTGTAGCTCTTTTGGTTGTGGCCATTGATGAGTGTGGCTGTTTTCTGGTTGTGGCCATGTATAAGTGTGGCCATAAATGTTGTGATTATTTTATAATTCTGACTTTTGTTTTGGCCTTTGTGGCATTGTCCTTATATAATAATTAGGTTATTACTTCAGCATTACTAAATACAACAATGTACTGTACTTTATTATATGTTTTGATCACCTTTTACCTAAAGTAACCTAGATATTGTTTGATTATCCAGGAGAAGTCTTAGAAATAAGCTGACATGGAGGTGATTCACTCATGTAGATACATTATTGGGCTAGGAATAGCTAAATTATGGCCTAGATGTAAAAATATGATCATGTATGTAGAAAAGTAGTATAATTTGATCATTACTACATATTGAAAAGCACTTAAATTTAAGTAAAGTACGTAACGTAAATAATGTATAATTATATGGAGGTGACACATTCATGTATATATTTTATGGCGTAGATGTAGATAGTTAGGGCAAGTTAACGATTAGGAGTGAATATGAAATATTCGGCCATTTAATTGTGGCTGTTTATGAGTCTGGCCGTTATGGTCATTAAGAAAAATGGCCTCTTTGGTTGTCGTCGTTAAAGAGTGTGACTGTTTTAGAGTGTGGACGGTAAGGAGTGTAGCTGTTTTGGTTGTGACCGATAAGGTGTATGGCCTTTTAAGAGTGGCAATTCTGGTTGTGACCGTTAAGGAGTGTAGGCATTTTAGAATGTGGCCGGTTTGGATTTGGCCATGGATCTTTAAGAGACTGGCCATTAACCTGGCAGCTGCGGGAAGATTCTTAAGAGGTCCTACTGGGCGGCTGTGGGAAGACTCTTAACCCTTCCTACCCGGGCTGCCTTAGGTAAGGACAGCTCGGCAGAAGGGCAGCTACCCGGGCGTCCTTACCTAAGGTATGTGCTTTAAAGCGCGCTTTAAATTTAGCGCGGGCAAATTTTACTTTGCGTGGGCGATCATAGCGCCACCAAGCCTCAACTACCACTCTTATCAGTTCCTACGTTGCCGCCATTGCGAGCTACAGCAAAAAAATGAATTCCGACGCGTCCGATACTGTGCAATCTCCGGCGCGTCCCAGTGCTAACCCACTTGCAACATCTACGCCTCTGCCAACCGAGAAGAAAAAGAAACTAAGGAAAGTGAAACGTTTGTTAAGTGAGAGTGCAATACCCCGTGAACTTTTCAACCCGGATTTGAGCAGTGGTGAAAGCTCTGTGGACAAAAACCTCTATATTCAGAGTAGAAGTGGAAGCGAAGTTGACGATATTGTGGGATTTGGTGATGATGACAATGTGGATTTATTTGAGGGGGGTGATAGTAGTGATGATCCTGATGTGGAAGTGGTGGAGGAAGGTGCTATTGAAGTACCAAGTGTGCTAGAGCCAACCCCTTCGCCTAGCTTCGTAGGTCAGGGTAGGCCTAGCCCTAGCCCTACCCCAGGACCTTCCCCTTTGCCTGCTCGTACGCCCTTGAAAGTGGGTAAATACTTCTATAAACAGTCTTTAGTAAAAAGTGCAGCCAAGAAAGCACGCAGGGAAGCAGAAAAAGTGAGGGAAGGCGTAGATAGTGATAGTGACGCCGACCCAGGCCTAGCAACCACCCGCATTCCTTTGTCCCGACGCCTTGACCCGGGACGCCGGGAGGGCCACCCACAGCCCTCGGCTTCATCTGTCCCTCAGGATGACCAAAGGGCCTCTACAAGTGCGTCATTGGCCTCCCACAGTGTGCCACCACAGGCCCCGCATCGTAGGTCATTATTTCCTGCGGAAAAGTCCACGGCTAGCCGCAAAAAGAGCCCAACTCCCGAGGCCGAGGCTCCCATTGCTCAACCTCCCGCAGCCCCACGCCGCCGACGCCCGGTCTATTCTTCACCAGAGTTGTCTCCTTAAGAGGATGCTGACGACCCCAACATTGCCAGAGATGACCTGACGTCGCCTGAGGAAGAGGAAGACGAAGAGGAAGAGGAAGTCCCGACAAGAAGAGTAAAAGGGCGAGGTCGTGGACGTGGTCATCCTGCCGACGCCGCTGCCCCTGGGCCTGGGCGTGGGCGTGCAGGGCGTCCGCCTGGGCGTCCGCGTGGCCAAGGGCGTGTGCCAGGGCGTCCAGGGCGTGTGCCTGCTGCAGCTGCACGTCCTCGTCCTCGAGCAGCTGACATGTTTGTGTGGACAGATGGGGCGGATTTTGAGCCAGATTGTCCTGCCTTTGACGAGGTACAACAGGGTTCCGGGGTGTCACCAGCATATCTCTGTGGCCCAAATGCCACCCCCAGTGAACTTTTCTGTGGCTTCTACGACAATGAAGTCATGGAATACCTTGTCAAAGAGACAAATAACCACCAGGCTATCTGTTCAAACTTTCTTGGAAGGAAGACCAGTGCCAAGATGGTGGCATGGAGAGCTCTCACTGTGGCAGAATTATATGTGTTCTTGGCACTCACAATGCTGATGACACACATAAAGAAGCACGTTCTGGCCGACTACTGGATAACTGGCGACCTCACAACAACTCCAGCATTTGGCAAATACATGTCAAGGGATAGGTACTTCGACATCCTCTCATATTTCCACCTGACAAATAACATGCATGTCCACGAGCCCGACACACTCTGGAAGATCAGGCAACTGTATGACATGATACGTCATCGGTTTTCCACCTACCTGATTCCTTTTTAGAAGCTGTGCATCGACGAGTCTCTGGTCCTGTTCCGTGGTAGGCTGCACTTCCGACAGTATATCCCGTCCAAGAGACACCGCTTCGGCATCAAGCTCTTCGTCCTCTGCGACTGCAAGACGGGATATGTGCTCGACTTTATAGTCTACAGCGGCAAGGGTGGTGAAGTGCAGATTGACCCCCTCATTGGTTTTGGCGGCTCTGTGGTAAAGAGGATGATGGAGAGGTACTTCCATGACAACCCCATCCTCTATACCGACAACTATTACACGTCGCATATCCTCGCCAAGTACCTCCATGACCGCAAGACCGGAACTGTCGGCACAGTGAAGGGGAAGAGGAAGGGCATGCCAGCCTACCCAACCAAGACTAAGAAAACAGACATCTTCCATAAGAAGAGTGGCCCCATCCTCTCCATCCACTGGCATGACCAGCGCAAGGTCAACCTCCTCACCACATGCCACAAAGCAGAGATGGTCGCCACAGGGAAGGTGGACCGAAGGACGAAGAACCCTATCACGAAACCAGCTGCTGTCCTGGACTATAATGTCAACATGCGCCTCGTCGACAAGTCCGACATGCAGATGGGCTTCATAGACTGCCTGCGAACATCTTGCAGGTGGTACAAGAAGTTTGTCCTGCATACAGTAGATATGTCTGTCCTCAGCGCGTACAACATCTACCGTTTGAGGACTCCAGTCATGAAGTACAAGAGCCTGCAGACCTTCCAAAAGCAGCTGATACTTGAGCTCCTGGGTAAACATGCGGGTACACCAGGGAGGCCACTACAAGGACCAGGCATGCTGGACAGAACAGGGTGTGCCGAGTTCTTCAGAAAGCACCAGCTCGTCGCCCTTCCTTTCCAGGGTCCTAACAGCAGAATAAGAATGAAGAAGAGGTGCTATGTGTGCAGCCGCACAACTCGACGACCCCGCAAACCCACAAAAAGCACTTGGCAATGCCTCGAGTGTCAGGTGGGACTGTATGCTGGCACCTGCTTCAATGATTTCCACACTATGACAAACTATTGAAGTGTACATGACAGTAATAGTGACACTCAATAATAATAATAATAATATAACTAAGTATAAGTGAAAGAGACACACATAAGTAATAATAAGTGCCTTCAGAACAATATGAACAAGTGAAAGTGACACTAAAATATATATTCCTAACAATAAATAAGTGAAAATGACACTATCAATTACCATAGTCCAGTGAAATTGACACTATACTAATAATAAAACTAAGTCTAAGTGAAAAAGACACACATAAGTAATAATAAGTGCCTTCAGAACAATATGAACAAGTGAAAGTGACACTAAAATATATATTCCTAACAATAAATAAGTGAAAATGACCCTATCAATTACCATAGTCCAGTATAAATAATCATAACTACTATAATAATAACAATACAACTAAGTATAAGTGACAGACACAAATTACTTCAGAAAAATAACTTTATTGAGTGAAAATAACATACCGGTAAAAACAATAATATTTGGCATAATAAACAATAAAACACTAAAAAATCGCTTCCCGCCATAATTCAAGGTAGAGCGACGAGTCAAAACGTTCATCGTAGCCTGGGCCGCGGTTGAATGTTCGGACGCGGCGAGGTAAATAGGCGGCAAAAGTTACCTCCACTTCCATCACCATCACTCCGGAACCAGTTGAGCTAGAAAGCTCTACTCAACGCCATTCTACGCGGCAAGGTAAGGCGCCCATTTTGACATATGTTTGATTAATGTAGGTAGTATATTAAGCGAGATTAGCCTTAGTTAACGTATGTTGTGTTTTCAGCCAAATCGCCCGGATACAGCCTCCGTCCTTAAGTAAGGCAGCCCGGGCGGGAAGGGTTAACCCGTTCACTACCGTAGGATACAGTAATAAAAGTCCCCCCCAGTCCCAAGCAATGTGGCCAAAATGGCAGGAGAGACCACCTTTCCACCTCAAGAGATAAGGCAAGACAGGCTCTCTCACCCTTCAGTGGGTCTTATATAAGCTGAGAGAGAAAAAAAAAAAGTACAGGGTTGTACAGGCAGTTACAAGGAATGTACATTACTGACGCCTACATCCGTCGCTGGGACTGGGGAGTTACTTATCTACTGACGACTATAGTTGTCTCTGGGATTGGAGGGGTTAAGATCCTAGGCCTAAAAAAAAAACATTTAAAACACCCCAGTGGCACTTTAAAAATAGCAATTTGTGTTTAGGTGAGATAATTTTCCTCCATTACTTTCTACCACTTCTACACATGTGTCCCCCCCCCCCCTTTCCCCACTCCTCAATTATCAGGTATTTTCTCTATTATTCCCGATATTTATCGAGTATTTTCGTGGGAGGACAAGTGGGAGAGAGGGAGGAGGGTGGAGGAGTCTAACTCCGACCCTCCAAGCCAGTCTGAGTCCACCCCAGTTCTCTCAGTGCCATGCGAGAGACGAGAGAGGGAGGGTGTGCCTGTCTCGCCGGTCTGGGCCAGATTACGACCGCGGCTAAAATATACAATTTTCACCAGCCAATTGCTGTTACCACTTGTTTTATTGTTTTCCCATGTTCATATGTTCATATTAAAAGTAAAATAGGCGCATATGGATAAGTATTAATTATATATATGGTAAATTAACGATTTTAGTGAGGAATGAATCAGAATACCTTCACATGGGGGTATGGTGTATACTACAGTGGCTTAGCACTTTACGAGTTAAGGAGTCTAGCCATTTTGTTTGTGAATTTTAAGGAGTGTGGCCATTTAGGAGTGTGGCCTTTTTGGTTGTGACCATTAAGGAGTGTAAGGTTTTAAGAGTGTGGCCATTTTAGTAGTCCTGAACGCCTTACGAGCGGGCCCGTCAGATACTTCTACTACCCGCCAAGCGGGTGGTTTTAACCTAAACAACCTTGTTTCTGTGCTCTTTTTCATGCATAAACAAGAGCCAGAGCATAATACAATTATGTATCCCTGAAAGGGCGATAATTGAGATTTTCAATGACACCAGAACCATCCTTCTACGACCACGCGTTCTCTTGCAAAGTGCAAGACGAGTGCAAAATCCCTAAAATACGGTAATTTCCTTACATAATTCCCTGTGTAGCGAGGCAGTGAGTGTGGGTGTGTGTGGAGTAGGGCCCAGTGCTGGCGCGGGGTCCGTGCCGAGCGGTCAGAGCGGACCTACGCTCCTCCCACCGCTCGTCTCTCTCTCAGAGCCAAATATTGCTCAGAATTGCACACCGCCGTAAGTCGGTCCCCGCCTCATAGTCCATCGTTCTCTAGACCGACTTAAGTCCACCCCACCAGACAAGGGTTAAGCTAGCCTAGTTTTAAAGAAATGGGCAGTTAGGATATGACAGGGAATGAAAAAGCTGTTCATTCATGGGTGTGTTATGACTTTCCCATTCGCAGTAACTAAAGCCATTCAGTACCGGTGATGTCCTTTTCATTATATTCCAGCAATTATTCATATGATTATATAAAGTTTAGGAAGGGCGGCTACCAATTATAAGGCGACAGACTATCTGAATTTATCCTTTCATTATTTATATATCTCTCCCAAACTTCATAACTCTGCTATGGATGTTTGATGGAATTCCACACACTTGTCAACTACTGAGCATGGCACTGGTAGTTTGACATGTGTGGTGTAGGGCAGGGCATTTTCCTGCCTTAACACCTTGGAACATTGGGTTGGGGTTAGAAGGGGAGACTACGGAAACTACCCATCACTGCCAACAAAACCCCTATATCGATGATTCTTCTGATCCTGTATTACCCACAATGCTGAGATAAGTTTACACTCCACGTAACATAATTACCAGTTACAATAAATCTTTCCAGGCCGTAGGGATTTCAGCTATCAATGGATAGCTGTACATTTTTAGCTGAGGTGGTGGGTATATATGAAAACATTGGTGTATGGTAAGTATTGTGAGTAAGTAACAAATACCGTTTATGAGATGGTTTGGGTGTGAAAGGGATCTGTCTTGTAAGGGCCAGTTGGCTCTCTGCAGAACCCCATTTTATTATGTTCATATTTCTTACAATTGTATCTTGGTTGCAGGTATATGATAACATGGGTGTATAGTAAGTAGTGTAAGTAACAGATAACGTTTATGAGATGGGCTGGGTGTGAAAGGGATCTGCCTTGTGTGGGCCACTTGGCTCTTGCAGACTCCCATTTCATATTGCTTGCATGTGGAAGGGATCTGCCTCATTTGTACCGGTGTGCAAACAAGAAATAGAGAGAGAGAGAGAGAGAGTTACCATAGAGTTACCATAGACCTCCGGACCGTATGGGCTGGCAGGCCCTGGCTGAAGCCTCCACGTCTATTCTCAGGAATCTCGCAGAGCCTCCAGACAGACAGACATACAGACAGACAAAGAGAGAGAGAGAGATTGGCTGTGTAAGGGATCTGCCTCTCGTAACATTGTTGTAGATATGTGAAATAGGCTACCGAGTGCTACAATGGGATAAAAAACAATACAGAGCTTCAAAATAAAATATGGACGAGATGGGTTGGGTGTGAAAGGGATCTGCCTTTAGTGGGCCACTTGTTTCTCTGCAGATTCCCAAATTGCATGTGTAAGGGATCTGCCTCATTTGTACCGGTGTGCAAACAAACAAGACCGAGAGAGGGAGAGACTGGCTGTGCTAGGGATCTGCCTCTATTTGTTTAGTAGCAGAGTTATAGATATGTGGAATAGGCTACCGAGTGCTATAGTGGGATCAAGAATAATAGGTTTCCAACATAAAATTAGATAGGACGAGATGGGTTGCGTGTGAAAGGGATCTGCCGTGTGTGGGCCAATCTGCTGTCTGCAGGCTCCCGTTTCCTTATTTTTCTTATGTTCTCATTTGTTAGAGAGAGAGAGAGGGAGAAAGAGAAGCATGGCGAGAGAGAATAGAATGCTGTAAGTGTAAGGAAGACAACGATAAATGAGAGAGAGAGAGAGCGCGGGATGGGTTGGGTGTGAAAGGGATCTTCCGTGTGTGGGCTAATCGGCTCTCTGCAGACCCCGTTTTCCTATGTTCTCATTTGTTAGAGAGAGAGAGAGAGAGAGCCTAGGGTGTCGTAATCGTAAGGAAGACAGCTATACATGAGAGAGAGAGAGAATTAGCTGCCTAATTTGTACAGGGGTGCAAACAAACAAGAGCAAAAGAGAGAGTGATTGGCTGTGTAAGGGATTTGCCTCTAATCGTTTGGTAACAGAGTTGTAGATATGTGGAATAGGGTACCAAGTGTTTTGTATGGGCCAATTGGCTCTCTGCTGACTCCCATTTTCTTATGTTCCTATTTTTTACAATTATATCTTGGTTAAAGATATATGATAACATTGGTGTATAGTAAGTAGTGTAAGTAACATTTAAAGCTTATGAGATGAGTTAGGTGTGAATGGGATCCGCCTTGTGTGGGCCACTTGGCTCTGCTGACTCCCATTTTCATCTTGGTTGCATGTGTAAGGGATTTGCCTAATTTGTATAGGTGTGCAAAAAAACAAGAGCGAGAAAGAGATTGGCTGTGTAAGGGATCTGCCTCTATTCGTTTGGTAATAGTTGTAGATATGTGGAATAGGCTACCGAGTGCTATAGTGGGATGAATAACAATAGAGCTTCAACATTAAATATGATAGGACGAGATGGGTTGGGTGTGAAAGGGATCTGCCGTGTGTGGGCCAATCGGCTCTCTGCAGACTCCAGTTTTCTTATTTTCTCATTTGTGTGTGAGAGAGAGAGAGAGAGAGAGAGAGAGAGAGAGAGAGAGAGAGAGAGAGAGAGAGAGCATGGCGATAGAGAATAGGATGTCATAAATATAAGGAAGACAGAGAGAGAGAGAGAGAGAGCGAGAGCGAGCGGGATGGGTTGCGTGTGAAAGGGATATGCCGTGTGTGGGCCAATCGGCTCTCTACAGACTCCTGTTTACTTATGTTCTCATTTTTGTGTGTGAGAGAGAGAGAGAGAGAGAGAGAGAGAGAGAGAGAGAGAGAGAGGAAGAGTTTATAAGATGGGTTGGGTGTGAAAGGGATCTGTTTTGTATGGGCCAATTGGCTCTCTGCTGACTCCCATTTTCTTACTTTCCTATTTCTTACAATTATTTCTTGGTTGCAGGCATATGATAACATTGGTGTATAGTAAGTAGTGTAATTAACATATGTGTATGAGATGGGTTGGGTGTGAAAGGGATCTGCCTTGTGTGGCCCACTGGCTCTCTACAGGCTCCAATTTTCATCTTGGTTGCATGTGTATACCGGTGTGCAAATGAGAGAGAGAGAGATTGGCTGTGTATGGGATCTGCCTCTCGTAACAGAGTTGTAGATATGTGAGATAGGCTACCGAGTGCTAGCTATAGTGGTATCAAGAACAATAGAAAGCTTCAAGATAAAATCAGATAGGGATATGGATTGCTTACTTGCTTACTATCAGAATCTATCAAGAGAGGTTAAATAAGGAATAAGGACAGACAAAAGAAATTATGAAATCAGGATAGCCAATGATTCCAAAAATAACCCTAAGTCTTTTTACCAGCTATATAAATCTAAAGTTAGAGATAAAATAGGGCCCCTTAAAACTTCGATAGGAGAAATAACAGAAAATAATTTAGAAATGTGCAGTACATTAAATAGTCAGTTTCTATCCGTTTTCACTAACGAAAATTTGGCACAGATTCCAGAAGTCCGTAAGGTATATAGCGATAGTATAGAAAATAGGTTAAGTACGGTTACTATAAGTAGAAATGATGTGCTTAAGGAAATTGACAGACTGAAACCTCAGAAATCGCCTGGTCTTGATGAGGTATATGCTAGAGTATTAAAAGAATGCAGAGATGAGTTAAGTTACCCATTAACATTTATTTTTAACAAGTCACTAGAAACAGGTATAGTTCCAGAAGCTTGGAAGCTTGCAAATGTAGTTCCGATTTTCAAAAAAGGTGATAAATCAATAGCATCCAATTACCGTCCCATTAGTCTCACTTCAATCATAGGAAAGCTACTAGAGTCAATTATTGCTAGGAAAATGAGAAACCACTTAGAAACATTTAACTTAATCAATTCTTCTCAGCATGGATTCACTCAGGGACGTTCTTGCCTTACTAATTTGCTTAGTTTTTTCTCAGAGGTATATGAAGCAGTAGATAATGACAAGTCATATGATATTATATATTTAGATTTCAGTAAAGCTTTCGACAGAGTCCCTCATGAGAGATTGATGAGAAAGGTTGAGGCACATGGGATAGGTGGGGCGTTGTTAGGATGGATTAGGTCATGGCTAATTGGTAGGAAGCAGAGAGTCAGCATAAATGGTACTAAGTCAGCATGGGGATCAGTCAAGAGTGGTGTCCCCCAGGGATCTGTATTAGGTCCTCTGTTGTTTAGTATATACATAAATGACCTTGATTTAGGTATAACTAGTAGGATAAGTAAATTTGCAGACGATACCAAAATGGGGAGAAAAATTGATTCAGTTAGAGATATAGAGTGTCTGCAAAGGGATCTAGATACCTTACACGAATGGTCAGTAAAATGGCAGATGAAGTTTAACATTGACAAATCAAATGCAAGGTATTAAAGATAGGGAAGATGCATACAAATTTTAAATATAAACTAGCTAATATGGAATTAGAAAACTCAGACTGTGAGAAAGATCTAGGTGTGTTTGTTAGCAATGATTTGAAGCCTAGAAAACAATGTCTAAGCGTTCGTAACAAGGCAAACAGGATTCTCGGGTTCATATCTAGGAGTGTGAGACAGAACTGCTGATGTTATCTTAAAACTTTACTTGTCATTAGTGAGACCCCATATGGATTATGCTGTTCAATTTTGGTGTCCTTATTACAGAATGGACATAGATTCATTGGAGAGAGTACAACGTAGAATGACAAAAGTGATCCATAATATTAGAAATCTTCCGTATGAAGAAAGGTTGAAGAAATTGGGCTTACATTCGTTAGAGAGACGCAGAGTTAGAGGTGACATGATAGAGGTATTCAAGTGGGTTAGTGGAATTAATAAAGGAGACATGAAAAATGTACTAAAGCTCAGTGATAGCGAAATAACTCGTACAAATGGTTTCAAATTAGATAAATTTCGTTTCAGAAAATATATAGGCAAATATTGGTTTGGTAACAGAGTTGTAGATGGGTGGAATAGGCTACCAAGTGATATAGTGGGATCAAGAACGATAGGGAGCTTTAAGATAAAATTAGATAGGCATATTGACGAGATGGGTTGGGTGTGAGGGGGATCTACCAGGTGTGGGCCAATCGTCGCTCAGCAGACCTCCGTAATCTTGTGTTAATCTCTGACCGTTTTGGTGGGGTCAGTACTCAAGGTATTAGTGAGATAGGTCTATAATTGGGCCTTATAATTGGGGTTGGGTGTGACAGGGATCTGCCTTGTATGGGCCGATCGGCTTTTTGCAGACTCCCATTTTCTTATGTTCTTATGTTCTTATGGGTTGGGTGTGAAAGGGTTCTGCCTAGTGTGGGCCACTTGTCTCTCTGCAGGCTCCCATTTTCATCTTGGTTGCATGTGTAAGGGATCTGCCTCATTTGTACCGGTGTGCAAACAAACATGAGCGAGAGAGAGAGAGAGAGATTGGTTGTGTAAGGGATTTGCCTCTATTTGTTTGGTAACAGAGTTGTAATAATTCTCCCACAGTGGATTATACATGATTGTATACAGTATAAAAATTCCATAGACCTGCAATGTCCCTAATAAATCATTTATAATAAGGCAGCGAGCTTTCTCCAAATAATTATCCTAATGATTATTGATAGGCCTATTAATTTACTACTAACGCAAGTTGTCAATATTAATGCCTTCTTTACCGGCGACGTCTTTTCAATTGTTTTATAACTATATTTAGACAATTTTTTGCAGTTTAACTTAAGAAGGATCTGGGGTAGTAAAAAGGGTTAAATGAGATAGCTCCAAGTCTGTTGATTGTTGGAGGCTTTTTTTAAACTGAATAAATCGCCTAACAGTAGCCAGAATAAAGTTTAAAAGACGTCGCTGGTACAGAAGAGGTTAACATGGGATAAATGGAGTTTTAGCAACTGTAGCCTATACAGTAGGCATAAGCTTCTTACTGCCTAGTATTGCAACTAAGGCCCCTTAAATTCGGCCTTTTTGCGTGTTCGTCATTCTTAAGTTCCTCTAAATAAAAGATGGGGAAAAATTAAGGTGTATGAGGAGTTTATGGTGTTTTTCTAAAGTATATACACCATGCACAATATAGTTTCCCTATCCCTTCATCTCAAAATGGAATTAAAATTACAAACATCGGAAAATAATACCAACTTTTAGAGGCCATAGCTGCAAAATAATGCCAAAAAGCCTATCTTTCTAGGAACTATTTATTCAGAATGGCTTAGAATTTAATTTCTGTAAGTAGCTTACCGGGTCAGTATATAACAATTCGCAGGACACTTCGTATACAGCCACTAACAACAATGGTTACAAACATATCCACAAAACAAAAATAGTCACACATACATTACACATAGCCACTAATACATAGTACTTCAGACAGAAACATAAAATAACACACATACAGCCATTAACAAATATTGTCACACACACACATACCTCTACAAACTACCATGTTTATATAATCAGCATCCCTAGCAATAAAACTCGCTCATATACACGTCCGCTAACATCAATACTATATAAATAATACTCTCAAAATCATTACCACGCTCTCCTCTTCTGTTGGCAGAGAGAGGGAGAGACTAGTGACGTCACATACTATTTGTCACCCACCCTCCCTCCTTCCCTCCCTCCCTACGAAATGTGTGGACTTGGCCTTGGCTCACGTGGGTTTGACGTCTATGGGTATACTCGGCCATCTCTTCTCTATTGTATAATTATAAATTATCTTCACTTCACTCAATATCTTGCCTGTTAGGGCGAGTTATAAAGCACGAAAATATGCTTAATATGCATAGAGAGAGTGAGAGAGAGAGAGAGAGAGAGAGAGAGAGAGGAGAGGGGGGATGGGGGTGGAGAGAGAGAGAGAGAGATTTGATTTTGATTTTGCCCCGAGGGGCGAGTTTATTGAGCAGCGCCCCCCATCCTGTGAGGGGACAACCACTAGTAAGGCGATACATACTGCTCAAAGAGCCATTATTCCACTGAAACAACAGCATCGTCGTCTGGTTACATTCATATTTGTGTTTATAAATCAGGTTGGCATTATTCAGATGTGTTATTATAGTTTCCTCATTTAATTGTCATATGGTCTGTATATACGTATCTCTAAAAAAAAAAAAAAAAAAAAAAAAAAAAAAAAGCAAGCAAGCTTGTAGTGACTGAATTATTAATTGACAGGTTGTAAATAATAGCACTACAGAACTAGTGCAATCGTATGAGGAGACTATTCATATTTTCATTACATCAATGGTTATTGAGATCATAGTTAGCTGAATACAATTATTGTCAAGAATTGATTAAACACCGAATGAAGCTTCAAATAATGCACTCGTTTCCAGGGACTACCACTCGAAGAGAACATTGAAGTCAAACGGTCGTCAACCAACACTTAATATGCTGAACATAAACTGTGTGTTTGTTTGTTTATTTTCTTTTTTCTTTCCCTGTTCTTTTTTCCTCTTTTTTCCTTTAATAAATTGGCTGTGGTTCATCTTCTGTGTTTATTTTATTTAGACTGCTTTTAAACCAGTTGTTGAATCTTAAATTTGGTTGTTGTGCATAATATTCCTTAATTTTCTCTAGAGTTGGGTCTTGTGATAGTTCTAGTTTGTGCCATATTTGTGTTGCTTGTCTATGGAGTCGGACATTTAATGGTAGTGTGTTTGTGTATTCGTGTATTTGTTGTGTCGTCATTGTATAGGGGTATCTTTGGTTTGTGGCGAATCTTAGGGCTTTGTTTTGTATTTTTTTTTTTTTGTATTTTTTTTTTTTTTTTGTAAGCGTGTGATTGTGAGATTGAATATACTTAGTGGGTATTTCAAGAATGTCAGGGGGTAAGGAAATGTGATTTGTATATTAGAAGACTGTGATTAACGAGACGTGTAACATGTGGAGGGAGGTGGTAGAAAGAGAGGGATCTCGTTGGGGGTGGAATTTTCGCTCCCAGGAATTTTTGTTCCTGTGGTATTTCAATAATAATAATAAAATAATAATAATAATAAGGGGACAACCACTGGTAAGGCAATACATACTGCTCAAAGAAATTTGTCGCTGAGATGATAAAAGCCTCAGGGGAGATTGGTGTAAACTTAGTCACTGAGTTGATAAACACCATTATTAAAGATGAGAAAATCCCAGAGGATTGGCTCAAAAGTGTAATAGTAAATATATACAAAGGAAAAGGGGATGCGCTGGATAGAGGAAATTATAGGGGCCTGAAAATGCTTGACCAAATCATGAAGGTCTGTGAGAGAGTCCTTGAGGGTTTGATCAGGCAAAGCATCTCTATTGATGATATGCAGTTTGGTTTTATGCCAGGACGTGGTACAACCGATGCTATCTTCATAGTCAGGCAGATACAGGAAAGATACCTACTAAAAGGCAGGGATCTTTACTTTGTGTTTGTGGACCTGGAGAAGGCCTTTGATAGGGTACCTAGAGATGTTGTACAGTGGGCTATGAGGAAACTTGGTGTGGAAGAGTGGCTGGTGCGTGTGATAATGAAGATGTATGAGGATTCGCGAAGTTCGGTGAGGGTGAAAGGTGTACTGAGTGATGAATTCGCAGTCCGTGTTGGAGTCCATCAGGGTTCAGTGTTAAGCCCCCTCCTCTTTATTATGGTCTTGGAGGCGCTGTCTAGAGTTTTTAGAGGCGGACTCCCGTTGGAACTGTTTTATGCAGACGATTTAGTCCTAATAGCTGACAGTATGCAGGATGCTGAGGCCAAATTCAGAAAGTGGAGAGAGGGCATGGCGAGCAAGGGTTTAAGAGTCAATATTAACAAAACCAAGGTTATGCATTGTAGTTTGAGACGAGGCAATGTGGAAAAGAGCGGTGCATACCCATGTGCAGTGTGTGGAAAGGGAGTGGGCGTTAACTCAATTCAATGTAGCATCTGTCGATGTTGGGTACACCATGGGAGTAAGCGCTGTAGTAGAATAAAGGGGCCCCTGCCGAAGGATAAGTCAGAAATAGAGAAATTTGAGTGCGTAGTGTGCAAAGGCGAGCTTGTGTTAAGTGATGATCCTGTGGCTGTGAATTTTGGAAATGAGTCTTTGGAGCTGGTGAACAAGTTTTGTTACCTAGGAGATACCATCTCTGCCGGTGGTGGGGCCGAGGCTGCCACTGTTGCTAGAATTAGGTGTGGCTGGGGGAAGTTCAGAGAATTGATGCCAATCCTGACCATGAAAAGAATGCCTCTCCCCCTGAAGGGAAAGGTGTATGCCTCATGTGTTAGAAGTGCAATGACGTATGCCTCAGAAACATGGGCCGTTAAACTAGAGGATGTCAACAGAATGGAGCGTAATGAGATGAGAATGGTGAGATGGATGTGTGGGGCCAGGCTACAGGATAGAATAACAAATGTTGAGCTGAGGAGACGTTTAGGTATAAAGAGTATTAGCGAGGTGATGCGTACAAGTAGACTGGGATGGTATGGACATGTGGAGAGAATGGATGAACAAAATTGGGTGACAAAATGCAGGTCTGTGATTGTGGAGGGAGCTGCACCAAGGGGTGGACCGAGGAAGACCTGGGATCGGACTATACGCGCCGATCTCAAATCCAAGAACTTGACAAGTGAAGCAGCCCTTAACAGGGTTGCCTGGAACGCCGCCATTAGGACAAGAGACTGAAACTGCACTTATGTGTGGAACACTCAGTCTTAAAATGTTATGTATGTATGTATGTATAACCATTATTCTATTGTAATAACAGTATCGTCGTCTGGTGTTATTATAGTTTCCTCATTTGATTGCCACATGTGCTGTACAGTATATAGGCCTACGTGCTCATGAAAAAAAAAAAAAAAAAAAAAAAAAAAAAATGACTGAATTATTAATTGACAGGTAAATAATAGCACTACAAAACTAGTGCAATCATATGAGGAGACCATTCATGTTTTCTTACATCAATGGTTATTGAGATCATAGTTAGCTGAATACAAATATTACATACATGATGTGACTAATATTTCGAACTACATAAATTATTATGCAATAATAGTACCACAAATATATTACAATCATATGAGGGACACTTCACATTCTTCATTACATCAACGGTTATTGAGGTCATAGTTAGCTGAATACAAGAGTCACATACATAATGTGACTAATATTACCAACTACCGAAGTTATAATGGAATTATAGTAATACAAATATTTTACAAACATGAGTTACATGGTTCAAATTCTTATTACAATAATGGTTATTGAGGGGATAGTTGGCGCAATATGACCAGTGGAGAAGTTTACATGCCGATAGTAATATAATATTTAGTAGGGTGTGTGGTTATGGGAGAGAGGGAGGGGGGTTGTAGGAGGTAGAGGAGTGGGTGGGAGAGGAGGAGGAGTAGGGGGGGGGGGGGAGGAGGAGGTAAGGTACTCCAGGGAGGAGGAAAGTGTGAAAGGGGAGGTGTGTGTGTGTGTGTATGTGTTGGGGAGGGTGGGACATACTACATATAAATAAGTTGTCTAAGGCCAGCCATAGTACTGAAGATAAAAAAAAAAATATGGTAGTTAAAAAAAAAAAAAAAAAAAAAAAAAAAAAAAAAAAAAAGGGAAAGTTTGTATTTCAACGAAAGTCTACAGATATCAGCAGTATCGCTTCATCGTACCTGACACAACATATCAATAAGTAAAGAAGGAAACTGTATACATGCAAAAATCAAGATTCAATTATGTTTAGTAGCAAAACAATATTCAGAAGGATGATATATACTAGTAGTCCTCCGGGATGGATATGCCGCATATCCGAAGGTACTTAATTGTAGATCAAACCATTAGCCGAGAATATTGAGGACAATTATGTTGCTTACATATGCAAGGGTCATGTATATTGGCTTGCAAAAGGATATGAATTGGCACTTAACATATTATTTAAATAAATACTGTGTTAGAGGCTCAGAGGGATATGTATATACTGTACATTGTCAATCTATTAAATGAGAATAGCAGTGATAAGTAAAGAAATACTGACTGGTATTATAAGTGTGACATGATCAATGAAAATATGAAATCGTGTAGAGGGCGTTACAAAGGGTTTAAGTGTGACCTTGTAAGAAAGAAGAGATGTGTGGAGGGCAAGGGGTGCATACTTATAAGGTTCATGTTCATGTTTACAGTACATATTATTGTGGAGGGGCAAAGTTCTTGTGTTTTTTTAGTATGTTATTGATTACGTTATTCTTTAGCATGTATATTGCTTGATCCTCAATTGTGGTTAACTGATTATTCCTGTATTCCCTAATCATTGGGCATTCCAAGATATAGTGCTCGAGAGAGTGTTTGTTGGGAGCTCTGCAAACCCTACATTGCCTGTGCTCTTCTTCTACCTGCCAATTCAGCTGCCATGGATAACAATAGCCAAGCCTTATTCTTGCATGTACTGAGTCTACCCACCTACTCGTTGTACGTTTACCATAGGTGTATTTGGTCGTAAATGCTACTTTATTGTAGTAGTTTATAGATCGGCTGGTATTATGATGTCTAGCTCTGTCTTCATCCACTCTTTCTTCTTGTGTCTTTTTAATTATAGTTCTCATTTGTTTCAATGACAGTTCAAGAATATGATCAGGTTCTTCTTTCTCTGTGGCCTCCTTGGCAAGCTTATCTGCCCTTTCATTGCCCGGGATGCCTACATGTGAAGGAATCCAGGCAAATTTGACCCCTAGCCCCTTCTCCCCTACACATTTTATCCCCCGTCTGATATCTTGTACAAGGAAAGGATAGGTGGGTTGGGGGCTAGAGATAGCTTCCAAGGCCGCCCTGCTGTCAGATAGGATAAGAATATTCTTTCCCCTTCGAAAGATACTCCCAATTCCCATCGCTATTGCCACCAGCTCAGTTTGAGTTGAGGAGGCCCAGTCCTGTAGCCTGGATAGTTCATCGTCTTCCTGAGCAAAGTTGCCACCACTCATAATAGTGATGGCAGCTCCTGCCCTCCCAGTTACGGTGTTAAGTGAGCCGTCACAGTATACCTGATCAGTGTTCTCATCTGTCATATCTTCTATTAGTGACATAAAGTTTGTCTTCAGAGCGTAGGACGGGATCTCAGACTTTTTTGTGTCGAGTTGTGTCACTATAATCTCAATAGTGGCCTCTTTCCAGGGCGGAAGGGGGACACTCAATTGCCGGTCATCTGGATGGTAGTCTGTAAGCTGGGTGGGCGGGGTGGGGTCAGTCAGTTGCCAGTCACCGATATAGTAGTCTGTAAGCTGGTAGTCAAGAATGTCAGCAGCAGTTACATGTGGCCAGTCCCTGCCTTTTAAGTCATCTATTCTAAGTAGCTCCAGACTGCCGCCTTAGCTTATGGGACCTCCGGGGGGTGTTCTAAGTCTGCTAAGGCGGAATCTAAACTTAACAACTCTGTCAATGGAGGGGCAGTCAACATGACAGCACCTCTCCACTGACACTCACCAACCCACTACACAAAAACTCTTCATCTTTCTGCTTCGTTTGGAATAAAACAAAATCAACAAATAACCCTAGGTATAGGCATAATTGCAAATATGGATTATACTATATACTGTATATATATATATATATATATAGAGAGAGAGAGAGAGAGAGAGAGAGAGAGAGAGAGAGAGAGAGATGAAAGTCATTGATTCAGTCATGTGTTATTGTCTTTGGGTTAGGGGATAATAACTTTATTGTTGGTGTTCTACAGAAAAAGCTAGGCTAGCCTAGCCGAATAAGAAAAATAGGCTTAGGCCTAGCCTACATTGTATAACTCCACGACTCGATCTATAAAATCGTAACACATATGAGTAGCCGAAATGAAGTACAGTAGTACCTAGTCTAGCTGTAGTGTCAATAATGATATTGAAATAGGTCTAGGCTTCACTAGAATGACCTCTGGCCTAAATCTGCAGGCCCTGCACCATTCCCTGCACTCGTTTCTGGCCTTACAATCCTGCTTATATCTTGCTGCACTTCAACAGTCTCCCCTTGACATATTTGTAGGGCTATATTTTTACGATAATAACTTATTTATTATCAATAAAGGCATAATAATAGCTTGGATGTGACATGACAGCTCTCTCTGTGTCCGTTATATTTTGTTTACATTTCTGAGCTGACTATAGTTCTCCCTTGTGATTGGTAGGTAGTTTTTAATGCAAGAATAACAACTCCCTGTGATTGGTGGAGCGAAATACGGTGAGAATACCGAAATATATCGCCTTAGCGACTTACGAACAACATATAAGGCGTTATGAAAAACGTTTGTATTTGGGAAATTTGTCCCATAACTATGGCACTATATCCTGTCCTTCGTGGAAAGTACCATAAGACCACTAAGGCCTGGAACTAAGGCAGGGCTTTGAGTATCCGGCCCCTGAAACACATTAGGGCATTAGAATGGATGGAGTAATAATAATCAATTAGGAGATTATCCTAATTAATTAGTAAACCTTAAGAATTAGGTTTACAGAGTAGATATTTATAATTGTGTGTAGGCTACACATTCTAGAAGTTATAGGTGTATAGTATTAAAGCGTAAAAGGTGTATGCGCTTCTAGGTTTAAGAAATAATTAGATGGTTGAAGTGTAAATAATATTGTAATAAAATATATAGTTATATTCAATATACTAAAACTACTTCTTAGTTTTAGTATATTTTTATTAATCACCTTCAAGTGCAAATTGAAAGTGTGTTAAATTTTGATAGTTCTATCATGGTTAAGTTTAGGAAAGCGATCGCTGGGTGCAACTAATAGTAAGTAATTATCTTATATTATCACATGATAACTGAATAATGGACATCAATATAGCCGGCAATGAAGTACAGTCTACCGCACTTACAGTGCTTACAAGCCAGAGAAGAAAAATATTCCCCGACAAATGTCTAAATACTCCCTTACATTCCCCCTTCCCCCTTTCACACTCATTCCTCCAAGTAAACGCAGGTTCGAACATGAACCGAGACTCACACTCTCTCTCTCTCTCTCTCAAGCTTGCTTACACACACATACATACACACACACATACACAAAATATAATTGTTTTTTTTTCTATCTGGATGAGGAAGACAAAAGGCAAAACTGCCTGTAATGAGTGCCTCGCCCAGTTGAAAGACTGACAGGGCACATACATCAAGGAACGTTCAAGCCAAAATGCCTGGACATACGGAGTTTGAAACAATTTTAGTCATAGGATGAGGGGAGGATGGATTCAGGGAGAGTGTTCCAGAGCTCAGCTATTGAATGGAAGAAGGTTTGATAATATCGTTTCACTCTTGGATTGGAGAGTTGCACAGAGTAGGTATGGGATTGTGTTGCAAGACAGGTGCTACGTACTCTACGTAGAGGAGATGGTATACACTGAGAGAGCTATGAGGAACGTTGATTAATATAATAACGGTAGAATAGCGAGAGAGATGCAACATTACGGCGAAGAGTGTGAGATTATAAAGAGTCAGTGAGTGGACGTGAGTTAATGAGACGTAAGGCTTTCTTTTCTACTTTGTCGAGAAGTGCTGTGTGATAGGATGGTAGGTATTCATATCTGCACTAGAGAGAGAGAGAGAATCCTTTTTGTTGCCTATGAGCATATGTCTATATTATCTCTCTCCTCTCTCTCTCTCTATAGACATATGCTCATAGGCAACAAAAAGGATTCTCTCTCTCTCTCTAGTGCAGATATGAATACCTACCATTTGTGCAAACATTATATTTCAGCTTTCCGAAGGCAAATAAGTACTTCCGATAAATATTCAGCCTTGTATCTAAATAATTAATCCTGTTAAATGTCATTACTTAATAGAGACACGTGGAAGGCTTACAATTATACACACAAAAAGATAAGGAAATACAAACTTCAGACCATAATTATTGGGCGATGAGAGGGAGGGAGGTGGGTGCTGTCTTGGGAGGGGATGGAGGTGGGTGACTTTGCAGTGCTGCCAGTGTTAGCGCTACATTACCGCTAGATGTAGAGCTGGTATTTACTTCAATCTAGCAGCCATTTTTTTATATCTAGAGACATTTACTAGGGATAATTTGAAAATTTCAGACATTTTAGTCATATTACATCGTAAAATTTGCAAAACAAACTAACCAAAACTCTTTAGAAATTGCAGCATTATTCTAGCATTGTTTGGCTATGTAGCAACATGATAGCGACTTTTGAGAAAGGATCTAGCAGTATTTTGTGGTAACACCTAACTTAGGGTTGAAGGAGGAGGGTTAAAATACGAGTCACACAGGCAATTGTCAAAATTTTGAAGGTCGAGAACATTGTTATTAAAGTAAGCATTTGGCAAAGCAAGGAATTGTTAAAGACCTTAGCCAATACACTGCTATTCACCAACAATAAATTTTAATTATCATTATTATTTGGTAGGGTAGGTGTGTATTCTGTTGGCTAAATAATTGGTGGAATTCGTAGGGACTCGAACTATTTTGAGAGAGTTAAATTAAAAACAATGTATGGATCTGAATGATTAATCAATTATGTTATTAAGCAAAACTAGGGGATGCGTGGAAGCCTATAGACTGAAGACTGAAAACGTTGTGTGGGTACCGAATACGGTTTTAAAGTAATTTAAGAATAGACAATTTTCAATGCAGCGGACAAACTATTTCACCAATTTCTATTCTTTTGGTATCAACACGTTCGGAATTGCGAGCCTCACCAGACTATGCCAAAATGGCTTTGATCATCGGTGTAGTTTTAAAGATGTGGATTTTTAAGTGGAATTAAAGTTTTTTTCAAGATTGGCGAAAATAAACCACGTGCAAAGCAAAACCTTTTCCATAACATTTGCGGAGCATTAGTAGTGGAGTCCATATACCAAAGCCCAATAATTTTCTTTGAGTGGGAGAGGCTGTTTTTAAGTTTTACCTTTTTCTGGAAAACGGCTGCCACGGACCTCTTCGGCTGCCATTTTGGATGTTTAGCATACCAAAAGTTGCCCAATACAAAAACGCACCTTGTGTGAAAGTTTGGTCTTGATCAGACTAGCGGTTCTGGAGTTATTGTATATAAACCGGCGTGGAAAAATAATTTGGAAGAATAAGAAGATTTAATGATTACAATAGGGGTTCCCCGCAGGGCTCGAACCCCTAATAATAATACTATAAATAATTGTTATATGATATATTTTTTCTTATACTACGGGGTTTGGAATAATTCGACAGTTAATCATAAACTCTGACTTTGTTTCATTAACCTATAAACTCAGGACCAATACCGGGTTTTGAATATTTACGACTGCAGGTTATAATTACGTTCTTTGAATTTATATATTCCCGTACCGAATTATCACTACAGGCGCTATTCAGGGTGTGACATACCTTAGCTTCGAATGGTAGCAGTAATATCCACTCAATAGAAACTGAATAACGAGTAGCTAATTCATGGGTACCCAAACTTCTTGAAAATATATTCTCGAGACATATGCATGCAAACGCTCTTAAATATAATTTCCGTAATTAATAATAAGTTTCTTAAACATAAGATAATGTCCAAATGGGTCGGCTTCATTCGCCTTTCCTAAACTAGATCAAAGGAAATTATTTTATCCACAAAACTAATTTCTCCGGGAAACATTATCCTAATGTCTCCCTACAATGATATGAACTGCTTCCTATTTATTGAACTGAAGATACTGTGGGACAATTATCTCTGACTGCTGTATCTAACATTTAATAAACTAATACTCTGCTGTCTCTTTTTATTTGAACTGAAGATACATCAGGACAAATATCCCTGATTGCCTTGTATCCAATATTTAATAAATTAAAAATCTGCTGTAGAAGTGACAAAGCGGAACTCTTCGCCCAAACTTTCGCTAGAAACTTCACCTTGGATGATTCCGGTGCTATTCCTCCCTCTCCACCCCCCCCCCCTCTCTCCTACTTATGCCTAATATCCTAATCTCTTCTAAAGAGGTACTTTCTACCCTCTCTGGACTTAATCCTAAGAAGGTGTACTGTCCAGATGGTGTTCCTCCTGTTGTACTAAAAAACTAAGCTTTTGTGCTGACTCCCTGCCTAGGCAAACTCTTCCGTCTTTGTCTCGCCTCTAACGTCTTACCTTCTTGCTGGAAGTTTGCTCTCATTCAACCTGCCCCAAAGAAGGGTGACCACTCTCAACCTTTCTACTATCGTCTAATTGCTCTCATCTCTTGCATCTTTAAAGTTTTTGAAATTATTCTTACTTCAAAATTTCTTAAGCATCTCACTTCTCATAATCTACTCTCAGATGACCAGTATGGTTTCCTTAAGGGTCGCTCTACTGGTGATCTTCTGTCATATCTTACTAACTCTTGGTCATCCTCCTTTCGGGACTTCGGTAAGACCTTTTTTATTGCACTAGACATATCAAAGGCCTTCGGTAGAGTCTGGCACAAATCTCTAATGTCTAAACTACCCTCCTTCGGATTCTATCCCTTCATCTGTGCCTTTATCTCTATTTTTCTTTCTGGCCACTCCATAGCTGCGGTTGTGGACAGTCATCGTTCACTTCCTCATCCTATCAATTACGGTGTTCCTCAGGGTTCTGTCCTATCTCTAATTATCTTTGTAATAGATCATGCCCGGTGCCAATTGTAATAGTAATCCTGTCCAGATCGCCAATTGTAATAGATCATAAGACTAATAGGTTACTGTAACACTTGCCCATTATCTAGGAAATAAACCTATAATTGATAGTGTCGTTACTTTAGATCAACAATAGACAAATATCCCTTGTGAAATTATGGCAACAAAAGTCCCAGAACATGCTATACATTTATATCTATACTGACTCGATGCAGTAATATATTTGAAAAGAAAATTGCAGTTCCCAGCTTGCGGGATAATAGAGTACACGGATTTATTGTAATGATAGGTATATATTGATAATAATTATTCTTAAAGTTAGTAAGAATTAAAGAAACAAACATTCCTACTAAAATGGTTTTATTGAATAGCGACACTGAAATTGCATTTATCAAAGAGACAATTTCATTCACACACTCAGCCACTCAATCTAACCCACTTATCTAATCCACTTACCTAAATACAATTACCCAGTATTATAACTACCCCTAAGATTACCCCAAATCATTATACTGATTACTGCTTGTCACACGAAATCTCACATCAACCAACCCTTTAGTCTACTGTGATATCGTCTAGCCCAGCAAATGACCGCATGATCGAATAAGGTACTACGAGATTTTCCCACACTCACAGTACCCGTCAATCACACTCATCACTCTCTCTCTCTCACCTCCTCAGTTACGTGACTCGCTAGACTAATGAGAGTTGCCTAATTAAAGGGTCTCAAAACGGCAGTGCGACAAGTCCTTCAAGCCGACACTCCTCTAGCGTTAACCATCACCCTCTGTGGGGTCAAGATGCTACGGCGTCACTCACACATCCGCACACATCCACACACACGTGACTCGCTAGACTAATGAGAGTTGCCTAATCAAAGGGTCCCAAAACGGGCAGTACGACAAGCCCTTCAAGCCGACTATCCTCTAGCGGTAACCTCACCCTCTGTGGGGTTAAGCGTTACGGCGTCACTCACACATCCGCACACATCGACACACACGTGACTCGCTAGACTAATGAGAGTTGCCTAATCAAAGGGTCCCAAAACGGGCAGTACGACAAGCCCTTCAAGCCGACAATCCTCTAGCGGTAACCTCACCCTCTGTGGGGTTAAGCGTTACGGCGTCACTCACCACACCCGCACACATCCACACACACCCCTGGCCACGTGCATTGCTAAATCAGTGGGATATCGCCGCAGGAGAACTATGTCGCCTTGGGCATCCCTAGCCTTTAGCAAGCCCTCTGTGGGGTCATGCTTACACCTGTCATTCTCGGCCATAGCATTAAGCTAATTCGGTCGGCGTCACAACCTTGGCCATGTGCACGGTCTGGCTCAGTCCTGGTGACTGGCCAACGCACACAAGCACACCACCACACATCACTCTCACCACCACACATCACTCTGGATATCTCAATCAACGTTGACACTTGTCTAACTGAATTGGACTCACCTGATTATGGTTGAATTAGGGCACGAGGTGCCCTCGCAGCCCTGCCGACCCATTCATCGCGGGCACAACAAAATTGGACTATCTCGTTGGGGTCGGGCAGGAGGAGAATAAGGCCTGTCCTGGGCATTCCTGCCCCCTATATAACCTCGGTTTTCCCCTCCCCCATCACATTTTGAATTTGGTGCCAATGAAAAGACTGGACACTCCCTATGACCACGCCTACAACATGAACGCACACACATGTACGCGTAACGGCGGCCTACCCACGCTCACAAGCAAGAACGCACACACGCACACATGTACGCGAGGTGCCTAGCGGTACACAGGCCTATGCCTGTGCCTCCACCCCTCTTCTCTCCCTTTCTCTACAGCTGTTCCCGCCTCCCCAATTTTTCCCGCGCTCGAGAAATATAGCTAACCCTATAGTATATAATCACAGTCACGGTCTGACCCGTGACATTCCCCCCTACTAACATTGATTTTGCTCTGCTAAAATCACTCAGGTGTCATTCAGGGTGTCTTCCATACTGTGGTGTGAGTCTAACCTGTCGCTGGTGCATTAAATGATCGCCCTTGAGTAGAAAAACCCCTCTGCATTTACGTTAAAATTTCTACTGAAAGGGGAAAACTCCTGAGGTCTCATTCACGGCCAGCGACATAAACCTGTGGTTAACCCACTTATTTTTACAGTGAAAACTAGTGGCTTTGCCCACTCATTTACAATGAACACACAATTAAGCTCAGCTAATGTCATGTAAAAAGAGATGTTGTGAGACACGGTTTACATGAGGTATGTGAAGAAACAGTGTAAAAAAAAAAATCGGCTCAACTCTATGGACTGCTGGGTATAAACATTTGTTTTGACTTGATGAGGGATCCTTGGGCGTAGTTTCTTGAGGGCCAGGATTCCTGCCGTGGGTTCTCCAATCTCCCGACGAACGCCTGGCTGACTCAGTACCTGTATAAAATTTGGAAGCGGCAGAATAAAAGCGAACAAACAACATTTCATCCCCTCCCTTCCCGTATTATATATCACGCTACTTATTGTTGACTCCCTCTATCATCAGTCTCCCCACTATTTAACCCGACTTACGCCCCAGACCTCATTCAACGATGGCCTTCCCGAGTTTTCACCTGATGCTGGCTAACAATATGCACTGTTGCTATTCACCTGCAGCACCCAGACTCTCCGCGAGCCTAAGCCGCGCCCCTGGCGACATCTGGCACCACCACACACATCCCACACTTTTCCCAAGTTTAAGCAGCATCGAGCCTCCTCTGACGCTCTCTCTCTGTCTCCTCTAACTTTTCCTATGGTCTTCCCTTTCTATCCCAACCCTTGCTGCTACGCAATCCCTCACTTATTTAGAATTCGTCCTATCCAATGCTCGTTCCTCCCTCTCCCTCTTGTCCTTGACAAGGAACAACAGATATTTAAGAGAGGAATAGAACAATCAAAGAAAACAAAAAAATCTGGCCCGACACACAACTGACCCATATTACTGAAACTGCCTAGATTTATGATACCGGAATAAGAGAAACAACAACGACTCGGCCGGATTACAAACACTTCCCTCTATCCTTAAACGATCGATCACAGCACTTGCGTATGATGAACGAATTTAAAGGAAACTATTCCACATAACACCTACTGCCTAAGATTTATGACACCGGAATAAGAGAAACAACAACGACTCGATCGGATTACAACACTTCCCTCTATCCTTAAACGATCGATCACAGCACTTGCGTATGACGAACGAAATTAAAGGAAACTATTCACATGGCATAAAATCACAGCGACAATCACAAAAAAAAAAAAATCAACAGAGATCAATTATAGACAAGCAAACAAAAATTATCGGACACAATTACTTCTCAAAGCGAATCGTAGAACTAAATATTATGAAACAATGTGGGGCGCGCGAGCGATGGGAAAAGGAATTCACTTGTTTACACAAGGAGGTTCACCGACGCTCCCAGGATGTGACTTGACCACAAAGGGAAAGAAAAAAAATACTCCGCGTGGGGCTACTTTTGTATGAACACAATTTTACAATCTATCCTTCATTATCCCGTACATCTACATCAGAAACTGGTCCTGTATCACGGTCGCCACTTGTAATAGATCATGCCCGGTGCCAATTGTAATAGTAATCCTGTCCAGATCGCCAATTGTAATAGATCATAAGACTAATAGGTTACTGTAACACTTGCCCATTATCTAGGAAATAAACCTATAATTGATAGTGTCGTTACTTTAGATCAACAATAGACAAATATCCCTTGTGAAATTATGGCAACAAAAGTCCCAGAACATGCTATACATTTATATCTATACTGACTCGATGCAGTAATATATTTGAAAAGAAAATTGCAGTTCCCAGCTTGCGGGATAATAGAGTACACGGATTTATTGTAATGATAGGTATATATTGATAATAATTATATTCTTAAAGTTAGTAAGAATTAAAGAAACAAACATTCCTACTAAAATGGTTTTATTGAATAGCGACACTGAAATTGCATTTATCAAAGAGACAATTTCATTCACACACTCAGCCACTCAATCTAACCCACTTATCTAATCCACTTACCTAAATACAATTACCCAGTATTATAACTACCCCTAAGATTACCCCAAATCATTATACTGATTACTGCTTGTCACACGAAATCTCACATCAACCAACCCTTTAGTCTACTGTGATATCGTCTAGCCCAGCAAATGACCGCATGATCGAATAAGGTACTACGAGATTTTCCCACACTCACAGTACCCGTCAATCACACTCATCACTCTCTCTCTCTCTCTCACCTCCTCAGTTACGTGACTCGCTAGACTAATGAGAGTTGCCTAATTAAAGGGTCTCAAAACGGCAGTGCGACAAGTCCTTCAAGCCGACACTCCTCTAGCGTTAACCATCACCCTCTGTGGGGTCAAGATGCTACGGCGTCACTCACACATCCGCACACATCCACACACACGTGACTCGCTAGACTAATGAGAGTTGCCTAATCAAAGGGTCCCAAAACGGGCAGTACGACAAGCCCTTCAAGCCGACTATCCTCTAGCGGTAACCTCACCCTCTGTGGGGTTAAGCGTTACGGCGTCACTCACACATCCGCACACATCCACACACACGTGACTCGCTAGACTAATGAGAGTTGCCTAATCAAAGGGTCCCAAAACGGGCAGTACGACAAGCCCTTCAAGCCGACAATCCTCTAGCGGTAACCTCACCCTCTGTGGGGTTAAGCGTTACGGCGTCACTCACCACACCCGCACACATCCACACACCCCTGGCCACGTGCATTGCTAAATCAGTGGGATATCGCCGCAGGAGAACTATGTCGCCTTGGGCATCCCTAGCCTTTAGCAAGCCCTCTGTGGGGTCATGCTTACACCTGCCATTCTCGGCCATAGCATTAAGCTAATTCGGTCGGCGTCACAACCTTGGCCATGTGCACGGTCTGGCTCAGTCCTGGTGACTGGCCAACGCACACAAGCACACCACCACACATCACTCTCACCACCACACATCACTCTGGATATCTCAATCAACGTTGACACTTGTCTAACTGAATTGGACTCACCTGATTATGGTTGAATTAGGGCACGAGGTGCCCTCGCAGCCCTGCCGACCCATTCATCGCGGGCACAACAAAATTGGACTATCTCGTTGGGGTCGGGCAGGAGGAGAATAAGGCCTGTCCTGGGCATTCCTGCCCCCTATATAACCTCGGTTTTCCCCTCCCCCATCACATTTTGAATTTGGTGCCAATGAAAAGACTGGACACTCCCTATGACCACGCCTACAACATGAACGCACACACACATGTACGCGTAACGGCGGCCTACCCACGCTCACAAGCAAGAACGCACACACGCACACATGTACGCGAGGTGCCTAGCGGTACACAGGCCTATGCCTGTGCCTCCACCCCTCTTCTCTCCCTTTCTCTACAGCTGTTCCCGCCTCCCCAATTTTTCCCGCGCTCGAGAAATATAGCTAACCCTATAGTATATAATCACAGTCACGGTCTGACCCGTGACATTCTTTCTAATATTCATAAATGATCTGCTCAACTGTATCTCCAGTCCTATCTATTCTTATGCTGATGACTCTACCTTACATTATTAAACAAGCAAGCACTAAAAAAATCACGCGAAGATGCCAAAAAACACTTAAATCCTGACCTCTCAACCATTTCCATTTGGGGCAGAGAAAATCTTGTTACTTTCAATGCTTCCAAAACCCAATTTCTCCATTTATCTACCCGTTAAGAACTCCCACAGGTCTATCCCTTATACTTCAACAATACACAAATCAATCCTTCATCTTCCCTCAGTATTCTAGGAATCTCTTTCTCTCCTGATCTTACTTGGAAAGACCATATTACCACCCTTGCTAAAACAGCTTCCCAGAAGCTGGGCGTGCTCAACCGCCTCCGGGGGTTCTTAACCCCTGCACAGCTTCTTGCTCTGTACAGGGGCACAGTGCGTCCATGTATTGTGTATTGTCGCATGTGTGGGGAGGATCCTTTCACACAGCACTTCTCGACAAAGTAGAAAAGAAAGCCTTACGTCTCATTAACTCACGTCCACTCACTGACTCTTTATAATCTCGCACTCTTCGCCGTAATGTTGCATCTCTCTCGCTATTCTACCGTTATTATATTAATCAACGTTCCTCATAGCTCTCTCAGTGTATACCATCTCCTCTACGTAGAGTACGTAGCACCTGTCTTGCAACACAATCCCATACCTACTCTGTGCAACTCTCCAATCCAAGAGTGATCCAATAGAAAGATCAAGGTAGAAGTGAAACAACATGGCCGCTCAAGATCGAAATTAGCCCCACTCCACACCAACACTTGGGAAGCCAGAATTGCCACCATCAACCACAATCTACCACCCACCCCAGGAAAAACAATCAGCATCACAATCGACCATGCAGGAAGACAGGAGAAGAAAATACGTTACCGCCAAACCAACGAAGAACAACATACTTCCCCCCCGCAGATGCGCCGCTCTTCCACGCAGCTGTCCTACCACCAGCACGGGAATTTCTAGGGGGGCTACCTCATCCCTCTCCTGTACCTATGACCTTCTGACCTCATAGTACCAGCCCTGGGACATAGCAGCAATCGTTGTGACCATCTCGACGAGAACCAGGTAGAGTCATCCATTTGAGGGCTCACTTGACTTACATGTTTTTTTTTTTTTTTTTTTTTTTTTTTTTTTTTAATATTCCAACTTACTCCCTCTCGGGCATAGGCTGAGAGCCTGGACATTCACAGCTGTATAATGAGCAGTGAAGCCCGTGAGGTCTTGTTCCAGTCTAGGGAGTGAGACATGTGAAATACGTAGAGTACAACGAGCATCTGCCATCTTGCCTTCACATGAGGCACGGTGCTCACTCATGGCCCGAAGCGACCCCATCTCTGAAGCCATCTCGTTCCCGTGCTTCACTGTCTCGCCCCCTACACTTGGACTCTCACTCTTACACAACGCCACCTGTTGAGCAGATAACTCACCAGGCATTGCACCCCTATAGCATATTTTGAATATGGGAATATTCATACAGTGCTATTTAATCAGGGAACAATGAGGGTATTTTATTAGCGTTTCGGTGGGCTTTGTGGTAATGCACTGATACTAGGTACAGCACAAATTCCATCCCAATAATATCTTCCCATTGATACATCGGGATTTGAACCCGGGACCTTTGGACTACCAGGCCAGTGGCAAGACCACTCCGCCACACCTCCCCTGCAGATGTAAGATTTTAAGCCTAAGAATTACCCTCACTTGCATTCGAGTACTCATGCCATGGTTGACTACCTTATTGTCTGAGAGTTATTTTCCCTACTAGTGAGCTTTTGTTCTTAGTAGCTCCTTACACACCATGGTGTAGTGACAACATTAGGATCTCTTTTAGGCTGCAAGATTGACATTGGAAGTAACACCGAGGGCATGCTACAAACTGACTTCCAGAATCAATCCAGCACTCTACACAGCTATTAAAGAATTTTTTTCCATGGTAAGACAACTTTAATAGTTCGGGCTTTGCGAGATACCGTACAAGTAACTGCACTTAGCACGTACAAGTCCATACTGCATCTGTCCAACACCATGGTCAAGGACATATGCTGTAAAAAGGCTTAATAACCAACCCCTGGTTTCTTTGAAAACTCTTACAACGGTCAGGTAGATTGAGAGAGCGAGTAAGGTCATGATCTTACTTATTCCTCATATTAGCCCAATACCTAGTTACTCTGTCATGACATGAGCAACTTTGTATTAAAGACCCTACATCAAGAGTACCGGAACAGAACTTTATCACCGACTAGTATAACGGTCAGGATAGTCGAGCAGCCATAACTTAAGATATATCCAAGTTTATCTTACAGTTTCTTACAGTAGATCCTCTGGAAAAAGGCAAACTAGGCCTGTGTATCCAGTTCAATGCCAGTACTTGCACTGCTGCGGTCGTTCACGGTGTTGGCGGCGGCGGTAGCAGACACAAAATTTTTACTATTCTGTATTTTTGTTTTATAATCAAACTTCAAATCTTGTCTTCCCCATGCTTTATCAAGATTACTTTCAAACTTCCTTATTGGTTCGGAATCAACTACATACTGAGGCAGTGTGTTCCACTCATTTACCACTCTATCACAAAATGAGTTCTTTGCCTTTTCAAGCCTATTTCTTTCTTTGTAAATTTTCTTAAAGTGTCCTCTCGTTCTTGTTCCCTACCACATCAAGAAGATACCTTCACACACATCCTCATCATACATTCCTGACACTTTCTTAAAAGTCTCTATCATATCCCCTCTCTTTCTCCTATATGCCAGTGTCAGAAGCCCCAGTGTCCTCAACCTCTGCTCATAGCCCGCGTTCTTCAACATTGGTACGAGCTTGCTAGCTCTCCTCTGCACTTTCTCCACTGCTTCTATATCCTTTACCATATATGGAGCCCACACCTGGTTCGCATATTCCAGGTGCGGCCTAACCAGCGCTGTATAGAGATTCCTGAATATTTCTTCGTCAAGTGCTTCGTTTATGCTCGCGTTCATCCGATGGTATGCACCCTGTGTCATGACATAAGGAACTACTATTTAAGACCCAAAGCCAACTAGTCCATCTGTATCCCTACCCCATTTACCACACGGCAGGACCACCTAAGCGGCTCGACGGGACCGAGAGAAAGGACTCAGCAACCAACATTTCATCCACCAGTGCCTGTATCTCCAGATCTTCACAGTGATAGAATAGGAGTGCAAAAGGAGTTATATTGATTCCTCCACCAGTGCGAACCAAGTGTATCTCCGTAATCTACCCAAGTGATAGAATAGGAGTGCTAAAGTGTATTAAAGTGTATCTATAGGTCCGTCGTGTATCATCGTTCGTGCTAGGCATATTAAATTGTGAATTATTCTATGTATCAGTTTAAGGTGAATTATTTGTGTTGTGCATTTAAATGATTATTAAAAGGAAATTCATGTGTGTATTCAATATTATATTTACCCTTTACGACTTTTGTGCATGTGTAGTTTGGCTTTAGTTTCTTCAGTCGAGTAAGAACCCACCATTATCCAATTAAACCCCAGTAAAAACTTGGCATAACATTGGCGGCAGATGGTGGTTTTTGTTTCGGGAAGAAAGGTCATTCCGCACAAAAATCGAAAGAAGTAAAGCGTGATAAAATATTAATCACCATGGCGAATAACCGCTCACATATCCCCATTCCCAAGTATGATGGGGACACATATGACATTCAAACCTACCTGGACATGGTTAAGCCAGTACTTGACTTGGCTTACAACAGTGATCGGGAAAAGATCGCGCTACTTTTAACTCACCTGGGAAAGGTTGTTTCCCTGGTGGCCAGACAGGTAACCCCAGTGCTCACCTGGGATCAGTTCCGGACAATTGTCATTGATGCTGTACAGCCATCATTAGGCTCCGTCATAGACTTAGCAAAAATCAACAAAGTTAAGTACGAAGGGGACATCGACGTCACCCTAGTAGCCTTAAATCAACACGTGAAATCTGCGTATCCATTTCAGCCTACTGAACAACAAAAACAACAGGTTTTTACCACCTTATTACGAGTACTCCCAGCATTCGTAAAAAAAGACTTCACCATCCACGACCCTACAGGCTTCCAAAGAGATATCATAACGATCCGTAAACTCCTGGCCCAAAGACATCCACGGTAGGTGCAATTAAAAGGTTTCCCACTCATCCACAAGCCAACAAGAGACAGGGAAACTACTATAACCAGTACGGAGCCAGGACAACACAAGATCACCCTCAACCATATGCCCCGGGTCACCCCCACAGCTTTAGACCAACACCATCTCAAAGCGCCCCACAGTGGATATATCCTCCCTCCAACCAAACTGGACGAAGCCCCCAGAATTATCCACCTAGGGACCACCCATTAGTCACCATTAACCTGTTTGAGATCCGGGCCTGCAACTCAGCCTGTCCCTTACACTTTATCAGGGACCAAGCCAAAAACAAGAACTCAGCACCCTGAGTTTTAGCCGCAGAAGAAGAGTCCCGGGAACTGGAGGAAGAAAACATAGAAGAGGAATATGTCTCGAAAAACATAGCACCCATTCACACCAACGAAGAAGAAGAAGAAATCCTGGAGGAAACCGAAGATTCCCTACAGGGTTTTTAACGCCTCCTCCGCCCGTTATGGCTTCGGTGGGGGAGTCTGTCATGACCAAACCACCACCTATCTACCACCTGGCAAAGATTCAAGGTATCCCAGTTCGACTTCTAATCGACACCGGTGCAGCCAGATTGTGCCTGTTCAACTCTTTTTATCAGAAGCACCATCGCAAGCTGGGATCACTGAATGCTGCCACCATCAACCTCATCAGTGCCGGAGACACACCCCTCATTATTCGAAGTGAGACACCACCCCAACATCATCCACCCAGCCAACAACTCAACGCCTTCCAACCCACTTCCGCCACGCCCCCTATTGACACCAGCTTCCTTCCACCAACTTCCGCCACGCCCCCTACCGACACCACTCTACGAGCACCACATGACCCACCCACCATAGTAAGCCTAGGGATAATAAATTAATGCATCTCCATACCTCCACAGCACCAACAATGGATGCCATTATGCCCTGTATAAACCCAGTCCATGATATTCACCCCACAAACAAATGCTACCCATTCAGACCGTTGTCGCATCCAACCTGCAATTCTCTCCCCTACCATCAATGCCGCATTAACCCGTCCAGCCCCGGCTAGTTTTGTAATGTTTGTTCACCAGAACCCGGCCGGTTTTCAATTTTTTTTTTATTCCAGAAACAATAGCGAATGGGTTAGGAATGAAGGAAAAACCACGAAAAACCGCTCAAAAAGCTTAAAGAATGGTCCTACAGAGCCCCCGAAAACGGATTTTACAAGAGTAAAAAATTGAAGGCAATTACCCCAAAAAACCAGGTTAATGCGCGCTCACGCGCATGCACGTGGACTTTGAGAGTTTTCAACCATCGGCACGGTTGCGTGGGATACGTACACAGTTCCCATACAAATCTGAGCCCTCTTGAGTGGCTACACCTGAGGTTACGGTCGGCGCAATTAGGGTGACGCGCCAGGCGCGTCTCTGGGGCTGTGCGTTACATACATCGCCGACGCGTCAGGCGTGTCGCTGGGGCTTTACGGGTTAATAGCAAACATCTCAGAAGAAACCCTCACCTTGCCCAAAGGCCTCATCATTGGAGACCTTGAAACATTTGAGGAGATTCTGCCAGAACAAATCAACGACCATGTACCACTTGTCCTCCTTCCCGTTCCAAAAACTCTAACAACATTACAAAAACAACAAATGAACCAACTGCTACACGAGTTCTCCGACGTATTTGTGCAATCATCCACTGAAATAGGAAAAACAAACGTGGAGGAACACCTCATCCACACCACCGGACCACCCATTCGCCAGCCATCCCACCGAAAAAGAAAAAAAACATTACAACGGCAGGAGGTATATCGTCAAGTCCAAGAAATGCTGGAAGCTGGCATTGCCACACCTTTTTTCAGCCCCTGGTCCTCTCCTGTGGTACTCGTAAAAAAGAAAAACGGGTCAACAAGATTCTGCGTCGATTACCTACGACTGAATGACGCCACCATCAAAGACACCACACCCCTTCCTAGAATAGACGACTCTTTGGGCTCTCTACATGGCTCTAAATGGTTCACCACAATCAACCTACAAGCCGAATACTGGCAAGTCCCCATAAAACCCGAACATCAACAGAATACTGCATTTTATACCAGCGGAGGGCATCTCTACGAGTTGAACGTTCTCCCTTTCGGACTATGCAACGGCCCCTGCCACCTTTTCCCGCCTCATGAAGTCAGTATTGAAGGAACTAACGTGGGAGACCTGTTTAGCATACCTGGATGACGTCATCGTCTACGGAAAAACATGGACGGAACACCTACAGCAACTTCGTCAGGCCCTTCAACGCATCTGAGAGGCAGGCCTCAAACTACAACCCTCCAAATGCGAAGTAGCCAGGACTACAGTGGACTTCTTGGGACATATCATCTCCGCCGAGGGCATCTCCTCCGACCCTCGAAAGCTATCTGCAATTGAAGCTCAAGAACCTCCCACCACTGTAAAAGGTGTCAGGTCATTCCTAGGCCTAGCCACATATTATAGAAGATTTGTAAAAAAAAATGCCGAAATTGCTAGGCCACTCCACGAGCTGACCAGGAAAGTCATAACTTTTCAGTGGACCCCAGACCGAGACAATGCGTTTCACACCCTAAAACACCATCTCGTTAACGTACCCACCGTCGCATTTCCTGATTACCGACAACCTTTTCGCTTATACACAGACGTCTCGCTATATGCCATAGGCGCCGTTCTCGCCCAAGTGCAAGACAGTCGTGAGCACATCATCGCATGTGCCAGTTCCACCCTTAACACCGCACAGCGAAACTACGCAGCCACGAAACGGGAGCGTTTAGGAGTCATCTGGGCCCTCAACCCCTTCCAGTCATTTCTCCTGGGCACCAAAGTAGATATCATCACTGACCACCAATCCCTACAATGGCTACGGCGCTCTGAAACTAACTGTGCCTTACTAGTTCAGTGACGGGAGACACTAGAAGAATTCGATTTCGAAATTCACTACCGACCAGGGAAACTGCATGCTAATGCAGACGCTCTCCCTCGCACTTCACTTCACCCTGGTACCTTTGCATCTGCAAAGGTCAATAAAACCCCTCAGATCACCAACGACGCAAGCAGCACCTACTCCCAGCCGGCCTCACCACATGTTTTCCAACATGAACACCACAACGCCCTACGTTGCCAAAATGAAATGGAGCGAGGACTAGCATACTTTTCACAACATCTGCTACATCGACGAGACACAGACGGCACCCATAATTTACGAGAAATCGTCGTTCCTGTCAATCTTCACAGACCCCTCCAAACCTGCCGACCAAAGATCCGTCAACTGGTGAAAATACTTCAATACCCTTAGCAGCTTCACCCGCCACGGAGACATATTTTGTTTCCAGCTCGAGTCACGGTGCCATGTCTACCACCTCCAACACAGAAATAAAATACCCAAAATAAATATAACCACCATGCCACAGCAGACCAGCTGGAATAAAAAATGAAGCCTGGTAATAGAAGGGGAAACCATGAGAAAAGAAAAGAACAACAGAGAACATAATTATACCATATAAGAAAATGGCGAGAAATAACAAGAAGACCAGTAAGGCGAGAGGAGATATAAAATACACAAGAACCACTACACACCGGACAAACCCAGAGGAAAAGAAGAACAGGAAAGGAAAACAACAGAAGGAGAAAGAAACCTCGCCCCAAAAAGTGATCACCCCGCAAACACCACAACCAAGAATAAATAGAAAGACCAAGGTAGAAGAGAAACAACATGGCCGCTCAAGATCGAAATTAGCCCCACTCCACACCAATACTCGGGAAACCAGAATTGCCACCATCAACCAAAATCTACCACCCACCCCAGGAAAAACAATCAGCATCACAATCGACCATGCAGGAAGACAGAAGAAAATACTATACCGACAAACCAACGAAGGACAACATACAAAAAATCTCCCCCCTGCAGATGCGCCACTCTTCCGCGCAGCTGTCCTACCACCAGCGCGGGAATTTCTAGGGGGGCTACCTCATCCCTCTTATCACCCCCCCCCCCCCCCCCACCCCTCCCTACACCTATGGCCTGACCTCCAAATACCAGCCCTAGGATATAGCAGCAATCGTCATGATCATCTCGATGAGAACCAGGTAGAGTCAGCAGTTTGAGGGCTCACTTGACTTACATGTAAGATTTTGAGCCTAAGAATTACCTTCTCTTGCATTCGAGTACCCATGCCATGGCTGACTACCTTATTGTCTGAGAGTTATTTTCCCTACTAGTGAACTTTTGTTCTTACACACCATGGTGTAGTGACAACATTTTGATCTCTTTTAGGCTGCAAGTTTGACATTGGAAATAACACCGAGGGCATGCCACAAACTGACTTCCAGAATCAATCCAGCACTCTACATAGCTATAGAAGAAGTCTTTGCCATGGCAAGACAACTATAATAGTTTGGGCTTTGCGAGATACCGTACAAGTAACGGCACTTAGCACATACAAGTCCATACTGCATCTGTCCAACACCATGGTCAAGGACATATGCTGTAAAATGGCTTAATAACCGACACCTGGCTTCTTTGAACACTATTACAACGGTCAGAGGCAGATTGAGCGAGCTAGTAAGGTGGTCATGATCTTACTTATTCCTCACGTTAGATCGATACCTAGTTACTCTGTCATGACACAAGCAACTTTGTATTAAAGACCCTACATCCAGAGTACCGGAACAGAACTTCATCACCGACTAGTATAACTGTCAGGATAGTCGAGCAGCCATAACTTAAGACATGTCCAAGTTTATGCTCGCATTCATCCGATGGTATGCACCCTGTGTCATGACATAAGGAACTACTATTTAAGACCCAAAACCAACTAGTCCATCTGTATCCCTACCCCATTTACCACACGGCAGGACCACCTAAGCGGCTCGACGGGACCGAGAGAAAGTACTCAGCAACCAACACTTCATCCACCAGTGCCCGTATCTCCAGATCTACACAGTGTTAGAATAGGAGTGCAAAAGGAGTTATATTAATTCCCCCACCAGTGCCAACCAAGTGTATCTCTGTAATCTATGCAAGTGATAGAATAGGAGTGCTACAGTGTATTCTATAGGTCCGTCGTGGATCCTCGTCCGTGCTAGGCATATTAAATTGTGAATTATTCTATGTATCAGTGTAAAGTGAATTATTCGTGTTGTGCATTTAGGTAATTATTAAAAGGAAATTCATGTGTGTATTCAGTATTATAACTACCCTTTACGACTTTTGTGCACGTGTAATTTGGCTTTAGTTTCTCCAGTCGAGTAAGAACCTACCATTGTCCAATTAAACCCCAGTAAAAACCTTGCATAACAGTGAGTATAGTGAAGATGTGAGTATAATGATGATGTGAGTATAGTGAAAATATGAGTATAGTGAAAATGAGTATAGTGAAGATGTGAGTATAGTGATGATGTGAGTATAGTGAAGATGTGAGTATAGTGAAGATGTGGGTATAGTGAAGATGTGAGTAAAATGATGATGTGAGTATAGTGAAAATTAGTATAGTGAAGATGTGAGTATAGTGATGATGTGAGTATAGTGAAGATGTGAGTATAGTGAAGATGTGAATATAGTGATAATGTGAGTATAATGAATATGTGAGTATAGTGGTGATGTGAGTTATATGTGCTAAATGCTGTTACTTGTACGGTATCTCGCAAAGCCCAAACTATTATAGTTGTCTTGCCATGGAAAAGTCTTCTTTTATAGCTGTGTAGAGTGCTGGATTGATTCTGGAAGTCAGTTTGTGGCATGGCCTCGGTGCTACTTCCATTCATCCACTGTCAAACTTGCAGCCTAAAAGAGATCCTCATGTTGTCACTACACCATGGTGTGTAAGAACAAAAGTTCACTAGTAGGGAAAATAACTCTCAGACAAATAGGTAGTCAGCCATGGCATAAGTACTCGAATGCAAGAGAGGGCAATTCTTAGGCTTAAAATCTTACATGTAAGTCAAGTGAGCCCTCAAATTGCTGACTCTACCTAGTTCTCGTCAAGATGGTCATGACGATTGCTGCTATGTCCCAGGGCTGGTACTTGGAGGTCAGAAGGTCATAGGTGCAGGGGGGGGGGGGGGGGGGGGGGGTGATAAGGGTGATGAGGTAGCCCCCCTTGTAATTTCTGCACTGGTTGTAAGATAGCTGCGCGGAAGAGCGGCGCATCTGCAGGGGGGAGATTTGTGTATGTTGTTCTTCGTTGGTTTGGCAGTATCGTATTTTCTTCTCCTGTCTTCCTGCATGGTCGATTGTGATGCTGATTGTTTTTCCTGGGGTGGGTGGTAGATTTTGGTTGATGGTGGCAATTCTGGCTTCCCGAGTGTTGGTGTGGGGTGGGGCTAATTTCGATCTTGAGCGGCCATGTTGTTTCTCTTCTACCTTGGTCTTTCTATTTATTCTTGGTTGTGGTGTTTGCGGGTGTTCACGTTTTGGGGCGAGTTTTCTTTTTCCTTCTGTTGTTTTCCTTTCCTGTTCTTCTTTTCCTCTGTTTTTGTCCGGTGTGTGGTGGTTCTTGGTGTTTTTATATCTCGTCTCGTATTACTGGTCTTGTTATTTCTCGCCGTTTCCTTCGATGGTGTATGTTCTCTGTTGTTTTTTTCTTTTCTCATGGTATCCCCTTCTATCTCTAGGTTTCGTTCCTTATTCCGGCTGGTCTGCTGTGGCATGGTGGTTATTTTTATTTTGGGTATTTTACTCATATCTTCACTATACTCACATCTTCACTATACTCACATCTTCACTATACTCACATCTTCACTATACTTACATCTTCATTATACTTACATCTTCATTATACTCACATCTTCATTATACTCACATCTTCATTATACTCACATCTTCATTATACTCACATCTTCACTATACTTACATCTTCATTATACTTACATCTTCATTATACTCACATCTTCATTATACTCACATATTCATTATACTCACATCTTCATTATACTCACATCTTCATTATACTCACATATTCACTATAATCACATCTTCACTATACTCACATCTTCACTATACTCACATCTTCACTATACTCACATCTTCACTATACTCACATCTTCATTATACTCACATTTTCACTATACTCACATCTTCACTATACTCACATCTTCACTATACTTACATCTTCAGTATACTTACATCTTCACTATACTTACATCTTCACTATACTTACATATTCATTATACTCACATCTTCATTATACTTACATCTTCAAATACTCATATCTTCACTATACTCACATCTTCACTATACTCACATCTTCACTATACTTACATCTTCATTATACTCACATCTTCACTATAATCACACCTACCCTATACTAACACTTTCCTCTTGGCTAAATCCCGTCTGCCCGTCTGAGCCTAATCCTGTCTGGCCCCAATTCCGTATGGGCTCAATTACGTATGGGCTCAATTACGTATGGGCCCAATCCCGTCTGGGTCCAATTCCATATGGGTCCAATTCCGTATGGGCCCAATTCCGTATGGGCCCAATCCCGTCTGGGCTCAATTCCGTATGGGCCCAATTCCGTATGGGCCCAATCCAGTCAGGGCCCAATCCCGTCTGGGCTCAATCCCGTCTGGGCTAAATTCCGTAATAAGAACATAAGAACATAAGAAAATGGGAGTCTGCAGAAAGCCGATTGGCCTAAGCAAGGCAGATCCCTGTCCCACACAACCCCAATTACAAAGCCCAATTATAGGCTCAACACTCTAATACCCTGAGGATCATCTTACCAAAACGGTTAAAGATTAACGCAGGATTACGGGGGTCTGCAGAGCGCTGATTGGCCCAACCCTGCTGATCCCCCTTCACACCCAACCCTTCTCGTCTATATGCTTATCCAATTTTATCTTAAAGCTCCCTATCGTTTTTAATCCCACTATAGCACTTGGTAGTCCATTCCACCCATCTACAACTCTGTTACCAAACCAATATTTGCCTATATCTTTTCTGAAACGAAATTTATCTAATTTGAAACCATTGGTACGTGTTCTTTCGCTATCACTGAGCTTTAGTACATTTGTCATGTCCCCTTTGTTAATGCCACTAACCCACTTGAACACCTCTATCATATCCCCTCTAACTCTGCGTCTCTCTAACGAATGTAAGCCTAATTTCTTCAACCTTTCTTTATACGGAAGATTTCTAATATTATGGATAATTTTTGTCATTCTACGTTGTACTCTCTCCAATGAATCTATGTCCATTCTGTAATAAGGACACCAAAATTGAACAGCATAATCCATATGGGGTCTCACTAATGACAAGTAAAGTTTTAAGATAACATCAGCAATTCTGTTACTCACACTCCTTGAGATGAACCCGAGAATCCTGTTTGCCTTGTTTGGAACGCTTATACACTGTTGTCTAGGCTTCAAATCATTGCTAACAAACACACCTAGATCTTTCTCACAATTCGAGTTTTCTAATTCCACATTAGCTAGTTTATATTTAACATTTGTTTGCATCTTCCCTATCTTTAATACCTTGCATTTGTCAATGTTAAACTTCATCTGCCAATTTACTGACCATTCGTGTAAGGTATCTAGATCCCTTTGGAGGCACTCTATATCTCTATCTGAATCAATTGTTCTCCCCATTTTGGTATCGTCTGCAAATTTACTTATCCTACTAGTTATACCTAAATCAAGGTCATTTATGTATATAATAAACAACAGAGGACCTAATACAGATCCCTGGGGGACACCACTTTTGACTGCTCCCCATTCTGACTTCATACCATTTATGCTGACTCTCTGCTTCCTACCAATTAGCCATGACCTAATCCATCCCAACAACGCCCCACCTATTTCATGCGCCTCAACCTTTCTCATCAATCTCTCATGGGGGACTCTGTCGAAAGCTTTACTGAAATCTAAATATATTATATCATATGACTTGTCATTATCTACTGCTTCATATACCTCTGAGAAAAAACTAAGCAAATTAGTAAGGCAAGAACGTCCCTGAGTGAATCCATGCTGAGAAGAATTTATTAAATTAAATGTATCTAAGTGGTTTCTAATTTTACTAGCAATAATTGACTCTAGTAGCTTTCCTATGATTGATGTAAGACTAATGGGACGGTAATTGGATGCTATTGATTTGTCACCTTTTTTGAAGATCGGAACTACGTTTGCAAGCTTCCAAGCTTCTGGAACTATACCTGTCTCCAATGACTTGTTAAATAAAAATGTTAATGGGTAACTTAACTCATACCTACATTCTTTTAATACTCTAGCATATACCTCATCAGGACCAGGCGATTTATGAGGTTTCAGTCTGTCAATTTCCTTAAGCACATCATTTCTACTTATAGTAACCGTACTTAACCTATTTTCTATACTATCGCTATATACCTTACGGACTTCTGGAAACTGTGCCAAATTTTCATTAGTGAAAACGGAAAGAAATTGACTATTTAATGTACTGCACATTTCTAAATCATTTTCTGTCATTTCTCCTATCGAAGTTTTAAGGGGACCAATTACATCTCTAACCTTGGATTTATATAGTTGGTAAAAAGCTTTAGGATTATTTTTTGAGTCATTGGCAACCTTAATTTCATAATTTCTTTTTTCTTTCCTAATATCCTTTTTTACATAAGAACATAAGAACATAAGAAAATGGGAGTCTGCAGAAAGCCGATTGGCCTAAGCAAGGCAGATCCCTGTCCCACACAACCCCAATTACAAAGCCCAATTATAGGCTCCACACTCTAATACCCTGAGGATCATCTTACCAAAACGGTTAGAGATTAACGCAGGATTATGGATGTCTGCAGAGTGCTGATTGGCCCAACCCGGCTGATCCCCCTTCACACCCAACCCTTCTCGTCCATATGCTTATCCAATTTTATCTTAAAGCTCCCTACAGTTTTAGATCCCACTATAGCACTTGGTATTCCATTCCACCCGTCTACAACTCTGTTACCAAACCAATACTTGCCTATATCTTTTCTGAAACGAAATTTATCTAATTTGAAACCATTGGTACGAGTTCTTTCGCTATCACTGAGCTTTAGTACATTTGCCATGTCCCCTTTGTTAATCCCACTAACCCACTTGAACACCTCTATCATATCCCCTCTAACTCTGCGTCTCTCTAACGAATGTAAACCTAATTTCTTCAACCTTTCTTCATACGAAAGATTTCTAATATTATGGATCATTTTTGTCATTCTACGCTGTACTCTCTCCAATGAATCTATGTCCATTCTGTAATAAGGACACCAAAATTGGACAGCATAATCCATATGGGGTCTCACTAATGACAAGTAAAGTTTTAAGATAACATCAGCAGTTCTGTTACTCACACTCCTAGAGATGAACCCGAGAATCCTGTTTGCCTTATTACGAACGCTTATACACTGTTTTCTAGGCTTCAAATCATTGCTAACAAACACACCTAGATCTTTCTCGCAGTCTGAATTTTCTAATTCTAAATTAGCTAGTTTATATTTAACATTTGTTTGCATCTTCCCTATCTTTAATACCTTGCATTTGTCAATGTTAAACTTCATCTGCCAATTTACTGACCATTCATGTAAGGTATCTAGATCCCTTTGGAGGCACTCTATATCGCTATCTGAATCAATTGATCTCCCTATTTTAGTATCGTCTGCGAATTTACTTATCCTACTAGTTATACCTAAATCTAGGTCATTTATGTATATAAGAAACAACAGGGGACCTAATACCGATCCCTGGGGGACACCACTTTTGACTGCTCCCCATTCTGACTTGGTACCATTTATGCTGACTCTCTGCTTCCTACCAATTAGCCATGACCTAATCCATCCTAACAACGCCCCACCTATTCCATGTGCCTCAACCTTTCTCATCAATCTCTCATGAGGGACTCTGTCGAAAGCTTTACTGAAATCTAAATATATAATATCATATGACTTGTCATTATCTACTGCTTCATATACCTCTGAGAAAAAACTAAGCAAATTAGTAAGGCAAGACCGTCCCTGAGTGAATCCATGCTGAGAAGAATTGATTAAGTTAAATGTTTCTAAGTGGTTTCTCATTTTCCTAGCAATAATTGACTCTAGTAGTTTTCCTATGATTGAAGTGAGACTAATGGGACGGTAATTGGATGCTATTGATTTATCACCTTTTTTGAAGATCGGAACTACATTTGCAAGCTTCCAAGCTTCTGGAACTATACCTGTTTCTAATGACTTGTTAAATGGAAATGTTAATGGATAACTTAACTCATCTCTGCATTCTTTTAATACTCTAGCATATACCTCATCGGGACCAGGCGATTTATGAGGTTTCAGTCTGTCAATTTCATTAACCACATCATTTCTACTTATAGTAACCGTACTTAACCTATTTTCTATACTATCGCTGTATACCTTACGGACTTCTGGAAACTGTGCCAAATTTTCATTAGTGAAAACGGAAAGAAATTGACTATTTAATGTACTGCACATTTCTAAATCACTTTCTGTCAATTTTCCTATCGAAGTTTTAAGGGGACCAATTACATCTCTAACCTTGGATTTATATAGTTGGTAAAAAGCTTTAGGATTATTTTTTGAATCATTGGCAACCTTAATTTCATAATTTCTTTTTTCTTTACTAATATCCTTTTTTACCTGTCGTGATAGATTCTGATAGTAAGCAAGTAGGTGAATTTCGCCTTTTCTAATTTTTCTATATATTCCTCTCTTTTGTCCTAGAAGATCTAATAGTCTATTATTCATCCATTTGTGTTGGTTCTGTGTTGATCTAAATTTTCTTTTGGGGATGTATTTATTTTGTGCATTGAATACTGACTTGATAAAATTATCGTATTTATCTACCAAGGTTGACGTCTCTTCCTGACTTAAGATGACAGGTGCCTGAGACGGGGTACACTCATTTGGACACCTGGATCGACTTAATTTTTTGACCATAGGGTCCGCTAATAGGGCTCTTCTTAACCCACCATAATTGGCTTTTCTAAAGTCAGGTATTAATGTTGTATTCTCTCTGGTATTACCTTTCCATTGTATATTAAAATACACAGAATTGTGGTCACTATTTCCTAGGTGGTCCCCTATCTCTACATTATTTACCATATGTTCATTGTTACTGAAAACTAAATCGAGAATATTATTACCTCTAGTCGGCGTATCTATGAATTGAAATAAAAAACTATCTTGTACTACCTCTATAAACTCCTCAGAATCAGTCTCCTATTTGATGCTGCCAATCTATATTAGGAAAATTAAAATCCCCCATAATGCACACATTGCTAAACCTTGATGCCATTTTAATTTCCTCCCATAATGACGTTCCGTCATGGCCGAATCCCGTCTGGGCTTAATTCCGTATGGGCCCAATCCTGTCATATTAGTTATTTTAATATGAATTTCACATATTTTAAATTGATAGTAACCCCTTGAGTACCAGCGACGCACGTTATGTGTCGCCTATGTATGTAACGCTAAACATCAGCCACGCAATTGTTGCATTCGCGTTACTTACTCTTGTCCTATGGCACCTAGAGGGTTCAGATTTGTATGGGAACTGCTTTAGTATCCCACGCAACAATACCGATGGTTGAAAACGCTCCAAGTCAAGCCGCGTGCGTGTGGGCTCGCGCGGGAGTGATTTTCCAATATTTTGCCTACCCATTTCCTCATGTTAATTGCGACTTTGCGCCTCCCCGCAGGACCCCTAAATGACCTAGGTGAGGGTTGTTTAGTGGGTTTTCCTTCATTACTACCCTATCCCATGTTTTTTCAGGAAAAAAAAAAAAAAAAAAAAAACTGCTGATCCGACGTTGTACATTTATTATAAATCAGCTGGTGCTCAATGGGTTAATTTGTTTTAAATATAAGGGCATCTGATTTCAATTAAAGTTCAGTTGTTCAGTTATTTTAATTGGAGATTCATTTGTTTTAATTTGAAATTCATATATTTTAATTTGAAATTCAGTTGTTTTAATTTGAAGTTCAGTTGTTTTAATTTGAGAGTAAACAGGTGTAGACAGAATTGTGTGAATAAATAGAGAGTCGTGATAAAATATTCCATTTAAGATGGCCAATTTATTTTATCAGGGGGAAAAACAAATTCATTATAGCAAGGTAATAAACTGAAAAAACTGGCTTCACTTAAGTCGATGAGTCACTGGGCTGGTGGCGATCACGTGGTGAGGAAAAAAGGAGGGAGGGATGGGTGGGTGGGTGAGAGAGAAGGGAGGAAGAGGAGGAAGAAGGTGAAAACGGAGGGAAAGTGAGAACAAATAGGTGGGTTAAGCACATAAACTGTATGTGTAATATATTATGTTCCATTACATTTATAAACTATGAAGATAAAAACCAGTTAGTTAAGCTGGTTATTAATTAAAGTAACTAATATTATTTCTTGTGTTGTTCGGTGGATCAAATAATGAATAGTATTAGTGTATCGTGTACATACTGCACGAAATATTAGGTACTCATAATTTGATTGGAAATGTGTTCCCAAAGACATAATTTATACTATATGATATAAATGAATGATCACCAGACTAGGGTGACTAAAAACACCTGAATTTTTACTGTTATGTAATGATTTATATACTGATAAACATTTTAGTTTTGGTAATAACATAGATTGCCTGATAATGTCATTGTGGTCATGAAATGCTAAATATAAGATTCACAAATGCTACAAAGATTACGTTATTGCAAATAGATAATGGCACAATGCTTAGATGCAAATACTCATATATTTATTTGTCGCGATTTTAACATCCCAGTACTGAACATTAGAGTATTATTGTCGGCATAGTTGTACTAATTATAAACTTAGTAAAGATTGTAAAATAGCGATCTCAAACATTGCAATACAATAACATTTGAATAGTTAATTTTATTGCATTAATATATTAAGACATTTGAAAATAGCATTACATTCAGAAAAATGTGTGTGTATATATATACAGTATATATAAAGTATATCTCACAAATACACGTGAGCTATTAAATGTTTATATACTCCCAGCCGTACTCTAACCTACGACATTCAGAACAACAAGCTATTAATCCACTACACCATGGCATGATAAAGGAGTCTTAACCTTTTCCTATTCATATTAACCCTTACTGTGCCAGCGACGGTATACAGCCGTCAGTAATAAAGTCACTCGTCAGTACCAGCGACGGAAGATGTCCGTCAGTACTATGCGGTCCTTATAACTGCCCGTATCGAGCGGTACCAGGTACCGTGACTTGTACGCACAGCTCTGAGACCTTGGCAACACTTCTCAGCCTGGATCCAAGCCTGTGGGAGCTAGTTGGGACAGTATTCCTCCAACTTTCGGGGTGATAGGGTATTCTCTCTTGACTCTGAAGTAATTTTGGCCACAATGTCTGGTACTGGAGGGTACATTTATAGTAATATCCTCTGATACAGTAGGGGTTAAGGAGAAAGGAAATCCTACTTGAAGAATGTATTTCAATTCATGCACAAGTCGCAGGATCCATATTCCAGGATACCATAGAGGGATTTTGACAAGATTTTCCACGCAACTCGGGTTATAGAGATTTTATTAAAATTCTCGCCCAGCCAAACATGAGAGTTATTAATATCAATTATATCTCACAGACACACGTGAGCTAATAAATGTTTATATACTCCCAGCCGGACTCGAACCTCCAACTTTCAGACATTCAGTGTGCAGTTGGTATTGAATACATGATTAGATTGATATCCAGTATTCGATAAATGGATATAAAATCGTAGTCATGTACTTAACCTTTAACTGTCTTGATGGTGTAATGCTTAAAGTGTTTAAGATCTGTATGTGGTAACCCAGGTTCGAATCCCGGTAGGATGACATGCTTTCATAAATTTAATTGGGAATATTTGTTGTTGGGAGTGAAATATGGCAATGCAGGAATAACGATCTTGTTAACGTCACAGTCGAAATATATTACACTCCCGCGGCTGAACGAATTAATTGGAAGACAAAGGAGCTGTAATGTGGTCCAGGCAATTACCCCGCAAGTGTCCGTTCCCCTTTAGCGACTTAATGACCCGACAACAGAATTAGAAGGCCAGGGAATGAGGTCATTAATTATCCCGGGGCCTTATTAGTCGTCTAATGTAGGATCTCCCGCCCGCAGCCCCTTTGACCTCGAGGAAATTTATCAGGTCGTTAACATTGCACGTCCATTTTTATTTAAATGTAATATTACTTGATTGATAAGAATACAGCTTGCATTAAACTAGCACCATACTGTATAGTTGTGCTGAATCTATCGGAAACATACTATACAAAAGTATGTTACCTGACGATTATAATGTTCATTACGACTGTGCTTTGAATATTGCAGCTCCTAATCTTGTAAATCCCAATCTTATATAAGAATTAGCAAGACAAGTTCCTCTAAAATAAAGCAGTGCCTTATAGAACATCACTTCCAACAATACATTTCACCACTAAAACTGCTCCTGTGACAAATGTTTTAAATTCGATCATCCTTCATCCTTTACAATAGCTTAGGCTTGGTGAACAATCGTCTTAGCAGATAGTTTAGGATTAATAGAAACCAATCTTTATGACCAATCAACATATACGATATATTAGGCATGGTGTACGGCAAAGGTTATAATTATGTCTGAGGTTTATTTGAGTAATTGTTGGAAGCCAATTAGGCTCATTATAGTTAGCTGACTATCTATGCATATTATCTATCCATCTACCTCTTTATCAGTGTGTATAGGGGAGGTGTGGCGGAGTGGTCCTGCCACTGGATTGGTAATCCAATAGTCCTGGGTTCGAATTCCGATGTATCAATGGGAAGATATTATTGGAATGGAATTTGGGCTGCACCAGGTATCCAATTCTTACAATTTAGTTACCCATTTAATTTGTTTTCTATTACATCTGGTTACTCCATTTTCTATCCAGTTATATTTAATCTATACATACAATATGCATAATAGAAGTATGTGTTTTTTTTTTTTTTTTTAAAGAGACAATGAACGGAGGAAGGAAAAACACAGATAAAACAAAAAGGTCCATGTGCCTAAAGGCATCCTCCATTCATAAAATGTTTGTAACAACTGGATTTAAACATTTGTAGATTGTAAGTTTGTGGAAAGCAATTCGAGGGAAGTGAATTCCAAAGAGTAGTAGCTCTGGGGATAAATGAATTCTGATAAGCAGAAGTTCTGCATTGTGGAGGAGAAAGTGTAAATTCATGGGGGCTCTCAGCTGCCCTAGTTCTACGGGGAAAGATGTGGAGAGGCGGCACAATTGAAGCAAGTTCCTCGGAACAATTGCTGTGAAAATATCTGTAGAATAATGCAAGGGATGCAACGTTTCTTCGTATGTATAATGTAAGAAGGTCCTGTGTGATTGCAGGGTTATTGATTAATCTAATAGCTTTATTTTGAATTTTGTCCAACTGCCTCAATGCAACCACTCCACTTCCACCCACAGAGGTGAACAGTAATCCATCTGAGAACGCACATGACTTTTATATATTACGGCCAACTGCTCGTCAGTGAAGAATTCTCGAACTCTGTACAGGAGTCCCAGTTTTTTAGAGGCGTTCTTAGCAATGCTTCTAACATAATGTGTCCAGCTCAAGTTAGTAGTTAATGTTACACCGAGAATGTCAATACTAGGGGAAGTGGGAATATTTACATCATTAAAAAATATATGGGAGTCAGTGAGATTCTGTCGGTTAGAAAATTGAATGTACTTGGTTTTCTGTGCATTAAAAGAAACTAGATTATCTTGTCCCCATTCATTAATTCTAGAAAGGTCCTGGTTCAGAGAAATTGCAGTGTTTATTTTTGAATTTATAAGATCGGGTTGGGTGAAAGAATTGGTAAATGTGAAGGAACTGTGGAGTGTTGAGTCATCTGCGTAGGAATGTATTGGATTATGAGTGGTAGATATGAGATCATATACTCTATTTTTGTTAGTTATAATACAACTGAGCAACGTATATCAATGCCATGCTATGACTAGGAAATTAATAATTATCAATCGAGGTAATTTCTCGGATATGAATAACCCCGCGGTCATTCCCTCATAAGTCAACAAACAGGAAAGAAGTCCGGTTGTCAATAGATCGAATCAATCATCTAGGATAACCGCCATCCAGCCTTCTATAAGCTTCTCTCCTCTACCTAACAGCTAAGATTCTAATGTAGTATAATCACTGGACCCATATTATGCATGTACTGTAAGTTATAATATACCATGATATTAACATCGAATGATAAGGTAATTTTCAGTTATTCATTCTACTCTCTTTATATATTATTTACAATACTGATTGTTGTAACAGTCCCAACAGCATTACCACAAAGCTCACCGAAACGCCCCCAAAATACCGTCATTGTTCCCTGATTAAATAGCACTGTATGAATATTCCCATATTCAAAATATGCTACAGGGGGGGGGGGGGAATGCCTGTGAATTAATTGCTCAATAGGTGGCGTATTAGAGTGAGGCTCGAGTGTGGGGGGTGAGACTGTAAAGTAAGCCGTGAGTGACTCTAAGTGCTTCACATATCTCACTCCCAAGACTGGAACAATACCTCACGGGTTTCACCGTGTTGAATGGTTGATTGTACAGGCTCTCCGCCTATGCCCGAGAGAAGTATCCCTCTTTGGTGGATTTCTCAAAACGTGGTGGCGTTTTTTCTTGATAGATCCTTACCTAACCTTAAAAATGATCTACTGTGTTTTGTTTTTCAACTCTACCCCAGCCTTCCTTTACCCATTCCAACAGTATTATCATGACTGTTCTCACTCCGCCATCATTCCCTAATCCACCCCATCGGTTTAATTCTCACCTTACAAGGCTGTTTTGATTCACCTTTGCATGTTGCACCCCAAAGCGCCACAATATATGAATACGTATTTAATCTTATTTGAGGGTTCTAAATCCAAATTACTGATATGCAGCTGATGTTGTGGGTTACTGATATGCAGCTGATGTTGTGGGTTACTGATATGCAGCTGATGTTGTGGGTTACTGATATGCAGCTGATGTTGTGGGTTACTGATATGCAGCTGATGTTGTGGGTTACTGATATGCAGCTGATGTTGTGGGTTACTGATATGCAGCTGATGTTGTGGGTTACTGATATGCAGCTGATGTTGTGGGTTACTGATATGCAGCTGATGTTGTGGGTTACTGATATGCAGCTGATGTTGTGGGTTACTGATATGCAGCTGATGTTGTGGGTTACTGATATGCAGCTGATGTTGTGGGTTACTGATATGCAGCTGATGTTGTGGGTTACTGATATGCAGCTGATGTTGTGGGTTACTGATATGCAGCTGATGTTGTGGGTTACTGATATGCAGCTGATGTTGTGGGTTACTGATATGCAGCTGATGTTGTGGGTTACTGATATGCAGCTGATGTTGTGGGTTACTGATATGCAGCTGATGTTGTGGGTTACTGATATGCAGCTGATGTTGTGGGTTACTGATATGCAGCTGATGTTGTGGGTTACTGATATGCAGCTGATGTTGTGGGTTACTGATATGCAGCTGATGTTGTGGGTTACTGATATGCAGCTGATGTTGTGGGTTACTGATATGCAGCTGATGTTGTGGGTTACTGATATGCAGCTGATGTTGTGGGTTACTGATATGCAGCTGATGTTGTGGGTTACTGATATGCAGCTGATGTTGTGGGTTACTGATATGCAGCTGATGTTGTGGGTTACTGATATGCAGCTGATGTTGTGGGTTACTGATATGCAGCTGATGTTGTGGGTTTTCATGGTTTTGAGAAACTAATTTTATTAATGTTGTTTTTTTCCCTATTAATGCCTTTTTGTACGATTACGTATTTTTAGATTTTGCTTTCCAATAGATATATCATATCTCAAGGGTTCTTCCAATAGATATATCATATCTCAAGGGTTCTTCCAATAGATATATCATATCTCAAGGGTTCTTCTTTCATTACCTTTCCCCGCCAAGAAGGGGCTGACCTTGTAGCTTGTCCGTAACCCACCTCACCTCGCTCCATCAATATCTGCCTTGCCTCCTCACCTACCCTCGTCTTTCCTGACCTCAAAATACTAATAACTGCCTCACCCAAAACCATCCATCTCTGCCTTATTTTACTCCGCCCTTTCCTTTCTCACCCAAACCTCCTGCTTCTCACTTTACATTTACACAATTGCCACTTGTCTCGCCTACGCTGCTCAGTGCAACGTTCCTGACTTTTGAGTCTTCCCACTTAATTTTTCATTAGCAGTAATTATAGTAATTCAATTTAATATCACCGCTAGTTAAAGGAATTAGTATATCAAGCATAGTTGTGTTATTGGATTATTTCACTTATCATGAGTCAATTTCACCAAGTCTTAGAGTTTCTCCGGGAACCAAAGGTTATAGAAAAAGTACCTATTGATAGATCTCTTACATTCGGTGAAGATATTTTTGCTTAGGTTACGGACTGACACAATGATGAAACATAAACGAAAATAAATGGAAAATACACAATAATTAACACCAACAAACAACGATTATCTCTCTCTCTCTCTCTCTCTTACACATAGACAACCATCAGCATCCATCACCACGTCCATGTATGTGTGACTCTCTGGCCGCCACACAGTAAACAAATTGGTCTCCGTGGGGCGCCAATTACCCGGTGATCAGAGTTCACCAAGGTCCTTACACCAGCTTATCTCTGGTGCCAAACATAAGGAAGCTCAAGGCAGGTTCACACAGGCGTTTTTTTTTTCCGATTCCTTTTCTTGATACCATTGGTCTGGTAGCTTCTGAGTTAATGGTTCATAAGATTTTAACCAGCTATAGCAACCAAGAGTGCGTAGCAGTACTGATAACGATGGAAAGGTATCCAAAATTCTGTTAAAATAGAGAAGGTAATCGAAAGTCACAATATCTAATACAACAACAGTTTTAAGATGATGTGTATAGAAGTTACACTTCTTCAACCAGAGATTGGTCAACTGTCATTATTAAAACAGTCACTTTTTGATGTTTTGAACCTAAGGACTGTAGGTTTTCAGTAGCCTGTAACTTCAACGAGCAATGGGATTACTGATTGAATTATCAAAAATCTTGTTAGCTTTATTTGATTTTGAAACACGAGATGGTAGCCCTTTCTTTGGACACACTATATTGTTGCCAGAGAAGTGATGCTACAACATCTTCGAATATGATTTGGCCATGCATATAGGCAATATTGTCATGACATATCGGTATAGAAGGGACATTGTAAATATGCAGGAACGTCGAGATCACCTCAGAAATCCCGACAGCTTGGCGTGAACATATGGTCTGCAGTCGGCGACACTATCGGATATGCTAGGTCTCTTATCCCGAATATCTGAAAATATGCTTATGTCAAAGACGATTGACAATGACAATGACATCCAATATGAGAACATATAAATGGTATCAAGTATATTGAACCAATTTTTATGTTATCTCTCCACATGAGATGGCAAGACATAGGAAATATATTTAGACTAAGTTATGATGGGCCCTTAAAACAATGTATGAAGATAAAAACACGGTAGAAAATTGATGATTAGTAGTGAGAAAAATATGTATTAGTTCAGAAAAACATCAAACCTGGATATCAGTATTGGTGTCCGGAGATTTTGGGAGAATTATATTATTAAAGTACATGTGAACATAGCGAGTGTTTATTTTGCGGAGGAATTAGTTGAGTGTGGATAGTATAATTATGGGTGATATGGCTTTAAAAAAGTGGAAGCAGGTGTGTGGATCAAATTTTAGCAGTAAGGCAGATCGGGATCAACGCATATATTGTAGGTTTATGTATATCTAGAAACATGTAAACAATATATAGACAGTGGTAGTGGCAATTATTTGAGTACATTATTGATCAATTTGCTGATAGCTGAGCACAGTCATTACTATGACAACGCCCTTTTGTAAATATTTTGGTTTAACTATCCAGATTGGAATGATACTGGGATACGTCATTTACCATGAATATTCAGAATGCACACTTAGGAACTGTTATACCTGATATTTGTACAGAGAAAGGCTAAACATCTGTGATAACTATATCTGGCTAATAGATAGTATAAGTGCAACAAAATTGTCTTACCATCTGTTAACTATTAGCAATTAGGAAATCATAGGAATTAATATAGACATTTCGGAATGGAGAGATATGTAAAAAATATTAATTTGTTAATCTCCTGTATATCTTTGTATTACTTGACAAACCAGGCATTTTATTATCCCATATAACTAGGCTGTGAAGCCGGCTTATGAGGTGAAACAATTGTTGTTGTTTTTTGGAATGCGTCGACCTTCACTTGTTGGTTAACCCAATAAGTACCGGTGACGTCCTTTTCAATATAGTCTGGCAACTATTAGACGATTTTATTAAGTTTAGGAAGGACCTCTAACCATTAAAAGGCTAAAGAATATTTCAATTAAACATTTGAACTACCACAAATCCTTCCTAAGCTGCACAGAATCGTCTAATAGTTGTCAGAATATAATGACAATGACGTCGCCTGTACTGAATGGGTTAAGTGTTGATGTTTGGTTGGTGATATTCTGTAATATAGCATGGCCAAGCGAATACATTTTTTAACTTAGATACATAACATTATAAATTCCAAGGACATAGTGAAATACCATCTTATTGTTTATCCTTGTTTTGTGCTGCAACAGGATGGAAGACAATACAAACACTGAATTTAATATTTGTGTGATATGATCCAGCCAGGGCTCGAACCCAGGCCAGTAGTGCAGCAATCCAACACCTTAACCACTAGGCCACCGAAGAACTTAACAATAGTGGCTTCCTTTGGAATCTGATTCCATTCACCACCACCCACTCCGACTCGTGGTCATGTAGCTATAGATGCCATCCACACAATCATACACCTCACACACAAACACTAGCAGCTAAGACTCGTGGTCATGTAGCTATAGATGCCATCCACACAATCATACACCTCACACACAAACACTAGCAGCTAAGACTCGTGGTCATGTAGCTATAGATGCCATCCACACAATCATACACCTCACACACAAACACTAGCAGCTAAGACTCGTGGTCATGTAGCTATAGATGCCATCCACACAATCATACACCTCACACACAAACACTAGCAGCTAAGACTCGTGGTCATGTAGCTATAGATGCCATCCACACAATCATACACCTCACACACAAACACTAGCAGCTAAGACTCGTGGTCATGTAGCTATAGATGCCATCCACACAATCATACACCTCACACACAAACACTAGCAGCTAAGACTCGTGGTCATGTAGCTATAGATGCCATCCACACAATCATACACCTCACACACAAACACTAGCAGCTAAGACTCGTGGTCATGTAGCTATAGATGCCATCCACACAATCATACACCTCACACACAAACACTAGCAGCTAAGACTCGTGGTCATGTAGCTATAGATGCCATCCACACAATCATACACCTCACACACAAACACTAGCAGCTAAGACTCGTGGTCATGTAGCTATAGATGCCATCCACACAATCATACACCTCACACACAAACACTAGCAGCTAAGACTCGTGGTCATGTAGCTATAGATGCCATCCACACAATCATACACCTCACACACAAACACTAGCAGCTAAGACTCGTGGTCATGTAGCTATAGATGCCATCCACACAATCATACACCTCACACACAAACACTAGCAGCTAAGACTCGTGGTCATGTAGCTATAGATGCCATCCACACAATCATACACCTCACACACAAACACTAGCAGCTAAGACTCGTGGTCATGTAGCTATAGATGCCATCCACACAATCATACACCTCACACACAAACACTAGCAGCTAAGACTCGTGGTCATGTAGCTATAGATGCCATCCACACAATCATACACCTCACACACAACACTAGCAGCTAAGACTCGTGGTCATGTAGCTATAGATGCCATCCACACAATCATACACCTCACACACAAACACTAGCAGCTAAGACTCGTGGTCATGTAGCTATAGATGCCATCCACACAATCATACACCTCACACACAAACACTAGCAGCTAAGACTCTTGGTCATGTAGCTATAGATGCCATCCACACAATCATACACCTCACACACAAACACTAGCAGCTAAGACTCGTGGTCATGTAGCTATAGATGCCATCCACACAATCATACACCTCACACACAAACACTAGCAGCTAAGTACTAGAGAAGGATACTTGTAATCTGGGGCAGGTTTAAGGCATCTCTGAATAAACAAGTAGAGCCCTAATATATTTTATATGTACAAAGGAGTACAAAGGAAATCAAGCAACAACAGATCTAGTGACCCTTCTAGGCTGCTTGTCCTCCAAAACACTGAGGATCAAGTGTCCAAACAGTGGTTTAGAGTGGGTAAGGGAACATTGGAAAGGGAACTACTGCCCTGCCACTAACGTGGCAGGACTAGGAAGTTAGTAGGGGACATATGGGTTAGTAACTGAGGGGAGGATAAAATAAAGTTATTCATTTACAAACGCAGTCAGTCGCGGGTTTGATGCGAGATATTTGTCTAGGCGGAATTTAAATGAATCAACGGTGCTGCAGTCTATAACGTCTCGGGGAAGCCCATTCCACAAGTTGACAACTCGATTGAAGAAGAAATTCTTAGATTCGTGTGAGTTAAAAGATTTACCAATAATTTTGCAACCGTTTCCCCGCGTGTAATTAGATTGGTCGATAGTGAAGTACTTACTACAGTTCATATTGTCGATGCCTTTGATGATTTTGAACACTTGAATTAAGTCACCTCTTAATCTGCGCTGGGTTAAAGGAAATAGATTTAATTCTCTAAGACGCTCTTCGTATGGTTTGTTCTTTAGGCTAGGTATCATTTTGGTAACTCTACGTTGAACTCGTTCTAGCTTGTTTATGTATTTTTGGTAATAAGGGCACCAGCATTGAACGCAGTATTCCAGAAGAGGGCGGACTAATGAATTGTAAAGGGTTAGGATTACGTCTTTGGATTTATGCTCAAATGATGTTTGTGATATGACCCAGCCAGGGCTCGATCCCAAGCCAGTAGTGAAGTATTCCAACACCTTAACCACTAGGCCACCGAGCAGCTTAAAAGTAGTGGCTTCATTTGGAATCTGATTCCATCCAATAAAGTAACACCCCGTTCTTAACATTAATCATCAACTACAAACCCCAATGTACTTGAATAAATTAATGAAAGCAATATAAGAAACCCGATTGTGTGTAAGAGTTTAAATGAGGGTGAGGGTATTTTTGTCATTTCTAGTACGCTGCGAGTGCTTGTGTATACTGTATGTGTTTTTGTGTGCGTTTATGTTTGTGGAAATATTGTTATCGACATTAATAATGCATAGATCTCATTTGAGCAAAGGCATTTATGGTTGCAAATAAAACAAAACCAAATAAGTTTTGTTCATACACATCGACAGAAAACAAATTCAAATACACAGGGACGAGGTTTCGCCTGTAGGCCTTTAAAACACCCGAGATTATAGAAGCCAAAACTATAATAGAGAGAGAGAGAGAGAGAGAGAGAGAGAGAGAGAGAGAGAGAGAGAGAGAGAGAGAGAGAGAGAGAGAGAGAGAGAGAGAAGGGGGGGGGGGGTGCGTGCGTGTGCGTTTGAGAGAGTGAGTCGGGGAATCCATCATTAATGAAACAAATAAAATGGTTCCCTTTTACAAGAAAAATAGATATCCTGGATGTTGAACTTATGAAATACCCTAGAATCCAATATATCATATACATACTATAATATACTGTAGTATTGGCTGTTCGCTTTGCTCTGGTTGTGATTAGTTGACTGACACTTGATCTTTGCTAACCGGCCGGCCTTACCTACCTGAGTAAACAAAAGAATGAATGTTTGTTATCAGGAGTGTGTTTGGGTAAGTGTTTTAATGGCCAGGTGTCAATACTTCAGGAAACTGCAATGTGTTTAGAAAGGCGTGTTTGTTATTTATGTTCAACACATTTTCAGAATGAAAACTCATATTATCTTGCTACGCTACCTTAGCTTCAATGAGTGTTAACTATACAATATATATCGTTAACTCATATTATCTTGCTATGCTACCTTAGCTTCAATGAGTGTTAACTATACAATATATATCGTTAACTTCTTTTACACAATAACTTTGATAAGCACTTCAAAATATGTTACTATTAAAATAATTAGTTTACGATCGTTTTGTATTTACATTTCATTCGACAGGGGAAACACATTGGATGAAGGAAAATAATGAAAATATAAATTATTTTGAAGGAAATTCAAAGTCTATAAGGCTTCTCAGTCTGGCAACAATATTTGTTATTACATCTTTTGCTCTCTTATTAAACACAAGATCCAAAATAGTCATGTAAAATTATTAAACAAATAGCTTCCTCCACACTCAGTTTATAATACGAAAAATGAAGCTAATACAACACTGCATATCAGGATATTTGGAAATATGTTGGTGTTTTTATCTTATAAGATGGTGGAGTGGGATTGGAGAGCTAGCAAGATAAACAAGATTCGGGATCTCTCACCGTCACCTGAACACACACCTCAACCTGGCTCGTTCTTGGCGTGTTCATAACCAATAATGCAGATGAAAGCACAACAATGATTAAAGATTGTAAAGGAACATTGATTAGTAATTCTTTATTTAACATTCACATATTTAATTACCGTTCTAATAACATACGGTCAAGCAAGAAATTTAGATGATAACAGAATATGGAATAATTATAAACGATCGCAACACCCACAGAACCCCACATATACTCGCCAGCAGATTCAGAGCTATATTTATGTATGCCCTTATAGTTTGGTATGAGTACATAAATGGTTAGCAATATACAGAATAATAATGCACCCTCTAAACATCTGAGAGTCTACATCTGAACTTGCCATTTCCATACTAAAGATAGCTATAATACAATAATAGGAGTAGTTTGGAGCATTTGGTGGTTGTACAGTCGGATACCATAGTCTCTAGCCCACTCATAAATATTCATGGACTCCACCCAGTTCTAACTATGGAAGTATATCTCTGGAAACGAATTTATGAATACATTTGTCTATACATCAAGTACAGAACGATATACCCTTACTTTTTAAGAGGAAGATCTATCCAAAAATTAATCCAGATAGTTATAGTTGCACAAAGCAAAACATAGGGGGTTCACAAAGTCTTATGAGTGGGCTAGAAACTATGGTATCCGAGTGTACGTAGCGATACTGATATTTCTTAAATATATTGCAAGGTATTAAAAATTAGCCCATGAACTTTTCATTTGAATATTTGTAAACTTTTCAGTGTCGTAGTTACCAGACTCTTGAGGGTTCAGTAAACAGACTAATATGTTATATATTCCTGGGCCACTGGAGTTGGTGGCAGCGTGGGTCAGCACGTGAAGTGGCTCGAGTGTTTACCCCACCAGCTACTTCACAAACTTGCGAGATGCTGCTTTATTGTCGATATTTGGTGCATTTTAGTTTTAGTCAGTGTTCGAATTCTATTCCATCACATGCCAGATTCACTACTTGTGGATTTGCCTATTGACAAATGCTTTACATATGAGTCAAACCTTTAAATTATTTTGTTCATTTGACAATTATCGTTCTGTCGAAATAGAGATATATTCATTAGCTACATCCTCCACTACACAAATGAGTTTAGGGGTGGATGGTCTTAAATCTCACACAAAATACTCAAATATATTTTTGGAAGTAAATAGTGCATAGTGAGTTACCAAAGCTCAACAACTAGCAGGATTTAGTATGATATAATAGGAACATAACTATGGAAGCAGGAAACGCTAAGCCTTCATTCTGATAGGATCATCCCGCCAGCTGACAATAACATAATTGTTTTGTATTTGAACAACAAAGTATATCCAAACTATATAGTGTTCAATGCAAGCTTCAGTGTGTATGCTTGAGAGCTCGATACATATATAAAGATTTTGTGAAGTAGCTAAGCAAGTATCCAGGATCAGATTTGTACTATACCCAAAAATTGTAGAATAATATATATTACATTCATAACATAATTTATGTCAAACTATAAAACTGCTTATCTGCACGGACAGTTCTTGGCCAAACTTGCGTTACTAAAATTAGAAAACCAGACACTAAGATAAAATGGAGATTCCAAAGTGAAGACGTTTGTATCTCCAAGACTGGGGGTGGTGACGGCTAGACGGCAACACAGACCCTTTGAGATCTACCGAGATGGGACGAAAGGGGCGAAGTAATCTGGTTTAGGAGAGGAACAATTAGACCGAAATGTTGTTAACCTAATTTAGGAGCAAGGCTCCGACCGATTTATAGGTGTGTGACGGGCGAAAAATGTGCATTTAAATGTACAAAGGGGGTGTTTTGACTTTATCAGGGAAGATAAAATTGGGTGAAAGTATGTAGGCCTAATTGGGCGACAAAGTAAGAAGTATAGAAATGCAAATAAAGATAAGGAATATATATATATATATATATATATATATACTAAATATATTACGTATATCTCACAAATACATGTGAGCTATATGAATAGGTGTTTTTACTCTCAGTCAGCATTCGAACTATGGAGAATCAACTACATAATTATTAACCATATCCTATTTATAATAAGGAGATGGAGAAATCCTGCTTGGAGGAAGTAGTACATTCCATACCAATTCGTAGAACCCTTTTTCCAGACTACCATACAAGGGACTTTTCCAATCATTCCCACGCAACTCTGGTTGAATTGCTTTCATTTACATGCATATAGCTCACGTGTATTTGTGATAGATACAGTACTTCATATTAATGTAACCCTTATGCTTGCCTGGTGGAGACTTTACTATATGGGAACAATGTTTTAATATTCTTCCATTACTTGATACACTCTAGAGTATAGATATTGCTTATGATGTATATTACTTGATACACTCTAGAGTATAGATATTGCTTATGATGTATATTACTTGATACACTCTAGAGTATAGATATTGCTTATGATGTATATTACTTGATACACTCTAGAGTATAGATATTGCTTATGATGTATATTACTTGATACACTCTAGAGTATAGATATTGCTTATGATGTATATTACTTGATACACTCTAGAGTATAGATATTGCTTATGATGTATATTACTTGATACACTCTAGAGTATAGATATTGCTTATGATGTATATTACTTGATACACTCTAGAGTATAGATATTGCTTATGATGTATATTACTTGATACACTCTAGAGTATAGATATTGCTTATGATGTATATTACTTGATACACTCTAGAGTATAGATATTGCTTATGATGTATATTACTTGATACACTCTAGAGTATAGATATTGCTTATGATGTATATTACTTGATACACTCTAGAGTATAGATATTGCTTATGATGTATATTACTTGATACACTCTAGAGTATAGATATTGCTTATGATGTATATTACTTGATACACTCTAGAGTATAGATATTGCTTATGATGTATATTACTTGATACACTCTAGAGTATAGATATTGCTTATGATGTATATTACTTGATACACTCTAGAGTATAGATATTGCTTATGATGTATTACTTGATACACTCTAGAGTATAGATATTGCTTATGATGTATATTACTTGATACACTCTAGAGTATAGATATTGCTTATGATGTATATTACTTGATACACTCTAGAGTATAGATATTGCTTATGATGTATATTACTTGATACACTCTAGAGTATAGATATTGCTTATGATGTATATTACTTGATACACTCTAGAGTATAGATATTGCTTATGATGTATATTACTTGATACACTCTAGAGTATAGATATTGCTTATGATGTATATTACTTGATACACTCTAGAGTATAGATATTGCTTATGATGTATATTACTTGATACACTCTAGAGTATAGATATTGCTTATGATGTATATTACTTGATACACTCTAGAGTATAGATATTGCTTATGATGTATTACTTGATACACTCTAGAGTATAGATATTGCTTATGATGTATATTACTTGATACACTCTAGAGTATAGATATTGCTTATGATGTATTACTTGATACACTCTAGAGTATAGATATTGCTTATGATGTATATTACTTGATACACTCTAGAGTATAGATATTGCTTATGATGTATATTACTTGATACACTCTAGAGTATAGATATTGCTTATGATGTATATTACTTGATACACTCTAGAGTATAGATATTGCTTATGATGTATATTACTTGATACACTCTAGAGTATAGATATTGCTTATGATGTATATTACTTGATACACTCTAGAGTATAGATATTGCTTATGATGTATATTACTTGATACACTCTAGAGTATAGATATTGCTTATGATGTATATTACTTGATACACTCTAGAGTATAGATATTGCTTATGATGTATATTACTTGATACACTCTAGAGTATAGATATTGCTTATGATGTATATTATGATGTATATTACTTGATACACTCTAGAGTATAGATATTGCTTATGATGTATATTATGATGTATATTACTTGATACACTCTAGAGTATAGATATTGCTTATGATGTATATTACTTGATACACTCTAGAGTATAGATATTGCTTATGATGTATATTTGTCCAATATGTACCCACATGTCTAATAATCGTTAATTATACAAACTACGTTAACAGCTAATAAGTCAATTTTTACTGCTCTCACCCCCAAGATTTGATCAAATATGGTATCCTATTGTCCTAAGCTTATATAAATATCATTGTTGGTACTATCACTCCGTCATGTAAATTTGAACCTCTTCCCATGTATACGTTTCTGCTCAAGAATGTATATGATATCCTACATATCATATTCGCTTCACTTCATGTCCAACCTCAGCTGGACTTGAGGTGTTTTTGTTAAATCATGGTTTTAAGGTACATAAATAGATCAACCTTTTTCCTAGTTTTTCGGTTCTGGGAATCCATATTTTCAACTAAAACACTCCGTTGTAAATTATAGTTTTCATACAACAACCTGGTACATGTGACAAAATGTATGAATATTGCATTTTTGTGTTTATATTATAATATATGTTTTACTCTGCAATAACACTGGTATAATTAGGTACTACCATTAAATTCAGATCAAAATTATGTATTACGTCATTATGGAAGGCAAATACAGGCAACACTTTACCATTGTATCAGGTTCATGTTCTTGGCAATTGAAAAGTAAGTCTCAAAGTGTCACAAATTTACCCAGGTATTTCTACTAACCTGTGTTCTACTCATATTTATAAATTTTATCCGACAATGCAAATCTACAAATCAACTACCAACATTAATCAGCTTTATTAAATTTAGCTAATCAAGACCTATAAATAATTTTGAAACCTCATATATATACATTATACTTATACTTTCAACTGCCACACTGCTACTTTTAGGTTTGGTAATTCATTAATTTGTAAATAAATAGAAATATGAATTTCAGCTCTCCATGGAATGAATAGGTTAAGGGAGCCCACCTCGCTTGTTTTCTCTCTCTCCCTCTCTCTTTCTCTCCATTCGGCCCCATTCAGCCTACTCTTTTAAGACGTTTACCCCCATCCAGGTGTCAATATTTTCCTGGCGAGCGGTAGCGAGCCAGCATATATATTTTGTTTGTTTTGACAGTAAGCTAAATTTGTAAATGTTTCGATATAAAAATGTCTCCGGCGAAGCCGGATTTCTCCATACAATGCGGGCTCGACACCTGAATGGGGATAAACGTCTTAAAACAGTTGGCTGAATGGGGCCGGATAGATACAAACCAAAGAAAGAGATAAAAGGAGAGAAAGATAAAAAAAAAAAAAAACAGGTGACCCCCCCCCTTAAGACTGTATAATCAGCTCACTATTAAAAAAAGACATATATATAAACCCTATAAACAATAGTTGCTCTTTAACAGCCGGACATGTTGGTAACTAGCCATTGCAAAGACATATATATAAACCCTATAAACAATAGTTGCTCTTTAACAGCCGGACATGTTGGTAACTAGCCATTGCAAAGACATATATATAAAACCCTATAAACAATAGTTGCTCTTTAACAGCCGGACATGTTGGTAACTAGCCACTGCAAAGACATATATAAAACCCTATAAACAATAGTTGCTCTTTAACAGCCGGACATGTTGGTAACTAGCCATTGCAAAGACATATATATAAAACCCTATAAACAATAGTTGCTCTTTAACAGCCGGACATGTTGGTAACTAGCCATTGCAAAGACATATATATAAAACCCTATAAACAATAGTTGCTCTTTAACAGCCGGACATGTTGGTAACTAGCCATTGCAAAGACATATATATAAAACCCTATAAACAATAGTTGCTCTTTAACAGCCGGACATGTTGGTAACTAGCCATTGCAAAGACATATATAAAACCCTATAAACAATAGTTGCTCTTTAACAGCCGGACATGTTGGTAACTAGCCATTGCAAAGACATATATAAAACCCTATAAACAATAGTTGCTCTTTAACAGCCGGACATGTTGGTAACTAGCCATTGCAAAGACATATATATAAAACCCTATAAACAATAGTTGCTCTTTAACAGCCGGACATGTTGGTAACTAGCCATTGCAAAGACATATATATAAAACCCTATAAACAATAGTTGCTCTTTAACAGCCGGACATGTTGGTAACTAGCCATTGCAAAGACATATATATAAAACCCTATAAACAATAGTTGCTCTTTAACAGCCGGACATGTTGGTAACTAGCCATTGCAAAGACATATATATAAAACCCTATAAACAATAGTTGCTCTTTAACAGCCGGACATGTTGGTAACTAGCCATTGCAAAGACATATATATAAAACCCTATAAACAATAGTTGCTCTTTAACAGCCGGACATGTTGGTAACTAGCCATTGCAAAGACATATATATAAAACCCTATAAACAATAGTTGCTCTTTAACAGCCGGACATGTTGGTAACTAGCCATTGCAAAGACATATATATAAAACCCTATAAACAATAGTTGTTCTTTAACAGCCGGACATGTTGGTAACTAGCCATTGCAAAGACATAAATATAAAACCCTATAAACAATAGTTGCTCTTTAACAGCCGGACATGTTGGTAACTAGTCATTGCAAAGACATATATATAAACCCTATAAACAATAGTTGCTCTTTAACAGCCGGACATGTTGGTAACTAGCCATTGCAAAGACATATATATAAAACCCTATAAACAATAGTTGTTCTTTAACAGCCGGACATGTTGGTAACTAGCCATTGCAAAGAGGATAAAATTAGTGTTTTATTATTTCCCCAATAATACACTAGTACGTAGCATTTAGAACTTAGCAAACACTTCCAGATATTTGTTTTTTGAACTTCCCCAATAGATATAATTTAGGGAATATGATCTAGTTAATATAAATATCGCCCCTTTCATTCTATGGTCATTCATTTGTGTGTGTCTTATTATGAATACTATAAAACATTATTTAGTTCTTGATTAGGGTTTAAATTTCATAATTTTGCGAGATGTTTTCTTTTCATATTTTCCATTTGTATATGTATATTTGAAGCACTTTAATATTATTCCTGTGTATTAATAACATATTTAATTTTGTTCTCTGTTATAACCTAACAAAAAATAAATAACAAAATTAAAGTAAAATTGCATCCTTTCTTGTTTCTCCTCATTGTTTAAATTACTCAAAATTCCGCCATAATCCGCTTGCATAATCTCGGACACTTCATCACCGTCCGGCCACTCCATCATCCTATCTCTCCTCCCCTTTCATCGGTGGATCTCTCACAGTTTATACCTAGCGCACACGACCCCGGGAGACCAGGCCGATTTATTATATCAGTGACGTGCATATACCTCCCAGACAGGGTATAGCATTAGGGCTCCGGTGTATTAGGAGATGCTGGGATACCAGGGCTCTATATGGATGGCAAATGCCAGATCACAATTATGGGGTGTGAATATCACGGATTTGTCAAATGTTTAGTTAGAATCGGTCAGCATTCTGTGAAAATAAGCTTTTATGGAAATCATACACATAATGAAATTAGCTAATAAATGTGACAATGTTTTTAACCACTAATACACAATCAGGAATTGAACAACGTATATGTGTATGTGTGCATATGTGAAAGCGACATACTAAAGTTAGTGTGGACTTTGAAAAGACACTCACGATTACAAGACACTCACGATTACAAGTTTCTGCTCATGAAAACATACAATTAATCTGTATAATATACAGTATTACTAAGAACAATGGAGGCGATCAAAATGAATAACAAATCTATAAAGTGGACACAGAAGATGAAGTGAGGAAGGAATACGATTTGTTTTAACAACACAATTTCTCTCTCTCACACACGCACGGACACACGCGCGCGCGCACACACACACACCAGACCTGTGTTAAATTATCTCCATTGGCGTAGGCTTGGAGGACACTGACACATTACCACTCCACAAGGTAGTAATCTGCCAAAAGAACGAGGAAATTTATGAACAATATTAAGGATAAGATAAGAAAATGACGGGAGGTAAACTCAACACCATTAGCAAAATACTTGTTGAAGGGTACTTGAAAAGTAGGCAGAATGGATAAAAAACACCATCTTAGGAGGAGCACTTAATTGACAACGTGTCGCAGATAGCTGAAGAAGCTATCTGCGAAACGTTGTCAATAAAGTGATCCTCCTCAGATGCTGTTTTTTTAGCCAGCAAAATACTTAATAAGAAAAATATGCACATGTAGGAATGCGTATTTATTTGCACAGTATTTCAAGCCAGAACACTCTAAATCTTACATTTAATAGTATCTGCTCATATTTTGTAGCCTCAGCTGACCAAGGGAGGTAGTCTCGGATGTCACGAAATATATTAACCCTTTAGAAATTTCCATTATTTGAAAATTAGCAAAAATCTAAATGAAATTAAGTCAGTATTCTTAGTGTATATAATACAATATTTCAAGGATTGAGAGTCGATTAGAATAGGGGCGTATTTTAATAATTATAAATGTTCTGGATGAAAGATGTTTCAACAGGCAACTGAATAACTACAGACGTGTGTGCATACATGCTTTGTGTTATTAAGGAATAACTACAGACGTGTGTGCATACATGCTTTGTGTTATTGAGGAATAACTACAGACGTGTGTGCATACATGCTTTGTGTTATTGAGGAATAACTACAGACGTGTGTGCATACATGCTTTGTGTTATTAAGGAATAACTACAGACGTGTGTGCATACATGCTTTGTGTTATTGAGGAATAACTACAGACGTGTGTGCATACATGCTTTGTGTTATTAAGGAATAACTACAGACGTGTGTGCATACATGCTTTGTGTTATTGAGGAATAACTACAGACGTGTGTGCATACATGCTTTGTGTTATTGAGGAATAACTACAGACGTGTGTGCATACATGCTTTGTGTTATTGAGGAATAACTACAGACGTGTGTGCATACATGCTTTGTGTTATTAAGGAATAACTACAGACGTGTGTGCATACATGCTTTGTGTTATTGAGGAATAACTACAGACGTGTGTGCATACATGCTTTGTGTTATTAAGGAATAACTACAGACGTGTGTGCATACATGCTTTGTGTTATTGAGGAATAACTACAGACGTGTGTGCATACATGCTTTGTGTTATTAAGGAATAACTACAGACGTGTGTGCATACATGCTTTGTGTTATTGAGGAATAACTACAGACGTGTGTGCATACATGCTTTGTGTTATTGAGGAATAACTACAGACGTGTGTGCATACATGCTTTGTGTTATTGAGGAATAACTACAGACGTGTGTGCATACATGCTTTGTGTTATTAAGGAATAACTACAGACGTGTGTGCATACATGCTTTGTGTTATTGAGGAATAACTACAGACGTGTGTGCATACATGTTTTGTGTTATTAAGGAATAACTACAGACGTGTGTGCATACATGCTTTGTGTTATTGAGGAATAACTACAGACGTGTGTGCATACATGCTTTGTGTTATTAAGGAATAACTACAGACGTGTGTGCATACATGCTTGTGTTATTAAGGAATAACTACAGACGTGTGTGCATACATGCTTTGTGTTATTAAGGAATAACTACAGACGTGTGTGCATACATGCTTTGTGTTATTAAGGAATAACTACAGACGTGTGTGCATACATGCTTTGTGTTATTAAGGAATAACTACAGACGTGTGTGCATACATGCTTTGTGTTATTAAGGAATAACTACAGACGTGTGTGCATACATGCTTTGTGTTATTAAGGAATAACTACAGACGTGTGTGCATACATGCTTTGTGTTATTAAGGAATAACTACAGACGTGTGTGCATACATGCTTTGTGTATTGAGGAATAACTACAGACGTGTGTGCATACATGCTTTGTGTTATTGAGGAATAACTACAGACGTGTGTGCATACATGCTTTGTGTTATTGAGGAATAACTACAGACGTGTGTGCATACATGCTTTGTGTTATTGAGGAATAACTACAGACGTGTGTGCATACATGCTTTGTGTTATTGAGGAATAACTACAGACGTGTGTGCATACATGCTTTGTGTTATTGAGGAATAACTACAGACGTGTGTGCATACATGCTTTGTGTTATTGAGGAATAACTACAGACGTGTGTGCATACATGCTTTGTGTTATTAAGGAATAACTACAGACGTGTGTGCATACATGCTTTGTGTTATTAAGGAATAACTACAGACGTGTGTGCATACATGCTTTGTGTTATTGAGGAATAACTACAGACGTGTGTGCATACATGCTTTGTGTTATTAAGGAATAACTACAGACGTGTGTGCATACATGCTTTGTGTTATTAAGGAATAACTACAGACGTGTGTGCATACATGCTTTGTGTTATTAAGGAATTGAACAGTATCTTGAATCTATAGCACATAATAGTTAATTATTGTAATAGATATATTTTAGAATCAATATATTTTCAATCATACAGCTGGATGAATATTTCAAGGGCTATATTTTCTCTCTCGTACTTTGTGTGTGTGTTTTTAGCGAGATAATAATTGTTTGTGGAGAAAATCAAGAAGTTCCTGAAAGTGAACCAAGGTATATTAGACTAATGAATCATGAGGGCTATGAAACATACACTATATGACTGGTTACATTTTCTGCATAATGTGTAATGTGATATGCAATGCCCAAACTTGAGGCATCAGACTTGATCTTGTGACCCAAGATCTCAAAAGCAGCATAGGCAATTTATTATGATAGAGTGAACGCACCTTGGTCGGTATTGTAATGTTAATGGTATTTAAGTTTCGGATCTCTTCGGTGTTAAGGATGGCATACTTTGAGTGCGGCCGAGACTAGCATGGCCCCTCCCGGTTTCCCTTTCTGTTATTATATTCGACTAACTCCCTCTCTGGTTCGGATATTTACTTATATATACATTCATCAGAGTACAATATAATCTTCTGCTTGTTTATAGTGTCAATTTTAGTGAATTCCCTAATTTGTTGTATAGTTTCATGTTGCGAGATTATCTAATCTCTTCAGAAATAGTTCGACTGTTTACAAGATAACAGTTTTAAGTCTATGACAATGCAATTTGTTTTTCAACCTATTAGTATTTTACCTTTCTCAAGTTTTAAAATAACACATTATTTCTTTAAATAATAGTTTTGCTATTAATTATGCTAACTTATTCTCGATTTTCTCCCCATAAGAAGTGTATTAAGTTCATTGCCTCGTTTTTGTTTTAAGTAGAATTTTAACAAGACTCATATATTCTTCAGTATTGTATTATCTTCTTTCTCTTCCCAGTAGGTCGCATATGGATTCATGGTACTTTTATACAGTAATGTAAATATAGCTATTCTCTGGTAAGTACATTCGCAGTAGCTTAAATACTTCATCATATTGTCTTGCTATGTATTCAATAGGCACCTGCATAATTTGATACATTTTTGTAATGACATGAAAGTAAAAACATAGATAAATAATATATAAATACATATATATATATATATATATATATATATATATATATATATATATATATATATATATATATATATATACATATATATATATATATATATATATATATATATAGCGTTTTTCTAAAGGCACACAGCCGATGTTAACTCTGGAAATATATTATAAGTACGTGAGAATGACAAATTCTACAAGATACACAGTCAACGGAATTATTCTCTCTCTCTCTCTCCTTCTCTCTCTCTCTCTCTCTCTAAGTATTCCTTCTCCAAACAAATCCTCCACTAAGACCTTCATAATGGCCTCCAACGGTTAGCATTCACTTTGCATAATTAGCCTCATATACCTTTACCTTCACTGCTCATTCCATCACCACCAGATCGGGGTAGTGATGCAGCGCTTAAGTTTCTTCGGTAAGGACGATAGCATTTTTTATTTTTTTGTATAGGTATTGTAGAACGTCAGGTATTGTATAGATGGATACATACATTATACGGAACGTATTATGTTCAGAACACAATACATTCAGTTGTACGAAGCCGACTCGAAGAGATTATAAACAAAGTAATGAGAATATCGCTAGAATTACATCCAACAGATTGATCTCTCCTATACATGTCAAACTGTTGCAACATCCTTCTTATTATAGCCCTTTAGTTACCCTCACAGAACGTGGATTAAAGCCAGGAGTACAACAATTATATTTGGGTTTATTTCTCGACTGCAAATAACTTGACCATGGATTATGATTATCGGCATATTTAGGAGAGATAATATTGAGATTCAATAGAGCTAAGCTTAGCTTTAATTTTGTTTAATAAATCCATCAACTTGCAACAAAACCACACTTGCTGTTGACTAGTAATGTATGTGTACCCTTCAAACTTAACTAGCTACAGTCAGTTACAGTACGAGTTACGAGTCACTTGATTCCCCACCCCTCCTCTTCCCACGACATCGAACCAACAGGCTAGTTATTAGAGTCTATTTTTGGAGGAAATTACAATGTGAAGAATACAGCTACGATATCAGCCAAACCATATCCATTGATTTGACTGGAGGGTCTCATTTAGACAATCTCTGTGCTTGAGTATCTTCTCTGTGCTTAAGGCCTTTTACTCTCAGGAAGCAAAACATTTTACTTTTTAAACCGGGTAGTTAACTTAGGCCTGCCTAGCAATGTTATAGACCGCAGCACTGTTGAAACGTTCAAAAATCTCTTAGACATATAGCTCGCCCTTAATCCCAGATTGACTGCATTTACAGATGAATAACACGACATGCCCGCATTACCTCTTTTGGTAGAATAGATATAGTACGATAGTTTTATTTTCTTATCTTCCTGTCGAACACCATGTCAGTTTATCCATTTTGCACAGCAAAGATAGATCTTGTCCCTTCTAAGCCATGTTTTCTCTCCTAAATAATAGGCTAGGTAGTTTAGATACAAACAGCCTGGTAAGGATTAGTAAATCTGTTATTGTTTGCTTTCCTTCTGTACTCCATTGTACTCCCAGAGTCATCTGCCGTTCTCCCTGATCTTGAGTGTAGTTTCAACCGGTCTCTGTGGCTCAGACTCTTGTTTGAGTCACCATTTGGATCTCTTCGTCTTCACAAAAGGTTCAGTTCAGCTAGTTTCTGCTGAAGGCACGATTTTATCGCTGTGGTTTTCTTTACTGAACCACTTGCTGTACTGGATAAAATCGGAAACTATCAGCCCTATATCCCTCTCTGGTCCACTCCAAGGTGTGGAATCGGAAACTATCAGCCCTATATCCCTCTCTGGTCCACTCCAAGGTGTGGAATCGGAAACTATCAGCCCTATATCCCTCTCTGGTCCACTCCAAGGTGTGGAATCGGAAACTATCAGCCCTATATCCCTCTCTGGTCCACTCCAACGTGTGGAATCGGAAACTATCAGCCCTATATCCCTCTCTGGTCCACTCCAAGGTGTGGATTTGGTTCTTTCTGGAGGTAGGTTCATATTAATGACCACTGGACAACACACACACAAACACGCAAGGTATGAATACTTTGTGCCCTTACTGCATGTCAGTGTCGCTATGTAGGCTATACCTCCCTTAAATCAAGCTAAGCGGTTTTGTTATAGTTGTATTATTCCCGTCAATTAACCATTTTATAGTGCAGTTATAACATAACTAACTGTCATATTTTGGCATTAGCGGATTAGCCTGTCATTCGCTCTCATGTTATCTTAATATCTGCTCTGTCTTAAAATTCTACCTGTCTTCCTGTTAATCTGCCACCTGTCTTCCCCTTAGTATGATAAGTCATCCCATTAACTTGCTACAAATCCTTCCCTGTAACTAATAATTGTTTTCATATAATCTCTTTCAGTATTTAGGAAGCGATTTTTACACTTTTCCTATTATCATTAGACGATTTTAAGCAACTTAGGAGGTATTTCTCAATTAACTCTCTAGTTTCCATAGGTTCTTCCTAAACTGAATATAATACCCAGAATAAACAGTCAAAACGCGTCATAATCCTCACCCGCTACCTGACATCATTAATCAGTTAACTATATTAATATTTATCTCTTGCCGGTCTTCTTTTCCATTAGTGATTTCAATTTCAATTCCGCCTGCCTTCATATTAACCTTGTACAGTTGCATAAAATACCTCATTCCCTCTCATAGTTTTACCGGATATTACTTCCTAGCAACAACGTATATACAGTGCCTTTGGCAACAGTGGTGATACACACGAAAATACATCTACTATTATAATTCTGCCTGTTACAATTATCTTTATTTTACCATTGTCATGATAGGGTCTTTTGCATCTTAGTCAACTGAACCTACCTTCCACCAACCAACAACCACAGGTAGAGATAACCGTACCAATCCTCTCCTAAACTTAAATAATTACTACCTGTTCATTCCTTATAAGCTAATTGACATCACATTTCCGTCCCTTGTTTTCTTGCAATAGTCAACTGCATGAGGTAACTTTAATACATGTATTAAACTAATCATAGTATGTTCCAGAGTTATATAAGTAAAATTAGATAACTAATTTGGTTTCAGTCACTCCTTTGGGAAAACCTTTGGTGGCGTCACAAAATCATGAATCGCACAAAATACTCAAATGTTCGAAATCTGCAATATTGATAGAATATCATGGTTTTCATGATTTACCAGTAGATAAATCTTTATTTATAATATACGTATGTTACCAGTAGTATACCTATTCATATTTTAATGACACCTTGAAAGTGTCATTAGTAATGTTTATTGGTTAGCATAAAACACGGCAATCACAAAAATATCAACAGTCTTTGTATGTGAATAACGTAAATTAGATAGGGATATCATTCATTAATCCGTTATCTGAAATGTCTTATAACTTGTTCTGGATAACCTTCAGGCAATAGAGAAATTATCAAAATTGTGTTTATACAAATATGCTTCTTAGGTTAAAATATAATATGCAAGACCTCTACTGATGACGAAGATAAATCAAATTTGCACAAAGGAAGAAACTGCCCCATTGAAGGAAATCCCTCGTATTTTAGCTAAAGGTGCTACCGGTACCAGGAGCGCATTCAGTATACCCAAACGCGCAAACCACCAAAACAAGACTCACCCCAGCTAGCCACAGACACACTTACACTAACTATAAAAGAGCTAACTGGGAAGCTTTCGCAAATGAGACAGAACAACACTTTGAAACCTTAAACAGTACACCCATCACTAACATCAACAATGCTGTACAAGTCATATTCAACACGACTATCCAAAACGCCGACAAGAAACTCCAAGAGGTAACATAAAAAAACCACAACCCCAACTTCTTACCAGAAATTCAAAACCTCATCATACAACGCGACACACTGAAAAACTCCTCAGCACCCCACACACAAGACATCAAACAACAAATTCAAGCACTCAACATCCAGATTAGCAACAAAATACAAGAACAACAAACACTAAATTGGAATAACTTCCTACAAACACTCGATCACAAAACAAACCCCAAAAAACTCTACAAAACACTAAACAGCATCACACTTTCCAATAGCAATGCAACACAATCACATGCTGCAATCACAACAACAGACTCTACTCCTTCACGTAAACAGCAAGGAAACACTCTCATCAATCACTTATCTCATGTCAGTCACCTAAAACCCCACAAAGACGACCGACGTGTCATCCGACGAAAAAGACAATTCCCCACAGACCCTGACTATACACCCTTCACCAACAACCAGACAAAGCATATCATCAACAATCTCAAGCTCTCACCCGCCTGTGGCCTAGACAACATAAGCAACATTCATCTCAGACACCAGGGACCACAAGGCATACAAGCACTCACTAACATATCAAACTACAGCTACTCACACAACACAATACCAGACATCTGGAAGCATGGTATCATCATCACATTCCCCAAACCTAACAAAGACTCCACGCTACCCTCCTCACACCGCCCTATCACACTCCTTTGCACCCCCTCCAAAGAAGTCATAGAGCGCCTTGTACTACAACTGATGACACCTGACTTACCCCTTTCTCCAACACAACACGGCTTCAGGCCATTGCACTCCACAAACACTCTTCTTACAGACCTTACACAAAGAGCTTTTGACGGCATCAACTCACCTAGACCACCACACAGATCAGTACTTGCCACACTCGACATTAGTAAAGCCTTCGATGCCATCCGCCGCCACAACCTAACAAACAAAATCTACAACACAAACATGCACAACAACACAAAAAGATGGCTGGCCAACTTCTTAGCAGGCAGATGTGCACATGTATCTTTTACCGGTCAGTCATCTAACATTAGACATTTCCCAAACGGAGTTCCGCAAGGATCCATCCTGTCGCCCGCACTCTTCAATCTGTACATGCATGATATAAATACACCAAATTCACCCCAAATAACCATAGCCTCCTACGCAGACGACATAACACTCACAAGCACGCACCAAAACCCAGACACAGCAACAAGACTCCTTCAAAACTATCTCGACACATTACATGAATGGTGCACTACAAACAGACTCAATTTAGCCCCAGCTAAATCCACTGCAACCCTCCTCACAAGCTGGACAGGAGAGCACGATTACGTCCCGGGACTCAACATAACAACACACCCCTAATACACATACACACACACAAAATACCAGGAGTAACATACGACACCCAAATGACATTCAAACAGCACACCACAAACACGAAAAAGAAACTGACACCCAGACTTAACGCCCTCAGATCACTTGCCCACACGAAATTTGGACACAACAAAGAAACCACCACCACAGTCTACAAACAATACATAAGATCAGTTATGGAATACGCAAGCCCGGCCTGGGCTTCTAACCTAGCTGAAACACATCATAAGATCTTACAGACTATTCAAAATAAAGCCCGGAAAATCATCACAGGATGCACAGCTACTACACCCACAGATCACCTACATCAAGAAACCAAAGTCCTCAAAGTCAAAGATCATCTATACATGAGAGGCACTCAATTCCTGGCAGCAGCCTCCACGAATCAACACCACCCATTACACTACATGGCAACACACCCACAGACACCAAGAAATATCAAAACAACACCCAGCACACGCTATCACACACAAATACTGTCTTTTCTCCCTCCCTGCCCACCCCAAACCAACTTGTGGAAGCACATCCATACTCATATCACTCGCCGTTCCATCCACTCACTCATAGACAACACGCAGCTGCAAGCACGACCTTCCGAAATCCATCCTTCTGAATCCTCCCTTCCTCGCGAGGACAGAGTCCACCTGGCCAGGCTGAGATGCGGACACCATCCAGCTCTTCTGAGCTATCAGAAGAGACTGGATGACTTCGTCGTAGACACCTGCCCGGGTTGTAACACAGCACCCCATACCATTAAACACATCATAGAAGACTGCATTTCACTCAACCACTTACGCCAACAACACAATTTACACTCTTTGAGAGTTCTGTGGGAAAGCACGACCGTGACCATGGCCTTCCTTAAGGACTCGGGGCTGTTCGGCCAGGCAGCTTAGGGAACAACAACAACAACAACAACTGAACGTGATCGCCTCTGATTCGACGAATCACGGTTGTGATTGTTTGCAATCAGACGGCGATCACGCTAACACTCCCTGGAGGTGACTAGCAAAGCTATCATAACAGTAAGCCTAAATCTCACCTCGACATTATATTATCATAATTAAGCTTAATTAGCCTCCCTCCATGTTATATATGTGTCGCAATCTCAATTATAAGGTGGCACGCCTATACAAATCATAGTTGTCATGACAATTTTGCTATATATAACATAACACAAGCAACTTGGAGCGCAAGCCTCGCAGCTACTTCGTCTGTACTTCAGTGCAGTAAGCATTGCCTAGCCGGTAACGACTTTGCTTTTAAATCCGTAAGCTTACTCGCAAGGGTTCGAGGCTCGATGAGTTAATGTTTTGTTGTTGTTGCGGTTTTTATCTAATTTGTTTCGTTATATATTGGTAATTTTACTATGCCAATGATATATTGTAATGGGTTATAACTTGCTGTACAGGTTTCTGAGCGTTTGTCTATATTATTGAATAATTATTATGTTTTGTATGCGGTTTGTTATTTAATGTTTATAGTTATATATTAGAAATGTTACTATGCCGATGATAGCCTATATTTTACGGGTTATAGCCTAACTTGCTGTACAGGTTTTTCGGCGCTTGTCTATATTATTGATCGATTTCTCTATTTACTTTCTTAAACAAAAAATCTGAGGCATAATTGCATCGAAGTATGTTAGGTCAGTTAAGCTATGTCTAGTAAGGTAGCCTACCCACGCTATAGTTCAATTTTCAAATGTAATCTAATGGTTAAACAATAATATTAATGAACCTTCCATAAATATAGGCTTGCAAATAGCCTACTGTATATACACATAGATCGTTAGGAAAAGAAAGTATGCCCATACATACATTGCCAGGAAGAGATAATATACTGTATATAGGCTACTATTTAATTCACCCTGGCTACAACGCCAGGGAAAGAACAATATATATTAACTATATAATTTAGCCTATTCATAGCCCTACATCACCATCTACTTTTTATTTCCCCAATAGACTAACGGAGATTTGTTTGAAAATTACACGGGGAATAAAGAGCTTCCTTTGCCAGATAAGGACCAAAATAACGTTGTCAATATTTCCTAATAAGATTATAAGATATAATAGCCTGATGGTAGCCTAGCCTACCGTCTGTCTTGAGCTTGAACAAGGCTGCTGACTGTAGCTGACAGTGTGACTACCTTAGCCAATAGTCTATATTGATGGATAATAATATCCAATAAAGTAGACGTGCCGTTTTGCCCAAAATCAAAACGGCATACCCAACTCTGCGATGGGTTACCATCATCACTACTAATACCATCAATAACCATCAAAACTACTACATCCTTCATCACTACAACCGCCACAATCATCACGACTACTGTCATCATCACCATTACTATGATTATCATCACTACTACAATTACAATCATCACTACTACTCTCACCATCATCACTACTACTGTCACCATTGTCACTACCATCTTAATCACTACTATCATTATTGATACTACAACTATCAACCATCATTACTACTATCATCACCACCATCTTACACTCATCATTACTACTGTTAACATCATCACTACTACTATAACCATCATCATTACTACTGTCACAAGTATTACCATCATGTATCCTACTGTCACCATCATCACCATTACTATGATCTTCATCATCACAACTATTGTCATCATCACTACAACTTTCACCATCATCACTACTACTCACCATAATCACTAATACTCACACCATCGTCACTTCCATCATCACTACTGTTATTATTATCACTACAACTCTCATTACTTGTCACCATCATCACTACTATTATGACCATCATCACTATTACTAGTACTGTCACCGTCATATCTACTACTGTCACCATCATATCTACTACTGTCATCATCACTACTGTCAACATCATCAATACAACTACAACCATCATCACTTCTATTATCACCATCATCACTACTATCACCATCAATCCCACTATTACTACCATCACTTCTAATGCCAACTAAACTAACTTAACCTAGAATATACGTAGCGAGATGTTTTCGCCCCCAGAACGAATGCGTTCTTAGTGTGTGAGCCCCTTCGGGGTTCACACACTAAGAACGCCATCATTTCTGGGGGGGGGGGTGGTGTCTGGGAGGAGAGGTGGGGGGGGGGGGGGGTAAAACCATATTTTGGACCTAAAATCATAACTATTTCATAAATTCAAAAAATATTTTTTGACTGACGTTTGCATTAACGCAACAAATGTTTGTGTGAAATTTGGCGAAAATCCGTCCAACGGTCTAGGAGGAGTTCCGAGACAGACGGACGACGACGACGACGACAGACATTTTTTTCGTGTGGTACCCACTATACGGGGGGCGATACCAAACTCTCCTTACGCAGAGTTGATAAATAGATACTAGCCTAGTAATAATAAAGTAGACGTGCCGTTTTGCCCAAAATAAAAACGGCATACCCAACTCTGCGATGGGTTACCATCATCACTACTAATACCATCATCAATCACAATCAACATAATCACTACTACTGCCATCATCACTACAACTGCCATCATCACTACAACTGCCACAATCATCACAAGTACTGTCATCATCACCATTACTATGATCATCATCACTACTACAATTACAATTATCACTACTACTCTCACCATCATCACTGTCCATTGTCACTAGCATCTTAATCACTACTATCATCATTGATACTACAACTATCAACCATCATTACTAATATCATCACCACCATCTTACAATCATCATTACTACTGTTAACATCATCACTACTACTATAACCATCATCATTACTACTGTCACAAATATTACCATAATATATTCTACTGTCACCATCATCACTACTACTGCCATCATCACCATTACTATGAACTTCATCACCACAACTATCATCATCACTACAAATTTCACCATCCTCACTACTACTCACCATCATCACTAATACTCACACCTTCGTCACTACCATTAACACTACTGTCATTATTATCACTACAACTATCATCATTACTTGTCACCATCATCACTACTATTATGACCATCATTACTACTACTGTCACCATCATATCTACTACTGCCATCATCATCACTACTGTCATCATCAACAATACAACTACAACCATCATCACTACAATTATCACCATTATCACTACTATCACCATAAATCCAAATATTACTACCATCACTTCTAATGCCAACTAAACTAACTTAACCTACCAAATGCATAGAAAAATGATTTGGCCCTCCGAATGAATGCATGCTTAGTGTGTGAGCCCCTTCGGGGCTCGGAGATAGGATTGCTGGGTGAGGGGGGGGGGGGGGGGGGGGCCCTCCCGAAGGGGGTAGGGGGCTTGGTAAAACCATATTTTGGACCTAAAATCATAACTATTGCATAAATTCAAAAAATCTTTTTTGACTGACGTTCGCATTCACGCAACAAATGTTTGTGTGAAATTTTGTGAAAATCAGTCCAACGGTCTAGGAGGAGTTCCGAGACAGACGGACGACGACAACGACGACGACGACCGACATTTTTTTTGTGTGGTACCCACTATACGGGGGGGGGGGGGGGGGGGGGGGGGATACCAAACTCTACTTACGCAGAGTTGATAAAGTAGACGTGCCGTTTTGCCCAAAATCAAAACGGCATACCCAACTCTGTGATGGGTTACCATCATCACTACTAATACCATCATCAATCACAATCAACATAATCACTACTACTGCCATCATCACTACAACTGCCATCATCACTACAACTGCCACAATCATCACGAGTACTGTCATCATCACCATTACTATGATCATCATCACTACTACAATTACAATTATCACTACTACTCTCACCATCATCACTGTCATTGTCACTAGCATCTTAATCACTAATATCATCATTGATACTACAACTATCAACCATCATTACTACTATCATCACCACCATCTTACAATCATCATTACTACTGTTAACATCATCACTACTACTATAACCATCATCATTACTACTGTCACAAATATTACCATAATTTATTCTACTGTCACCATCATCACTACTACTGCCATCATCACCATTACTATGAACTTCATCACCACAACTATCGTCATCATTACTACAAATTTCACCATCCTCACTACTACTCACCATCATCACTAATACTCACACCATCGTCACTACCATCATCACTACTGTCATTATTATCACTACAACTATCATCATTACTTGTCACCATCATCACTACTATTATGACCATCATTACTACTACTGTCACCATCATATCTACTACTGTCATCATCATCACTACTGTTATCATCATCACTATAGTCCATGGGAATTAGATGAAAATAGGGTGTTTAATCAAACAAATTGCAATAGTTTGTTTTATTGCATGAACATGTTAGTTGGACTCCTAGTAACACCATATCCAAAATCGGACAAATTCGGACATATGGTATTTACGTAATTCACATTTTAACCCTTTCAGTAGGGACATTTTTTCACATCTCGAAAATGGTGCATCATACAGATAAGAGGTATAGATACTAAAAAAATAGGAAAAAGTATTGTGCTCAAGTTATGTTCTATACATTGTTTCCCTAAAACCTATAGTCTTTATGCAAATAAGCCCAGAATTGGAATACGTGATTATGAAAAACTTGGAAAAAACAACTTTGCACTCACATTTCATTAAATATCTCATAACCTACTTATTTCACCGCAAATTGTTATAGAATAAATCTTTTAGAGGGAATTCTTTTTGTTATTTTGGCATACTTTTTATTCTTCTAAATGCTAATTTATTTGACAAAAATGTAAAATATAGAATACACCCAATGTGAACATGTGTGAAAAAATAAACACAAATTTGGAGTTTTGGCATATTAACTGCAATTATTTATTTGTATTACATAAACGTGTCATTTGGACTCTTTGAATTACTATATCAAACAACTTTAATTGAAGTTCTTTTATATTCAAAATTATACTAATTTCTTTTTTAAATGAGATATCTCCTCAAATAAAAAGTTTATTATATACAGTAAATGTATTGAAACTAACTAATACAACATAAACTATAGGATTTCTTGTCTAGTATATGATTTGACCTTGACCTCTATGGATGAATCCTTGGGTCATAAGGTCAGCTATGTCTAATATAGAAAACAAAATCTCTTTGATTGCCTTGTGGATTACATTACAGTAGTTATAAATGATATGATTATATAAGATGGCTAACAGAATAATGATCTATTGGCTATTTTAACAATTTAAAGAACAGAAAAAGAGACTGTGAAACAAGAGTAAGACAAAATAAAAATGATTGTGGCTGAAAGTACATGCATTATGCCTGAACTAGCTCAATCACATTCAATATCCTCATCAGAGAATGTGTTGACACAAGTACTAGTTTGACACTCCTCGCAAAACTCTGTACATAGTAACCCATGTTTTTTTGCATAAACAGTGTAGAGTGTCACAAAAGCCTTTACATTTACATCTAATTACTTTCAACAAGGTGTCAGGTGCTGGGCTGTTGTCCATCGTGCATGGTATTAGTTTGTTTTCGTTTCTCTTCCACCCCCAATCATCAGGTTTTATATTTATGTTTCCTAGCCATACTTGTGTTTGATATAAACACGAAATGAGTTATATTTAGCTGCATCACTAGTAGGTGGCAGGTCTTTAATGTCAACACTTCTCAAACTCTTTATGACTCTACCTTAAAACTGTTTTTTTCTTAACTCATCAAGAGATGTACAATCACTGCTAGAGCTGTAAACTAGAATAAGTGCTCTTTCTCCTGCTTTTTGTATTGCCTCATGAGTCGACTTGTCAGACAAGAATGGCACTGCACATTCAAATAAGATGTTTTGTTTCTTCAATACAATCCCCTTTCCTATGGTGTTCAGTTTTGATGTAGTATCACATCCACATAGGGCATGCATAAATGGCAAGCATCTGCAGCATTGTTCCCCTAGTTGTGAACTAATTTCTCCTATATTCCAGACAGGGTGCTTCATATTGGGTTTCTGTGATACCATAAATAGAGGCTTACTATTGGGCTTCATGTGATGACAGAGAAGCACCAATATGTCAGTATCCTCTGCTATGACATTTGTTACCTTGCTAAGTGCCATATTAACTGCCTCCTGCACTATTAAAAGATCTGCATCTCCCTCTGCATGCTTTGTAGATACTTTGTGCTCCTTCAGAGTTCCAGAAAGTAAGTTGATAAATTTCTGTTTGTTTTTCTGGTTTGCTAGAAATGACTCCTTTTTCTCAAAGGCAAAGACTTTAGTTGGTAACAAGTGAACATCTGGGGCAACAGTTAAGCCCCTAGTACGTTTCTCTTGTGTCACACATTTTGTTGATGCACTATTGTTATACCCATCAAAGACAACAATGGGATAGTCATTTCTCTTGACAAAAGCAACATACTTGAATACAATATCTTCATATGTTTCTCCTCTTGTCCATTTGATGCGCTGGAGTAAGGATCCACCATCAAAAACAGAACATTCTGCATCAAGGATTGGTTGTCCTTGACTGGAAGTGTATTTTGCCATGGCATCTGCAAGCTGGGGCTTGGTGGCACTTCGAGGAAGTCCAGTGCTTGTAAACAGTGATGGTGGGTATACAGACAGCTCATACTTCATGATTTCACTTAAACCTATATCAGCATTATTGGCTATTACAAGCAGCCGCTGAAACAATGCTTGAGGATCAACCTGCACTTCAACTCCTTCGGTTACTATCCTTTGACCCATTATCTTGATCTGGTGTTTCTTCCTGAAGATATGGTTTGCTGCATTTTGACCTTCCATCATTTTGATAATATTGTTCCCAATATCTTTGGCAAGTTGAGCATTTGATTGGGGTGCAGATAATCCTGAAATAATAGTGTACAAATACTCAGTATCTGCAAATGGAGTGTGTTGCTCTAGGTACTGAACAATCTTTATGGTATCTTCATGATCTCTTATCTTTCTGGATTCAGTCAAATCTTTATTTATTACAGAGCCAATCTTCTGACCACTCTTTACCTCATCACTTATCTGTGCAAAAATTGGCATGGCTTGTAACCATCTTGTCCGTTGAGTCTCATCCATACCTCGCCCATGTGTTAAACCTCCTGATGATTTTAGGGATTTCATAAGAACTTGCTCAATAACAAGGTCTGGTGCTAACCCAGCCCAGAATCTGTCTGATCGTCTGATGAAGAACAAACCAGACTCAATAAGTTGGTGATAGAGTTTCTCATTTGTCTTCTTCAGAGCTACCATATCCTGGAGGAATAGATGGGCTGATTTTGTGTAGTTATTGTGCCCAGATGCAGCAAAAAAGGGCAGCATTCTCTGTAATGCCATGAAGTATAACATTGGCTGGCTGGTTCGCTGTCCTCTGAGTGATGACCGTAGTATATCCATCATCTCCATATACAGAATCCATAACTTTCCATTTGGGCTCTGCTGTAGTTGGTCTTTGATATCTCTGAGTCTTTCTTCAACTTCCACAATTTCTGCATCTAAAATTCTCACTTCTTCCTCTGTTGATTGAAGAACTTTGTCAAACTGCATTAATGCTCCATCTATCATATTCTGTGTGCCCTCACGCTCTGATGATTTCTTGGCCACTAATGCATTCAAAGCGGCATCAACTAAAAAGTGGCCACGTACTGCTCTCTCATATGCCTTTCCAGCCAGCATTTGATTGACGGTGTTGGGTCCATAGACAAGCTCAAATAGTGTTCTCAGTCCGCTACCCTTCATGATGTGCCCCATAGTGCCAAGGAAGCTCATTAAGGTATGGAATGGCCCAAGGATGAGAACAATATGTTGCAGTTGGCTTTCATGACTGATGATATGTCTTGCTTTAAGCCATAAAGGTTGATCAAACGTGATGACAGGTGATATATTGTATTTATGGCACTGGTCATTTACAAACATTAGGGTAGTGAAGATACAGCTCATGTTTGTTGGATCTAGGTCAACCATCGGTAAGAAGTGGAAGGATGCTTTTCCTAAGTGGCTACCATTGGTAGTGACCTGCATAAAACCGGACCATCCTGGCCTGTTGCATCTATGAGGAAATGAGATCTTCCATAAAGTATCAAGATGCTCTCTGATGTCATCATGGACAATGGATGATATTGCTTTGTAATTTAACATATCTCCAACTTTTCTTAGTTTTGTGTATCTTGTGATTGCAATACTTGTTGGCTTAGTCTTGAAATGTTCTGAATTCCGAATAATTGTTTGAGCTGTGGTTACTGGTGGTGTGGCTGCACACATCAGACCCATGCCATGGTAGGTGTCTTTTCCTGTAATTGTTACCGTATTATGGTCAACATTGTCAGCAATGAAATGGCAAAAGCTGTTGGCCAAATCTATAAGCTGATCTTGATTTTGATGTGCAGCACATGCTTTGAATAGCTTTACTTCATCATATGACAAACAAAATCCTCTGTTACTCAAATCATCAATGAGCTCACTGGAACCATAAGCCCAATGTAAATGCATTGCTAATGAGAATTGCATTGGTGCAATTATACTTCTTGGCCGAGCTTGATGCATGATACATTGCGCTATTGCTGCAATCTTTAAGTCATTTTTAGTCTTCCTTCCCCTAAAAACTTCGGCAAGAAACATTCTAAGTGAAAAAGGAACAAAATACAAGTTTTGTTGGGTGTCACCTATTCCTGAAATGTTTGGGTACTCTAATTTACTTTCCTGAATACTGATGATATCTGATTTTATCAGTGCTGCTGCTGTTTTCAGTAGGGCCATTTTTTTCGTTTCTTCACTAACCTCTTGTTTCTGATCTATGTAAAACTCGCTGATAATTTTTGATGATGTTTTCCTTAATGTCACTACATTGCTATAACTTCCAACCTGACTAATAACAAGAGAATCTTCAAAATGGTCTATTAGCTTCTGCTTAAGGTAAGGGAGACTGTATGGATCTTGACAATGTTCTTTCATGCTAGTTTGTAAGTCTGCAAGAGTTGTGAGTTCTTCTTCTTCTTCTACGATTTGAGCAAGTACAATCTGAAATGCTTCTTCTCTGGACACATCTACCTTTCGACCACTCCTGTTCCTTTCTACTTTCTCTTTTATATCTGAGTCATATTTGGCTGGCATTTTTCTTCCAGTTCTGAAATTTCCACTGCACACCTTATGGTATATAGCATCTGCTGCAGGCAAGTCTTTTGCAAACTCAACTCTTGATTTCACATCATCAGCCCACGCTCCACACAACATCGTAAAAAAACATTTTGACAATTCCAAGTGGATACTCGAAACACATCCTCAAATTGGTTTCCATCCTCATCAACAGCCTTCACTTTACAATAAAGACAATGGGTAGCATACTGGAAGGTTGGCTCTTTTGGTCTTAATGACGGTGAAAGAAAACCAGTTTCTTCTACCTTTCTTTTCTTGGCAGCTGCTATATCTTTCTTGTTTGTATGTTTCTCTCTGCAACGAGAGTGGACCAGCTGGCCCGCTCGAACATTAATGGAAGACTCTCTTTCCTTGCTTGCTTGGTTGATAGTTGATGCTGCTTTTTCACCAATATACACAGTTCCATATTTAGTGTTAGCTTCTAGAGCAATACCGCAGAACACACACACAGGTGTATCTTCCGGCTCGTGCTCATTCATCATGCACCTGAAAAGGAATACATAAATAATTGTATTCTATTTGATATTCTGTATGCATGAAATAAGTAAACTTACAAAATAAAATGTTTGCGTTCGATATCATTAGAACTTTTTACATATTATTGTTTGAATGATTGAATTCATAATCCTCCCCAGTATAGTCCATGGGAAATAGCATTTTAAGTCAAACAAATTGCAATAGTTTGTTTATTGCATGAACATGTTAATGACAAATGACACGTTTATGTAATAAAATAAACTATTGCAGTTAATTTGCCAAAAAAACTAAAAAAAATAAAAAAAATAAAAATATGTTCACATTGGGTGTATTCTATATTATACATTTGTGTCAAATAAATTAGCATTTAGAAGAATAAAAAGTATGCCAAAATAACGAAAACATCACCCTCTAAAAGATTTATTCTATAACAATTTGCGGTGAAATAAGTAGGTTATGAGATATTTAATGAAATGTGAGTGCAAAGTTGTTTTTTCCAAGTTTTTCATAATCACGTATTCCAATTCTGGGCTTATTTGCATAAAGACTATAGGTTTTAGGGAAACAATGTATAGAACATAACTTGAGAACAATACTTTTTCCTATTTATTTAGTATCTATACCTCTTATCTGTATGATGCACCATTTTCGAGAAAAACGTGAAAATGTGAAAAAATGTCCCTACTGAAAGGGTTAAAATGTGAATTACGTAAATACCATATGTCCGAATTTGTACGATTTTGGATATGGTGTTACTAGGAGTCCAACTAACATGTTCATGCAATAAAACAAACTATTCCAATTTGTTTGACTTACAATGCTATTTCCCATGGACTACTACTGTCATGATATCATCATCAATACAACTACAACCATCATCACTACAATTATCACCCTTATCACTACTATCACCATAAATCCAAATATTACTACCATCACTTCTAATGCCAACTAATCTAACTTAACCTAGCAAATGCGAAGCGAGATGTTTTCGCTCCCAGAACGCCATCATTGCTAGGGGGGGGGGGGGGGGGGGGGTCCCGGGTTGGTTGGGGGGGGGGGGGAATGTCCGTGAGTTGGGGGGGGGGGGGGGCAAAACCATATTTTGGACATCATAACTATTGCATAAATTCAAAAAATATTTTTTTGACTGACGTTTGCATTCATTCAACAAATGTTTGTGTGAAATTTGGTGAAAATCCGTCCAACGGTCTAGGAGGAGTTCTGAGTGATGGAGTGATGGTAGTAATACTGTAGTGGGATTGATGGTGATAGTAGTGATGATGGTGATAATAGTAGTGATGATGGTTGTAGTTGTATTGATGATGTTGACAGTAGTGATGATGATGACAGTAGTAGATATGATGGTGACAGTAGTAGATATGATGTAGTGAAGATGGTGTGAGTATTAGTGTTGATGGTGAGTAGTAGTGATGATAGTGAAAGTTGTAGTGATGATGGCAATAGTTGTGATGAAGATCATAGTAATGGTGATGATGACTAGTAGTGATGATGGTGACAGTAGGATACATGATGGTAATATTTGTGACAGTAGTAATGATGATGGTTAAAGTAGTAGTGATGATGTTAACAGTAATAATGATGATAATAAGATGGTGGTGATGATAGTAGTAATGATGGTTGATAGTTGTAGTATCAATGATGATAGTAGTGATTAAGATGTTAGTGACAATGGTGACAGTAGTAGTGATGATGGTGAGAGTAGTAGTGATGATTGTAATTGTAGTAGTGATGATGATCATAGTAATGGTGATGATGATAGTAGTCGTGATGATTGTGGCAGTTATAGTGATGATGGAAGTAGTAGTGATGATGGTGATTGTGATTGATGATGGTATTAGTAGTGATGATGGTAACCCATCGCAGAGTTGGGTATGCCGTTTTGATTTAGATGAGTTACAGTAGTAATGATGATGGTTATAGTAGTAGTGATGATGTTAACAGTAGTAATGATGATTGTAAGATGGTGGTGATGATAGTAGTAATGATGGTTGATAGTTATAGTATCAATGATAGTAGTGATTAAGATGGTTGTGACAATGGTGACAGTATTAGTGATGATGGTGAGAGTAGTAGTGATGATTGTAATTGTAGTAGTGATGATGATCATAGTAATGGTGATGATGACAGTAGTTGTGATGATTGTGGCGGTTGTAGTGATGATGGTAATTGATGGTATTAGTGATGATGGTAACCCATCGCAGAGTTGGGTATGCTGTTTTGATTTTGGGCAAAACGGCACGTCTACTTTATTATTATTATTATTTTTATTTATTTTTTTTGTATAATGTACTGTACACTCTGATACCATAGTCATAGATATTCGTGGACTTCACCTATACAGTATATAATTATGGAAGTATATCTCTGGAAACGAATCTATCAATATTTGTGTCTGTAGCTTACGTCAACTACAAATCTATATATATACTATTTATTGATAAGCAAGTTATATAAACAAACTCAATCAAAATAGTTATATTTTCATAAACAAAAACGTAGGGGGTCCGAAATATTTGAATGAGTGGGCTAGAGACTGGCATCCGAGTGTATATATGAGCAGAATTTTGTGTCAATACGAAATGTTATCAATTAGTAAAACAGGTGTGTGTGTGTGTGTGTGTGTGTGCGAAAATGAATTCGTGTAAATCGATTTTAGTACAAATAAATCCAGACAAAGAATTTGCGCAATCATTTCCCATTCAAGAATGTACTTTATGTGATTGTTGGGATACTTCTCATGGTTGTGTATATAATGATATCTTACTTGTCTTAATATTTATCATGCTATGTGTATGAAGGAGACAAAAGGCAAAGCTCCCTGGAACTAGAATATAATCTAACATAATCTAATATGTCTGCAGTAACCGGTGCAGATTTATTATAATCAGGAAATAATATTAACGAAAAATCCTATATAGTAGGCCTTTATAAAACATTGCATGTGTATTTAATCTATATCTAAATTCCCTTCCCACCATATGAGGAAGTGGCGTGGGCCATTAATGGCACCTTCATATAATACTCTGCGAAATTATCAGTAGCTCATAAGATTTATCATCTTAGGAGCTAATGATAATTTCGCAGAGTTAATCACGCGGAGTTTTAAGACATGGCATTACTTATCATCATCGGGGCTTCAGTTACTTTATAGTGAGAACCCTACGTATTTTACAATGTCTGCATACAATATAATTTTCGCACACACAAACCATACTTTAGCTTTGTCTAAAACGTTAGTCCAGTCATTTGTCGGTTTTGGCAATTAGTAAGTACAATGACTTCAGATTGATATCAAAGTTACTCAGACAATAGTACAAATTGGCTTATCCTGACTAAATAATGTGTCTGTGTTCCTTGGCTTCAGTAACACTGCTGATAATTTTCTACATAACAAATTGTTATTACAAAAATACAAAGGAAGACAAGCAACAACATACCTAATTGTCCTTTCTAGTCTAGTTCTTAAATATAAGAAATAGTAATCATTGCCACAGCAATCAACACAATTTAAACTTCAATATCAGTGCATGTAAAACACAAACATCTATTATTTAATATAGTCATTACTTTGAAATCCAAATATCTGGTAATATGTAGGGCAGATTTGCTGCAAAAAGAAATAGGGAAGAGAAAGTTTCACATTATCTAGTCATTGGTTACTTACGGCATATCACTGGTGCAATATATTAATATGGTCGAGTTCGTGCTTTGATGTTTTTTGTGACTATATTATGGGATACAACACATTTATTCTTAATTTACAAATTGAACGTGAAGAGCAACTTATCTGGCGTATTTTCTACTTATCCATGAACGTTTGTTTTGGAATAACCCTGAGATCCCATCAATGTATGTTCCCCTTAGCAATGTATCTAGTTCCTACCTCCACTCCTTTACAGGTATTGAGAACATATTTAATAACACACCAATTATTCCATGTGTATACTAGTATGGGAATTTAGCACCTACCTCAGCACACGTAAATAATCGCATTGAGGATATAGTATAGAGGAAGAACAGGAGAAAAAGGATAAATTGTCTCAAACGTTTCCTCAAACACTGAAATTTATTATCAGTGGTAATCAAACCATTAGTGAATGGGGTGGCAGCAGGAATCTGGTTGTGTGTGTGTGGGAGGGGGGGGGGGGGGGGATGGATAGCAGTTAGCGAGCGAGACGTTAATACCACTGGGTTTGACTGGGTTCATTCAGCCATATGTAAGGGTGTATACATTAGAAGTGGATTATCTAGCATCAATGGGACAAGTGTTTGGTACTCTTGTTTCACTAACCTTCTTATGTTAGGAATTATTAGTCTAATCCTTTATATAGTGCATCCTTTCATTGTAATAATTACATAAATAAGTTATGTTAAGTTTATGTTATCGTTATTGAAATGGATAATGTTATATTCTTATTACTTATAGTTCATGTCTGCAACTTTTGTTTCAAGTAATATATATATATATATATATATATATATATATATATATATATATATATATATTACAGTATATATATATTGTCTAGGCTAGCTTGTGTAGGGTAAGAACATCTAGAAGAGTAACCCTATCATATAGAGTGTTAAGGAAAACAGGTTATTATCTTTGGGTATTGGTTCATTCATATTTACTATGAAATTACTACCCAATTATGTTGTATGGTAAGGTGTGCTTTGCATTTCCTTAACTCCCTAAAACAACTCTCGTCACCAGAACACTGGCGCTATCTCTTCCTCAGCCTGCTGCCCATCTCTCCTCTCTTACCTAACCTCTGCCCTCCCCTCCCCCCCCCCCATCTCCTCTCCGACCGGTCCCCCATATCTCATCGTTCATCTTCCCCTCCACAAGGGACTGGAGTTCTCGTAAAGGGGCTCCTGTCCTGTAGCCAGTCTTGACTTACAGTGTGCTGGCATAATAATCCAGAATTATTGATAGCCTCTGAAGACCAATTATAGCTAACTAATTAACCCCTCTATACTCGAACACCTCCCACCACCCATATCTCCCCAAACTACTCCCGATCTCTCCTCTCCAACCTGTCACCTACCTCTCCGTCCCCACTCCCCACGGCAATTCCTTCACCATCTTTCAACCCCAATCTATCCCCCACCGCTCTTTCCCCACCTGTAACCCAGCTCTCCTCCCCAGTCCCTGCTTTCCTTCGCCCTCAGTAATGAGTGCTTCGATTCTTGTTCACATAAGCCTCAGGTTTCAAACCTCCAGCTGAGCCACAATTGCCAACGCCAAGTAGGTAACCCGGGAGTGAAGGCAACTACACAGAGGCTGTTATAGTCCCCTTGGGGATAAGTCGTGGGGGCTTTGGGCAATACAAGGCTGGTGATGTTGATGACGAGGATGATATAATCTGAATAATAGAGAGTAGAAAGATTCGGGGAAGAAAATTGAGTCACCACTACACTAGTTTAAGAAGATGTATATACATTAAATGTTAAGAGAGAAAGTATATGATATTTTGAACATTTCATTTTTGTGTGATCAAGAAATATCGGAGACCTTATCTATCTATATCTATCTATATGCTCAGGCCCAATCCCCACTTTTCCTATTTTTGTATTTTATTTTCCTCTATTTTATTATTATTTTTTGTTTTCCTTGGGGGTGGCCGACTCAAGACAGAGCAAGAACAGGAACAAACAAAACACAAGACAAAACAGCGAATGAACACAGACAAAACATAAAATTCACACACATCCAGGTCACCCAGGAGAATACCCAGAGACCAGGGTCACCAAGGTCGCTCCAGCACTCCCCCGGTCCCCGACCACCCGGAGAGGCTCCGATCTCGGCAGGCAGACATGTAGCGGAGCCAAAGCCACAAGCCCGCCCACCACACTTCCAGGCGTACCCTTCATATTAATCGTCTCCCCGGGCCAGGCGCCTGATGGACTATTATCTAGTCCAACTTGCGCCCGACCCCTTCCCCCAAATGACCAGTGTTCACTCAACTATTCACAAGCATTCTTCATTCATTCCTGTTTATTACCACTTCCTTTGCCTGATCTATAGTCATTCCTCTATCATCCAAAGCTTGTCTTACACAGTCTCTCCATCTCAATGGGGGTCTTCCTGCCCTTCTATCTCCCCTTGTATCTGACTCATATATTCTCTTTGTAAGCGTTTCATCTCCCATTCGTTCAACATGACCATACCAGCTCAGCACCCTTCTGTCCACTCTGGCTGACATATGTTCTTGCTGCCCCACTCTCCTACGTATCTCTTCATTCCTCAATCCGTCTCTACGAGTAACTCCACACATTCTCTTCAAGCTAAATACGATGGGCACAATACAACACTTATTACACTATACAAGCATAGGAATATTATAATTTACATCATAAGTAAATTACATTGTGTTTTGTGTAGCAATTGAATGGAAAAAGTTGCTACGGATGCAATAACTTACAATAAATATATGTTCTTAATATAATGTGCATACATTTAAAAGTTGATCAAGTATTTGAATAAGCATGCGACTATGCCTAAAATAACAATACATATTATATATACATCGCCTTCCTTAATTTGGTAAATGCTAGTCTGCAAACAGGTCGATAAAAAAAACACCTTAACAGACAGTTTCCAACTGTCCGCCCTCCTTATTATAGGTTTGTGAAATAAGAATTACAATTTACCTTTCTTGTTATCCTCATACGATAATAATTTGCTTTAGACACAGGTATATAAATTGGACTTAATAAGTTAAAGCCGCGTGCTGCCGACTACTTACATTGATATTATCGGTTCTAAACTGGCTCTTACGAGGCATAATCGACTCCATTGTCGGAACTTAATCTGAAAATAAATGGTTGTTGGCTCCTGTGTACAACAGTAAAACATTATAGGCATATATTTAAGCTAATATTAGCTGCATGGTTCTGACTGATTGTGATGTTAGCGATCCTAATTGTTCTACTGACGAAGCTGTTTGACCGTATCAGAACCCTCTTTACCTTTGATTTATTCTTGCGTCAATAGCTAGTTCCATATACCGATGGCGCTGATAGCTGCCATGGTCCGTCATTTACCGATATCGTTAACAGGGTATCGCTTAGCAGACGGTCGCGGTATGGTGGGTTACGAGAGAGAGAGAGAGAGAGAGAGAGAGTCAGTCTTACTACACAGTGGTTATAGGTAGATATCGCTACTGTGATTGGAGGGAAAACATTATACATACTCAATTACAGTTAGCGCCAGAATTATATATTTAGCGTAGAAACAATTATTTACAAGCTAAAACGAAATGGAATGGAATTTCCTTTTCAGAGCAATTACCATTTGTGTATTAGCTACATAAACTGTCACAGATTATTTTGCCTTGTCAAGAATTAGGATCGTGTAGTGGATTTGGGTTTAATAACAAGACAGTGAAGTGGGTTAAATTATTAGCCTAGGGGGAAGCGTTACATCCATCGTCGTCTCACCGTTGATGTTATTTTACATGCTCTATAATGGCCTACATATATTTTATCGGCCACCAGTTAATATATTATATGGACTTAGCTGGCTATTGGAGCATGTTGATGAATGGCAGGTGCTGGAATGGTGAAGTTAGAACGCAATAAGTATGGCCAACGAATGTTGTCAGCTGGCGTTGTTTTTAAGGAGTGGCCTCTTTATAGGGAAGACTTTCAGACGTAAACTTGGTAAACAAATGAAGATAGACATGCGCAATCATTCTTGATCCCGTTAAACGTCCTCTATATTTATTTAAATACTGTATCAAATAGTAATTAATAATAATATATATAATACTATATTTTTTAATTAACTCTTTATAGAGTACTAGGTACCGTACACCATATATCATAGTTACCCTTTATATAATACTTATTTGGTATACATACCCAATTAACTCTTTACATGATACTACTTAGGGGAGGTGTGGCGGAATGGTCATGCCACTTTGACTGGTAATCCAATGGACCCGGGTTCGAATCCCAATATGTCAATGGGAAGATATTATTGGGATGGAATTTGTGCTGTACCTAGTATCAGTGCATTACCACAGCACACCGAAATGCCAAATAAATACCCTCATTGTTCCCTGATTAAGTAGCATTGTATGAATATTCCCATATTCAAAAATATGCTACAGGGGGACAATGCCTAGTGAGTTAATTGGTCAATAGGTGGCGTTCTGAGAGTGAGGGTCCGAGCCTGGGGGATGAGACTGTGAAGCACAGAGGCGGAGCAGCGTCAGAGATGGAGTTGCTTCGAGCCGTGAAGCTTCTCATGTCTCACTCCCTAGACTGGAACAAGACCTCACGGGCTTCACCGTGTTCAGTGATAGAGTGTAAAGGCTATCAGCCTATGCCCGAGAGGGAGTAGTTGGAATATAGGAAAAAGAAAAAAAAAAAAAAATATACAAAACTATTGAATCCCATTTTAACCAATCCCAATTTAAATTAGAAAGGTCTCTATTGTGGACACTCGTAAGTCACGATACGCCTAATGTATGTCTAATGGTAACAACGAAACACAAATTTACTCTCTAAAGATAAATTGTACAATAAATGTTATAATAATAAAGTAGGTGTGCAGTTTTCGCATAACCCCCCCCAAAGAAACAATGCATACGCAACTCTGCAACCTAGAATTCTGCAAGTAGTATTGAATCTCTTAGGTACAATCGGTGTATATACTGTATATATATTAAATGTTTTTATACTCACAGCCGGACTTGAACCACCGACAGTCAAAACAAGTGCCCATACTTTAATCCACTATACCACATCGTCATAGAGGATACTTGTGTGTAGTGGATTAAAGTATAGACACTCGTCCTGACTGTTGGTGGTTCATGTCCGCCTGGGAGTATATATATATATATATATATTAACAGTATATATACAGTATATAATTACATTTATGATCACATTGAATCTTAACCATTGGAATATTTATCTATAATAAGTTCAGCGTAACATTATTTTGTAGCATTTTGAATATGGTGTATTTCAAATTTCAAATATATATAAGAAAGAAATAGTGACCATAATCTGTGACCTTCACCACTCACCTTGACCTTTGAATAACAAAAACACAAAATTTGGACAAGCATTGCATTGACCAACCGAATTTGCCAGCAAAATTTGGTGACGATACGTAACCCGTTCAGTACAGTTCTGTCGGTTTCATTTCATACTGGATATTAACGCTCCACGAGTGGCTAGGTCGGTAACTTCTACTACCTGGCAAGCGGGTGGTTTTACCCTAAACGACCTTGTTTCCGTGCTCTTTTTCATGCATAAACAAGAGCCAGAGCGTAATATAATTATGTATCCCTGAAAGGGCGTAAATTGAGCTTTCCAATGACACCAGAACCATCCTTCTACGACCACTGGTTCTCTTGCAATGATCGTGCAACACGAAGGAAAAATTGCTAAAATAAGGTAATTTCCTTACATAATTCCCTGTCTAGCGAGGTAATGGTTGAGGATGAGTGGAGGTTAGTGGCAATGCGGGGACCATGCCGAGCGGTCAGAGTGAACCTATGCTCCTCCCACCGCTCGTCTCTCTCTCAGAGCCAATTATGTGCTCAAATTGCAGACCACCTTAAGTCGGGCCCCGCCACATAGTCCTTTCTTCTCTAGACCGACTTAAGTCCGGCCCCGCTAAACAAGGGTTAAGATGATTTTGTTTAGTTTATGAAGGGCTTCCATAAAATTAGCAGGCTTTCAACTATTTTAATTAACCCTTTTTACTACCACAGATCCTTCGTAAGCTCCACAAAATAGTCTTATTATAGCTAGAATACAATAAAAAAGATGTCACCGGTACACAAAGGGTTAAACAGTCTAGGAAGAGTTTGAAGAAAATTATTAACACTCTTCTTTTGTTCTTTGACCTTGACCTTTAACCTTAAGTATTATAATGTATATATATATATATACATATATGGTGTCCCAGGAGGAAAGAGCATAACTTTGGGAAATTATAATAAAAAGTATTCTAAGCCTAAAATGTTCTATAACAAAAAGTCCAAATCTCAACCGTTAAAAAAATATTGAAGGTTTTATGTAGTGTCCTCCCCCGCCTCACTGTAATGAACTCGTCCATGTTAGATAGTTTCCAACGGGTCCAAAGTGAGCTAATATTTCTATAATCATTTTGCAACTTACAGAATTATAATATTTTTATAAGAACATGGTAAAATAATTGCAGTTAGATGGAGGTGTGGTAATAATAATAATAATAATAATCGTCTGGTTGCTTATATAGCGCCCGTATCTCCTCCTTCTAGGATTCACAAGCGCTTGGCTTTCTTTAGTCTACCAGAGACCATTACCCATCTCCCTTGCTCATGGGGAGATGGTAACTGCCGGCTATATCCCAGAAAAACTGTTCAATCTAAGCGGGGATTGAACGCGAGACCTTCAAGATGGGAATCAGGCACGCTATCAACTGAGCCAGCCGGACGGCTGGCGATAGGACAGCTATAGGCCACCCTTATGGGGAAATATTTACGAAAATGCCATTTTCAACATACAATATCTCTTTACTGGTTGAGATTTGGAATATTTCTCATATAACATTTTAGGCTTAGAATATTTTGTTTTATCATTTCCCAAAGTTATGCCCTTTCCTTCTCGGACACACTGTATATATATACCGGTATATATATATATATATATATATATATATATATATATATATATATATATATATAGATATATATATATATAATATTTATTATATATATATTTATTTATATTATCTATATATATATATATATATATATATATATATATATATATATATATATATATATATACATATATGTATATACAGTATATATGATTGAAATATATCTTATCTAAGTAAAATGCAACTAAAAATCGTCAGCTTATCAAAAATTTAGTATTTTTTTATGATGAAGGTTAACTTTTGACCTTGGCCTATGACCTTGACCTTTATGTAGGGTTATATTTTTGTTTGCTTTGATGTAACCCTAGAAAATCAAATAAATGTGTCAAATTTCATTGAAGATCATTAGTTAGTTTCAGAGGTATTAAAAGAATAGTTGACCTTGACCTATGACCTTCATCTTGACCTTCATGTTGTCTGAAAATTTAACATTTTAATTTTCCCTTAAAGCACAACTGTCTCAATGAATTTTGTGAAATTTACATGAATAGTAAAGAAATTAGCATATTGACCTTATATATGACGTTGACCTGTGAAGGACCTATCAAATGTTTTTTTTTTTTTTTTTTAAAGAGACAATGAACGGAGGAAGGAAAAACACAGATAAAACAAAAAGGTCCATGTGCCTAAAGGCATCCTCCCTTCATAAAATGTTTGTAACAACTGGATTTAAACATTTGTAGATTGTAAGTTTGTGGAAAGCATTTCGAGGAAAGTGAATTCCAAAGAGTAGTAGCTCTGGGGATAAATAAATTCTGATAAGCAGAAGTTCTGCATTGTGGAGGAGAAAGTGTAAATTCATGGGCGCTCTCAGCTGCCCTAGTTCTATGGGGAAAGATGTGGAGAGGCGGCACAATTGAAGCAAGTTCCTCGGAACAATTGCTGTGAAAATATCTGTAGAATAATACAAGGGACGCAACGTTTCTTCGTATGGATAATGTAGGAAGGTCCTGTGTGATTGCAGGGTTATTGATTAATCTAATAGCTTTATTTTGAATTTTGTCCAACTGCCTCAATGCAACCACTCCACTTCCACCCCACAGAGGTGAACAGTAATCCATCTGAGAACGCACATGACTTTTATATATTACGGCCAACTGCTCGTCAGTGAAGAATTCTCGAACTCTGTACAGGAGTCCCAGTTTTTTAGAGGCATTCTTAGCAATGCTTCTAACATAATGTGTCCAGCTCAAGTTAGTAGTTAATGTTACACCGAGAATGTCAATACTAGGGGAAGTGGGAATATTTACATCATTAACAAATATATGGGAGTCAGTGAGATTCTGTCGGTTAGAAAATTGAATGTACTTGGTTTTCTGTGCATTAAAGGAAACTAGATTCTCTTGTCCCCATTCATTAATTCTAGAAAGGTGTTATTATTCTTGTGTGACCGTGGTCTAGGCATTCCGAATATGCATGATATGCCTAATGAGAATCTTACATTAAATAGGAAATAATAGTAGAAATCATATTTCGACCTTTGACCTTGACCTTTGACCTTCGACTTTAGAATTTTTTATCGAGGACTAAGTTAGCTTAACAGCAATGTTCGTATTAACTAGCATTATGACTATGGTGTAATTTGTATAAACACTTATTTATATCAAATAGGGATCATATACTGTGACCTTGACCTTTGACCTTTGACTTAAAATAAAATACATATATTTGGATGGTCGTCGCATTGACCAACTGAATTTGCCTGTGTAATTTGGTGAACATACATTAAAAAGTCTAAGAGGAGTTTAGGGAAAATTACAAATACTCTTGTTTTGACCATGACCTCTGACCTTAACTATTACAATATGTATGTGAAATTTGATATATATAATATTTAAGGAATAAGCCATAACACGGCCAGTTTTCCAAAATTGTATTAATCTTTTTTAATAAATAATAAATGTTTACCCTTGACCTTGACCTTTATGTAAGAGCATTTTTGGGGGGGCATTGACATTTCCCATGAAAATCAAATAAGCATGCATAATATCATTAAAACCCATTATTTAGTTTCATATATATCAATAATATAGTTGACCTTGACCTATGACCTTTATCTTGACCTTTGTATGTCTCGACATTTATTATTTTCCTTTTCACTTAAAGTGCAACTATCTCACCAAATGTTGTGAAGTTTGCATGAAAAGTAAAGAAAATAGCACATTGACCTTTTATTTTACCTTGACCTGTGACCTTGACCTTTCATATGGCATTTTATAGTTTCTTGCATGACCTTGGCCTAGGTATTCCGAGTATACATGGTAAGCCTAGTGAGAATCTAACAGTTAGTAGAAGAAATACTAGTAAAACCTTATTTTGACCTTTGACTTTGACCTTTGACCTTACCCTTTAGAATATATATCTAACATTTGTGCAATACGACACCAAAGTTACCAGTTACTTGTATGGCAAAAATTAAGATATTTGAGTAAAAACTAAACATATATAGTAAAGGTTGACCTGTGACCTTGACCTTTATGTAAGAGTACATGTTTTGTTTTATTGACATTGCCCAGGAAAATCAAATAAGCATGCCTAATTTCATTAAAACCCATCACTTAGTTTCATATATATTTATAGAATCGTTGACCATGACCTTTAACCTTTATATTGACCTTTATTATGTCAAAATATAGTATTTTCCTTTTCATATAATGTGCAACTATATCACCAAATTTTGTGAAGTTTACATGAAAAGTAAAGAAATAGCATTTTGACCTTTTATTTCACCTTGACCTGTGACCTTGACCTTATATATGGAATTGTATACTTTCTTGTATGATCTTGGCCTAGGTATTCTGAATATACATGGTAAGCCTAGTGAGAATCAAACAGTTAATATAAGAAATACTAGTGAAAAACTTATTTTGGCCTTTGACCTTGATCTTTGACCTTGCGCTTTAGAATCTTTATCTCAAATTTGGGCAACACGATATCAAGGTTACCAGTAACTTGTATAGTGAAAATTAAGATATTTGAGTAAACAGTAAAATATATTGTAAAAGTTTACCTTTGACCTTGACCTGTGACCTTGACCTTTATGTAAGAGTATTTTTGTTGTCATTGAATTGCCCCAGAAAATCAAATAAGTATGCCTAATTTCATTAAAGTCCATCAGTTAGTTTCATATATATTAATAAAATAGTTGACCTTGACCTTTGACCTTTATCTTGACTTTTATGATATGTGTGTCCAAATGTATTATTGTCCTTGTCATTTAAAGTGGAACTATCTCACCAAACTTTGTGAAGTTTGCATGAAAAGTAAAGAAAATAGCATATTGACCTTTCATTTGACCTTGACCTGTGACCTTGACCTTTCATATGGAATTGTATAGTTTCTTGTGTGACCTTGACCTAGGTATTCCGAATATACATGATAAGCCTAGTGAGAATCTAACAGTTAGTATTGTTACGACCGGGACTGCGAATAAAACAAGGGCACTTAAAGATAGGACTAGTAATAGGGCACTATGCAACAACAGTACGCTAGATCAATAATGGAGACCCACAGAGTTCATAACCTATACTAACTAAGAACCCTCAAAACCTATTCGAAGTACATGTAAATATCTCAGAGGACGGCGCTTGCAATACAATGGGCCGGTTATGGAAACCGTATGCAGAACCCAAGGGGCCAAGTAATTGAATAAAGATGAGGAGTAATGGAAAAGAAGAAGTTTAGAGAGAGAAACAGTTCTAAAGGTGGTGATCGGGTGAGAGAGTAATCAAGGGATGTTAGATGCATGCACGCCTAGCCTGTCCTGAGGAAGGCAGCTCCTGTGGACCCACATGTACACAGGAGCCCACAAAGACGCGGTAGTCGGCCAATCACGGGCCGAGACGTCACAAGGCAGCAGGTGTCACGTGACACAGCATGACACACCAGCCAATCAAGAGGCGTGAGAAGGCACGCACGCGAGCCTACGAGCGGGGGAGGCAGCACACATGTATACGCACTCACACACTACCACCTCGCTGCCTATATTGTTCTCTCTCCTTAACTCTCACACAATGCATCCTATATTCTATTAATGATATAAAATACTTCCCGTTGTCACAGACGAAAATAAAGACCACCACTGGACTGTCTGTAACAATGCGAGTACTATGAAAGAAAGAACAACACTTTCTGACAACTGTAGCCCATTTCACTGCCCTGGCGAGCGCTAGTGGCTAACGAGAGACGATTCTGCCAACGCTGGTAGGCGTCACACCCCGCCCAAGATATGGGACGCACAACATTAGGCGAGCACCAAATCTGACAAGACAGAATGCCGACAAGACCCGCCACACCTAGCCACTCCACCAGAAATGAAATGCAAAGCTCAATCTTAAATAAAAACAACACATTAGCGTAAAGAAAATCTTATAACCCCTTCCAAACACAATAGTATAATATAGCCTACTATGCTCCCTGAGCGAGCTTCACAGAGCCCAGCCTACTAAGTGAAAGACAGATTCAACTTAGGACTTTAGCTATAACATTGGCAACTTACAATTAACTATAAAAAAGAAAGAGTTTTTATGTGATTTTTTTTATTTAATTTTAATGTTGTTTTTGGCGGCTGCTCTACAGGGGCAAGCCTAGTTTTTCTCCACTCAAACCCACACACCTGTGGTGATCTACGCCGGATCCTCCACCCTCGACAAACAGTCTGCAAGCAAATTCTCACAACCGGCAATATGGCGAATGTCTAGATTGTATTCTTGCAACATGAGTGACCAACGTGTCAGCCTCATATTCCGGTTATGGAATTGGTTCAGAAATTTAACACCTTAAGAGCGGCCTATGCGGTTTATTTATATGTACCGCCCAGCGGGGTGTTTTTAGCCAAAATAGGGCTGTTTACGTGATCATTTTCATGCCTAAATAAGACCCAGAACGTAAAACAAGTATCTCTCCCTGAAAGGGCATAAACAGAGCTTTCGAATGACACCATAACGATCCTTTTATGATGGCTAGTTTTCTTGCAATAACCGTGCAACGCGAGTGCAAAAAGCATGTAATTAGGCACTTTCCCCATACAATTCCTTATATAGCGAGTGAGAGAGGTAGGAGGGAGGTGAGATTCGTGTCAGTAGGTTCGCCGCGGTGGTCTGGAGCAGTCATACGCTCGCTACTCTCCTGCCACCACTTGTCTCTCTCTCTCAGCAACATTACGTGCTGAAATTGCCACTCGAGTTATGTCGAGCGCCGCCACATAGTCCAGCTTTATTTAACTCGACTTATGTGGTGAGCCGCTAATTAAGGGTTAAGAGGGTGGTGATCTGTGTAAATCTCCACGACTGGCCCATAGGCAGGAACATATACTTCAAAGTGCCTGAGCGCCAACACTATTGCCAGCAGTTCTTTCTCTACCACAGAGTAGTTTTTCTGAGTGGAATTAAACTTCTTTGAAAAGAAACTGACTGGATGCTCCAAACCTTCCTCGTCTGTTTGCATTAAGACGGCACCAGCCCCTACACCGCTGGCATCTGTTGCCAGCTGGAATGGTCTTTCAAAGTCAGGGGCCCTGAGGATTGGGTGAGTGCATAGTAGGTGCTTGACCAGCGAAAAAGCCCTTTCACACTCAGGTGCCCACTTGAACTTTTTCTCTTTTGCTAGTAAATCGGTCAGAGGAGCTAAGACAGTAGAATAACCCTTAATGAAACGGCGATAGTAACCGATCATACCCAAAAATCTCATGATCTGCCGCTTTTTGGACGCCCTGGGGAACTGGTTAATAGCCTGTATCTTGTTTTTGGGGGGGCACACCTGGCCTAACCCGACCACAAACCCGAGATACTGTACAGTTACCCGGACAAAGTCACGCTTGCCCAGATTGACCACCAAGCTGGCCTCTCTGAGCTTCCGAAACAAGGCTTCTATGTGCTCACAGTGACTCTCAAAGTTGTCATCGTAGATTATAACGTCATCTAGGTAGACAGTGCAGTTAGGGATGTCAGCTACTAACTCATTCATAAGACACTGGAAGGTTGCTGGGGCATTCTTAAGACCATACGGCATCACATTGCAACGGTAGGTGTTCCCATCAACCACAAACCCGCATACCCCCTTCGCCCGCTCAGACAAGGGCACCTGCCAGTAACCTTTCACTAGGTCTACTTTAGTTAAAAACTTTGCCTTACCAATCTTGTCTACACTATCATCAACACGGGGAAGGGGATAAGCATTGGTGGGCGTCAACTCGTTCAATCTCCGAAAGTCAATGCAGAAGCGAACCTTCCCGTCAGGCTTAGGCTGCAGAGTGACAGGATATGTCCACCGAACTGCCCCCTTCTCAATCAACTCCCGTTCTAACATATATTCTAACTCCGCTCGGAGGGCTGGGAGTTTAATGGGTGGAATTCTGTTGGGTACTGATTTAAAGGGGGGGTGATCTCCCACGTCTACGTCATGTACCACCCGAGTTGTGAGGCCTGGATGCTCTGCGAAAACAGTGGGGTATGAATCAAACAGGCGCTGCACGGCTACACGCTGTTGCTCAGGCAGGTGCACTAGAGCATCGTCAGCCACCTGTCTGGAGTTCCCCGCCCACTGTTCTGCAGAGACATGACACTCCCAGTTATCTTCCACCTGAGGTTCACTGTCCCTCACTCCTTCTCCTCCATGACCGCTGCAGGTCAACACAGGGACAGCGAGAGGCTCAGGGGGTCGCCTCACAAACTCCTTTACCAGATTCACATGGCACAGCTGGTTCTTTTTACGCCTATCTGGAGTAGCCACAAGATAGTCTAGGTCAGAGATCTTCTTTACCACCTTGTAAGGCCCAGTGTACTTAGCAGACAACGGATGACCAGGCAGAGGTAACAAGATCAACACCTCCTGCCCCACCTTAAACTCCCGGAGTTTTGTCTTCGCATCGTACCTGTCCTTCATCAATGCCTGAGACCCTACCAAATTCCTTCGTGCCAACTCTAGGCTTCTCAGCATTCTTTCACGGCTCTCGAGGACGTACTTTAACATGGAACATGGTTTTGCTGTGCCCTCCCAAATCTCCCTTACCATGTTGAGGGGGCCCCTGACCTGATGTCCAAAGACTAGCTCATTGGGACTGAACCCTAGGCTTTCACCAGGTACCTCCCGAGCAGCGAATAATACATAGGGCAACCCAAGATCCCAGTCTTTACCATTCTCAACAGTGTAACACCGCAGCATGCTCTTGAGAGTCGAGTGCCACCTCTCTAACAACCCCTGACTCTCTGGGTGGTAGGCTGAAGAGACAACGGTACAAACACCGTGCTGCTGCATGGTCTGTTTAAAAAGGTTAGAAGTAAAGTTGGATCCTTGGTCCGACTTCAATTCCTGCGGGTACCCGTACCTAGAGCAGTACAATAGCAAGTTACAAACAACAGTCTTAGCAGTCCCATTTCGCATGGGGTAAGCATCCGGGTAACGAGTGGCAACATCCATAATGGTGAGGAGGTACTTGTTGCCTGCACTAGTAGGGGGTAGAGGGCCAACCATGTCGACTACAACATTACTGAATGGTGGCCCGATTACAGGAATAGGGTGTAACGGAGCCCTGGGGATACACTGGTTTGGCTTACCTACTGTCTGGCAGGTACTACACATTGCCACCCATGATGCCACATATGCTTTCATACCTGGCCACCAAAACAATTTATCCAAGGCTGCTACCGTCTTACGTACACCCAAATGCCCTGCCAACGGTACATAATGCGGCAAACCTCAGTAGGCTATCACGGCACACGCGAGGCACTACCAACTGGTCAACCACTCTCGACCCGCCCTCCCAACTCCGTCTGGGATCTAGAAAACGCCTGTACAAAATACCCCCCTCACGAAAGAAGTCCCCCGGCTTTGCATCCCCGTCCTCCTCAAGCTCCACTGCACCGTTGCTACACTTTTGAAGCTCAGAATCATCTAACTGTAGCTTACAAATATCCGAAGGAGCCAATTTATCTAGATGCTCCCGGAGCAACTTATGGCCTCCCTCGATACTAAGCTGTTCTATCCTATCTTGCTTACGGGTGTACCGGTGCTGTCTCGGAGTTTTCTCACCCCCCACCTCCTCACCAGGTGTGACAGGTTCTGGGGCCACTCCGGACCTAAACATAGGTGCTAATACTGAGTCGCCAAGAAGAGCCGCTGGGTCAAAACTCACAAAACTTTTTCCAGCTTTAGCTTTCTCCTTCCGACCTTTCCTCCGCGGTTCTAGAGACTGAGAAATAGGCTGTGACACTTTAGATGCACAAGATCGGGTGACAACACAAGCCATCTGCTGTAATTGACACCTCTCGACCAACTCCTGCCCCTCCCTACTCACGTCGGCCGCCCTCTCGGCAACGACTAAGGGTGGAACCTCAGAAGCTGGTACCGCAAAGTCGTTGCCGAGAAGAAGGTCGACGCCCTCTTCAGGCAGTTTATCCACGATTCCCACATCTATCTCTCGTGTCACACCATCAACCTCCAGCTCTACTCGAACCAACGGGTATGACCTTGTAGCATTAATACCCTGCACCACAACCACCCGTGCCACGTTTATAGGTTGGCCTGTAAAGTTCTTCATCAAAGTCTGGGATGCACCTGTATCTCGCAGCAACTCCAGCCCATGCTTGCAACCAGCCCAACTCACGCAGCCACGCCCTTGATGGCCACAAAAAGCATCGTGGACAGGTTTTGAGCCTTCCGGACACTCCTTCACTGGCTGTGCCCCCGCGTCTGACATATAACCCTGGGTAACAGCTGAAGACCTTAAAGACACCCCAATGTTGCGAGCCAAAGACACGACTGCAGTAGGTAGTTTGCTAGGACAGGATCGTGCAAAATGCCCCTTCTTGTGACAATGAAAACACTCTACCTCCCCCTTGGGCTTCCCTTGAGGTGGGGAAGGGCCCGGACCCTTCTTAAACGGGACGGTATTAGGTTTATGGTCAGACTTAATATCATTGCTCTTGTTTTTATTGTTATATGGAGTATCACTGACTCGGGGGGGTGTAGTGTTGCGCCCCTTGTTACCTGCTTCGTTCCGTTGTGCAGACCCGCACCCACGATTCAGCGATAGCCTAAGGTCAGCCATCTCAGCTGCTTCCTGTAGAGTTTTAGGATTTTTCTCTTTGAGGTTCAACGTCAGGTCGCTGCCCGTACACTTAAAGAACTGCTCGAGAAGCATCAACTGTTTTATCTCATCAAACGTCGTTGCCTTCTCCGATCTCAGCCAATTCCCAAAAGCGTCAGACAGTTCCCGGGCATGTTCAAGAAAGGTGCACTCACGACCCTTCGTAACATCCCGGAACTTCAACCTATAAGTCTCTGGTTGTAACTCATATGCCCGCAGGACAGCCTTCTTCAATACCTCATAATCGATGCACGACTCCAAAGGCAACGCATCATATGCCTTGAGTCCTTTGCCAACCAACCTAGAGGAAACAAGGGCTGCCCACTTAACCTCGGCCCACTGGTGCTCCCGGCACTTCTTCTCAAAACGCAAAAAAAAATCGGTGACACCCGACTCATCAAATACAGGGACTAACTTGAGCAGGTGCGATAATGACTGATCAAGACCTCGATTCCCAGAACCGAGACGCTGCGCTGTCGACTCCACCCGAGACTTCTCAAGATCTATGACTGCACAGTACATGGCCTTTCTCTCCTCAGCCTGAATCTTAGCCATCTCAATCTGCTGCTGCTGCTCAGATTCATGCTTTCGTTGCTCAGCCTGAAGTTTGGCGAGTTCGAGCTGAAACAACATCTCGGCAGACAAACCTTGAGGAGGGGGTGTTACTATCGGGGACCCACCCCGTGAATCACCTAGAGGCATACCCAACCGCCAGCGGGCATCGGCCTGCGGGAACATGCCCGACTCCGGAGCCCGAGGGGGCGCCATGGTAGGAGTCGAGTGGAATGGGGGCTGGGCAGAAGGTGCCCCAGCTCCCGCTCCACCCGAAGCCCCACGCACCCCACCGAGCACACAGGTAACCAGCTCACCTCTCGACAAACTGCTAGTACCGGGAAACCCTAAGACCGTGGCTACACACTGTAGTCCATACCGGTCTAGCCCCGACACCCGATCCGCTGACACAGGCTCCTCCAAAAAATATCCGAGCATCCTCCTCACTGTTTACCACCCGAGCGCCGCTAGACAACTCCACCTTCTCCACCTCCTCGCCTGTGCTCTCACTATGTACTGATCCGTCGTTCGACATAGTGTCCACCGGAAATCCTCAACGTTTATAAAAAAAAGAAGTACCTACTCTCATGTAGCACTATTCACTCAAAAATGCTTGAAGACAACTCAAGTGCTATACTACGTTGCCCAAAAAAATTCCCACGTGTCCAAAATATTCCTCACAAAAAAACAAATGTCCAAAAATCCTGCAATTATTTCTTAGTTCACTAGGTTGTTGTGACAACTAAGATAAGATACTAGGCAAGGTCTCCATTTATTACGACCGGGACTGCGAATAAAACAAGGGCACTTAATGATTGGACTAGTAATAGGGCACTATGCAACAACGGTACGCTAGATCAATAATGGAGACACACAGAGTTCATAACCTATACTAACTAAGAACCCTCAAAACCTATTCTAAGTACATGTAAATGTCTCAGAGGACGGCGCATGCAATACAATGGGCCGGCTATGGAAACCGTATGCTGAACCCAAGGGGACAAGTAATTGAATAAAGATGAGAAGTAATGGAAAAGAAGAAGTTCAGAGAGAGAAACAGTTCTAAAGGTGGTGATCGGGGGAGAGAGTAATCAAGGGATGTTAGATGCATGCACGCCTAGCCTGTCCTGAGGAAGGCAGCTCCTGTGGACCCACATGTACACAGGAGCCCACAAAGACGCGGTGGTCGGCCAATCACGGGCCAAGACGTCACAAGGCAGCAGGTGTCATGTGACACAGCGAGACACACCAGCCAATCAAGAGGCGTGAGAAGGCACGCGCCGCGCGAGCTTACGAGCGGGCGAGGCAGCACATGTATACGCACGCACACACTCCCACCTCGCTGCCTATATTGTTCTCTCTCCTTAACTCTCACACAATGCATCCTATATTCTATTAATGATATAAAATACTTCCCGTTGTCACAGACGAAAATAAGACCACCACTGGACTGTCTGTAACAATGCGAGTACTATGAAAGAAAGAACAACACTCTCTGACAACTGTAGCCCATTTCACTGCCCTGGCGAGCGCTAGTGGCTAATGAGAGGCGATTCTGCCAACGCTGGTAGGCGTCACAGTATAAGAAATACTAGTGAAAAACTTATTTTGACATTTGACCTTGACCTTTGAGATTACCCTTTAAAATATTTACCTAAGATTTGGTCAATACAATATCAAGGTTAGCAGTAACTTGTATATTGAAAATGAAGACATTTGAGTAAAAACTAAATTATATGAAATATTGACCTTATTTTTAACCTTGACCTTTGACCTTAACCTTTAAGTTAAATGGAAAATTTATTTTTGACTGACCATCGCATTGACTAAATGGATATATCTGAAATTTGGTGAAAATCTATCGAACGGTCTAGGAGGAGTTTCCGGACAGACAGACGGACGATGACGGACGTCGACGACGACGGACGACGACAGACAGGCTGGCTGGTGGTACACAGTATACGGGCGGGATCTGTTTGTGCGATACCACTCTGCTTCGCAGAGTTGATAATTGTAGGATATAATACCTAATATTTGAAGTATTATTTCAGTAAAACTTTTGAAAATATAATTCCATATTTGATATTCTATGTGAGTAAGGGAGACAAAAGGCAGAACTGCTTGTAGCGAGTGCCTCCCGCAGAGTTAAAAGAGTGACAGGGCCATAATCAAGGGACGTTCGAGCCAAAATGCCTAGACACACAGAGTTAAAAGCAAGTTAAGTCATAGGAAGAGGGAAAGACTGATTCTGGGAGAGAGTTCCAGAGCTCGGCTGTTGAAAACTGAGAATAACGTTTCACTCCTGGGTTGGAGAGTTGCACAGATTAGAGGTGGGATTGTGTTGCACGACGGGTACTACGTACCCTACGTAGAGGAGGTGGTATACACTGGGAGAGCTATGAGGAACGCTGATTATTGTAGTAGCGATAGAATAGCGAAAGATATGCAACATTGCGGCGAAGAGAGATAGATAGCAGAGAGTTGGTGAGTGGAAAAAAGTTAAGGATACGAAAGGCTCTCCTTTCTACTTTGTCTAGGAGTGCGGTGTGAGAGAATCCGCCCCACACATGTGAACAATACTCAATACAAGGATGCACTGTGCCCCTGTAAAGAGCTGGAAGCTGTGCAGGGGTGAAGAACACCTCGAGGCGGTTGAACACACCCAGCTTCTGGGAGGCTGCCTTAGCAAGACTGGTAATATGGTCCTTCCAAGAGAGAGCAGAAGAAAAAGAGACGCCGAGAATATTGAGAAAAGATGAAGGCTTGATTTTTGTATTGTTGGAGTACAAGGAATAGTCCTCTGGGAGTTCCCGACGGGTAGTAAGATGGAGAAATTGGGATTTGGGAGCATTAACCCTTCTTTAGCGGCCTATGCGGTTTATTTATATGTACCGCCCAGCGGGGTGTTTTTAGCCAAAATAGGGCTGTTTACGTGATCATTTTCATGCCTAAATAAGACCCAGAACGTAAAACAAGTATCTATCCCTGAAAGGGCATAAACAGAGCTTTCGAATGACACCATAACGATCCTTTTATGATGGCTAGTTTTCTTGCAATAACCGTGCAACGCGAGTGCAAAAACAGGTAATTAGCCACTTTCCCGATACAATTCCGTATATAGCGAGTGAGAGAGGGAGGAGGGAGCTGAGATTCGTGTCAGTAGGTTCGCCGCGGTGGTCTGGAGCAGTCATACGCTCGCTAGTCTCCTGCCACCACTTGTCTCTCTCTCTCAGCAACATTACGTGCTGAAATTGCCACTCGACCTATGTCGAGCGCCGCCACATAGTCCAGCTTTATTAAATACGACTTATGTGGTGAGCCGCTTTTTAAGGGTTAAAGACAACAAGGTTTTCTCTGCCCCAATTGGAAATAGTAGTTAGATCAGAAGATTACATTTGTTTTTGAGGGATTGCTTGCTGGGGCGTTCTGGAAAACTAATTGAGTAGTGTAAGATAGAGTTGTCTGTGTATGAATGGATTGGACTGGAGGTACAGTTTAGATTGAAGATCATTTAAGAAAAATAGAAAGAGAATGGGAGATAGGACAGAGCCCTGAGGAATACTGGAGTTGATAGGATGAGGAAGTGAGCGATGGCCGTCCACAACCGCAGCTAAGGAACGGCCGGAAAGGCAATTAGAGACAAAGGCACAGATGGAGGGATAGAAACCGAAGGAGGGTAGTTTAGAAATTAGATATTTGTGCCAGACTCTATCGAAAGCCTTCAATATGTCTAGAGCAATAGAAAAGGTCTCACCAAAGTCCCAAAAGGATGATGATGAAGAGTTATTATGATATGAAAGAAGATCACCAGTAGAGCGACCCTCAAGGCCGCGTCATACAGAAGTCGAACCCACCCGAACGCGGCCGAAGATAATTAAAAATTCAAATATCAGCCGGTTCAGGACGATTCTGATTAATTCTGGTAACGCTTCGGCTGATTCTCGGGACGTTCTTGGGATGTTCTGGGCTTGAGTCGAATCATCAGGTGAATCGGCCAAAAGATAGTGCATGTGTTATCTTTTGGGGATGAATCGGGTCAAAAAACCGTTACAAAACTATAGGGTTATGATCTAGTTACGTTCCAGTTACATGCGGATATATTTGAGTCATATTCGGGTAACATTCAACCTATTCCGGTCCTGCTCGGTTGTATTTTGAATTGACGATGATGCCTCGAATGACCCGAAGAAGGGTCGAATGTAACTCTATGATAGTCGATAGTACCACAAAGGAAACTCGAGGATAACCCAAGACTATTACGATGAATCTCTCATAAAGTCGAATGTAACCCAACCGAGAGTCGAATAAAACCAGAATATCAAGATGAAAACCAGATATTGACCCGTATATTCCTGTCTGCTTGGCCGATGTATCAGGTTTAGACTCAATATTGACCCAACCATGACCAGAAATGGCAGAATAACAGACAATGGAAAGTCGATGCTCACTCGAATAACAGTCGAATATCACCCTATCCATCTGTTTTTTCATTGTCTATGCTGGCTCGCTATTGCTCGCCAGGAAGAAATAGACACCTGGATGGGGATAAACGTCTTAAAACAGTTGGCTGAATGGGGCCGAATGGATACAAGCCAGGGAAAGAGAGAAACGGAGAGAGAGATACAAAAAAAAATGGTGACCCCCCTTAAGAATTTTGACTTGTTTGTTTAGAACAGGGTATAAGCACATCAATCAATCAAAGGAGGACTACGAGGGGATGACGCATAGACGCACTCACCCTCTAACTCCACTCTTTGGGGTTGTTTCCATACAAATAAAAACAAATGTCAGGATGGCACGGAGCCGCACTCACCCTCTAACTCCACTCCTTGGGGTTGTTTAAATACAGATACATACACATACAAATAATTATATGCCGTTGTCCTGTTTCCGTTTGATTAGAGGGCCTGCAGTGAATACATTTAGCGAGCGTATTATTACCGCTAGACTACTGGGTTTTTTGTAACGCAGAACCGCACGTAATCCGCCTCCATGCATATCGATTGTCCATGAACGCTGCTTCATGTTGGGTCAAAACTGTTTTATTGGGGAGATTTGCATTCTTCCTCCCCAACACACACACACACAAACACACACACACACACACCATACACAGAAAGATAAGTAGATAGTTTATTGACCACGAATTTGTTACAGCTCCGTTACACACACACACACACACACACACACACACAAACACACTACAAGAGATCATTTCTAAGCTGAGTACATTGTTGATTTCGAAAACTAGTCTACATATTATGAATAGTATTTTTAACACATTGAAGGAAACGCCACTAATCTGAAATTGATTATAGAACAAATTTATTGTAAACACTTTTCAGTACCGGTGATGTCCTATTAACTTTACTCTGGTTACCATTAGACGATATTATTCAGGTTAAAAAACAATTAGCAGGTTTCGAATTGTTTTATTAAATCCTTTTTAATACCACAGATCCTTCTTCAATATACTCTCATTATACTCTGGCAACTATTAGTGATAGAATGGGTATGGAAAATGTGCAAACTAGCATGGGAGAAGGGGAGTGCACCCGATGACTGGAAGACTGGCATAATAGTCCCCCTATATAAGGGCAAAGGGGAAAGAGGAGTGTGTGGTAACCACCGAGGAATATGTCTTCTAAGCGTAGTAGGGAAGGTATACAGTAGGGTAGTGATTGAGAGAGTGAGAGTGAGAACGGAGAAATGGATAGGCGACGAGCAGGGAGGTTTTAGGAAGGGAAGAGGATGTGTAGATCAGATTTTTACCCTGAATTGTGTTGTGGAGAAGTATCTGGAGAAGAAACAAAAGGTGTATGTTGCCTTTATGGACTTGGAGAAGGCCTATGACAGAGTGGATAGAGAAGGTTTGTGGAAAGTACTTAGAATATACGGAGTAGAGGGCAAGTTGCTGAAAGCAGTGAAGAGCATGTATGAGGGTGCAAAGGCGGCAGTACGTGTGGAGAGTGAGCAGAGCGAGTTCTTTGACCTGAATGTTGGTTTGAAACAGGGGTGTGTGATGTCCCCGTGGTTGTTTACTGTATATATGGATGGAGTTATGAAAGAAATACTATCAAGAGCAGTGGATGTTGGTGTATCGCTGAAAAGGGAGGGAATTGAGTGGAAGCTGCCTATACTGCTGTTTGCGGATGATACAGTTCTGATGAGTGATAATGAATGGGAGTTACAGGGTCTGGTAAATGAGTTTGGAACAGTGTGCGAAAAACGGAATTTGAAGGTAAATACGGGGAAGAGCAAGGTTATGGTCTTCGAAAGGGGTGAAGTCACAGAGTGTGAGGTGAAGCTGAACGGTCAGGCTATGGAGTTCGTCAACTCTTTTAAGTATCTGGGCAGTGTGTTGAGTAAAGATGGGACTATGGATGAAGAGGTGCGGGAGAGGGTACAACAGGGGAAGAGGGTTGTAGGAACGCTAAAAGCAGTAACAAAAAATAGGGTGGTCAGTATGGAAGTGAAGAAGTCCTTGCATGACAGTGTGGTAATCCCGACACTGACTTACGGAAGCGAAGCATGGACGTTGGTTGAGAGACTCAGACCAAGAGTGAGAGCAGTGGAAATGAATTACTTAAGGAGTGCGTGCGGAGTTACATGGAGGGATAGACAGACTAATGAGGAAGTAAGAAGGAGGTGTGGTGTGGAGGTAGATGTGCTGGAAAGTGTGAAAAGGAACAACTTGAGATGGTTCGGCCATATGGAACGTATGGAAAGCGAGAGAATGACTAAGAGGGTGTATGAGAGCGAGGTGGAGGGACAGAGGGGGAGAGGTAGACCGAATATGAGGTGGAAGGATGGAGTGAGGAAGTACATGAACGAAGGTGGTGCTGGTTGGGGGGAGGGGCGTCGACTGACTGGGGACAGAGGTGCATGGGGGCGGTTCGTTCGTGGCCACCCCTTCAAAGGGGATCACGGCGTCAGGCAATAGATAGATAGATAGAACTATTAGACGATTTTATTCAGCGCAGGATGGGCGTCTACCCATTCAAATGCTTCAGACAATATCAATTAATCCCTTTAGCTACCATAAATCCATCCTAAGCTTCACAAAATCGTCTAAATGTTGCTGAAATCAAATAATTATGACGTCACCGATACAGAAAGGGTTAACGAAAGATAATATAAGCGATTATTTAACTTACTATGATCTTCGACCTATTCGACTGACGTTCGACCTAACTTCTACTATTTCGGTTGTTGATCGACTAAGCTTCGGCGGCTGAGCATCGGTAATTATTCTTGTCATTTCCCCTTCTTCGGGGCATATACAGGTTATATTGGGCGCATGATCGGGGCTTCTTCGACCCACATCGGGTTACGGTGGAGTTACGTACTGGAATTCTTCCGCACTTTATCTACTTTCATTCAGGTCCATCGGGTTATTTTCGTAGTTCATTCTGGCACCCGTCGGGGGATATTCGACTCCGGGTTACTTTCGGCTTAATTCGGGAAAAATATGCAAGTTATCGACTTCGGGCGCCAGTCGGCATACGTTCGACTTCTATATGGCGCAGCCTTTAAGGAAGCCATACTGATGATCTGAGAGCAGATTATGAGAAGAGAAATGCTTAAGAAATTTGGAAGCAAGAATAGTTTCAAACATTTTAGAGATACAAGAGATGAGAGCAGTTGGAGGGTTGAGAGCGGTCACCCTTCTTTGGGACAGGTTGAATGAGAGCAAACTTCCAGCAAGAAGGAAAGACATTAGAGGAGAGACAGAGATGAAAGAGTTTGCCTAGGCAGGGAGTCAGTATGGAAGCACAGATTTTTAGTACAACAGGAGGAACACCGTCCGGACCGTACGCCTTCTTAGTATTAAGCTCAGAGATGATAGAAAGTACGTCTTTATAAGAGATTAGGATATTAGGCATAAGTAGGAGATAGAGGGGTGCAGAGGAATGAATAGCACCGGAATCATCCAAAGTGGAGTTTTTAGCAAAAGTTTGAGCGAAGAGTTCAGCTTTGTCAGAGGAAGAAGTGATGGTTGTGCCATCAGAGGGGACAAGGAGAGGGAAGGATGTGGAAGACAAATTGTTGGAGAGGTTTTGGCTAGATGCCAGAAAGCTTGGGAAGAGCTAAAGTTGGATAGTTCAGTACATTTATTATTGATGAAAAAGTGTTTGGCAAGTCGAAGAACAAATTTGGCTTGATTCCAGCAGAAAAAGAAGAAGAATGAGATTCCTGAGTTTTAAGTCGTCAGTGCTGTTTGATTGCTTCCTTCTTGTTGCGGACAGCAGTAGAACAAGCGTGAGTAAACCAAGATTATTTTACATTAGACTGAGAGAAAGAAAATAGAATAAATGCTTCCATGCCTGAGAGGATTACCTCAGTAATGCGTTCAGCACTCTCCGAGGGTCCCCGGCCACAGAAGCAAAAGTAATTCCATGGGAAATCAAAGAAGTACTGCCGAAGAGCCTCCCAGTCGGCAGTGCCAAAGTGCCACAAGCGCCGCTGGTTTGGAGGATTGGGTGGCCGTACCGGAGAGATAGGACAGGTGACAGATATTAGTTTATGATCGGAGGAGGCCAAAGGAGAGAAAAGATTTACAGTATAAGCAGAAGGGTTAGAGGTTAGAAATAAGTCAAGAATGTTGGGCCGATCTCCGAAGCAATCCAGGATACGTGTGGGTTGCTGGACTAACTGCTCTAGGTCGTTTAGGATAGAACAAATGTAGGCTTGTTCACCAGGTTGGTCAGTGGAAACAGAGGAGAGCCATTGGCGGTGGTGAATGTTGAGATCTCCTAAGATGGGAGATTTCTGCGAAAGGAGAGATGGATAGAATGTGTTCCACTTTAGAAGTTAGATAATCAAAGAACTTTTGATAGTCAGTAGAATTAGGGGAGAGATAAACAGTGCAGAAATATTTAGTTTTGAGTGACAAGAAAGCTTTAGCCAGAGAGTTGAGAATTCAGAAGAATTTAAGTTGGGAACACAAGAAAAAGCAAGATTGTTACGTACATAGACGCAACATCCACCTTTGGCTTGAAACTGAGGATAGAGATAGTAGGATGATACAGAGAAGGGTATGCTGTCAGTAGACCCAGACAACTGCGTTTCGGTGAGAAAGAGAATATCAGGGTTGGCAGAGGAGAGGTGGTGTTCCACAGAGTGGAAGTTAAAGGAAAGGCCACGAATGTTGGCAAAGTTAATAGTGAGAGTAGAAGGAAGTGGTCTAGAGCATTTTGGTGAGAGTCGTGTCCAGGGGTCAGATGAATTGGGGCATTTCTGGTATCCACAATTCAAAGTAACATTTATTCATCGGAGAATGCAATGCATACGTCATATGCTGCATATCAATATTTATTTTGTAGATATTATCCAGTGGTTATAGTACCGTGTATCCTGTGTATGAAGGAAAAATAATGAATTTTAAATTGTACTTATCTTTATTCAATTACTTGATGTTTCCACTACACCAGAGTTAATCTAGTTTCCTCAATACGGTGAACAAAGTCCCTTGTATGTGTGTGATGTTGACTGTTATTTCACCAGTTGGACTACAATATAACTTCCATGCTTCATATTGTATTATATGCCTCAGCCTCGTGACTGTAGGTTGTTCAGTAGCCTGTAGTTATTTCGAGGCCCTGAGATAATCGATTAAAGTTTCGAGATGTTGGGTGCTTCACTAGATGGTCACAGTGATGCTTCAAAGTGTTGGTTGCTTCCTTTCTGCCACACTGGATGACGACGCTTTATTTATGCAAGTCACTTAATTTATATATAACGAAGCAAATAATTAGGCCCTTTTCTCTTTAAAGACAAGACTTCTGTTTTTCAAAGTAAACTCGTGTCTATTCGCTGTTGGATAATGAACAGTCAGCGGCAAAAGTCCTGTCGCCTGTCCTGGCTCATCAATACCCGCGATACTCATAGACTCGAGAATGTTAGGTGTACACTCGGATACCATAGTCTCTAGCCCACTCCTCTCTAGCAAGAGGTGAGGCCAGGGACTCTTACTGGACGGCGGCCCACAGTGATGGTTAGGGGTGGGGTTGGGGGGAGAGGGCAAAGCACGCACGAACACACTGTGAAACATTTGTGTGAAGTAATCCAGGAAGCTATCTTTGTTGGTTACTTTCTTGTAGTTATTTGATATTTGTTCGCATTATTTAAAATCCTGTATTCCATACTATTGAGAACAAACATATGCAATATTTTCTGTAGCATGAGTAAGTATAACTACCGGTGTGAACCATTTGTTATTAGGTAGTGCAGTTCCTATTATTAACAAACTTGAAGTTCAGGGAAGGCTTCAAAATAGATCAGTATAGATATGGCAGACTGGAACACACACACACTCACACACACATAGAGAGAGATAGAGAGAAGGATAGTGTGTGTGAGTGTGTTTGTTTGTGTGTGTGTGGGAGGGGGGGGGGGGGTAACATACTGGGAGGCAGAGAAACAGGGAGAGGGTGAGATGTGGTTGTGGTGGTTAGAGGCAAAGAGGGAGTGAGATAGAGTGAAAGGGAGGTGTTGGAAAGGAAATATGGAATAGGAATACGATAAAACTTCATTAGAAACATTTGTGTGTGTGTGTGTGTGAATAACTAATCATAGTCATAATTATGTAATTGGTAACTTTCTGAATTATATCTTTCATATATGGTAATTAGTATAACAATATACAGACTTTCATTATCCTTACTGTTAGAGAAGTTTCATTCCTACACAGGTAAAGCAATACCCATGGATACAACTTCAGTCTGAAACATGTTGTGTGATTCGTAGGGTACACTTCAAACCTACAGTACGCGCATGGATTGTTTTCTTGATAGAAGCATGTTTCCTCTATACGTAATAATGTTAACATAATTGTGAGATGAAAAAGTAAAGTAATAAATACCAAGACAATATATATTAACATACATTTATATGAATATAAATAGTAAGACGTTAATATGAACTCGGAAAAATAAAACATATCATGCAACCAATATACAGAGAGAAAGTGAGAGAGATGCATGGAAAATGAGTATATCAGTTAAATCTTGGCTATGGCACTTGTATCTAAGTAATAATAATAATAATAATAATAATGATAATTGCAATAATAATAATCTTAGATAAATGTCATACTTATTTGTGAGGCTAAGACAGTATTCAAAGACCTCAAATGCTTCACAGTGTGTTCGTGTGTGCGTTGCCCTCTCCCCTCAACCCCACCCTTAACTATCACTGTGGGCCGCCGTCCAGTAAGGGTATTGGCCTCACCTCTTGCCAGAGAGGAGTGGGCTAGAGACTATGGTATCCGAGTGTACAAACGTGCATATTTCTGCCAACAGAGGTGTGAGGTGTGTGGTTGAGAGGACGGAGGTTATGGGGGAGAGAAGGGGTTTAAACTGTTTGGGGTCTGAAGGTGGGGACAACTTGTTTGAAGGTAAATATATCTGTTCATCAGTATTCTGATATCATAAGGATCCAAATGTCTAATTGCGTGGTATTCTGTTACGTTTGTAACACATGGACAACAACATGACCATAACACAACATATTTGGAAACATTTAATGTCAATATTTTGAGTAAACTGACAAAATACCGTAAATTAGAACTCTCCCTCTCTCTCTCTCTCTGGAGTAATAAAACCCACATATCAGCAAAAAAAAAAAAAAAAAAAAAATCATTGTTATAATGACAGGGCTACAACTTCTCAATTATGGGATTTCTTTCGTTCTTACCTTACTCGGGGGACCTTACAGTTGCGCGGACAAGTGATACTTTTGTAATTGCGTAAATTATATTTTTCCTCCCCGACAACATTTTGAGAGTCCACATTCCACAACTTTGTTTACCTGCTCGTCGGCCGACCCCAGAAATAGAAGGTATATGTGGATCCCACGGCCAAGCTCTTGAGACATGAAGATTCAAATAGAAGGTGTATGTGGATCCCACGGCCAAGCTCTTGAGACATGAAGATTCAAATAGAAGGTGTATGTGGATCCCACGGCCAAGCTCTTGAGACATGAAGATTCAAATAGAAGGTGTATGTGGATCCCACGGCCAAGCTCTTGAGACATGAAGATTCAAATTATTAACCCATTATTGTTCTACATATATGATGATTTATAGGTCGTGATCCCGCGGCCAACCTATTGGAATATTACCCATGGTAATAATAATGTGTAAGTCTACATATGTTATGTTATAAATGGTCAAGCTACCTATACAATTTCCTAAAACTAAAAATAACATCATAACATCATTGAAATATTATTAAATGAATGCAGATATTATATCCCGGTTTGCTTCCACCTGATTAACATGATGGATAACTATTCAATAAAAGGCTAAAATATATATAATTAAAGATCATACGACACAAGATTCCCTCCTTTCTCAGTCCCCCTATATCCCCCCCCCCCCCCCCAACAGCTCTAACCCCTCCTCTCCCCCATCACCCTCCTCCCTCACAACCCCAGATCTCAGTGTGCCATCTGGTGGTATAAATATGCATGTTTTGTACACCTAACATTCTCGAGTCTATGTATATCGCGGGTCACGGTGAGGCAGGAGAGACGCTAGGACTTTGGCTGCCGACTGTACTTATATTCCTGATATTCGCGCTTTGAATTAGTCTTATCATACGATTATAATTTATAGAATGATAATATTTCAATTCAATATACAATTTTCCAATTTCATCTGAATATGTTCGTAAGTTTTATTACCTACTGCTGACAGTTCTGATATATACATTTTAATTAAAATTTCTAATTTCAGTTCAAGACTTCGTATTTATTTATTTTTGTTGAACTATAATTAAAACGACTTGTACAGTATTTTACATGTATAACATTCTCGAAATTTCACTGTAATGTGATATAGAACTAGTACTGCATTTGTTTGTAAAAGAATATTTAGAAATATTGTATATTGAGCACCATCATAAAAAATGGAGTGTAAACAGTGTGAATGATTAGTTTTATCTTCATGTGAAACACTTTACATGTTCATAAATCACGCTTCCTCTTGATTATAATATAGTCAGTTATTCGTGTTCTGGAAGTTCACGACGTAGAAGTTGATAGTATTATGACCTTGCCACTCTTACCCTCAACAAATAACCGCTTAACCAACAAGTTTTATTTATTTGATTCGGCAAATCTGACTGACTACTTAAGGCAATACTAAATTGGCTGTCTTCATTAATAATCGAATCAAAAACATGTGTCGGCAAAGTCTTTTTGCTGATTTGCCAATGATCTGTAGGTTTTTGTTTTCCTTGCTATGTTTGATTGTATCTGGCTGTCTTGGAATAGAAATGTATAATTCGGGGCCATTACGCCTTCCCCGCCGCTCAGCCAGCCAAAAGACACACATACAAACAATACAAGTAGACCTTGTACCCTAATATGCTGTATATGCAAAAAGATTGAACAAATTAGGCGTACAATTGTTGGAGAGACGTAGAGTGAGAGGGGATAATATGATCGAGGCGTTCAAGTGGGTGGGTGGGATAACTATATGGGACATGACAAATGTACTGAAGTTCAGTGATAGCGAAACAACTCAAACAATAAAATTGTTTCAAATTATATCAATCTTATTTCATAAAGGATATAGGCAAACACTGGTTTGGTAACAAAGTCGTATGTGGGGTATGCTACCGAATGCTATAGTAGGGTCAAGAAAGATAAAGAGATTCAAGACAAAATTAGATAAGCAACTGGACTGGATTGGGTGAGGTAGGACCTGCCCTGTGTGGGCCAATCGGTCTTCTGCAGACTCCCGGTTTCTTATGTTCTTATGTTAAATTTCGACTCCACTCTCAGGAATTGGCTCCAGGGTATAAGTCTCCCTATGTCAAATACCTCTGGATATGATTGATTGATATACCTTAGGTATATTTACGTACTCACCAATGTCTCGTCCACTTAGAGTTTTATCCACTATGCATTCATCCCTTGAGCAGCATCCACTTCAGGGAGACGGACAACATACCTTCACCTGACCTGACTTGCCCATATAGCCAGACTTGGCTGTCACGAATCATGAATTCGCTATAATTCAAATAAGTTTTTTTATTTTTCGTTTTTTTTGTTAAGATTTTTTTTTTTGAAACGAGGAATTCCCGCAGACACTTGACTTCAAGTGGAACTTATGTAATGTTCAGAATCATAGACAGGGAGCACCAGTGCCTTGAAAACTTTTAAGTTTGCATTTTGTTTTATCTATGTGAATGAAGGAAACAAAAGGCAGGGTACCTGTAATGAGTGTCTCCCCCAAAGTCAAAAGAGTGACAGAGGGCCATATTCAAGGGACGTTGGGGTCAAAATGCCTGGACACACGAAGTTTAAAGCAGTCTAAGTCATAGGATGAAGGAAACATTTATTGATTAGAAGAAATTTGCCAATTCTTGGGTTGGAGAGCTGGACAGAATGGGAGTGAGACTGTTTAAAGGCAGGTGCCTCGCAGTCGCCACAAGGGACCCCCTCCTTTGCGGCGAGTGCGAGGCACCTGCCTTTCAACAGTCACACTGAGAGAGCTCTGAAGAACACTGATTATTGTAATAGCAATAAAAAAGTGATAGAGATACAACGTTGCGGCGAGTAGGAAGAGATTGTAGGAAACTAATAAGAGGAGGTGAGTTGATGAGGCGAAATGCTTTTGACTCTACTCTTTTGAGAAGTGCGGTATGGGTGGAACCTCCCCACACATGCGAACAATACACGATACATGGGCAGACTGTGCTCCTATACAGAGCAAGAAGCAATGCAAGGACGAAGAACCCATGGAAACGGTTGAGCACACCTAACTTCTGGGAAGCTATATAAGCAAGAGTGGTAATATGATCTTTCCATGGAAGGTCGGATGAAAAGGATACACCACGAATATTGAGAGAAGATGAAGAGTTGATTTGTGTATTGTTGATGAATAATTGATAGTCTTGTGGAAGATTGTGACAGGTAGTTAAATGGAGAAATTGGGTTATGGAGGCATTGAAAGTAACAAGGTTGTCTCTGCCCTAATCAGAAATAATTGATAAATCAGAAGAGAGGCGTTCTATGGCCTCGTTACGTGACTGTTGGAGTGATTGCATGCTGTGTTGATGTGGAAATTTAGTTGAATAGTGTAGGGTAGAGTCATCAGCATATGAGTGGATTGGACTAGAGGTAAAGTTGAGATCATTAATGAATATTAGAAAGAGAACTGGAGACAGGACAAAACCCTGAGGAACACTGGAGTTGATAGGTTGAGGAAGTGAGCGATGGCCGTCCACAACTGCAGCTATGGTACGGTCAGAAATGAAATTCGAAACAAAGGCACAGATAGAGGGATAAAAACCAAAGGAGGGTAGTTTGGAAAGTAGAGATTTGTGCCAGACTCTATCGAAGGATTTCGATATGGCTAGCACAATAGAAAAAGTCTCACCGAAGTCTCAAATGGAGCTTTACCAAGAGTTAGTAAGATAAACAAGGAGATCACCTGTAGGCCGACCCTTAAGGATACGCGACTATATTAACGATCTTAAAGTAGGTTATGGGAATAACAATGCTTAACACATTTTGATTTAAAAATAGATTAAGAAACGTTAGATATGCAAGAAATGAGAGCAATTGGACGATAGGTGGAGGGTTGAGAGCGGTCACCCTTCTTTGGGACAGGTTGAATGAGAACAAACTTTCTGCAAGAAGTAAAGACGTTAGAGGAAACACAGAGATGAAAGAGATTGCCTATGTAGGGAGTCAGCACGGAAGCTCAGTTTTTTAGTACAACAGGAGGAACACCATCCGGTCTGTACGCCGAAGTGGTAGAAGTATTTGCTAGATTACTCTCTTTGGTTGTGAGTTATAGAGGTTTATGTTCAAAAGTTTTGGCCTACTTACTCGGAATAGGGTATAGTATCATGTCATCATCTGCACATTCAATTGTGATAACATAAGGAATAAAGATAAGCGTTTGGCCACCACACTTGACTGCACTCTCTGTTCCACAATACAGTAAAAAAAAAAAAAAAAAAAAAAAAAATAATTGTCTAAGTATATTATGGAATAGCAAAACAGCCCTGTCGTAATAGAGTCTCACGGTACATTAAGACGAAAACCTTTTAGGAGTTACAAAGACTGTTAACAATCAATTTTGCAATAAAAGAAGACCTGAACTGTTCTGATGAAGTCAATATTAATAGGATACTAATACATACTTGACAACTGCTATAATTTATGATTATCTATGTTCACTGGTTCAAACGTATTGGTTATTTATCAATCTATCTATCTATTGCCTGACGCCGTGATCCCCGAAGGGGTGGCCACGAACGAACCGCCCCCATGCACCTCTGTCCCCAGTCAGTCGACGCCCCTCCCCCCAACCAGCACCGCCTTCGTTCATGTACTTCCTCACTCCATCCTTCCACCTCTCATTCGGTCTACCTCTCCCTCTCTGTCCCTCCACCTCGCTCTCGTACACCCTCTTAGTCATTCTCTCGCTTTCCATACGTTCCATATGGCCGAACCATCTCAAGTTGTTCCATTTCACACTTTCCAGCACATCTACCTCCACACCACACCTCCTTCTTACTTCCTCATTAGTCTGTCTATCCCTCCATGTAACTCCGCACGCACTCCTTAAGTAATTCATTTCCACTGCTCTCACTCTTGGTCTGAGTCTCTCAACCAACGTCCATGCTTCACTTCCGTAAGTCAGTGTCGGGATTACCACACTGTCATGCAAGGACTTCTTCACTTCCATACTGACCACCCTATTTCTTGTTACTGCTTTTAGCGTTCCTACAACCCTCTTCCCCTGTTGTACCCTCTCCCGCACTTCTTCATCCATAGTCCCATCAACATGGGATACACACTGCCCAGATACTTAAAAGAGTTGATGATCTCCATAGCCTGACCGTTCAGCTTCACCTCACACTCTGTGACTTCACCCCTTTCGAAGACCATAACCTTGCTCTTCCCCGCATTTACCTTCAAATTCCGTTTTTCGCACACTGTTCCAAACTCATTTACCAGACCCTGCAACTCCCATTCATTATCACTCATTAGAACTGTATCATCCGCAAACAGCAGTATAGGTAGCTTCCACTCAATTCCCTCCCTTTTCAGCATTACACCAACATCCACTGCTCTTGATAGTATTTTTTTCATGACTCCATCCATATATACAGTAAACAACCACGGGGACATCACACACCCCTGTTTCAAACCAACATTCAGGTCAAAGAACTCGCTCTGCTCACTCTCCACACGTACTGCCGCCTTTGCACCCTCATACATGCTCTTCACTGCTTTTAGCAACTTGCCCTCTACTCCGTATATTCTAAGTACTTTCCACAAACCTTCTCTATCCACTCTGTCATAGGCCTTCTCCAAGTCCATAAAGGCAACATACACCTTTTGTTTCTTCTCCAGATACTTCTCCACAACACAATTCAGGGTAAAAATCTGATCTACACATCCTCTTCCCTTCCTAAAACCTCCCTGCTCGTCGCCTATCCATTTCTCCGTTCTCACTCTCACTCTCTCAATCACTACCCTACTGTATACCTTATCTGTATCCTTAGTTGGAATTATGCAAGGCTGGTACATGTCATATTTATAACAAACTATGTGGTACCAACTCTGTAAATTGCTAACTGAATAAATATTATTATTATTATTATTATTATTATTATTATTATTACCTTCCCTACTACGCTTAGAAGACATATTCCTCGGTGGTTACCACACACTCCTCTTTCCCCTTTGCCCTTATATAGGGGGACTATTATGCCAGTCTTCCAGTCATCGGGTGCACTCCCCTTCTCCCATGCTAGTTTGCACATTTTCCATACCCATTCTATCACTATCTCACCACCATACCTCAACATTTCCCCACACACTCCATCTGTTCCTGGTGCTTTCCCCAACTTCACTCTTTTCATGGCTTCCCACACTTCTGACCTCCTGATCCCCACCTCCTCCTCCACTACTTCTCTTCTTCTCCCTCCCATACCATATCCAGCTATGTTTGCTGGCTCTTCATTCCTTACATTTAGCAACTCACTGAAGTACTCCCTCCATCTTTCGACTCTCTCTTGCTTCTCGGCTAGCATTCTCCCATTCTTATCTTTCACACCCTTACTGTTTCCCTTGCTACCTTCCCTAACTTTCTTGACTTCTTTCCAGAACAGTTTCTTACTCTCCCTCCATTTTACACTCAGATTCCTTCCAAATTCCTCATCTACTCTTCTCTTACTTTCCTTCACTACTCTCTTCACCACCCTTTTACTCTCCACGTACCTCGCTCGTTTCTGTCTCTCGGAATCTTCATTCCCTCTACTACCCAACCACTCTCTATAATATGCTTTCTTCTTTTCTTCCACAGCTATTCTTACCTCTTCTGTCCACCATGCTGTACCTTTCACTCCCCTGCCTCTTCTCCTCACTCCACACACCTCCTCACATGCTGCACATATCTCATCCTTAAACACCTTGCTCATCTCCTCCACTTCCTCCATAACTTCCAGGTCGAACCCACCTAGTCGTCTTTCCACTGCTCTAATGTACTCCTCCCTGACTTCCTCCTCCTGCAACCTCTCCACCCTCCTCACCATTCCACCCTCCTCTCGCCTCCCTCCAGCTCTCCTCACCCACTTCTTTTGTATCCTAACCTTAGCTACCACTACATAATGCTCAGACAGACCCCCTCCAAAACCCCTATACACCCTAGCATCCATCACAGATGTCTTCATTCGTTCATCCACACATATATAATCAATCAATGACTTTCGTTCCACCACTGTCTTATCCTTCATCGTCAACATCCGTTTCCACGTGTACCTGTGGATCATTCTGTGTCGGAAGAAGGTGTTGGCTATCCACAGGCTCCTCCCCACACATACGTCCACAAGTGCACTACTATTCCCATTCACCTCTGATGGTACCCCCCACCCTCCTACCACTCCCTCAACTTTCCTATCACCCACCTTACCATTCATATCCCCAATCAGAAATATTCTTTCGTTCTTGTCAAACTTCTCCAGGCACGCCTCCACATTCATCCAGAACTCCTCTTTCTTTCTTTCAAGTATATCCTCTGTCGGGGCATACACGCATACAATCACCCACATTTGTATTCCTACTTTCATTCTCACCCACACAATCCTTGAACCCACAGACCCATACTCTCTTACACATTCCTTCCATTTGCTACTTACAAACAAACATGCACCTTCTCTCGCTGTTCCTTCACTCACTCCAGCACACACACCCATTCCACACTCCCACTCTCTCACATACACAGCCCGTAGCCTAGTAGGTAGAGCTCTCGTCTCACACACGAGGGGTCGGGGGTTCAATCCCCGGCCGGGCGGAGACAAATTGGGCTTGTCTCCTTTCATGTGTTAGCCTCAGTTCACCTAGCTGTAAATAGGTACCTGGAATAAGTGGACGACGTTGTGATGTCCCATCTGGGGTTGGCAAAATTGGTACAAGGCGAGATGGGTATCATATGGTTCACCTAAGCTGGTGGCTACCTAAGCCTTCGGGCGAGACGGTACCGTCTATAGTGAGAATGGTACCATACAGATCCACCCTAAGCCTTCGTTTCCGATGTCGCCAATTGGCTAAAATACAGACTACACACACATCCACAGCCATTCCAACAGTACATAAAAACACTTAACATGCATTTCACGCAATACATTCCCAGTTAAGGAGGCGCGATAATAATGAGCTTAGCTCGCATTGCGTGGATTCCCCTTGACGAACAAGTAACTGAGTAACATCTGAACCTTTCCATTTGGTCTCTGTCATTTCACATACATCCAGCCTGGCATTCACTAACATTTATGCCAGTAATTTATGCCACTTATTTATGCCAGTAGCAATTTTGGATAGGAAAAGTTACTCTAACTTGCCAGATAATATTTTTCTAAATTAAGTTGCAAACTGAAGTCGTGCGCTGAAATGGGTAGTTACTCCTGGCCAGGTTGTTCAGCTCTCAAAATAATCAACCTCAGTTTCATTACTTTGGTATCCCTTTCACTAAAACATTATAACGTACATTATTTTCGTGCCAGATTACTAACCGTTATCGTACTTTACTATATTTGTCCTAAGTAGTATAACTCTCTCCTGCAATTGTTCCAAAAAGCATAATTTAACTAGTATAAATAAGGCATGAACATCATCGATATTACGATTTCATAGGCTCCCATACTTATTTGACCAGTCATTTTACCACCATTATCAAAGACAGTATACCCTATGCAGCCACTGATATCATTACACAGGTAAATATCATCAAACCACTGTCACCAACACCATAGTTATTGTTGGTATTAATCATTACTCTTTGTTAATCTCCTGATATCACTCCTACCACTTTCACATCACCTTACACTCGTTTATCGTCACTCCAGTCACAGTGTTTGTAAGAATCATGTGTGTAAACTACTAATTGTGGACGACAACAATATAATGTACACTCACAGTCACAGTGTTTGTAAGAATCATGTGTGTGACGACAACAATATAATGTACACTCACAGTCACAGTGTTTGTAAGAATCATGTGTGTAAACTACTAATTGTGGACGACAACAATATAATGTACACTCACAGTCACAGTGTTTGTAAGAATCATGTGTGTGACGACAACAATATAATGTACACTCACAGTCACAGTGTTTGTAAGAATCATGTGTGTAAACTACTAATTGTGGACGACAACAATATAATGTACACTCACAGTCACAGTGTTTGTAAGAATCATGTGTGTGACGACAACAATATAATGTACACTCACAGTCACAGTGTTTGTAAGAATCATGTGTGTAAACTACTAATTGTGGACGACAACAATATAATGTACACTCACAGTCACAGTGTTTGTAAGAATCATGTGTGTAAACTACTAATTGTGGACGACAACAATATAATGTACACTCGCGTGTATGGGTGTGCCTATGTGTGAGTGTAAGAATCATGTGTGTAAACTACTAATTGTGGACGACAACAATATAATGTACACTCGCGTGTATGGGTGTGCCTATGTGTGAGTGTAAGAATCATGTGTGTAAACTACTAATTGTGGACGACAACAATATAATGTACACTCGCGTGTATGGGTGTGCCTATGTGTGAGTGTAAGAATCATGTGTGTAAACTACTAATTGTGGACGACAACAATATAATGTACACTCGCGTGTATGGGTGTGCCTATGTGTGAGTGTAAGAATCATGTGTATAAACTACTAATTGTGGACGACAACAATATAATGTACACTCGCGTGTATGGGTGTGCCTATGTGTGAGTGTAAGAATCATGTGTGTAAACTACTAATTGTGGACGACAACAATATAATGTACACTCGCGTGTATGGGTGTGCCTATGTGTGAGTGTAAGAATCATGTGTGTAAACTACTAATTGTGGACGACAACAATATAATGTACACTCGCGTGTATGGGTGTGCCTATGTGTGAGTGTAAGAATCATGTGTGTAAACTACTAATTGTGGACGACAACAATATAATGTACACTCGCGTGTATGGGTGTGCCTATGTGTGAGTGTAAGAATCATGTGTGTAAACTACTAATTGTGGACGACAACAATATAATGTACACTCGCGTGTATGGGTGTGCCTATGTGTGAGTGTAAGAATCATGTGTGTAAACTACTAATTGTGGACGACAACAATATAATGTACACTCGCGTGTATGGGTGTGCCTATGTGTGAGTGTAAGAATCATGTGTGTAAACTACTAATTGTGGACGACAACAATATAATGTAAACTCGCGTGTATGGGTGTGCCTATGTGTGAGTGTAAGAATCATGTGTGTAAACTACTAATTGTGGACGACAACAATATAATGTACACTCGCGTGTATGGGTGTGCCTATGTGTGAGTGTAAGAATCATGTGTGTAAACTACTAATTGTGGACGACAACAATATAATGTACACTCGCGTGTATGGGTGTGCCTATGTGTGAGTGTAAGAATCATGTGTGTAAACTACTAATTGTGGACGACAACAATATAATGTACACTCGCGTGTATGGGTGTGCCTATGTGTGAGTGTAAGAATCATGTGTGTAAACTACTAATTGTGGACGACAACAATATAATGTACACTCGCGTGTATGGGTGTGCCTATGTGAGTGTAAGAATCATGTGTGTAAACTACTAATTGTGGACGACAACAATATAATGTACACTCGCGTGTATGGGTGTGCCTATGTGTGAGTGTAAGAATCATGTGTGTAAACTACTAATTGTGGACGACAACAATATAATGTACACTCGCGTGTATGGGTGTGCCTATGTGTGAGTGTAAGAATCATGTGTGTAAACTACTAATTGTGGACGACAACAATATAATGTACACTCGCGTGTATGGGTGTGCCTATGTGTGAGTGTAAGAATCATGTGTGTAAACTACTAATTGTGGACGACAACAATATAATGTACACTCGCGTGTATGGGTGTGCCTATGTGTGAGTGTAAGAATCATGTGTGTAAACTACTAATTGTGGACGACAACAATATAATGTACACTCGCGTGTATGGGTGTGCCTATGTGTGAGTGTAAGAATCATGTGTGTAAACTACTAATTGTGGACGACAACAATATAATGTACACTCGCGTGTATGGGTGTGCCTATGTGTGAGTGTAAGAATCATGTGTGTAAACTACTAATTGTGGACGACAACAATATAATGTACACTCGCGTGTATGGGTGTGCCTATGTGTGAGTGTAAGAATCATGTGTGTAAACTACTAATTGTGGATGACAACAATATAATGTACACTCGCGTGTATGGGTGTGCCTATGTGTGAGTGATCAAGGCGGTTGCTTAAAGAAATGAAAAATTATTGAACTAATGAGGAAAGTTCTACAAAAACAAGGACAATGGTAAAAAATTAAAAAGAAAAAGAAAAAGCAAACTAAGGTAGATAATCAGCCGGGGTACAAGACACACCGCACCTAAAATGTAATTACAAACACGAGTACGATGTCACCAGTTCCAGATGTGTTGTGTACCCTGCGACCAGGTAGCATATTTCCCAAGCTTGGATAGATTTATACTCTCGCACTACTTATATTTTACCAGGATAATCGCCGTATTTTACCCTGGCCCAATATGCCCGAACATAACCCAACCTAGCTTAACAAAACCTTTAAGTTAGGCTAAGTGAGGTAAGGATTTGTGCGGACAAATAAGGGATGGTTAGGACAGATTAAGTTTGGTCAGGTAAGGTTAGGTGTGGTTAGGACTGAACAGTCTAGGATAGGTTACCGTGATCGTCCTTGTAAATGAAAAGTAGTGTGAGCGTATGAACCCTTCCAAACTTCGGGACTATACGACCTAGTGTGTTCGAGCAACGACGACGCCCTCCTCCCCTCCTCAGCTTATCTTACGCTGCCTCGGTGTTTCTTCCCTGGTCTAATCTGCCCCAGTGACATTAGTGAGGACAGTTTAGCACGGCATGCAGTCCCCGGTCCTTTAGGTCCTTTACAGTACAAACAAAATGGCGCCATTCAGTGGACAGAAATACAAAGTACATCAATGTGAAAAATGCACATAATCTACTTACTATTAATCCTTTCTCAGAAGTCTCTTTCATAGGAGATATCAACGTTGACCACCGCTAATGGCTCTCCTCTCATTCCACTGACCAACCTGTTGAACAAGCCTACATCTTTTCTATCCTAAATGACTTACAGCAGTTGGTTCAGCAATCCACCCATATCCTAGATTGCTTCGGTGATCAGCCCAACATTCTTGACTTGTTTCTAACTTCTAACCCTTCCTTTTATACTGTCGATCTTTTCTTTCCTTTGGGCTCCTCCGACCATAAATGTTTCACCTGTCCTATCTCTCCAGTACGGCCACCCGATCCTCCCAGCCGGCGGTGCTTGTGGCACTTTGGCACTGCCAACTGGAAGGCTCTTCGGCAGTACTTATTTGACCTCCCATGGAATGATTTGTGCTTCCGTGACCGGGGACCCAGGGAGACTGCTGAACGCATAACCGATGTAATCCTCTCGGGCACAGAGGCATACATTCCATTTTCTTCCTCTCAGACAAATTTAATAAAATCTTCGTTTACTCAAGCTTGTTCTACTGCTATCCGCAACAAGGAGGAAGCGTTCAAACGGTACCGACACCTTCAAACTCAAGAATCTTATTCTTCCTATGTTTCTGCCAGGGCCAAAATCAAGGAATATTCGAGCCAAAATGCCTGGACACACGGAGTTTGAAGTAATTTCAGTCATAGGATGTGGGAAAGATGGATTCAAGGAGAGAGTACCGGAGCTCAGCTGTTGAATAAAAGAAAAACTGGGAATATCATTTCACTCTTGGGTTGGTTGGAGAGTTGCACAGAGTAAGGGTGAGACTGTGTTGCAAGAAGGGTGCTACATACTCTACGTAGAGGAGGTGGTATACTCGGAGAGCTCTGATGAATACTGATTTTTGTAATAGCGGTAGAATAGCCATACAGATGCAACATTGCGGCGGAGATAGTGATAATGTAAAGAGTCGGTGAGTGGATATGAGTTAATGAGACAAAAGGCTTGCTTTTCTTTGTCAATAAGTGCTGTGTGAGAGGATCTTCCCCACACATGTGAACAATACTCAATACATGGACGCACTGTGCCCCTGTACAGAGCAAGAAAGAGCTCTGGAACTCTCTCCCAGAATCAGTCTTTCCCTCTTCCTATGATTTAAATTGCTTCAAACTACGTGTGTCCAGGCATTTTGGCTCGAACGTGCCTTGATTTTGGCCCTGTCACTCGTTCAACTCTGGGGGAAGCACTCACTACAGGCAGTTCTGCCTTTTGTCTTGCTCATTCACATAAAAAAAAAAAAAATATATATATATATATATATATATATATATATGCCCAGGGGTAAGAACTTCCGGAGGAGGTTGAGCACACCCAACTTCTGGGAAACTGTTTTAGCAAGGGTGGTAATATGGTCTTTCTGAGAGAGATCCAAAGAAAAAGAGACATCGAGAATACTGAGCGAAGATGAAGGATTGAATTGTGTATTGTTGAAGCATATTGGATAGACCTGTGGGAGTTCTTAACGGGTAGATAAATGGAGAAATTGGGTTATGGAAGCATTGAAAGCATTAACATTTTCTCTGCCTCAATTGGAAATGGTTGATAGATCAGAAGATAAGTGTTCTATGACTTCATCATGTGAGTTTTTGAGTGATTTCTTGCCGGGGCGTTATGACAAACTAGTTGAATAGTGTAAGGTAGAGTCATCAGCATATGAAGGGATAGGACTGAAGGTACAGTTGAGACGATCATTAATGAATCTATATTTGTATTAATTTCACCACAACACTAAACACCTCCAAAGAAAAATGGAGATAGGACAGAACCCTGAGGAACACCGGAATTGATAGGTTGAAGAACTGAGTGATGGCCGTCCACAACCACAGCTATGGAAGGTCCTGAAAGGAAATTAGAGATAAAGGCACAAATGGAGGGATAGAAACGGAAGGAGGGTAGTTTAGACATTATAGATTTGTGCCAGACTCTATCGAAGGCCTTCGATATGTCTAGCGCAATAGAAAAGGTCTCACCAAAGTCCTGAAAGGAGGATAACCAAGAGTTAGTATGATATGAAAGAAGATCACCAGTAGAGCAATCCCTAAGGAAGCCATACTGGCTATCTGAGAGTAGATTATGAACAGAGAGATGAGTGAGAAATTTTGAAGTAGGAATAAATATTTTTTTTTTTAGAGATGCAAGAAGTAAGAGGAATTGGACTAAAAGCTTAGCTGTTACAGTCCTACGTTTTATTTGTATGACTTTTAGATATACATCTGCATACTGTTGGAAAGCTAATATATATAACTTAGCTCCCCACATGAACAATTAAGGCCGTATAACTTGCTTCCCATTATATACTCGCAAATGTAAAAAAAACATGCATAAACAAATGTTCTGTAACATGGAAGGTGTGGTGGAGTGGTCTTGCCACTGGCCTGGTAATCCAAAGGTCCCGGGTTCAAATCCCGATGTATCAATGGGAAGATATTATTGGGATGGAATTTGTGCTGTACCTAGTATCAGTGCATTACCACAAGCCCACCGAAACGTCAATAAAATACCCTCATTGTTCCCTGATTAAATAGCACTGTATGAATATTCCCATATTCAAAATATGCTATAGGGGTGCAATGCCTGGTGAGTTATCTGCTCAACAGGTGGCGTTGTGTGTGTGTAAGTGTGAGAGTCCGAGTGTAGGGGGTGAGACAGTGAAGCACGGGAACGAGGTGGCTTCAGAGATGGGGTCGTTTCGGGCCATGAGTGAGCACCGTGCCTCATGTGAAGGCAAGATGGCAGGTGCTCGTTGTACTCTACGTGCTTCACATGTCTCACTTCCTAGACTGGAACAAGACCTCACGGGCTTCACTGTTCATTGTAAAGCGGTGAATGTTAAGGCTCTCAGCCTATGCCCGAGAGGAAGTAAGTTGGAATATAGAAAAAAAATAAAATAAATAAAAAATAAACGTGTGGGAACTTAACATTTTGTTTCTCTCTGATCTCAGTACATGGGTAATATGGTTGTTACGAGTTATAAGATATTATGTTACAATTATACCTATTTTAATTGTAGTTAGGCTTTCTTTGCTCCTTTAATTCATAATGTCATGGTTCTGCATGTCACTCTTAGCACCCAAGTTGAAAGATGTAATCAACTTCATATTAAAGCTAAACATCAGCATATTCATATTGTGTGTATTGTCCTTCTCTCTCATGATACATAGCACTCAGGAAATTCAATAAGGTATTTATGGTATAAACTCATTATAATTTACTAGTAAAACATGCTTCCCTCTCTACGGTATTGAAGAAAATATCTTAATATTAGCCTTCTGAATTCTGTAAGTGAGGAAAAATTGAGGTGCATAAAATCAACTGCCTTAGCTGGTAAACAAAAACAAACAATTAGGTTGAATATTTTGAAGATTACAGTATATTGCTTTTATTATAAATTTGACTTAAACAAAAATCATAGACAGCATAAAATACTTCGACATTTACTAAAATGTTGGATAGAATATTTACTGGAAAACTATAATTCATGAATCATGAACACATAACAAATATAAATCAGTTGCTATAGTACTCTTTTGCTTCAAGATAGTAAATTTGTGCATATTTCTTCCTCTTCCTTCCTCCTTCTATACATGACGTGTGTCTCAGTTATTGGTATGTGTGTATATATATATATATATATATATATATATATATATGTGTGTGTGTGTGTGTGCATGTGTGTGTGTGTGTGTGTGTGTGTGTGTGTCAGTACGGGAAATAGAACCTACTTCGCCAGCCAAAAAGTATTTGAAACATACTCAAACCTAATACATGCATTCTTCCAAGACGAAACAAAATGAGGTTATCCAGTGTGTCGTTGCGTTTAGGAGACTACATAATGGTGGTCGTGTGCCTGTTCGTTTAAATTTGTGTGGGTTGACGCTGCCCCTGTTCCTGACCAATCCAGACTACTGACAGGGAGCAGGAATGTCGCCAGGAATGTCTCGGCTTTTGTTGTCGTAGTAAAATAATTATCCATTGATTGTAGTTTTGATGTCAGTAATATATTAAAATGTATGCCAGGTAAATAATAATAACAATAACATACAAATACAGATACAAAAAGTATCGAAAATAGTAAGTTGAAAAAGGGAAACTGAATTATTCATTCCACTAATTAATCATTATCGTAATGTGATTAAAGTTCACGGATAGACACACGCTAGAAGCCTTATCAGTCTTAGTACTGCTAAAATAGCACATGCATTGAGGGAAATAGAGCAAATAGTATATTTCAATTGATCACTGACAAAAGTTGTCTAAAATAATTGCCTTGATGGATGCGATCCATTCTTGTCCACCCGCTTGGGGATACAGACGTCTGGCAATAGACAGACCAAACAAGTTGAAATATACACATTTTGTGACGAACGCTTTACATCGAACATTTTATATTTCAAATATATTTCAAATCACTTGTGTTATATTCATCTTCCCTCAATGTTCTCGGTGTCTCTTTTTCTTCTGCTCTCACTTGGAAAGACCAGATTACCAGTTTCGCTAAGGCAGCCTCCCAGAAGCTGGGTGTGCTCAACCGCCTCAAGGGGTTCTTTACTCCTGCGCAGCTACTTGCTCTGTACAGGGGCACAGTGCGTCCTTGTATTGAGTATTGTTCACATGTGTGGGGGGGATCCTCTCACACCGCACTCCTAGATAAAGTAGAAAGGAAAGCCTTTCGTATCATTAACTCCCATCCACTCACCAACTCTCTGCAATCTCTCTCTCTTCGCCACAATGTTGCATCTCTCTCACTATTCTATCGCTTCTACAATAATCAGCGTTCCTCGGAGCTTTCCCAGTGTATACCACCTCCTCTATGTAGGGTACGTAGTACCCGCCTTGCAACACAATCCCACCCCTACTCTGTGCAACTCTCCAACCCAAGAGTGAAACGCTATTCTCAGACTTTCTTCTATTCAACTGCTAAGCTCTGGAACTCTCTCCCAGAATCAGTCTTTCCCTCTTCCTATGACTTAAATTGCTTCAAACTCCGTGTGTCCAGGCATTTTAGCTCGAACGTCCCTTGATTTCGGCCCTGTCACTCTTTGAAATCTGGGGGAGGCACTCGCTGCAGGCAGTTATGCCTTTTATCTCCCTCATTCACATAGAAAAAAAAAATATATATATATAAAACTGATGTTCCCGGCATGAAAATCCAAGCTAGGCTATGTGAATTATCAGTACCCCGATCATATGCTCTTTTCATAATAAATATGAGTTACAGTATATAATTGTTATCAGTAGCCTATTTGCATCCCATTGCAAAACCGACCTATCCTCGAAGGGAATGTAACAGCCCATGACCCATGTCCCTCTCTACGGTGCCTTATCCATGCTTGATGAGGCTGTGTGTATTGAGCAAATTACTTGATAGTCCATATATTCTTTGGTCCACAGGGCACCCTGCGGCTTATAGTCTACTTCAAAGTATACGGGCAACATTATGTAACTATAGGTCAAACGACATACCGGTACACACATTATGTAACTATAGTTCAAACGACATACCGGTACACACATTTTGTAACTATAGTTCAAACGACATACCGGTACACACATTATGTAACTATAGTTCAAACGACATACCGGTACACACATTATGTAACTATAGTTCAAACGACATACCGGTACACACATTATGTAACTATAGTTCAAACGACATACCGGTACACACATTATGTAACTATAGTTCAAACGACATACCGGTACACACATTATGTAACTATAGTTCAAACGACATACCGGTACACACATTATGTAACTATAGTTCAAACGACATACCGGTACACACATTTTGTTTCATATTATGTTAATTATAATTTATGAAGTTATGTATCATAATCTTACGTGTGTCTTTCATATCTTGCCTTCCGTATAACAGAGCAGCAATAGCGGGAGGATAATTTCAATATGGTGCATTGAAACTGATCTTTTGATATGACAAGAGAGAGTTCCAGAGCTCAGCTGTTGAATAGAAGAAAGATTGGGAGTATCGTTTCACTCTTGAGTTGGAGAGTTGCACAGAGTAGGGGTGGGATTGTGTTGCAAGAGACAGGTACTACGTATCCTACGTATTATAACAGCGATAGAATAGTGACAGAGAGATGCAACATTACGGCGGAGAGAGATTGCAGAGAATAGGTGAGTGGACGGGAGTTAATGAGACGAAAGGCTTTCCTTTCTACTTTCTCTAAAAGTACTGTGTGAGAGGATTTTCCCGACACATGCGAACAATATTCAATACATGGATGCACTGTGCCCCTGTACAGAGCAAGAAGCTGTGCAGGGGTAAAAAAAAACTTGAGGCAGTTGAGCACATCCAGCTTCTGGGAAGCCATTTTAGCAAGAGAAGTGATATGGTCTCTCCAAGAGATAACAGAAGAAAAAGAGACACTGAGAGAAGATGAAGGGTTGATTTTTGTATTGTTGAAGTATAAGGGATAGTCCTCTGGGAGTTCTTATTGGGTAGATAAATGGAGAAATTGGGTTTTGGAAGCATTGAAAGGTTTGCTCTGCCCCAATTGGAAATGGTAGTTAGATCAGAAGATAATTGTTCTATGGCTTATCACGTTTGTTTTTGAGGGATTGCTTGCTGGGCCGTTCTGGACAACTAGTTGAATAGTGTAAGGTAGAGTCGTCAGCGTATGAGTGGATAAGACTGGAAGTACAGTTGAGAATATAATTTATTAATATTAGAAAGCGAATTGGAGATAGGACAGAACCCTGAGGAATGCCGGAGTTGATAGGATGAGGAAGTGAATGATGGCTGTCCACAAACGCAACTATGGTACGGGCAGAAAGGAAATTAGAGATAAAGGCACAGATGAAGGGATAGAAACCGAAGGAGGGTAGTTTATAAATTCGAAATTTGTGCCAGACTCTATCGAAGGCCTTCGATATGTCAAGTGCAATAGAAAAGGTTTCACCAAATTTCCGAAAGGGACTTTATATATATATATATATATATATATATATATATATATATATATATATACTGTATATATATCATATTTAGAGTCACACGAATGGTCGGCTGCAAGTGTGATATAAATACCGGTATATACAGTATATATATATATATATATATATATACATATATATAATATATATATATATATATACAGTATATATATATATATATATATATATATATAAATATATATATATATATATATATATATATATATATATATACCGGTATATATATATCATATTTAGAGTCTCACGAATGGTCGGCTGCAAGTGTATGTTTATTGCCTTTGAAGAATGTTTATTGCCTTTGAAGGGAGAGGACGTATGGATTTTTCTCTCCGTGGTGAAGAGCAAGTTAGTGAGGGAAGGGGTGGTGATGGAATTGTGAAATATACAACAGGGTGAGTGGGAAATTACGGTGATTTGATATTGGGTGAAACTCTGGAGTTCTATCTAACCAAAATCAAACAACATGTGAAAGAAGAGACGGAAAATTGAAGAGTGCTGTGCCAGGCAGCGAGGGAGGCGTACGGACGAGGGGCAAGCCGATGCCAGGCAAAATACCCCCCACCCTTGACTGTCCCCAGCCAACACCACTCACCCTAGGGTGTGCCCCCCCCCCCCCCCCCCTTCCCCACCCACATCCCATCTGTCATCGCGCCAGTGCATGGAGAAGCTGGTCGTGTGAAAGTGGACCGAAATATTCTGCATGGCGCTAATGCTGAGAGGACGACTGCAGCAGGGGGAAGTATGCAGGAGAGAGACAGCGAAGTACAGCAGAGGCGAAAAGGTGGAGTAAGGGAATAGAGGAAGGAGCCATAAACCTCGCTGACCACAACACTCCCCCCCCCCCTCTCTACCTCTCCTCCCCTCGCTTAAAGTAATATGATACCTGACAGTATAAAGGCAAAACAAAAGTGTATTTAAGTATGGTTCTTATCTAAATCCATGGGGGAGATTTGTATTGAAAACAAAATGTCAGTGGTAGTTTTTGATGCAATGCAGCTTAAAAATAAATGTGTTTGTGTAAGAGTAGTAGTAGCTACTGTATAATAGAGAGAGAGAAACACAGTGACAACAAGTATTCAACCCTCCCTCCTCCCCCCCCCCATCCTTACCCACACATTCACTTCCCTCTCCTCTCCTTCCCTCTTCCCTCCTTCCCTCTTCCTTCCACTTTCCTCAATGTCCCTCATGCTACTCTTACATGAGTAACATGATGTAATATTTTGTACATATTTTTGTGTTGAAAATAATTAAATCTTAGGACATAATTGGCTGGTTTCCATTTAAAGTTAGGCATATTTAGAATGTAAAGCGGCTCAAATTGCCAAGGTTTCTTTAGCTTTGTATAGAGTCATTTAGCTTTGAGGAAACAGGCCGATTATATTAGGTAGGGTTATATATGATTTATGGCCGAGTCAGGAAATCAGACTTGAAGTGGTATATTTCATGTGAGAGTTATCTCTAACGAACTAGTAACTAAGTATACTATTTAAAATAAGGTATAATTCGCTGATATATTATGTGCATACTGATAACCAGGACCTTTTTCTCAAACTAATAGTAGATTTCTAACATCCTTCTTTAATCCTTAGCACTATTTTGACACTTGTCTTTTTAATCATTTTACTCTCTTAATTAGTGTATTTCCTTTCTCACTACAATAATCGTTTTGTATTATATATATATATATTTTTTTTTGTTCTTCCGTGTTTATTCTTTGTGCGTATTTTTAAACACTACTTTTATTTTACTTTATTTTCTATTTTCTTTTGCACCCACTGTCTTGTAATATAGCCTGATCTTCTGTATCCTTGCATCATACTAGGTGAGTTAAATAACTTATCTTACTCTTTCTATCTCTAACGCTACTCATAGGATGTTTACATTTTCACCTTTATCGGGCAGAGGCTCGTCCCTTAGGAAGAAATGATAGATAGACTCAGTATTAGGGAATAGGTAGGAAATTATGATAATAAGACAAGATGATATTAACTCGGTCCCAGTCGAGGAATAATCCTGATGACAGACAAAACGTAGTGAGAGATGCAGTACAAATTAACCGTGAAACAGACAATGTAGTTAATGGAGATGTACAAGCAAACCCTGTTAGAGAAAATGCAGAAAATAACAATCAACAACTGCAGCCCGCAGAAGAAAACGCAGGAATCAATAATTCGCAAGACAACAGAGGTGTGGAACAAAATAATGAAAATAGTGTAGGCCTAAACGAAGATAATGAGAGAAATAATCGAAAATCGTGAACAGAACGAACGACCTCGTAACGTAAACATGAATGGTGGAGAATGGATGGGACATTCTGGTGACGGACTCACAACATTAGTGAATGAAATCTATACAGAAGTGATACAATGGCAACAAAATAAGTTTGAACTACCGATTTGTGAAGCCGCAAAAGACATGCTGGGGGAACTCAGACGTATGATCCTAAAGTATGTTCAGGATGCCCCTTTGGCACACGTGGCAATCAAGATAGCTTCTTTCATTCCTCAGTTGTTCCTTCAAAGAAAAAGATCAAAGGGAAAACTGAATGAGAACATTAAAGCGCTGAAACAGAGAATGGAGTGGTGGAAAAATGGGGAGTTAGACAAAATTCTTAGCCAAGTACGAGCAATCCAGCAATGACTGAAAACAAAACAACGAAGAAAGAGGAAGCCAGATGATATGGCACGATTAGTGGGAAATAGCATGAGGATTGGTAAAGTGGCACAGGCAGTCAGAATGGTCACTGGGGAAGCCTCAAGTGGGGTGCACGAAGTGAATCGACGCATATTGGTCCAGCTGAAGGAGAAACACCCAGAAGAAAAACCAGCAAGTGATGAGGCCAAACTAGACGGGGAATATGTTCCTCCAGACCCGGTGATATATGAGAATATAACTGGAGACCTCATATGGAGAAAGGCGCTGAAAACACAGGGAGGAGCAGGTCCATCAGGAGTAGATGCTAAGACTTGGAGGATCTTCCTAAGTCAAAAAAAGTTTTGTTCAGCCGCGGGTGACCTTTGTGAAGCAATAGCAATGCTGGCAAAGAAACTTGCATCATCACCATGTGTGAACATAGAAGCTCTGACAGCATGTGCCTGATACCTTTAAATAAGAATCCAGGAGTTAGACCAGTAGGCGTTGGGGAAGTTCTTAGAAGGATTATAGGAAAAGCAATCATGTCCGTATTTGGAAAAGATGTACAAAGAGCAGTGGGCAACTTACAAGTATGTGCAGGACAGCAAGCCGGAGGAGAAGCAGCAATACATGCACTGGGGAAGGTGTATCATGAGGAAGATTGTGAAGCGGTACTGCTAGTGGATGCAACAAATGCCTTTAACACCATTAATAGGGAGGCAGCTATTCACAACATCAAGATCAAATGCCCGAGCATCGCAAAGTACATAGAAAATACTTATAAGGAGCCAGCTAACCTGTATATAGTTGGAAGCACAAAGAAGGAAGAAATTAAAATTCTCAAATCAAGTGAAGGAACAACGCAAGGAGATCCAGTGGCAATGGCAATGTACGCACTGGCACTATCAATTCTGCAGCAGAAAATAAAACATGAGGTAACCCGAGTGAAACAAGTGGCGTATGCAGATGACCTCACAGGTGCAGGAAAAATAGGGGATCTCAAAGAATGGTGGCGGAGAGTACAATCGGTAGGCGAAGTCATTGGGTACCATCCGAATGCTAGTAAATCTGTACTAATAGTGAAAGAAAACAAGTATGAAGAAGCGGTGCGGACTTTTGATGGGACAGGAGTGAAGATTACAAAGGAGGGTCAATGCCATTTGGGAGCAGTAATAGGCACAGAAGAATGCAAAAGAGACTATGTGCGAAAAAAGGTAGCGGAGTGGGTAAAGGAAGTGAAAACCCTGGCAGACATTGCGAAATCTGAACCACATGCTGCATATACTGCCTTCACATATGGTGTTAAGCACAGATGGACCTTTCTTATGAGAACAGTGCCTGGCATTAGACAGATGCTCCAACCGCTGGAAGAAGCAATCAGAGGAACATTCATACCGGCCTTAACAGAGATGGAAGGCGTCACGCAAGAGCTAAAAGATCTATTAGCTCTTCCACCAAGGTTCGGAGGTATGGGGATCATAAACCCAGTGGAGGCGGCACCACATGAGTACCAAAATTCCCTTAAACTTACTACGTCTCTGACAGAAAAAATACGGGAGCAAAATGAAAATGATGAGGTGGACGAAGAGGAACAACGAAATGCAAGACAGGAAATTACAAAGAGCAGAGAAGAGAGACAGAAACATAGCCTAGAACAAATTAAGACCAGATCTAGGGAAGAACTGAAAATGAGAGTTGAGATGGCACAAGACACGGGGGCTTCAAATTGGCTCACATCATTACCAATAAAGGAGAAAGGCTTCAGCTTAAATAAACAAGAATTCAATGATGCCGTAGCCTTGAGGTATGGGTGGCCAGTTTCGAACCTGCCGCTGAAATGTGCATGCGGTGAAATAAACAACCCAGACCACTGTATGACCTGTAAGAAAGGAGGATTCATCTGTATCCGGCATGATGAAGTACGAGACATCACTGCACAAATGCTGGACGAGGTGTGCCATGATGTCAGAATCGAACCGGAACTTCTGCCTATGGACGGACAGCGCTTGGCCCACAATACTGCAAATACTTCAAATGAAGCAAGAGTGGACGTAAGTGGTCGAGGTTTTTGGACGAGGGGACAACGGGCTTTTTTCGACATCAGAATCTTCAACCCAAGAGCACAAACATATCGTGAGCGAGGACACAAGGCGGCATACTTGAGAAACGAAAGTGAGAAAAAACGCGCTTATGAAGAAAGAATTTTGAACAGGGATCAAGGAAGCTTTACTCCTCTGGTCTTCTTATCGTCGGGAGGTATGGGACCTTCTGCAAGTGTCTTCTATGCCAGATTAGCTGAACAAATATCGGAGAAAAAGCGCCAGCATAGAAGCCAAGTCATAACTTGGATGAGATGCTGGCTCTCTTTCTCTCTTCTCAGGTCTGCACTCCTATGTCTCAGGGGTACAAGGTCCTCCCCGCTACAGAGGACAAGAGTGAGAGACCTGGACTTTGAAATGGTCGTGGCGGAGGGACGAATTGGGGAACAACTAGGTTGATTGTAGGGAGGTACTGGTACAATAAGATAAACTACAATGTAACTAGAATAAGATAGATTGTACACCACTTTGTAACTGTCACCTTAATAAAAACAAAAAAGTGTAGATGAAGTCCTAAGAAGTGGAAGAGCTGGGCAGGAGAGCTGGAAACAAAGGCCAAGGACCGGAACATAACAATATATATATATATATATAAATATATATATATATATAAATATATATATATTTATGATCAAATAAAGATTAAAAGCCTAGAAAAGTTTAGGGGAGTAGGATTTCTAATCAGTCGAGGTATTGTTGATTATGTAATTACATTCAGCATTGTATCAGACAGGGTAACTTGGGTAGTGATCAAATTTTGCAAAACATACACTCGTGAAGTAATTCAAGTATATGCACCCACTTCTCAAATCTCTGATGAAGAAATTGAAACATTCTACGAAGACTTCGTCAGCATTCTTGACCAAGAAAAACACAGTCTACAATGATTATCGGAGACTTCAATGCTAAAGTCGGAAGAAACATGGCAGGTTAATTATGTATTGGGAAGTTTGGAGTAGGCGAACGGAATGATAGAGGAGAAGTCTTAGTTAACTTTGCAGAACAATATGACTTTTATCATAATGGACACTAAATAAAAAAAATAAAAAATAGGAAAGGTCGCAAGTGGACCTGGATAAGTCCAAATGGAACAACAACGAATGAGACACAAAAATAACAGTATAAACAATGTCACTGTTATACATAAGGTAAAAATAGGGAGTGACCATAGAATGGTAAACTGCACAGCAAAGTAAAAATGTTAAGACATAAGAAACAAACTACAGTAGATATCAGGAAGACAAATATGCCCAAAGAAAGCCAAAGAGTGGCGTTTCAGCTTGAACTTTGAAATAGATTGCAAGCACTGGACAGTAATGACAATGACATCAACAAAGTGAATGAAAACCTATCATTTGCTGTCAGAGAAACATCAGAAAGGATTGAGAGCACGAACACCAGTAACGAAAGCAAGTATTTGCAAAATACCGCAAATCTCATGAAGATAAGAAAAACAATGCAAATCAATACAAAAACAGGTAAAATAGAGAGTGCAGGACTAGACAAGATAATCAACAAAAGACGAAGAGAAGAACAGAAAGAGAGCAAAACAAACAACAACATTGACTTAGTTAAAGAACTATTAGAAAAGGAGAAACCCTCAAACTATACATGATATTTTTCCAGCTGAGGATCGAGAATCGTAGATGTGGCAACCTTGCAGTGATGGTACGTGATTGGTTGGAGTAACTGTGTTTCATTTTGTAGGTTGCTTGTGATAAAAATTAAAATAACGGTTTCATTACAATTATATGAATCATCATATCTACAAAGTATAATAGTGTCTTTTATTCTAAATCTCGAAAACGCCGCTTAGCATTGATATTTTGCAATACAAGCAGGCATTAACCGAAAAAGCATCTGTACCCAAGTCAACTGATGCCCAAACGAACACTTACCTTTCAGTCAACTTATTTATTATAAAATTAAATGACATTTGACTGTTTAAGCGCCTCAATTATTTCCGATTGGGGCAGAATCTTCATACTTTCAATGCTTCCAAAACTCAACTTCTCCATCTATCTACCCATCACATTCTTGCACACGACAATCCCATTGTTTATCTTTTTCTTCTGACCTTCCTTGGAAACATCATATTACCATTCTTGCTAAAACAGCTTCCCAGAAGTTGTGTGTGCTCAATCGTTTCCGTGGGTTCTTCACCCCTGCACAGCTTGTTGTGCTCTACAGGGACACAGTGCGTCCATGTATTGAGCATTGTTCGCAAGTGTGGGGAGGTTCCACCCACACTGCACTTCGAATTGGTAGAGTCAAAAGCATTTCGTCTCGTCAATTTACCTCCTCTAACTACTTCCCTACAATCTCTTTCTACACATCATAATGCTGCATCTCTTGCACTTTTATACCGTTACTACAATAATCAAGTCTCTTCAGAGCTTTCTCAGTGTGTACCTTCCCCCTTATGGAGGGTGGGGGTCACCTGCCTTTCAATATTTTCCCACTTCTTTACTGTCCAACTCTCTAACCACTTTTCTCAGTATTTCTTCTACTCAACAAGTAAGCTCCTGAACTCTCTCTCTCAATCAGACTTTCCTTCATCCTATGACTTAACCCTCGGGGCACGGGCAGTCTCTCCAAAGGACGGAGCTCGTATCCGGGCGATCTGGCCGAATATCAACAAAAGTAAACTAAGGCTAATCTCGCTTAATATATTACCTACATTAATCAAACATATATAGAAATGGGCGCCTTACCTTGCCTCGTAGAATGGCGTTGAGTAGAGCTCTCTAGCTCAACTGGTTCCGGAGTAATGGTGATGGAAGTGGAGGTAACATTTGCCCGTATTTACCTCGGCGCGTCCGAACACTCAACCGCGGCCCCGGCTACGACGCCCAGTTGCACTCGTCGCTCCACCCGCAATTATGCCGGGAAGCGACTTTATAGTGTTTTATAGTTTATTATGTCATTTATTATAGTTATTATGTTATTTTCACTCAATAAAGTTATTTACATGAAGTTATTTGTGTCTCTGTCACTTATGACTTAGTTTTATTATTAGTATTATGATTATAGTGTCACTTTCACTGGACTTTGATACTTTATAGTGTCATTTTCACTTATGTATTGTTAGGTAAGCCAATAATATATATAGTGTCATTTTCACTTGTTCATATTGTTATGAAGGTACTTATTATTACTTGTGTGTCTCTTTCACTTATACTTAGTTTTATTATTATACTGTCACTTTCACTGGACTAGGCTTATTGATAGTGTCTTTTTCACTTATTTATTGTTAGAAATATATATTTTAGTGTCACTTTCACTTGTTCATATTGTTATTGAAGGCACTTATTATTACTTATATGTGTCATTTTCACTTATACTTAGTTATATTAGTATTCTTAGCCTACAGTTGAGTGTCACTTTCACTGGTGTCACTTCCACTTCAAAAGTTTGTTAGAGTGTGGAAGTCGTTGAAGCAGGTGCCAGCACACAGTCCAACTTGACACTCGAGGCATTCCCAAGTGGTTTTTGTGACTTTGCGGGGTCTGCGAGTTGTGTGACTGCACACATAGCACCTCTTCTGCACTCTGGACTTAGTATGAGGACCCTGGAAAGGAAGGGCGTTGAGCTGGTGCTTCATGAAAAAGTCAGCACACCCCGTTCTGTCCAGCTGGCCTGGTCCTTGTAGTGGCCTCCCTGGTGTACCCGCATGTTTAGCCAGGAGCTCAAGTAGCACCTGCTTGTGGAACTTCCGCAGGCACTTGTACTTCTTGGCTCCTGGAGTCCTCAGACGGTAGATGTTGTAGGCATTGAGGACCGACATATCTACCGTATGCAGGATAAACTTCTTGTACCACCTGCAAGATGTTCGCAGGCAGTCGATGAAGCCCATCTGCATGTCGGACTTGTCAACGAGGCGCATGTTGAGGTTGTAATCCAGGACAGCAGCTGGTTTCCGGACGGGGTTCTTGGTTCTTCGGTCCACCTTCCCTGTGGCGACCATCTCGGCCTTGTGGCATGTGCTGAGGAGGTTGACCTTGCGCTGGTAATGCCAGTGGATGGAGAGGATGGGGCCACTCTTCTTGTGGAAAATGTCTGCCTTCTTCTTCTTGGTTGGGTAGCCTGGCATGCCCTTCCTCTTGCCCTTGACTGTGCCGACAGCTCCGGTCTTGCGGTCATGGAGGTACTAGGTCAGGAGAGGCGACGTGTAGTAATTATCTGTGTAGAGGATGTGGTTTTGATTGAAGTGCCTCTCCATCATCTTCTTCACTACAGAGCCACCAAAACCAATGAGGGGGTCAGTCACAATTTCTCCACCCTTGCCGCTGTACACCACAAAGTCCAGCACATACCCCGTCAAACAGTCGCAGAGGACGAAGAGCTTGATGCCGAAGCGGTGTCTCTTGGACGGGATATACTGTCGGAAGTGCAGCCTACCACGGAACAGGACCAGAGACTCGTCGAGGCACATCTTCTGGAAAGGAATCAGGTAGGTGGTGAACCGATGACGTATCATGTCATACAGCTTCTTGATCTTCCATAATGAGTCGGGAAGGTGGACTGCCATGTTGTTTGTCAGGTGGAGATAGGAGAGGATGTCGAAGTACCTGTCCCTGGACATGTACTTGCCAAATGCTGGAGTCGTTATGATGTCGCCAGTGATCCAGTAGTCTGCCAGAGCGTGCTTCCTGATATGTGTCATCAGTATTGTGAGTGCCAAGAACACATATTGTTCTGCCACAGTGACAGATCTCCATGCCACCATCTTGGCACTGGTCTTCCTCCCAAGAAAGTTGGCACAGATCTCATGATGGTTGTTGGTCTCCTTGACGAGGTATTCCATGACTTCATTGTCATAGAAGCCACAGAAGAGTTCACTGGGGGTAGCATCTGGGCCACAGGGAAATGTTGGTGACACCCCGGAACCCATCTGTACCTCGTCAAAGGCAGGAAATCAGCCCCATCTGTCCACACAAACAGGTCTGATGCTGATGCTCGTGCAGGTGCAGCAGGCACACGCCCTGGATGCCCTGGCACACGCCCTTGGCCACGCGGATGCCCACGCCCACGCCCACGCCCAGGGGCAGCGGCGTCGGCAGACTGACCACGTCCACGACCTCGCCCTTTCACTCGTCTTGCCGGGACTTCCTCCTGTTCCTCTTCCTCTTCCTCCTCAGACGACGTCAGGTCATCTGGGGCAATGTTGGGGTCGTCAGCATCCTCTTCAGGAGACAATTCTGGTTCAGAAGTGACCGGGCATTGGCGGCGTGGGGCGCGGGAGGCTGCGGGAGCTTCAACAATGGGACCCTCGGCCTCGGGAGTTTGGCTCCTTTTGCGGCGAGCCGAGGGCTTCTCAGCATCAAATAATGCTCTGCGGTGTGTTGAGGGCTGTGCCACATCACCAATACCACTTGAAGAGGCCCTTTGGTCATCCTGAAGGAAAGATGAAGCCGACGGCTGTGGGTGACCCACGCGGCGTCCCGGGTCAAGGCGTTGTGACAAAGGAATGCGGGTGGTTGCTAGTCCAGGGTCGGCGTCACTATCACTCTCTTCAGCTTCCCTAGCCTTTTCTGCGGCTGCCCTGCGTGCTTTTTTAGCTGCACTTTTCACCAGCGACTGTTTATAAAAATATTTCCCCACTTTCAAGGGCGTACGGGCAGGCAAAGGGGAAGGTCCTGGGGTAGGGCTATGGCTAGGCCTAGGCCTAGCCCTAGGCTGACCTACCAAAGATGGCGAGGGGGTAGGCCTAGCTTCTAGCACACTTGGAAGTTCAATAGCACCTTCCTGAAACACTTCCACATCAGGATCATCACTACTGTCTCCCCCCTCAAACAAATCCACATTATCGTCGTCTCCAAAGCCAACGAAATCGTCTTCTTCACTTGCACTAATAAATGTTTCTTTGTCCACCAAGCTTTCGCCACTGCTCTCTTCAATATCAAAGAGTTCTCGCTGAATGGCGCTATTACTCAACAAACGCTTCACTTTCTTTCGTTGAGCTTTCTTCTCTGTTGCTACAGGCGTCGAAGTTGCTAGTGGGGTACCAGTGGGGCGCGCGGGAGGTTGCACCGAATCGGACACGTCGGAATTCATTTTTCCTGTATTGCTCGCTATGGCGGCCACGTACGAACTGATAACGCTAGTAGTTGAGGCTTGGTGGCGCTGCGATCGCCCTTGCAAAATAAAATTTGGCTGCGCGAATTTTGAAGCACGCTTTCAAGCACAAACCTTTTAAAAGGACACCCGGGCTCCTGCCCTTCTTTTGTGATGTCTTTTTAAAAGGACACACAGGCTGGAAGGGTTAAACTGCTTTAACCTCTTTGTTTCCGGACAATTGACTCTAACGCACTCTGAATTTGGCTCTCTATCACTCATTCAACAATGAGGGGTAGGGGTGGGGCACATTTTACAGACAAATTTGCCTTTTGTCTCCTTCATGCAAACAAAGTATATCAAATTAAAATTATATATATATACTGTATATGTATATATATATACAGTATATATATATATATATATATATATATATATATATATATATATATATATATATATATATATATATATATATATAAATACATATATATATATATATGTATAAGGGTAAAAAATGCAGGGAGATATTGTTGTTTGAAGTTTGAAACATCACTCCCATTATATTATGTATCAGTAATGTATTTTTGTATATATACATTTTGTTTTTCATTTTAACGTTTAAATATTTCTAATCTAACAGCCATTGATCTTATATCTCATTCACATGACATACTTGTAATAAATTTAACATCAGAATTACATTATGTATCTTCCGTATACGGTACATTCGGTACATTCGCTTATGCCGTAATTTTGAATATGAGTAAAATCAACATTTTAAACAGACGATTAAGTTTTTCAAGAATCTAATAATAATGGTTAATTGAAATGTGTCCTCGAGAGTATTATTTTCATCAATACTAACCCATTTTTAGGCTATACATCTATCGACTGTCTCCTCAAATATTTTAAAACAGGCTTTAGGGCAAACGAAGGAACCTAGTCAGCATATATTACACCGAAAATGAAAGGCCCTGATAACCGACTGAATCTAGATCCCAGTAGCGATAATGGAGATAATACCCGATGGTTTTCGGTGCTTCAGCTTGTCTCTCCCACACACCTGCATAGGCGGCGTCATCGGCGTTTTTACAAGGCAATATCGGAATTTAGCCTTTGGTGTCTGGATAAAAATACTGATGGCAGTCACACATATGAAATAGTTCACTTTGGTATTTTGTTAGTACCTGGAGTTGCTGACGATCGTAGTACATTACTTAAATATAAGAACGAAGACACACAAGTTTGATGAAATTTGATACTTTAAATCGCCAACAAGCTAAATATAATGTTCTGTTTGGGAAAGTCCTCTAGGGATTAATTGGGTTATATGTATTCCAATGATTCAGTTAATTCCCACAATCCCATACTAAGCTAAATAAAATTGTCTATAACGATACCCAAACGTACATGAAGAACGACGTCATCGTACACTGTACACGCCATAATTAATACCCTCGCTGTTTCAATAATACATTAACATTACATGAATATTCCCATATTAAAAAGGTGCGATGGGTAGCAGTGACTTTACTGAGTGATAAGCTGAATAAGTGGCGATTGAGAGCGGGAGGGAGAGAGAGAGAGAGAGAGAGTTTGTGTGTATGTGTGTGTGTGGCTTTTGATGGGACAGGAGTGAAGATTACAAAGGAGGGTCAACGCCATTTGGGAGCAGTAATAGGCACAGAAGAATGCAAGAGAGACTATGTGCGAAAAAAGGTAGCAGAGTGGGTAAAGGAAGTGAAAACCCTGGCAGACATTGCGAAATCTGAACCACATGCTGCATATACTGCCTTCACATATGGTGTTAAGCACAGATGGACCTTTCTTATGAGAACAGTGCCTGGCATTAGACAGATGCTCCAACCGCTTGAAGAAGCAATCAGAGGAACATTCATACCGGCCCTAACAGAGATGGAAGGCGTCACGCAAGAGCTAAGAGATCTATTAGCTCTTCCGCCAAGGTTCGGAGGTATGGGGATCATAAACCCAGTGGAGGCGGCACTACATGAGAACCAAAATTCCCTTAAACTTACTACATCTCTGACAGAAAAAATACGGGAGCAAAATGAAAATGATGAGGTGGACGAAGAGGAACAACGAAATGCAAGACAGGAAATTACAAAGAGCAGAGAAGAGAGACAGAAACATAGCCTAGAACAAATTAAGACCAGATGTAGGGAAGAACTGGAAATGAGAGTTGAGATGGCACAAGACACGGGGCTTCAAATTGGCTCACATCATTACCAATAAAGGAGAAAGGCTTCAGCTTAAATAAACAAGAATTCAATGATGCCGTAGCCTTGAGGTATGGGTGGCCAGTTTCGAACCTGCCGCTGAAATGTGCATGTGGTGAAATAAACAACTCAGACCACTGTATGACTTGTAAGAAAGGAGGATTCATCTGTATCCGGCATGATGAAGTACGAGACATCACTGCACAAATGCTGGACGAGGTGTGCCATGATGTCAGAATCGAACCGGAACTTCTGCCTATGGACGGACAGCGCTTGGCCCACAATACTGCAAATACTTCAAATGAAGCAAGAGTGGACGTAAGTGGTCGAGGTTTTGGACGAGGGGACAACGGGCTTTTTTCGACATCAGAATCTTCAACCCAAGAGCACAAACATATCGTGAGCGAGGACACAAGGCGGCATACTTGAGAAACGAAAGTGAGAAAAAACGCGCTTATGAAGAAAGAATTTTGAACAGGGATCAAGGAAGCTTTACTCCTCTGGTCTTCTCATCGTCGGGAGGTATGGGACCTTCTGCAAGTGTCTTCTATGCCAGATTAGCTGAACAAATATCGGAGAAAAAGCGCCAGCATAGAAGCCAAGTCATAACTTGGATGAGATGCCGGCTCTATTTCTCTCTTCTCAGGTCTGCACTCCTATGTCTCAGGGGTACAAGGTCCTCCCCGCTACAGAGGACAAGAGTGAGAGACTTGGACTTTGAAATGGTCGTGGCGGAGGGACGAATTGGGGAACAACTAGGTTGATTGTAGGGAGGTACTGGTACAATAAGATAAACTACAATGTAACTAGAATAAGATAGATTGTACACCACTTTGTAACTGTCACCTTAATAAAAAAAATAAAAAAAAAAAAAAAAAGTGTGTGTGGCGATATGGCTTCCAGTGGTCAAAGTTATAACTGGCCAAAGAGAGGCAACCAGGCACCATAGGCCTGCAAAGGGGCGACTACGAACAAGTCGGTTGCAACAATCACCTGTTGCTTCACCTGTAAGGCCTCCTGGCTTCAACGTTCTGAGCTAGGTACAGTTGGAAGAGGGAGAGAGCAAACATAATATACCCTTTTTGTACGGTGATATCCTTGTATACTATTCTGAATATCATTAAACAATTTTTTGTAATTTACAAATGGTCTATCTGAGGAAAATTACCTGTTTACACAATTGTTACCGCTTTTAGTTGTAGACATTTTACTTGGGCTAAAGAAAGGTGTAGTGTAAGTAATAATACAACATACAAAACAGTGTTAGTGTTCAAGAAGATAAGTTAAGTAAACAACTGTTGGTTTATACGATAAGATGCAAATCAACTAGTCGAGAGGTAAGTCGGTATGACGATAACATTTAAATTAAACTATTTCAATATTATGATTAACAGTTTGATTTTATAATTATATAACATGGAAGAACATCAATAAAGAATAGTGCTAGTTCTTTAAACATTCAGCCAAAATAACTAATTCATCGAGAAGCATAATGTAAATTTAAATGACATCTAGGACACTAACTCGACACTTCTACGATTTCAAATACATATTACTAGTCACGGACTATTAACAAATAATATTGTTAAGGGATAATTTATGAAATAACTCTATCCACCTGAAAATGTTTTTTTTAATTTGAGTTAGAACACATAAATTAGTTTAAGTCGATTACTTAGATTTTGAGAATACATTACAATTAATTACTTATAGATACATAAGGGAGCCAACTTAATTTGAGTGAGAAGAGGGGCTCATTAAACATTGGTTTAAGTCGATATGGATTTTTACCTATTTGCAGAGTGTGCATAATTTATGAATTTAAGAACGACAGCACACTTATACACATACACACGATAAATATGTAAGGGATATGGTAGAAACATAATGAATCACATATGCAGTGTTTATTATTAACATGAATAAACTATGCACAAAGATAATTAATCCTCTTTGGAATTCAAACAATCTACTGTACATTTATCCTGCTGTACTTACATTATTTCGTGCTTAAACCTCTCCATAAGGAACCACTAATGCTTAAAAACTTAGAAACACATGTAAATATTCGGACACTTAGAGAGACTGTAGACTTAAAAAAAAAAAAAAAAAAACACTCTGGTAAGCCTGTTGCTGACAGAGTTACCTCGGGAACGGGAGCTTCGTTTACTTCTCATTCTTGGTTGTACATTAATCAGGGTTGGTGGTAGCTTGTGCATGAACCAGACCTTGGAAGGGTCGGTTTGGCCGGTTGTCTGGTGGGTTTATGCAGATTAGTTTAAGCCGGTTTTAAATAACAAGTCTGTGATATATCATACTTAATAAGTGCAGTTAACTGCATGTGAGATAATGCAGTACCAGCCGGCATTAATTGCTACATGAACTTAAATGTTTCTTAAATTCAGTGGCGTGCTGAGGTGGCGTTAGGCCCAAAATAATACCATTGTGAACGAGTAATGATAGCACTGGCGGAATTAAAGCCAGGGGGCATAATATATCTTGGTATCCAACTCCGACGCTCATACAACTGCCTCATGATTCCTTTAGATAAATAGGATGATTGCTGTCTTCTGGGCTAAATGCTCCAATGCACGTCTAGATACGTCTGTAACAGACTACGGGATAACTTGATCTTTAGTGAAGAACCGATCGGTTGTTGTAAGCTATGCGAATCAGATTATTTGCTATAAAGAAATAGAAGGGTGAGGGAGGGGCATTTTGGGGGCCAAGATGAAAAGTAGCTGGACCAAAATGTAATACATAACAGAATCAAAGAAGAACACTGGATCTTGAACACGATAACTATGATGAATCTTTAGGATATGGGGCCGGATACTCAAAACTATTTAGGACATCCTATCTCGTCCTATCTCACTTAGGGCGCCCTAACTGTTCCAGTATGCTTATGACGCTATACTCAAAACAGTTAAGACGGCATACTCAGAAGCTGTGGCCTAAGGGTAGGGCGAGGGCTACTCTAACTCGACTTAGGACACCCAACAGCGGAAAAAAGTTAATAGTGGGAGCCGTTATTTAGGGTGTACCTCCAAACATTGGCCGAGCCTCGGCGTGGATTAAATATGGCCAGCCTCAAAGCGACTCTACCCTACTATAATCGTCATTAATTTTAAGGAGGCTATGGAAATAACTGGTGTAATTAATGGTTACAGCGTGACATTTTGTAATGGAACTAGTAGTCTAATAACGTTTTGTAATGGAACTAGTAGTCTAATAACGTTTTGTAATGGAACTAGTAATCTAATAACGTTTTGTAATGGAACTAGTAGTCTAATAACGTTTTGTAATGGAACTAGTAGTCTAATAACGTTTTGTAATGGAACTAGTAGTCTAATAACGTTTTGTAATGGAACTAGTAGTCTAATAACGTTTTGTAATGGAACTAGTAATCTAATAACGTTTTGTAATGGAACTAGTAGTCTAATAACGTTTTGTAATGGAACTAGTAGTCTAATAACGTTTTGTAATGGAACTAGTAGTCTAATAACGTTTTGTAATGGAACTAGTAGTCTAATAACGTTTTGTAATGGAACTAGTAATCTAATAACGTTTTGTAATGGAACTAGTAGTCTAATAACGTTTTGTAATGGAACTAGTAGTCTAATAACGTTTTGTAATGGAACTAGTAGTCTAATAACGTTTTGTAATGGAACTAGTAGTCTAATAACGTTTTGGTAGTTTGTTAAGGCTTGAACATAGTCAAATAAAAGGATACTCTCCAAGCCTATGATGTTGTGATTTTACTTGATTAACCCTTTCAACAATGGAGTTACTTGTGTAATATATACTTGATATACTGGATTTGGGGGCTCATGACCATTATGAAGTAGCATAGGTTATTGGTAACTTCACACACCGAGTTTTTGGCCTTTAGGGTGGTGGATATTGAGTTTAGCCTAGGTCAAATTAGACCTATGTATATTTATATATAACAAATATATGATTAATTGAAATCCCAATACCTAGTGGAATATATAAGGCATCTTTGTTCAAACTCTATAATGCTAATAAGTCCCTGGCCTCCGTCAATTAGCAAGTGATTAGGAAATAAATTAACATTATATAGTAATAATTCTTATTTATAGTTCCTGCATCCCTGAACAGTGCAGGACATTGCATGGGCGAGAAACACTTAATAGTTCCTGCATCCCTGAACAGTGCAGGACATTGCATGGGCGAGAAACAGTTAATAGTTCCTGCATCCCTGAACAGTGCAGGACATTGCATGGGCGAGAAACAGTTAATAGTTCCTGCATCCCTGAACAGTGCAGGACATTGCATGGGCGAGAAACAGTTAATAAGCACCGATAACTCGTAATGTTTAATGGTTTAATGGCGTACAAAAAAGAAAGAAACCCTGTAGATATGGTAGATATATTTGTAATGTCCATATTCTGTTGTGTATTGTTGTTTTATCCAAGCAAATGTGCGTAATGTGATTATGACCGGATTACAGCAGAAAACATCTCCGACTAATTATCACTAACAAACCCGCGATATATTATAATAGCCAGCAAGGCAATTACTCTCTGATTCAGGATACTCGTAATATATATTTCGAGTCAAATGTTTAATTTTTAATAGAATCACAGTTAATCTTATAAATCTTATTTGGAAAAACAAAAATGAGAAGTAGCTCTTCGCCAACATTATTATGTATATACCAGATTAAAAAAGGGTGTAACATCGTGTAGGCCAAAGAAAAGCGTGTATCCTTTTATATGCAGCTTCTTCGTGGAGGCCAAGTGTGTACAGAGAGAATATCTTGCTGACAGGAAGAGTGGTCGAGAAGAAGTTACTCTGTAGGTGGAGCAACATGGTGATGGCAAGAGTAAATGGAGAACTGGGTGTTCCTAGATGGGGCAGTTAATGAAAAAGCTTAATGGAAGACAGTGTTCCTTGATAGAGCAGCGCGCTGAGGGCTAGAATAATCAATTATTGTCAGTTTGTTTTTCAGCTGATGGCAAATTGAATCCTTTAGCAGCTGATTTCTGTATACGTAATGGAAAAAAACATGAAACTACTATATTGCTGTGTCTTATTGATAGCAATTTGTTTTCTTTCAAAATCTTCGTAATAAGTGTATTATCAAAATATAGAGATGGACATTTACCGTCAGTCAGCCCCCCCCCCCCCCCCCCCCCCCGCCCCAAATACCTGTCTAGCAAGGGATCGCAGGCATGTCGTGAGCTTGGTCTGAGAAGATTCCAAGGTGCCGTGAACAAGTCGGTCTGGGCCGTGATGCGCCATGAGGACGGGAACAAATTTAATTTTCGCAGACGGTCGGTGAGCTTCAAAAATGCTTTGGTAATGTCGTTTGAAGGCACAGGCAACCACAGGCATGACTGAGGCAATCAGCAGCAGTAAGAAAGGTAGATAGCAGGGTAGAAAGGGAGTTAGCATAGGTAAAGAGGTAGATAAGTAGGTTAGAAAGGTATATAGGCTGGGTAGAAAGATTCTTACCTTATAAATATGGCAGTACAATTGTTACGAGCAAACCTGGTGGTCCCTCGGATATCCACCCCCGGCAGGGTTGGGTTATTGACACAGGGCCCTCCCGGTCGTCATCATGCGACTGTGTCAAGAGTATTGCAACGTCCCAAAGCTGCTTGTCAGTACAGCTATTTCTTTAGTAATATAAGGGGACTTCACTCTAACATCAATTCTGTACACCAATTTCTTCAAGCAGAATCCCCTACTCTCCTTTTTTTGACAGAGACTCAAGTAACATCCACATCTGACACATCTAGATTTAATTTTCCAGGTTATCAACTGCTCCAAAATTTCAGACCTAAAGGTGGTGTATGTTGCTTCGCAAAATCTGAAATTGCCCTGGAGGAGGTTACTAGTTTCAATTGTCCCTATTTTGATTATTCTATATACAAATTAATTTCTGCTGGTAAATTTAAATACATATGTTGCATCTACCGTTCCCCAAATACTCCTCCAGAGCAAAGTCTTTTTGATTCTCTGTCCTCACAACTCAGTGTCCTCAACTTAAATGCTTCTTCTGAAATCACTGTGTTGGGTGATTTTAATGTCCATAATGTTGAATGGCTCACTCATTCAGCCAGGACTGATGATGCTGGTCTTGAATGTGAGCTATTTGCAGACTCATTTAATCTCATTCAACTAGTCAACCAACCCACCCGTGTACCAGACAATCCTAATCATAATTCCCACCTACTGGACTTATTTTTAACAACCAATTCAGAAAATTATGATGTTACAGTGAGGTCCCCACTTGGATCTTCTGATCACTGTCTGATACAGGCCACCTGTCTATCACCTACCACACCCTCCCACTCTGAACCTGTTTTGGTGACTAAATGGCATTACGATAGGGCAGACTGGGAGGGTCTTCAAGGTTTCTTTATTGATATTCCCTGGACCTCTTTCTTTTCTAATGATGCACACTCCACCTTGAGCCACATACAAGATTTTGTAAAAATTGGAATGGAAACTTTTATTCCTCATCAAAAGTACAGTAAAAGATCTAATTCACCTAAATGGTTTGACCATAATTGTGCTAGAGTAACTGAACAAAAAGCAATAGCCTACAATGCATACACAAGATCAAAAACACATGAAGCCTTTAATTACTTTAGAAACATCAGAAATCATGCCAAAACTGTATTAAACCTAACTAAATCAAACTTTCTCCATAAGCAGGCAAATAAACTTCTAAATAATCCAAATGATAACAAAATATTTTGGTCTACTCTTAACTCATTCAAATCCAACTTCACTACTGCTTCATCCATTCCACCATTAAAATCTCCGACTGGCAATCTTGTAAGTGACCCACGAGGTAAAGCTAACCTTCTTGCAGATATTTTCTCCACCAACTCAACCTTAGATGAAATAAATCAAGATGTCCCTGTACTTAATTTTAATTCACCTGAAATTCCCTCACTTAAGATCCACACCAGACATGTCAAAACTATTTTGCAGAATCTCTCAGTAGATAAGGCTCCTGGTCCAGATGAAATTCCTCCAATAGTACTTAAGAATTGCTCCTTGGTGCTCGCTCCTGTATTGGCAAAATTTTTCCGTCTGTGTACTCATACCTCATGCTTCCCAGTACCCTGGAAAGAAGCAAACATCCATCCAGTTCCTAAAAAAGGTGCCTCTTCAGATCCATCAAACTACAGACCAATAGCTATAACTTCCACTCTTGGCAAAGTTTTTGAAATTATATTAAATAATCACATAATTAAGCATCTGGAGAATATAAATTAATCAGTGATAGGCAATATGGTTTTAGACGATGTCGATCAACTGCAGACATTCTTTGCCTTCTTACGCATCAAATCAACCAAGCTACAGACCAACATGGTGAAACACATACAATAGCACTGGATATATCAAAGGCATTTGATAGAGTCTGGCATCAATCCTTATTGTCGAAGATGTCACACTACGGCCTTGCATCATTAGTTCCACTAATTTCTTCTTATCTTCATAACAGAAAAATATGTGTAATGGTAGATGGCCTTTATTCTCAATTTCACTCAATAAATGCTGGTGTTCCCCAGGGATCAGTTTTGGCCCCAACTCTGTTCCTCATTCATATCAATGATCTCATATCTACCACTCATAATCCAATACATTCCTACGCAGATGACTCAACACTCCACAGTTCCTTCACATTTACCAATTCTTTCACCCAACCCGATCTTATAAATTCAAAAATAAACACTGCAATTTCTCTGAACCGGGACCTTTCTAGAATTAATGAATGGGGACAAGAGAATCTAGTTTCCTTTAATGCACAGAAAACCAAGTACATTCAATTTTCTAACCGACAGAATCTCACTGACTCCCATATATTTTTTAGTGATGTAAATATTCCCACTTCCCCTAGTATTGACATTCTCGGTGTAACATTAACTACTAACTTGAGCTGGACACATTATGTTAGAAGCATTGCTAAGAATGCCTCTAAAAAACTGGGACTCCTGTACAGAGTTCGAGAATTCTTCACTGACGAGCAGTTGGCCGTAATATATAAAAGTCATGTGCGCTCTCAGATGGATTACTGTTCACCTCTGTGGGGTGGAAGTGGAGTGGTTGCATTGAGGCAGTTGGACAAAATTCAAAATAAAGCTATTAGATTAATCAATAACCCTGCAATCACACAGGACCTTCCTACATTAGCCATACGAAGAAACGTTGCATCCCTTGCATTATTCTACAGATATTTTCACAGCAATTGTTCCGAGGAACTTGCTTCAATTGTGCCGCCTCTCCACATCTTTCCCCGTAGAACTAGGGCAGCTGAGAGCGCCCATGAATTTACACTTTCTCCTCCACAATGCAGAACTTCTGCTTATCAGAATTCATTTATCCCCAGAGCTACTACTCTTTGGAATTCACTTCCCTCGAATTGCTTTCCACAAACTTACAATCAACAAATGTTTAAATCCAGTTGTTACAAACATTTTATGAATGGAGGATGCCTTTAGGCACATGGACCTTTTTGTTTTAGCTGTGTTTTTCCTTCCTCCGTTCATTGTCTCTTAAAAAAAAAAAAAAAAAAAAAGATAGGAAGGTAGGCAGGTTAAGCAAGGTAGGAATAATAGGTAGGAAGGATGGCAGGTAAATAGGTAGTGTAGGCAGGGGAGGCAGCCAAAGGTAGGTAAGGAGAGTAGGTTGGCAGGGGAAGCAGGCAGGGAGATAGGTAGTGTAGGCAGGGAAGGCAGAGACGAACTCTGAGTTGGTCAAGAATACCAGAGGCGTCCTTGTGGCCACCACAGGGATATCCTATGGTGACCACAGTGATGCCTCTGGCATTCTTGACATATCCCGTCAGAGCGGCGACCACTTGCATTACATTGCATTACAGTGTGCATGATGCAGGGGCACCGTCCCTCTCCCCAGGTATTTTACCGGGGCTAATGTGACAATTGTAAATGGAACGCCCACCATCATTATTTCGAATAATATGGAGATGGATCAATAGGATTAGCCACGTTCATCGGCTCTTTATCGGATGATCAGGGTTGCAGGCACAGATCGTGAATGTTTGACAGGCCCTTTGCAGGATTGACCCCTCAACTTATGGTCCATCCAATTCTGAGGCCCTCTATGTATCTGTTTAGCACTATTCTTCAACAGTGGTGGGTGGCTAATCCATTCACTAACCTTCTTCACTCTTAGTTGAGCAGTAAGGATCTGTATAAGGATTACTCCCCTAGACTGGTTGGCGATCATGCCTGATGAGTCCCATCCACCCGGATTTTTATATGGGTGTCTCCCCTAGATGGGCTGCCAACCAAGGCTGACAAGTCCCATCCACCCGTCAAATTATAAATTAAAGAGTAAAAGTATTATGGCAATTTGTGTTTAAGTGCTTAAAAATGGTTCTGAGGGACGAAATAAAACAAAATCGTGAATAATTTCTTCTGGGGAAAAAACGTTAATTAGTTCATGCTTTCATGTTCTGAATAAGCATGGTAAATAGCACAATAACGCAATTATTGATAAATATTTAAACACACAATGAAAGACATTATACTTCTTCCAAACAGTTTATGTGGTTACTACTGCCGTCCTCAGCGAGTTTATAAGAACATAATACGTGTGCATTCTCTGAGGAGGGCGGTAGTAACAGTCGAGTTTTTTTAGATACATCTTTGACTATCATTGCGGGCTTGCTTATTGTATATATAGGTAAGCATACATATAAACACATTGTATATATAGGTAAGCATACATATAAACACATTGTATATATAGGTAAGCATACATATAAACACATTGTATATATAGGTAAGCATACATATAAACACATTGTATATATAGGTAAGCATACATATAAACACATTGTATATATAGGTAAGCATACATATAAACACATTGTATATTATATAGGTAAGCATACATATAAACACATTGTATATTATATAGGTAAGCATACATATAAACACATTGTATATTATATAGGTAAGCATACATATAAACACATTGTATATTATATAGGTAAGCATACATATAAACACATTGTATATTATATAGGTAAGCATACATATAAACACATTGTATATTATATAGGTAAGCATACATATAAACACATTGTATATTATATAGGTAAGCATACATATAAACACATTGTATATTATATAGGTAAGCATACATATAAACACATTGTATATTATATAGGTAAGCATACATATAAACACATTGCTTAACTATATCCTGTTCCAAATAAGTAGACCAAATATTAACGTTTAGAAACGACTAGAGTAATTGAGCTCATATTTCTACCATTTTGGAAGGGTCAGCCAGTGAATAGGTGTGGAAAATATACCGTTGGTATCAGTCCTCATTGTTATGAACTGTGTAGTGTATATTATATTTTGTAAGCATTGTATTGAATTGTAAATGTTTCGTGGCAATAAATGTTTTGAATTGAATTGAAATTTAAATTGCAGCCCATTCGCTCTAACCCTTTTTGAGTAACAGTGGTTAGAGTTCACGATTTCTGGCCAACTTATTTGGAACATGGTATAGCTACCATACTCTGATGAAAACCTATTTTTGACCGAAATAAGTTAGCACAGTTATTTACTTATGTATGGATTAACATTGAATACAGTGACTGCCTTCATTCATATCCTACCTACAAACCCTTACATAATCAATATATATATATATATATCTATCTATTGCCTGACGCCGTGATCCCCAAGGGGTTGCCACGAACGAAATGCCCCCATGCACCTCTGTCCCGAGTCAGTCCTGTGACCGGCTTCTTGTCTCTCTTGCAGCCTGCGGACTTCTCCTGTCCTTCAACACTCGCTGTGTACACTCATTAAGTACTTGGTGGTAAGCCTTTCCCACAAGATTAGGTAAGTCCGCCATGGCTGATTTGGGGGCGAGGGATCCACTGACCAAAACAGGTAATTCGACCCGGTCCAAAACGATGCAATAACAAAACCAACCCTCCTGACCCTCCCTCCCAATTGCATAACCACTCGGCTTCTAATACTAATACTTATCCATGTGGTACATGTAATGTAAATATTGGTGAAGAGGATTCTTTGGAGTGTGAACTCTGTTCGGTTTGGACACATGGCCGTCATAAGTGTTCTGGTCTGTCTCATAAGGTTTTCAAAACATTAGTTGATTACTCAGATCACGGGGATTCTTATATTTGTACTAAATGTAGATTAAGTAAGGCTCAGGGAGATAGGACAAACAAATCAGATAGTTACACACAGCTGTTTGAGACAGTGATAGGCCTCAGTAACTCGGTAGCCATTCTACTTGATGAGGTTCAATCTTTACAAATTTCCCCTCCATCCTGTACCAATAACCTTTCTACCTCTTCACCTTCTCCTGCTCTTTCTTTGCCAAACCCTGCAGAAATAAGGAAAATCCTGCATGAGGAAGCTTTGGAGATTCGTGAGAGAGAAAAGAGGGCTACCTCAGTGATTTTAAGAGGCATGGGGTCAAACACTCACCTTGTCCAAGCTAATTTTAAACAGATTGAAGCATTTTTGTATTCGTCTGAGTCTGAGGACCACTCTGCAAATAACCTTGAAAACATCATCCCTATAAATGCTAGCCTGGTGCACGCCAAGATTGCTGACTCAGCTGTCAAACGTTATCTTCTAAACCTCTCAAAAGATCTGAAGGACTCCCCTTCCCAGTATGTATACATCAGTAGAGACTCAGGGAATGTGCCAGATCTTTTGGGCGGACGGAGAGATCGGCGGCTACCGGTGGGGATTCCACGTCCACATGAGGTAAGTGCTCCCAATGGTGGGTTGCCGCCTCAGTCTGCTGATCAGGTTGGCTCCCATCTGCAGGGGGAGGGAGCCTCTGGTGGTGTACTGGTACCACCGGTGGTGTCCTCAAACTGCAATACTGGGGCCCAGGGTAAGAGGCCAGATGTGTGTTGACAACTCTACAAATATCATAACAATTCCTGTAGATTCTTCACATGTTGATTCAAATAATGCTATTCTGCCAGCATCAGATGTCAGTAATGCTCTTCCATCAAATGTCTCACTTCGTCCACCCCCAAAAAAATAAGTCTTCCCAATAATGTAAATTCAAATGTTTGAATCCTGTCCCTTGCGGTCAAGAACTTAAATAATCTTTCAAATAAATTGTATTATGTGGATAAGCTCTGTCATGATGAAAATATTGATTTATTTTCTGTTACTGAAACATGGTTACAGCCCAACATTCCCAACTGTTCGATTAATATTGCGGACTACCATATATTCAGAAACGACTTCATAGCGTCAAACCCAAGCATGGTGTTTGCACTTATGTACATAATAAAATTAAGGCTTTCCAATATGTGGACCAGGGTTCTTTTCCCAATACCTTGACCTTGTACCTCCCTGATTATCACCTGTATGAAATGACTGTTTAACATTCCCCTTCCTACACATATGCGGATAACTGTGCTCTTATCAATTACATTCTAAAGCGGAGGCCTGGGAAGGAGCTGGTACTAGTGGGTGATTTCAATCTCCCCTCTATATCCTGGAATGATGAAGTAATTGATTTGAAGATTTCATGCACTGATGCTCTATTTCTTGATATTTTTAATACCATTGGACTATCCCAATTGGTGATGGAACCTACCTTTATTAATTCTGGTATTATTTTGGATTTAGTTTTAACCTGAGGAAGACCGAATTCTTGACATAAAAACCTACCCCAATACTTGTACCAGGGTGGCTATATTTGTAACAATGGTGAAAACTCTATTTCTCTGGACTGGAATCGTGGTGACTATGGTGGTATTGAGAGGGCCCTAAACTCTTACGATTGGGACTTTGAGTTTGCCCTCCTGGACATGGATGAGACAAAATATGACCGACTAACATCTTTACTCGCAAAACTGGTTGGTGTCTATGTTCCACCCAGAACTCAGAGATGCTGTTCCCCACCATGGCACAAATCTGTTCCCCATAACCTCAAACAGCAACGTTCCCGAGCTTGGACCTACTACAAACAACTGACACGCTCCCATGGTCGTCATTCTCACCAGGACCCTGCAAGAGCTTTTCCATTTTAATCAGTTAAACTATGTTAAATGCTCAGGCCAGCTTCGAGGAAAATCTTATCAACCTTCGATCAACAATACCCAAGTTATTTAACTCCTACATACGGCATAACAAAGTTGATAGACCGAAAGTCGGTCCTCTATTAATAAATGATTCCCTTACTGACAACCCTCCCACTATGGCCAATGCATTTGCCGATGCTTTTGCATCTGTTTTTACCATTGACATGTTGAACAATCCCTTTCCCCACCAAACCTGCCCTAACACCATAACGACCATTGCTTTTACAGTTTCAGACATTGAATCCCGTCTCAAGTCACTTAAACAGGACTCTGCTATGGGACCCGACAAACTCCATCCTCGTCTTCTCAAGGAATGTGCCACTGAGTTAGCCTACCCTTTTTATATTATGTTATTCCCATATATAAGAAGGGACCCAGAACTGACCCTTAGTGCAGCAGATAGGTGGAAGAATTGTGTGTTTCATGATACAAGTGTCAAAATTGGCACACACCATAATAAACACAGTCTAATCAAAATTAGCTATAGGGCCATCACAGGTTTAGCCTATGTTGGCTTTGGCAGCCCCTTTTCAATTAATCTCCATTAGAGTACTGGAACACAAGTATTTACCCCAAACTGTATACTGTGGTAGAGATGTCAAACTAGTCTCAAATGACTCGTCCGGGCAAGGGAAACAACTTATATTCAGAGAATGTTTGGCTAATGTTGACCGTTTGACTTGTACTGGTCCCTGAAGTTTATTATCATGCTACAAATTGGTAAGAATTGTTGCCAATTGCCACTAATTTGTTGAACTACAGGGACCAGTTCAAGTCAAATGGACAACTTTTTTATAAACATTGTCTGAACATTTATTGTTTCCCTTGTTCAGACGAGTCATTTGAGACTAGTTTGACATCTCTACCACAGTATACAGTTTGGGGTAAATATCGGTGTTTCAGTACTCTTATGGAGATTAATTGAAAAGGGGCTGCCAAAGCCAACATAGGCTAAACCTTTGATGGCCCTATAGCTAATGTTGATTATACTGAGTTTATTATTGTGTGTGCCAATTTTGACACTTGTATCAAGAAACGCACAATTCCCACATATGTTTCACATATCTGCCCCACTACCTCTCAATTATAGACCTATAAGTTTGACCCCTATCCCATGCAAAACTATGGAACGAACATGTATTACAAAACTACACATAAAAGACGTGGCCGGCAATTTGTACTTGGATAAGGATTCGGATAGTTCATATGATTTTTTTACTGTGAACTCATTGGTAGTTAGATGAGACAAAATAGGTACCAACAATTTAGAGAGTTTAAAGGAAGCGGTGTTATAAGCCGCCATGATAGGTCTAGGAGGTAGGTCAGGTTTATGTATCTTCGGAAGGCCGTAGAGAATAGCAGGGGAGGATCCATGGTGTTTGAGTAGCTTTGAATCGTGTTCGGAAATCGTTCCTAAGGATACTAATTTCTTTATCATACGATTAACTTTATCTTCCAGTTTAAGGGATAGTTTAAACAAGTCCGTGTGCAATACTTTAGAGAATTTAGTTAAATCATTCAAGATATTATTCATTTTCGGTACATAATCCCACCTATTGACCGGAACAACACCTTTTCCCTTATCCGGTTTACAAATCACCAAGTACAAGTTGCCGGCCACGTCTTATATGTGTGGTTTTGATATAGTTTCTCTTTTTACCAACATTCCCCTAAATCAAACCATAGACCTTTGTACAGACCTATTATTTGAGAACATGGAATCATTCTTGGGAATGAGTAAACTAATATTTAGATCTTTGCTTTCACTTTGTACGAAAGAGTCCTGTTTTGTATTTAACAACTTGCTATATAAGCAGATTGATGGTGTAGGGATGGGTGGCCCCTTATCGTGTACACTCTCGAACATATTTTTGTGCCACTTCGAGAAGATTTGGCTTAACAGTTGTCCCATTAGTTTAAGCCTATTTTTTATCGCCACTATGTGGATGACACGCTCATCTTTTTCAAGGAACAGAGTCATGCTACTTTATTTTTGGATTATATTAATTCCCAACATAATACTATTAAATTCACGTCGGAGATGGAAAGTCAGTCAAAGTTGCCCTTCTTGGATCTTTTGATAAAAAAACATAATGGATCTTTAACTACCTCTATTTTTCGCACACCTACGTTCACTGGACTTGGAACCAGTTTCTTTAGTTACTGCACTTTTAAATTTCGTTTAAACTCCCTCAAAACTCTAGTACATCGAACGTTTCATTTGTCATCTACATACGAGTATTTCCATAATGAAATTTCTTTCCTCAAATAATTTTTCATAAATAATGGCTTTAGTCACTTTTTATTTGATAAAGTAGTCTCAAACTTCTTGAATCAACGTTACCAACCTAAACAGGGTATCCCTACTGTAGAGAAGGATATCGTATATTTATCTTTTCCATACCTAGGCCAAATTTCTTCTACTATTGAAAAAACTCTAACTAAGGCATTTTCTAAATTTTATCCCCATATCAACTTTAGATTCATTCATAAAAACACCTTCAAAATAAGTTCCTTCTTTCATTTTAAGGACCAACTGCCGACCACCTTGCGTTCGTCACTTGTTTACTTCTACCAGTGCCCTAGATGCCAAGCAGGGTATATTGGGAGCACTTTGCGGGCTTTCAAGTCACGAGTTGATGAAGACAAGGGTCAGTCGAGCAGGACGGGCCGGCCTCTCCAGTCACCTTCTCACTCAGCGGTAAGGGAACATGCTTTTGATTGTGGTACAAGTGTAGATTCTAGTAACTTTAGTATACTAGACCACGACAATAATACAGATTTAAGGATTTTAGAATCCCTTTACATACATAAACAAAAACCGTCACTCAACAACACTGTGTCTGCTGCCCCTCTCAATATATTTTAGGTCGCGAGTGTACTCTGATTTGATGTATTTATTTTATTTGTTTTTTTGTATTTGACTAAATTCCCTAGATTTTATAATTTTAATATTTTCCGTTTGTTGTCAATGTATGTGTGTTTGTGTTTGCTCTTGCTTTGATTTATTACTTCACGTAATTTAAAATTTGTTTTAATAGTAATTTTCGTTGATTTTAGATTTCACTGATGATGTCATTATATAATGACGAAACGTCTGGCCAAAATAAAGAAGAATGATGTTGTTGTTCGTTATATCCCTTGTCCTTTTATATATATATATATATATATACTAATAATTAAACCCTACCCCCGGTGAGGTTCGGCTTCCTGAACCTGCATCACTTAAGTGTTGTCATATAAACTCGTCATCTCAGACTTTCACGAATGTTGTTGATTGTCTCACTCAAATTGTACTGCTTTACTGTACATCACAAAGTTTGAATGTGGGAATATTTATACAATGTTAATGTATTGGAAACCGCAAGGGTGTTTTTATGGCGAATTGGTGGGCTTTGTGGTAAGGTACTGAAACCAAGTATGCCACAAATCCAATCCCTATAATATCTTGCCTTTATACATCGGGATTCGACCTAGAGGCTATATAGAGGTACCAGGTCAATAGTAATACCACTCTACCACCTCTAACTTAATTACCCGCATACAATGTTCACTCACTAATAGCTTTACAGCATCACTATTAGCATATGTATTGCTTATGATAAAGACTTGTATTGGTACTTTTCAGAAGCGGGTAATTCAATAATCGTCATATTTAATATAATTTAGAAGAGTAATAAATATATTTTCCTTAGTAATCAATCTTAAAACTGGAAACAGTAATTTTATTAAAATATCGAGTATGCCAACAGACGAACATAAAATATAATGAAATAAAAAGTGGTTTCTAAGATTTGTTGATGGAGGCCATAAGCTGCATTGGGATGGATTGTAAATTACAAAATGTGTTATATGTGTTACCTTAATACTGATACATTGACATTAGCATATTATAGTTGGCAGAAAGACAAAGCCACCATCGTACTCAAGAGCATTGTCATAAGTAATGTACGCGACCTATGAAAAACAGCTAATTCGTGATAATCCATTAAAATCTAACAACTTCTCTTTTCATGGGAAGGTTGACTTTGATTTCACTCGTATAACTTGATTCCATCAGGGATTGATGTTATAACTGTTTTATAAAACGATCTTACACGCTCGCATGCAGTTCCATTTTGCATGCAGTTTGTATAATATATGCTAATTTTCTCCATTTCGATTGTTTTTCTATGTGAGTGAATGAGACAAAAGGCAAAACTGCCTGTGACGAGTGCCTCCCTCGGAGTTGAAAGAGTGACAGGGCCAAACTCAAGGGACATTCGAGCCAAAATGATTGGACTCACGGCGTTTGAAGCAATTTAAGTCATAGGATGAGGGAAAGACTGATACTGGGAGAGAGTTCCAGAGCTTAGCTGTTGAATAAAAAAAGATTGAGAATAACGTTTCACTCTTTGGTTGGAGAGTTGCAGAGAGATGGGATTGTGTTGCAAGACGGGTTCTATATGCTCTACGAAGAGGGGGTGGTATACACTGAGAGAGCTCTGAGGAACACTGATTATTGTAATAGCGGTAGAATAGTGAGAGATATGCAACATGGCGGCGAAGAGAGAGAGACTGCAGATAATTGGGATGTGGACATGAGTAAATGAGACGGAAGGCTTTCTTTTCTACTTTGTCTAGAAGTGCTATGTGAGAGGATCCTCCCCACACGTGTGAACAATACTCGATACATAGACGCACTGTGCCCCTGTACAGAGCAAGAAGCTGCGGAGAGGTAAAGAACCCCCAAAGGTGGTTGAGCACACCCAGCTTGTGGGAAGCTGTTTTAGCAAGAGTGGTAATATGATCTTTCCAAGAGAGATCAGAAGAAAAAGAGACACCGAGAATATTAAGAGAAGATGAAGGGTTAATTTGTATGTTGTTGAAGAGTAAGTTATAGTTTTCTGGAAGTGGATGACGAATAGACAGATGGAGAAATTAAGTTTCATGGGATAAGAAAGCTATAACCATCTAGATAGCTATAACCATCTAGATAGCTATAACCATCTAGATAGCTATAACCATCTAGATAGCTATAACCATCTAGATAGCTATAACCATCTAGATAGGCATTACAGATAACTATTATTACAGAAAGCTATAACCATCTAGATAGCTATAACCATCTAGATAGCTATAACCATCTAGATAGCTATAACCATCTAGATAGGCATTACAGATAACTATTATTACAGAAAGCTATAACCATCTAGATAGCTATAACCATCTAGATAGCTATAACCATCTAGATAGCTATAACCATCTAGATAGGCATTACAGATAACTATTATTACAGAAAGCTATAACCATCTAGATAGCTATAACCATCTAGATAGCTATAACCATCTAGATAGCTATAACCATCTAGATAGGCATTACAGATAACTATTATTACAGAAAGCTATAACCATCTAGATAGGCATTACAGATAACTATTATTACAGAAAAGGATAGTCATATTTTCTAGCAGAAAGAAGCTGCAATGACTTAAATCATCGTCATTCTCCCATCAGTTCATCTGCATCACTCTTTCTACTCCGCCATTATAACAACAGAACTGAGAGTTTTACAAATACATTATTAATCTCTCAAAGTGAAGCATTAGGAAGGAACACCACTGGCTAATGTGGAGAGGAATTCCAATGGGATGGTTGTGTGTAGCCGACTCTGTTGTGTTTAGTTAATTTTTTCAGCTCGAACGCGCGCGCGCACCTGTGTGTTTGTATAATTAACCTGTGTCTATATTGAGTTAACCTCAGTTCTTCCTGTATGCTAGATCACACACATACACAGTCTTCTCACAATAGATAGTTAACCTCAGTTCTTCCTGTATGCTAGATCACACACATACACAGTCTTCTCACAATAGATAGTTAACCTCAGTTCTTCCTGTATGCTAGATCACACACGTACACAGTCTTCTCACAATAGATAGTTAACCTCAGTTCTTCCTGTATGCTAGATCACACACATACACAGTCTTCTCACAATAGATAGTTAACCTCAGTTCTTCCTGTATGCTAGATCACACACATACACAGTCTTCTCACAATAGATAGTTAACCTCAGTTCTTCCTGTATGCTAGATCACACACATACACAGTATTCTCACAATAGATAGTTAACCTCAGTTCTTCCTGTATGCTAGATCACACACGTACACAGTCTTCTCACAATAGATAGTTAACCTCAGTTCTTCCTGTATGCTAGATCACACACGTACACAGTCTTCTCACAATAGATAGTTAACCTCAGTTCTTCCTGTATGCTAGATCACACACATACACAGTCTTCTCACAATAGATAGTTAACCTCAGTTCTTCCTGTATGCTAGATCACACACGTACACAGTCTTCTCACAATAGATAGTTAACCTCAGTTCTTCCTGTATGCTAGATCACACACATACACAGTCTTCTCACAATAGATAGTTAACCTCAGTTCTTCCTGTATGCTAGATCACACACATACACAGTCTTCTCACAATAGATAGTTAACCTCAGTTCTTCCTGTATGCTAGATCACACACATACACAGTCTTCTCACAATAGATAGTTAACCTCAGTTCTTCCTGTATGCTAGATCACACACATACACAGTCTTCTCACAATAGATAGTTAACCTCAGTTCTTCCTGTATGCTAGATCACACACACATACACAGTCTTCTCACAATAGATAGTTAACCTCAGTTCTTCCTGTATGCTAGATCACACACATACACAGTCTTCTCACAATAGATAGATTGATTCCCTCGTATTCTCAAATTATAAACAGGAATGCACACACAATATAATTACTGTACATATGAATCACAGTGTTTGATAAATTGCAGCAAAATAATATTTGTTGCTTGGTATTTCGTTATGATGGGTATACTATATAATGGAATATGTGTTCGTCAACTATTAACAGGAATCATCCAATGAATGACTGATTTCAGATATATTATTACATTATGCGTATAATGTAATTGTATTTGTTCAGCTAATTGAATATGTCAATAAAATAATCAATTTGTGATGCAATTCAAAAATCAGTAATACTATGTGATGCAAATGGTTGCACATAACAAGCTCCATAATTATGCTTAACATGATGTGATCGAGTATCACAATTTATGATGTTATTACAACACCATTTGTGTAGGTTTCGTTAATATACTACATATACACATATACTACATATACACATATACTACATATACACATATACTACATATACACATAAGTAGTATAGCTTCAATATCGTTTATGCCAGAACAAAACACGCTAGAAAATGATAAAGTAAGAAGACTGAGAATTCAAGCATGGAATACAAAATTATTATTCTGTTTACAGTATGTACAGTACATAATGTATGTATTCAAGAGAGAGAGAGAGAGAGAGAGAGAGAGAGAGAGAGAGAGAGAGAGAGAGAGAGAGAGAGAGAGAGAGAGAGAGAGAGAGAGAGAGAGAGAATATAGAACGGAAAGAGATGAAAGTTAAAGAAGATAGGGTGAGGACAATAATGGTTTGATATGGGACTACGGGAGAATCGCAAGTGAAAGAGTGTAAAGGGATTGAGAATAAGATTAGTTAATGGGTAATGAGCAAAGATAGGTCAAAGGTTAATTATATATTGAATAAATCATACAAGAGAGATGAAGCATGCAACCTAATGAAATGATAATCAAGATATAGATAAATGCCAAGGAGAGAGTGAATGCAGATTAATAAGGAATGCCATGGAGGTAGTATCAAACAGTCCAATACAAATGGTAGAATAATGTTTAATGATGGCTGAAGTAGAAATGCAATCAATATTGGAGTGGATCTAAAATAAAACTAGTCTGAATGATCCAGGAGTATAATGTAATGGTATATATTTAGATGCCAAACAAAGGCACTAACAACATATCGTAAGAATCCATCAACACGTTCTCATTAATGCTTACAAAAATATACACAAATATACATAAACCTTGATAAAAGAAGGGTCTCGTACGACACAATCCACTCGCAGAGAGCAGGGTAATAACAAGTAATGTGTTTGGAGTGGGAAGAGAGGGGTGGAGGAGGATAGTATAACCAAGATCACGACCAGCACTCAGGAACACCCACAGGACCCATAACAACACTTACCCGTAAATATAACTTATTTATGTCACACCCAAGGATTTATTGCATACACACATGAACAGGCGAGTAATAACTCATATATAGGCGAGTAATAACAGGGATCTGCCTTGCTTAGGCCAATCGGCTTTCTGCAGACTCCCATTTTCTTATGTTCTTATTTTCTTATATATATATATACTGTATATATATATATATATATATATATATATATATATATATATATATATATATATATATTCTTTATGAAAATATTACTTTACTAGCAAGAAGAAGAATAAAGAAAGAGATAATTGCCAAGCACATATAGGTAAATACCCCGGTATATGCCAGGTAAAGTAAACATATTTATGAAATATACAATCACCATATGTAGGAGATAAATATGCGATTATAACAGAACCATGGGATTCAACACGTATACTAGAATGAAGTTCAACAACCTCTGGCAACCTATCATAATTAAGAAGGGAATTGCAAACGAGAAACAAAAGCATATCAGAGCCGGTGCAGTCTAGGAGGTCTCAACCCAGCTCACCAAAACCAGCACCCCATCGGTGATCTTTCTTTCGAAAATATACGAGCTTATTTTCTATAATCATAAGGTCATGTGAAACTAATGGAGTCTCCTCGTGAAAGGCGACAAAAACGACCATGAGGGGATGGTATGAGATAAGGCCAAATGAGATAAACCCAAGTGTCGTGAGGTAATGTTGTTACCTTAATGATAGGCTGGAGACCAAGAGTATATTGTTGGTTTCACACGAGCTCTTTTTCCCTCAACTTTTATCTTTAACCCTGGTTGATCGTTCACGAGGTAAACTGTTCTGTTACCTAAATTCATCTAGTTTTCGTTTAGTTTCAGCTACCACTGCAAAAGATCCCAGAAACGTTGCCTAAAATTGTTTGACCATCGAAAATTGAGGATATGTGTCCTCGTATGACGCCTCCTTATTGCAACAGTTGGGTATTTGTTTACATGGTGGGGCAGATCGGGGCACACACAAATAGTTATCTTATCTTACCCTCTGATGATGAGGCTCTGACATCGGTCATTATTGACCATAATGCTTATTAGAATAGTTTCTTTGTTAGTTTCCATGTCTTCTACTATTTTGTATATGAAATATATTTACCAATGCTGTTAAAGTATATCTTAGCTGATCATTTACTGTGTTCGTGCATATTTATCATATAATTATATTTATATTGTATTTTCACTACATATTGTGCAAATATTCTGCTAATGCTTATTAAAAAAAAAAAAAACACACACACCAGGCATCCAATTAACACAAACACACATTGCAGATATATGTATATCTATATGTCGAAGCACCACAATGAAAACATCCAGGAAAACAGAATAATTAACACACAACTGGTATATTGAACATACCGTTTGTAGTTTAACGGGTATGCTAATAACCTTAACCTTAGAAATATTACCTTATAGGGCAGTACCCAGGGGAGGCCACAAAGGATATGATGAGGATGTGCTGGAACTCATATTTCATTTGCCTGGCTTCCCCCACTATTTCAATGTGTGCGTCGCATACACAGAGTATTCCAGCTTACTCTCGCTTCCTCCTAATATCAATTTCACTACACTTACCAAGCACACCACACTTCTTTCCAACACAACTAAAATACCACCAATGTACCTTGCTTTTGGTTCTATACCACTTCCAACCTTTGGGGGAGGGGACACTGGTTACAGAAGAAAAGGTTACATTATATTGCTACTTGATTAATTATCTAATTAAATGTAGTGTCTGTATTACTACATAACCCACTGGTATGCCAAATAACCACTATGCCTAATTCCTGTACTCTAAATACACCAACACAATATTAGTATTGGAAAACTGAGCGAGGTGCTAACAAAACCAGTTTAAATTGAATGTAGACATTTAGATGGTGATTATCCTTCTCAGACCGTTGTCAAGTGGTAGAGGAACCGAAATCTCAACATTGCGTTGTATATATACATTGTATATAATTATACAGTATATATATATATATATATACAGTATATATATAAATTTGTGACTCCTAGCTTCAGGGAGGTTTTGGAGCAAAGAGGTTGTAAATTAACACTGTATGACCCATCACACACTGTAGAAAGATAAGCTCGATTATTATTTTTGAGTTATGAGAAGTTGTGACTCGGTATTTTAAGATCCGTCATCTAAAGAGATTAAATAATAGTTTGCTTTACATATGTATGAAGTCAAAGAACTTGAAGTACTGAAAAGAGGCATCCATTACACGATTTACAACGCATGGGGTACAATATAATGAAGACTTTAGAAATAGGGATATTCTCTGTATACTGATAACTAGAGCAGAGGTTCATCATCAACTTCGTATTTGTTTTTAATAATATATTATGTTTGTACCTTTCAACACAAACCCTTATTTTCTAGGGAACATTGCGACTGGAAGCCACTCAGATACAAAATTAGTTGCAGAGAAGCTGGCGAAGCAATCATCAAAGCTAGTACCAATGACATTCAGGACCAAATAAATCGAACTGCATCGGTTTGGCTGTAAAAATCCCTTGTATGTGTACTCTTAAAAATGTCTCTTACGACTTGGTATGGAATGCAATATTTACTCCAAGTAGGATTTCCCCATCTCCTAAATATAAGAAGTAATGGTTAGCTAGGTTTTATGATTTATCTGACTGTGTAGCCAGTTATTAAAATAGGAAGAATTTTGTTACACTTGGCATTTTCAATGTTGGTGTGCTAATTAACCATTACATAAAATTCACGCTTCGTCGATGCTTACTCTTAACAGTGTCTCACTTTCTAATCTTTCGCCTATTTCTCTACATCTCTCTACATCTCTCTCTCTCTCTCTCTCTCTCTCTCTCTCTCTCTCTCTGATCAGGTATACTGTGACGGCTCACTTAACACCGTAACTGGGAGGGCAGGAGCTGCCATCACTATTATGAGTGGTGGCAACTTTGCTCAGGAAGACGATGAAATATCCAGGCTACAGGACTGGGCCTCCTCCACTCAAACTGAGCTGGTGGCAATAGCGATGGGAATTGGGAGTATCTTTCGAAGGGGAAAGAATATTCTTATCCTATCTGACAGCAGGGCGGCCTTGGAAGCTATCTCTAGCCCCCAACCCACCTATCCTTTCCTTGTACAAGATATCAGACGGGGGATAAAATGTGTAAGGGAGAAGGGGCTAGGGGTCAAATTTGCCTGGATTCCTTCACATGTAGGCATCCCCGGCAATGAAAGGGCAGATAAGCTTGCCAAGGAGGCCTCAGAGAAAGAAGAACCTGATCATATTCTTGAACTGTCATTGAAACAAATGAGAACTATAATTAAAAAGACACAAGAAGAAAGAGTGGATGAAGACAGAGCTAGACATCATAATACCAGCCGATCTATAAACTACTACAATAAAGTAGCATTTACGACCAAATACACCTATGGTAACCGTACATCGAGTAGGTGGGTAGACTCAGTACATGCAATAATAAGGCTTGGCTATTGTTATCCATGGCAGCTGAATTGGCAGGTAGAAGAAGAGCACAGGCAATGTAGGGTTTGCAGAGCTCCCAACAAACACTCTCTCGAGCACTATATCTTGGAATGCCCAATGATTAGGGAATACAGGCATAATCAGTTAACCACAATTGAGGATCAAGCAATATACATGCTAAAGAATAACGTAATCAATAGCATACTAAAAAAAAACAAGAACTTTGCCCCCCCACAATAATATGTACTGTAAACATGAAACATGAACCTTATAAGTATGCACCCCTTGCCCTCCACACATCTCTTCTTTCTTACAAGGTCACACTTAAACCCTTTGTAACGCCCTCTACACGATTTCATATTTTCATTGATCATGTCACACTTATAATATCAGTCAGTATTTCTTTACTTATCACTGCTATTCTCATTTAATAGATTGACAATGTACAGTATATACATATCCCTCTGAGCCTCTAACACAGTATTTATTTAAATAATCTGTTAAGTGCCAATTCATATCCTTTTGCAAGCCAATATACATGACCCTTGCATATGTAAGCAACATAATTGTCCTCAATATTCTCGGCTAATGGTTTGATCTACAATTAAGTACCTTCGGATATGCGGCATATCCATCCCGGAGGACTACTAGTATATATCATCCTTCTGAATATTGTTTTGCTACTAAACATAATTGAATCTTGATTTTTGCATGTATACAGTTCCTTCCTTACTTATTGATATGTTGTGTCAGGTACGATGAAGCGATACTGCTGATATCTGTAGACTTGCGTTGAAATACAAACTTTCCCTTTTTTTGTTTTTTGTTTTTTTTTTTTTAACTACCATATTTATCTTCAGTACTATCGCTGGCCTTAAACAACTTATTTATATGTAGTATGTCCCACCCTCCCCAACACATACACACACACACACCTCCCCTCTCACACTTTCCTCCTCCCTGGAGTACCTTACCTCCTCCTCCCCCCCCACCCCCCCCCCCCCCCCCCTCCTCCTCTCCCACCCATTCCTCTACCTCCTACAACCCCCCTCCCTCTCTCCCATAACCACACACCCTACTAAATATTATATTACTATCGGCATGTAAACTTCTCCACTGGTCATATTCCGCTAACTATCCCCTCAATAACCATTATTGTAATAAGAATTTGAACTATGTCACTCATGTTTGTAAAATATTTGTATTACTATAATTCCATTATAACTTCGGTAGTTGGTAATATTAGTCACATTATGTATGTGACTCTTGTATTCAGCTAACTATGACCTCAATAACCGTTGATGTAATGAAGAATGTGAAGTGTCCCTCATATGATTGTAATATATTTGTGGTACTATTATTGCATAATAATTTATGTAGTTCGAAATATTAGTCACATCATGTATGTAATATTTGTATTCAGCTAACTATGATCTCAATAACCATTGATGTAAGAAAACATGAATGGTCTCCTCATATGATTGCACTAGTTTTGTAGTGCAATTATTTGCCTGTCAATTAATAATTCAGTAATTTTTTTGTTTTGTTTTTTCATGAGCACATGTGGCAATCAAATGAGGAAACTATAATAACACCAGACGACAATACTGTTATTACAGTAGAATAATGGTTCTTTGAGCAGCATGTATTGCCTTACCAGTGGTTGTCCCCTTATTATTATTATTATTATTTTATTATTATTATTATTATTGAAATACCACAGGAACAAAAATTCCTGGGAGCGAAACTTCCACCCCCAACGAGATCCTTCTCTTTCTACCACCTCCCTCCACATGTTACACGTCTCGTTAATCACAGTCTTCTAATATACAAATCACATTTCCTTACCCCGACATTCTTGAAATACCCACTAAGTATATTCAATCTCACAATCACACGCTTACAAACAATACAAAACAAAGCCCTAAGATTCGCCACAAACCAAAGATACCCCTATACAATGACGACACAACAAATACACGGATACACAAACACACTACCATTAAATATCCGACTCCATAGACAAGCAACACAAATATGGCATAAACTAGAACTATCACAAGACCCAACTCTAGAGAAAATTAAGGAAAATTATGCACAACAGCCAAATTTAAGATCCAACAACTGGTTTAAAAGCAGTCTAAATAAAAATAAACACAGAAGAAGAACCACAGCCAATTTATTAAAGGAAAAAACAGGAAAGTACGAAAAAGGAAAAAAACAGAAAATAAACAAACAAACACACAGTTTATGTTCAGTATATTAAGTGTTGGTTGACGACCGTTTGACTTCAATGTTCTCTTCGAGCGGTAGTCCCTGGAAACGAGTGCATTATTTGAAGCTTCATTCGGTGTTTAATCAATTCTTGATAATAATAATAATGATAATAATAACAATCACACCTTAGTTCCTTAGCTAGCTACCAAACATCAAACATAAATAAAATACACCACTTGCCCAAACACAAAAACATATGTTTCAAACACACAACATAACAAGGTGGTCTGCCCACCAACTGGTACTCTCCTACTTTCCTTCAAACTTTCCTCCTTTTCTCTTCCCTCTCCCCCCGTCTCCTTTCCCCCCTTAGACCCACCTAGGGTCAAAAAGGAAAAAAACAGAAAAAAAAGGGAAAGGGGAGGAAGAAAGAAGAAGAAAAACAATTAGATACCAACCATGCAGTCTGATGCAGACTATAATACGTTCGTTGTGTATAGGTACGAGGCGATCACAAGACACCTTAGCTCCCAGTGCACAACGAACCGGATCATGATTATGTCCGCCTGTATTAAATTATGTATTATGTTGATTTATACCATTGCCTATTTTTGTAATAATTGTATTCAGCTAACTATGATCTCAATAACCATTGATGTAATGAAAATATGAATAGTATCCTCATACGATTGCACTAGTTCTGTAGTGCTATTATTTACAACCTGTCAATTAATAATTCAGTCACTACAAGCTTGCTTGCTTTTTTTTTTTTATGAGATACGTATATACAGACCATGTGACAATTAAATGAGGAAACTATAATAACACATCTGAATAATGCCAACCTGATTTATAAACACAAATATGAATGTAACCAGACGACGATGCTGTTGTTTCAGTGGAATAATGGCTCTTTGAGCAGTATGTATCGCCTTACTAGTGGTTGTCCCCTCACAGGATGGGGGGCGCTGCTCAATAAACTCGCCCCTCGGGGCAAAATCAATCTCTCTCTCTCTCTAGCCACTTTTGGAGTTTCCCAAATACTTCAGCTTCGTCACAGGAGACCATCTCGTGGGCCTTGTAACCAGAAACTAACTCGAACTCTATACATTTAAAGTGCTCAGTATTCAGGGCATGAGTATTTGCAATTATTCCACTACTCTTCCAAGAGGGTATATTTAAGCAACGTCAAGTCCCACGAGTTTAAGTGGTTGAAGGTTTTAAGCAATTAAGTGTAGTGAGGCAGTATCAACATGGAGCTGCCTGTTAATTTCCAGATAAGACTGTTTATTAAGTGTACATAGTAGGTGTATACAGGTGAGGCGGTGGAGTGTTTGGCTAAGTGACACCACAGAGCCTTGAGATGCCACTAGGGGGAAGGGAGATAAGAGAGGGGAAGAGAGGGAGAGGAGAGATGTTAGGAAGAGAGGTGATGTAGTGGTAGGGTGGGGATGGTGGAGGGGCGAGGAAGGCAGTATGTGGACGGGGAAATTAGGGGAGGGAAGGATAAGAAAAGACTGAAAAGAGGAGGAGGGGAGGGGGAAAAGGGGTAGTGGGGGAGATATACGGAGGAGAGAGGAAGGTGCGATTAAAGCGGGTTAAAGAAGAGGAGATGATGGCCCCGGGGCGGTAGGAAGATATGGATAAAAAGGGAGGAAGAGCAAGCGGAAGCATGATTGGATGGGAGAAATTGAGAAGGGAAGGTAAAGGAAAGGGAGAAGGGGAAACTGGGGGTGCGAAAAGGAGAGGAGGGAGTGGGTAGGGAAAATGAAAGGCAGAGCGTGAAGGGGACATGGAAGTTGGAGAGGATGTAGGAGAAGTGGAATGAAAACAAAGTAGAGGGAATGGTAAGAAAGGATATGTATGGAAATGTGCAGAAGGGAAGGTGGTAAGCAGACATTGATGGGGGTTTCTGTATAACAATACTGAATAACTGCCGTTATTGTGTCATTATTATTCACTATTTACAAGGAAAATGTCTATATTATGAACAACATAGTGCACGTACTTTAGTATACACTACCGAAGGGAGAGAAGTGCAGTGTATTACATTACATTTAATACGTTGCTTCGAGATACAGTACATGATATCAAAGATGGACAAAAACACAATTACCTGATTAGCGTACACGTAATTTTATGATAGCATTGCGATTATTGATTGATAAAATAATATATTGTAATTATACCTTTGTATGCAAATATTTAAATAATTGTTTTGCAAGTAACGTATTTCAAAAAAGCTTTATTGAAAGATATAGCTTCAGAAATACAAATTAACTGGAGATCCCACGCACAGAAAAATCACAAACTTCTATAAGATATGTGTACCGAGGTGCAAAGGTTTGGAACGGTCTGCCCACTAGTATAAGCTAATTAATTATTTTGACTCCCAACGCCAAATACCTCCCAATGAAATTAAGGAAAGCATGTGATCCTCCCGGGATTCGAACCTGGGATACCACATACAGATCCTAAACACCCAAACCATTACACCACCAAGACAGTTAAAGGTTAAGTACATGACTACGATTAATATCCATTTATCGAATACTGAATATTAATCTAATCATGTACAGTAACCTCAACTCGTAACACAGCCTATCGCAACAGAACAGAGCTCATACGCAACTTCCAGGCTCTCTGGGGACCAAAGGTGTAGACAATCCCGAACTGGTTCCGTTATGCAAACAATGGAAACAACTGGAACCCCTAGTTGTGGTGAAAAGGTATCTTGAACCACAAATATCATCAAAACTCAGTACCGAATGGCAATACTGATGAGGATCCTTTCTAAGCTGCACAAAGATCCGAAAGCTCCGATTTAATTTTCGTTAATAACATTACTGTAAATACATGCCAACAAATGCAAATAAAAGCCAAAATAAGGAAGCAAGTATCAAGCAAAAACAAATGAATCAAGGATTAAACAAACCCTGATCAACCACCACACCAACTAACTACCCTACCAATCGTTGAAGCGTCCTAAGTCGACTTCAACTCAACGTTTTTTATAGTTGTGCCAGTACTCGTGCTTAGTAGAGAAAGAATACTCAGGTAGGCAAACACAGCCTACCTGCGGCGCACTGTCACACACCTATAAAACGCAATGTCTATTTCGTTCAGACTATCAGTTTGCCTTGCCTGAGCTGAAGTAATCCACCTTGTAACTAAAAGATTACTGAAGTCCTCCACCCTCTACTTCGAACCAAGCATCCCCAATAGACTGGACCCCTATCTAAAATAATGCACATAAAATAAATAATGATCAGTTGGGAATTAACACACGCCACTGCAGGAATAATACAAACAATTTTAAAGAGTCGAAAGTATAGTGGCTACATCCTCAACAAGGCCAAGGTTTGCGGCTCTACTAGGAGTAGCTAAACACAGAAGAGAATAAACATATATGGAAAACACAATACAGATGCAGGGAAGGGAGAAACATATATGGAAACACAATACAGATGCAGGGAAGGGAGAAACATATATGGAAACACAATACAGATGCAGGGAAGGGAGAAACATATATGGAAACACAATACAGATGCAGGGAAGGGAGAAACATATATGGAAACACAATACAGATGCAGGGACACGTAAGCCTCACACACGCCCTTAGAATCCGTCTGATGTTACGTTAAAATGCCAATCAATATATACAGTATATGCCAAGAAAGAAATAATTCAATTTGCAATACATAAACGAGAGATAGATGTTTTTCTCTCGATGGCTGAAATCGGACTCATTCAATAAATTAGCAAATATACAAATGCCACTAAAAGAAAAGCGAGAGGTAGCTGTTACTCCCCTAATAGTTGGAATCGGACTACAGCCGGAATTTACTAAGGCCGGCAAAAGATGGAGCACTTACAACAAACATAGCTGATGGTTCTTTATACATAACGTAATCCTTACTTAAATAATGCAACTATGAAAACTAGGATCATATAGGATTAAACAACTAAATACAAAAATTATGCACTGCATAAAATACACACATTGTGTCAATGTATTATTAATATACCCCAATAAACTAAACAAATGAACCATCTGCAGACGACAGCCACTGAGAATGGGACAATCAAAGTGATCACGTAAATGAGCGAACTAATATGTATTTGAAACAGACGATAATATACGTATAATATCGATCACTACTTAACGTCGTATTGAAATTACCGCAACGCGGTATGATATATTCACTATGTGAATATATAACCAAGGCTACGTAATAGTTAATAGACATTGATTAACTTAATTAAACTTACGATGATGGGTCATCGTAACAATATGATAATGTACTTAAGATTAAAACTAAATATATTGATAGAATATATGTCTATATCGACTGTGTGGGGGATAATATGGCCAAAAGTTATCTCTTACCACGCCAATCAAAATAGGAAATATATAACAATAAAGTATGAGATAGCCTACCTTATAGCAAGCACTATACAGTAGGAGCAGATGAGGGTTGTTAAGTAGCCTAGTCTTACCCACGATAGCTTATCTCTCAGGATACCCTAACTAAACATTGTATAAATGGCCATGTATATCAATGACTTAGCTATAACTAGGGTCCTGGTGTAGTTCAGAGGATTCCGGCTTCGGTAGCTAAGGGTTAAAGGGTCAGGACTCCGGGCCGGGCGCGGGGAGTGTGGTGGAAGAGGTCACGGGACACGTCCTATTAGCTCAACAGTTCAATGGCGTCTGATCGGATTAGTTAGTTAAAATAGGACTTCAGAGGCTATCAACCCTATTGGATTATTAAACCAGCACACTGTAAGTCAAGAATAACGTCAGGCCTGGAGCCTCTTTGCGAGAACTCCAGTCCCTTGTCTGATCGGAACTTCAATTTCCGACTCTTAAATAAATTATATACTAATTCGTTACCAAGGGTTCATTCCCTCTTCACTTTATCTTATAAATGAAAAATAAGCATTTAATTATATAAATACTAATATAAATATCGTTTCACAACGACTTAATAAACATAATATCTAGAGGTTGAGATTACCACTACAAATTGTGGATATCGTCTGCGACCGCGGGATTTTCAAAACTGATCCCTAATACAGTACCTCTAAGTTTTATCATACAAGGTTTTATAACTATATTAACTTGACCAAGGTAGTTTTTTAGTTCTAAATTACTTAATATTAATTATCCTTTACAATATATACAATCACCAGGTTCTGGCAGGAAATAGTTTACTCAAATGAGGTTACCCTATTGGAAGGCTGTTGCCAACACTACCAAGATACCTGTGTAGTCAATTTATTTCTCACAGACTGTGACCCTGTTATTGTGTATGTTATTACTTTGTTCGTGTACATCAGAAGCTAGGAATATGTGTGCGTGAAAAAAATATATTTATATACATTTAATTTGAAGTATGTCTGAGGTAATTAACTACATATTATCTGCTGGTTTAAGAGAGACTGATATATGATTCACTCTTGGTTTAGAGAGATGAACGGAATAATCTTATGTTGACAGACGTTTACTTCCAGAAAAGGGAGAGAGAGAGAGAGAGAGAGAGAGTGAGAGAAAGAATGATACATTGCTACACAATATACTGGTTAACACATTGAAAGGTGAAACATGGAGAAAACACCAACTGAAAATTGTAGATAACATGGAATACTATGACAATAAATAATCGGATTCCAATAGTGCATTTTCCTCATTTGGAACGGAAAAGAGTATGGCACTTTTGGAACGTAACAGGAAATTAATCTATTTTGCCTAAACAATTTATTGGGTGGATGGGACTCGTCAGCTTTATTCGGCAACCCATCTATGGGAGACAACCTTATAAAAATCCGGGTGGATAGGAGTCGTCAACTTTGGTCGGCAACCCGTCTCAGAGAGTAAATTCTTATAAAAAATCATTTCTGCTCACATAATGGTGAAACGGTTTTGGTAGAGGGATTAGCCACGCAACACTGTTAAAAAATAGTGATACAAATATACAGAGAAAGCCTCGGAATTGGATGGACCTTAATTTAAGTGGTTAATTCTGTAAGTCTTTGAATAAACTGGCACGGGTTGTCCTCCTCATGGGAGACAGGTCTGCTTGGGGGCGCTTTGTGCATGGCCACCCTCTTAAAAGGGAGTAAGGTGTCTGGCAATAAATAGATAAGTAAACGGATCAATTTAGAGTTATTTTTATTTAACTTCTTACCTATATAATGTATACTACAGTATTTTTCATTTAGATGTGAAATGTTTATATATACTGTATATACTGTATATATATATATATAGTTACTATATATATTTTTTTTTGTTATGTGGATGAGGGAGACAAAAGGCAAAACTGCTGTGACGAGTCCCTCCCCCAGAGTTGAAAGAGTGACAGGGCCCAAATGTCTGGACAAACAGAGTTTGAAGCAACTTAAATCATAGGATGAGGGAAAGATGAATTCAGGGAGAGAGTTCCAAAGCTCAACTGTTGAATAGAAAAAAGATTGCGAGTATCGTTTCACTCTTGAGTTGGAGAGTTGCACAGAGTAGGGGTGGGATTGTGTTACAAGACGGGTACTACGTACCCTACGTAGAGGAGGTGGTTTACACTGAGAGAGCTCTGAGGAACACTGATTATTGTAGTAGCGATAGAATAGCGAGAGAGATGCAACATTGCGGAGAAGAGAAAGAGATTGCAGAGAGTCGGTGAGTGGACAGGAGTTAACCCGGCAGCTGCAGGGAGACTCTTAAGAGGTTTTACTGGGCGACTGCGGGGAGACTCTTAAGATCCTAGGCCTAAAAAAAAACTTTTAAAAGGCCCCAGTAGCACTTTTTTCCCCTCCATACCTCATATAACTTTTCTACATCTGTCAAAGTCCCCCCCCCCCCCTTTCAATTATCACCTATTTTCCCTGCTATTCCCTTATTCATTGGTATATTTTCGTGCTAACATCTGCAAGCCGGTTGCAGGGAGTGGTTATGCGAGTAGCGAGTGTGTTAGGTAAGGTACAGGGTGGGGTGAGACTCTCAGTCATGCTCAAGAGCTCACGAGAGGTGGGGTCGCCTTGCTCTGCTCCATATTTCATGAATGGGCCGCTCCGTATTTATTCGCGATTTTGACCATGCAAACACTATTCCCACTTGTTTTATTGTTGTTACAGGTTACTATCTTCATATTAAACGTAAAATAGGCGCATATGGATAAGTATTAATTATATTTATGGTAAATTAACGATTTTAGCGAGGAATGCATCGATATACCTGCACACAGGAGTATGGTGTATACTACAGGGGCTGCGCAGCTGAGAGGTTAATGATACAAAAGGCTTTCCTTTCTAATTTGTCTAGAAGTGCTGTGTGAGAGGATCCTCCCCACACATGTGAACAATACTCAATACAAGGACGCTCTGTGCCCCTGTACAGAACAAGAAGCTGTGCAAGGGTAAAGAACCCCTTGAGGCGATTGAGCAAACCCAACTTCTGGGAGGCCGCCTTTGCAAGACTGGTAATATGGTCCTTCCAAGAGAGAGCAGAAGAAAATGAGACACAGAAAATACTGATAGAAGATGAAGGGTTGATTTTTGTATTGTTGAAGTATAAGGGATAGTCCTCTGGGAGTTCACGACAGGTAGACAGGTAGAAAGTGGGCTTTGGAAGCATTAAAGGCAACAAGGTTTTCTATGAAATTACGGGTGCCCAACCCCGAAAGGGATTGAAATAGGGGACCTATCCCCCCGCCAAAGGCGGCTTTCTAGGGCCTTTCCTAGCTGTTGCTGAGAGGATTGGGTTCTAGTCATGTGGTGATGGGCTGGTCTATCAGAGAGAACTGAACGATCTTTGCCATACCCATAGCTTACTCTGACTTTTCCTTTTACTTATATATTTTCTAGATCTCAAGTTACGGCGTCTCTTCCGTGGATTGACCTCCCAATCTACCAAGATTGGAAGCCAAAGCGTCACATTTTTCCTTTGCCCCTCAACTTTCTCTTCATAATTGCTGAGGGGCACAGGGCCCTGGGTGGGGCTTTGGTTTCCCGGACGTTTCCGCACCCTCCTCAGCTCCCCGTCATGGAGTGGCTTCGGTCACCCAGGCTTCATTGTGGTCGGCAGGGAGGGTTCTGTGGGGGCACTCAGTTATGGCCTTGGCCTTGCTCGGGGCCTTGGGGCTGTTCGACCAGGCAGCTTGGGGAACAGCAACAACAACAACAAGGTTTTCTCTTCCCCAATTTGAAATAGTAGATGGATCAAAAGATAAGTGTTGTATGGCTTCAATACGTTTGTTTTGAGAAATTGCTTGCTGGGGCGTTCAGGAATACTAATTGAATAGTGTACGGTAGAGTCGTCTGCATATGAAGGGATAAGACTGGAACTATGGTTGAAAAGATAATTTATGAAAAATAGAAAGAGAAAGGGAGAGAGGACAGAACCCTGAGGAATACCGGAGCTGATAGAACGAGGAAGTGAATGATAGCCGTCCACAACTGCAGCTATGGAATGGCCGGAAAGGAAATTAGATGCAAAAAACAGATGGAGCGATAGAAATTGAACCGAAGGAGGGTAGTTTAGAAATTAAAGATTTGTGCCAGACTCTATCGAAGGCCTTCATTATGTCTAGCGCAATAGAAAAGGTCTTACCGAAGTCCCGAAAGGATGGAACACCAAGAGTTAGTTGGATATGAAAGAAGATGACCAGTTGAGTGACCCTTAAGAAAGCCATGCTGCCGATCTGAGAGTAGATTATGAGAAGATAAATGCTTAAGAAATTTTGAAGTAAGAATAGTTAAACAATATTTAGAGATACAAAAAACGAGAGCAATTGGACGATAGTTGGATGGTTGAAAGCGGTCACCCTTCTTTGGGACAGGTTGAACGAGAGCAAACTTCCAGCAAGAAGGGAAGACGTTAGAGCAGAGACAGAGATGAAAGAGTTTGCTTAGGCAGGGAGTCAGTACGGAAGCAGTTTTTTAGTACAACAGGAGGAACACTATCCAGACAGTACGCCTTCTTAGTATTAAGACCAGAGAGGGTAGAAAGTATATCTTTAGAAGAGATTAGGATATTAGGCATAAGTAGGAGAGAGGGAGGAATAGTACTGGAATCATCCAAGGTGGAGTTTCTAGCAAAAGTTTGAATGAAGAATTCAGCTTTGCCAGAGGAAGAAGTGATGATTATACCATATCAGAGTGGAAAATGGGAGGGAAAGAAGAGGAAGAAGAATTGTTGGAGAGGTTTTTGGCTAGATGGCAGAAAGCTTGGGAAGAGCTAGAATTGGATAGTTCAGTTAATTTATAATTGATGAAAGAGTGCTTGCCAAGTCAAAAAACAGATTTAGCTTGATTCCGTGCAGAAACATAGAAAGAATGAGATTCTTGAGTTTTAAGGCATCGGTACCGTTAGAATGCTTCCTCCTTATTGCAGACAGCAGTAGAACAAGCGGGAGTAAAACAAGATTTGTTTTCATTAGACTGAGAGAAAGAAAATGGAATGTATGCCTTCATACCCGAGACGATTACCTCGGTAATGCGTTCAGCACTCTCCGAGGGTCCTCGGCCACGGGAGCAAAAATAATTCCATGGGAAATCAAAGAAGTATTGCCAGAGAGCCTCCCAGTTAGCAGCGCCAAAGTGCCACAAGCGTCACCGGCTGGAAGGATTGCGTGGCCATATTGGAGAGATAGGAAAGGTGACATTGATAGGTTTATGGTCGGAGGAGCCCAAAGGAGAGAAAAGATCGACAGTATAAGAAGAAGTGTAGGAGGTTAGAAACAAGTCAAGAATGTTGGGCCGATCTCCGAAGCGATCCGGGATATGGGTGGGTTGCTGAACCAATTGCTCATGGTCATTTTATGATAGAAAAGGCGAAAGCTTGTTTACCAGATTGGTCAGTAGTATGAGAGGAGAGCCATTGGCGGTGGTTAACGTTGAAATCTCCCAAGATGGAGATTTTTGAGAAGGGAGAGATGGATAGAATGTGTTCCACTTTAGAGCTTAGATAGTCAAAGAATTTGGGAACGTCTGTAGAGTTAGGGGAAAGATAGACAGCACAGGAATATTTAGTATAAGAATGACAGGATAATTTGATCCATAAAGTTGAGAATTCAGAGGAGTCGAAATCGGGAACACGAGAGCAACTGAGTTTGTTGTCCACGTATGCACAACATCCGCCGTTCGCTTGCAAACTAGGATAGAGAAAGTAGGAGGATACAGAGAAAGGGCTGCTGGCAGTTGCTTCAGACACCTGAGTTTCAGTGAGGAAAAGAAGATCAGGTTTGTAGGAGGAGAGATGGTGTTCAACAGAGGGAAAATTAGATGAGGTGTTTGTGAGAGCAAGCTGGATTACTCTCAGTGTAAAAGAGGCACAATACAAATCAGTAAGAGAGGCCAAGCAAATGAACAGGAGTTCCAGTGTCTCCTTACCATATATATATATATATATATATATATATATATATATATATATATATATGTATATGTATATACTGTATATATATATATACAGTATATTATGTGTGGGTGTATGTGCCTAATCATCATCTGTGATGAGATGTTAAAGTAATCCAATTGCAGCAGCATTTCTTTCAATGATACGATAATTATATAAAATAAAATATTAAAAATAGAAAAACAAATTAAATCAAGGCGAATAATATGAAAACAAGATACTAATAATACATGTAAAAGCTGAAGATAGTGGTGGAAAATATAATGACATATTTCAAGAAAATGTATATAGGCCAAGCTTATTGCAATAAGAACATATTTGAACAAATAAAAACAGGTATAAGTAAATGTTGTAGTTCATATAATGTTTATTAATGTAATATCGATTTGATTGATAACAGTTTCAGTTAATTTAAATAAATACATATTATTAATGTCAATAATTTAAATGCAATAAACACTCATAATGTTTTTTTTTTTTTTTTTTTTTTTACTTCAAAGGTAATAATTGTTCAGTCTAAACAAACGTTCCTAGAATTTAATGTGTGCTAATTACAAGGAAATTAAACTGTTGTTGTTGAAGATGGTGTTGGTGGTGCAATGAGGGTGGAGTGCCAGTAAGGTCAATTACCCATGATAACGCTCTTCAAATATCTAGTGCTACCGCGGCTTGAATACTGTAGCGTATTAACATCCCCATACAAAGCATGTGAAATAAATGACTTAGAGAGTGTACAAAGAAATTTCACTTCGCATATAAGTTCGGTAAAACAGCTACACTATTGGGAGCGTTTAAGAGCACTGAAACTGTACTCACTGGAGCGTAGAAGAGAACGTTACCTAATAATAAACACGTGGAAAATCGCAGAGGGCTTAGTACCAAACCTACATACCCCGATAGTCACGAAATTCAGTGATAGGAGAGGCTGGGAATGCGATATCCCCCGGATGAATAACAGGGGTGCTATGGGCTCTCTGTGAGAGGGCTGGTTATCACACAGAGGCCGCCACGGCAAGTGAGAGACATGAGGGGCGTCCCGTTAGACAACTTCAAGAGAGCCCTTGATGTCGATGTCGAACTGCAAAAAGTGCCAGACGAGCCTATTTACGCAGGGGAGCGTGCTGCCCCTTCGAACAGTCTGCTGCACCAAATCATCACCCAGAATGAGGGGCGGCGCGCTCCTTCGTGCCGCTAAAAGTGTGGCGAACTCAACACAAGTGACACAAGTAAGAGTAGGAGGGAGGCAAAGGAGTGAGGGAGTGGGAGGGAGTTAGTAGGAGTGTAGAGGAGTGGGCTGAGGTGGACAGAATGGGATGAATTGGAGGGGGAGAGTAGGTAGAGGGAGGGGTAGGAAGCGAGCATGGATGGGTGGAATAGGAGGTAGGCAGAAGAGAGGGTGGGAGGGAGACATGGGAGAAGTACTTGGAGAGAGTAGGAACAAAGCAAGAGTGTGAATCAGAAAGAATGGAGGAGAGTCGTGAGAGAGACTGAGGAGAGAGGGTGGAAGGGAATTAAGTTACGACGAATGGTAAGGGAGGAAAGGAGTATGAGGCTGATATGAGAGAGGGAGGGGGCAATGCAAATGAGTGGGAAGGAAACAGAATGGAGGAAGAGTGGGAAATTATTGAAGGTGAAGGGAGGCATAAATTAATTTGCTCCTTTGCGAGGCCTGTAGAGGTGAGTGTATGATGGAGCCAAAAGGGGGTTAGTGGTTAATGTAAGAAAAGTAAAAAGCAAAAAGGGATACATGACGTCATGAAGAGAGGAACGTTCGGAAATAGAAGAAACAATAGGAAAGAGGGGGGGGGGGGGGGGGCCGACACATTTACAATGATCAACAGCATAAATTGTTGCTGCCTCACTCACTTCCTGTGTTAGGTGATTCATTGGAGTCCACCCTGCAAGATCAACTTACAAGCAGTGTGTGTAGGTGTAGGTGGATATGTACAGTACGCTTATTTGTGTGGGTGTGGGTTCATGTGTGCGTGGATGTGTTCACCTGCTGTGTTTGTTAGGGTTGCTTAACTTTAGCTTTAGCTTGGGGACCCGGAGAGGGCTGCATACGGGCAGCATGATATGCGGGGGTTGTGCGGGGAGTTATGGAACTAATGAGAATGATGAGGATTAGGAAAAAACAAATTGGTGATCCTATTCCTAATTTTAAAACTATCAAGAGTGGGACTGTTACCTATATAGCCTACGTATGCAAACCATTACGTATATGCAATTTATCCACCCTACTCTTATGAATGAATAGCTTTCTCATACCAATATTTATTCTTTCCTACATTCTACTTGTTGAATTTATATATCTAGATTACTACATAAGGTATGGACGAAAGAACTATCTGCAATCAAATTAATACAACACTAGACATGCGTCAGTTCACGTGTTACCTACATACACATCCACAACTCCAAGTGAATGCTGTATAGTATCATCCTTTCTCCCCTTCAACATATTTGTGGATGTATTGTAAGAACACATGGAGGTGATACATGGAAATTTATAAATAATAATACGAGAACGGATATAGCAAAGGAATGATGGAGGATAGAAGGGGTCTGGATATCCAGAGGGGAATATGGAATAAAATAGTTAGATGTGAGTGGAGTGGTGTAGAATACGGAGTACCAGGCCCATGAACAGTGCAATATGGCCCGGACTCTCAAAGTTGGTCATAAAGTGACGAGTTGGTAAGAGTCTTACGACCAGTGACGAATCGTCTTATTTAATGTTTTCAACGTGAAACTTGTCCACATTTAGTCAAAACAGTCGTAGCTTACTATGCTTAGATACATCGTGTTTTTATTAGTACTGGAACAAACTATATTATATGTCAAAATACATAGGCCGTATGGGGATATTATGCCGTAAATATGTTGAGTATCCGGCTTTATAACTACGTGTCAAGTGGTTAAGAATTACCAAGTGTCAGCTGCCAGGCTGCTAATTTGTTGCGGGAAGAAGATGAATGTTTGTTGTTTGAGCCATTTTACTAGCGCTACATATGGTATATTTATGTTTTGGTTGCTAAGTCTGCACAGGAAAAGCTAATAGTTAACTGCGCTTTGTCGTTGTAATTATGACCATGTTATTGTACTTTTAGTACATGCTATTACCTTTACACAAATATTAAATTTGTTTAGGTTAATTAAGCTGGAAACTGTCGGTACTGCCATAAGTTCGCAACGCCTCAGCTAGTCACAACAAATAACAGATCGCAAGTAGGAATGTGGTACTTTGAGTTTGAAGGTTGAACACTGTGGACGTCTTCCCTTTGAACTCCGCCGGCCACGATTGTTAGCCGCTGGGGAGGGAGTTCTTGTGTAATGGGCCGTTTAGGCAGAGAGAGAGAAAACAGTAAAACTAATAGATTGAGAGTGAGCGAATGAGCGTGAGTGAGTGTGTGAGTGTGAGTAAGAAAGAGTGAGAGTGAGTGAGAGAGTGAGACAGAGGGGGAGTGTGTGTGTGTATTATACAGTATATAATAGGACGCACAACTAGTTTGGGAGTATTTGTGGATGCTAATTATGTCTATTCACATAGTGTGCTACTTCGTTTTTGCAAGTACAAGAGAGATAAGGTAGCAAATTTACTTGTGCATTCAAAAGTACACTTACATGTATATTATCAAGTAAGAGTTGACATAGGAACCCATAGTAACATCCCCCTATTTCTCAACCCACTCAACAGACATTAACTTAAGAAGGTAGGTCTTATTTATTGGTTTATTTATGTATTATTGTTTTGATTTCCTCTCAAGACCTTCATCAAGCTTTAAAAATAACACCCTCAAGAACCCCCTTCGAGATACATCTGTACGTTTTTCGGTAGAAACATGTCCCGGCTAAAGGCCAGTTCCTCGTAAATTACAGGCTTGCTATCGCTCGCCAGGAGAAGACATCGACACCTAAATGGCACAAAAGGTTTTACTATTAACAAAGAAATGAGACGAAACGTCTTAAAATCGAGAACTAATGATGCGAACGTCTTAAAATCTCAAAACTAATGGTGCTAATCATAAGGGAGAAGGGGGTCCAGAAAAAGCCAGTTACTCCCCCTTAAAGAACACACACGTTAATGCGTTGTAGGTGCATCCCCTTCAGCAACAGATGCAGTTGTGAAGCATTAAAGAAGATTACAAATTAATGATCACCTTTATATAGGTGTTAACATGACCAGAAGGCCGCTTAACAAGTCGTGTATCGCCTGGGTGTTGATGAGTAGCTTTTGCTTCTAGACCTGCTGTGTGAAATAATTACCAGTCAATTGATTGTCCTTTGTGATGTTTTAGCTGCAAATTTAAACTCAACCTTCTTGATTGTAAACAATAAAACATAACACGAAACAGAAAAGCAAGAAAGAGGTAAGCTACACTAAGAAGGAAAAATAATTAAAAATGCATGGGACTCACATTAGTATATAGTTTTTTTAAATAGCGAACACAATATTGTTTCGCATTGGTTTGGTAATTGGAAATATGAACTAATATTTATTATATATATACTGTGTTCGAATCCTGATCAGTAAAGACAGTTATATATTTGCACAGATATGTGAATGTGTGATATATAATACAAAATCAGCTAACTTCAATGTTAACCGGCACAAATTAATTACAGAGACAGGGATTAAGTTTTAGATATCATTGAATGGATTCGAAATTTGAGTTTATACTTAGTTGATGAATTAATAATAGACTGTAAATACCCCCCCCCCCTCTCTCTCTCTCTCTCTCTCTCTCTCTCTCTCTCTCTCTCTCTCTCTTTCTCTCTCTCTCTCTCATTATATATATATATATATATATATGTAATTGCGAGAAATGCACATCTACTATATATTAAGGAGAAGGGAAATCTTACTTGGAGAATGTATTTCACTACACAAGTCGTAGGATCCATATTTCAGGATACCATACAGGGAATTTTAAAAGTACCACCACACAATTCGAGTGTAAGTGATTTCATTAAATTATCGGCCAGTCAAACACAAGAGTCGTTAATATCAACTATATCCCACAAATACATATGAGCTACTAAATCTGTTTATACTCCCAGTCGGACTCGAACCACCGTCAGTCAGAACGAGTGTCCACCACGCTATATTGTTGCAAAACGTTTCGACCTACCATATGTCATCTTCATTGAACTCCAAAATGTGAGAAAAGGTATCTAAAATTATTTATCAACTTTAAAAGTATGAGTCTTAAAATACTAGAGACAAAAAACAGATGGAAATAATCGTATGTTAGAGTTCCTTTGCATACATAAAAAATGAAACCAACTCAATACAATGATCAATCAGCTGCTCCACTTAATATACCCTAAATATCCATGCATCTCCCTAGTCCCCCCCCCCCCCTCACCATTTCAATTTTGTTTTTTTGTCTCTAGTATTTTACCCCTGGGGATAAGGGAATAGAATATGCCCCATGTGCGTGCCTCCTGCGTGTCGTAAAAGGCGACTCTCTCTCTCTCTCTCTCTCTCTCTCTCTCTCTCTCTCTTTCATTATATATATATATATATATATATATATATATTAGGAGGAGGCTGTAGGCACCAGCCGAACAGGGCGGTACTCCAGGGGAGTGCTAGGTGACTGATAAGGAGAGCTGGAACTGATGTTTCACCCTCTGGCTTCTCTAGTTGATCCGTTCTGTGCCTCATCTAAATTGAGGGCACCCCCAGCCTGCCCTCCAAACCACCTTATCCTATCAGTACATTATATTATAAACACCTTACTTACTACACTATCTTTTCCAAAACAAAATATGACATGATCACACCCGCCTCGTCTCGGAGTCCCCATGGGGGGGGGGGGGATGGGGCTCCAGATTTGCCCCTGTCAGTTTGCCCCTGGACACGACTCCCCCAAATGCCCTGGACCACTACCTTCTACTCTTACTATAGATTTCTGAAATATTCGTGGCCTTTCCTCTAACTTCCATTCTGTTGAACACCACCTCTCCCCTTCTCTGTATCCTCCTACTATCTCTATCCTCAGTTTAAAGCCAACGGTGGATGTTGCGTGTATGTGCGCAACAATCTCGCTTTCGCTCGTGTTCCCAACTTAGACTCTGCTGAATTCGCAACTCTCTGGATAAAGCTTTCTTGTCACTCTCAAACTAAATATTTCTGCACTGTTTATCTCTCCCCTAATTCCACTGACTATCCAAAATTCTTTGACTATCTAACTTCTAAAGTGGAACACATTCTATCCATCTCTACTTTCTCAGAAATCTCCATCCTAGGATATTTCAACGTTCACCACCACCAATGGCTCTCCTCTGTTTCCACTGACCAACCTGGTGAACAAGCCTACATTTTTTCTATCCTAAATGACCTAGAGCAGTTAGTCCAGCAACCCACCCGTATCCTGGATCGCTTCCGAGATAGGCCCAATATTCTTGACTTATTTCTAACCACTAACCCTTCTGCTTATACTATATATCTTTTCTCCCCTTTGGGCTCCTCCGACCATAAACAAATATATGTCACCTGTCCTATCTCTCCAGTAAGGCCACCAGATCCACGCAACTGGCGGCGCTTGTGGCACTTTGGCACTGCTGACTAGGAGGCCCTTTGGCAGTACTTCTTTGATTTCCCTTGGAATTACTTTTGCTTCAGTGGCCGGGGACCCTCGGAGACTGCTGAACGCATTACCGAAGTAATCCTCTTGGGCATGGAAGCGTACATTCCATTTTTTTTTTCTTAGTTTAATGCAAAAAAATCTTGGTTTACTAACGCTTGTTCTACTGCTGTCCACAAAAATAATAATAAATGCACTGAACTATCCAACTCTAGCTCTTCCCAATCTTTCTGGCATCTAGCCAAAAACCTCTCCAACAATTTTTCTTCCTCGTCTTTCCCTCCCCTTTTCCATTCAAATGACACAACCATCACTTCTTCCTCTGACAAAGCTGAACTTTTTACTAAATTTTTTGCTAGAAACTCCACTTTGGATTATTTCGGTGCTATTCCTCCCTCTCCACCGACGATGTTCCTCCTGTTGTACTCAAAGACAGTGCTTCGGTGCTGACTCCCTGCCTAGGCAAACTCTTTCGTCTCTGTCTCTCCTCTAACATCTTCCCTTCTTGCTGGAAGTTTGCTCTCATTCAACCAGTCCCAGGGTGACCGCTCTCAACCCTCCAACTATCGTCCAATTGCTCTCATCTCTTGTATCTCTAAAGATTTTGAAACTATTCTTGCATCCAAATTTCTTAAGCATTTCTCTTCTCATAATCTACTCTCAGATCGCCAGTATCGCTTTCTTATGGGTCGCTCTACTGGTGATCTTCTTTCATATCTTACTAACTCTTGGTCATCCTCCTTTTGGAACTTCGGTGAGACCTTTTCTATTGCACTAGACATATCGAAGGCCTTCGATAGAGTCTGGCACAAATCTTTAATTTCTAAACTACCCTCCTTCGGTTTCTATCCCTCTATCTGTGCCTTTATCTCTAATTTCCTTTCCGGCTGTTCCATAACTGCGGCTATAGATGGCCATCGCTCACTTCCTCATCCTATCAACTCTGGTGTTCCCAAGGGCTCTGTCCTATCTCCCATTTTCTTTCTAATTTTCATAAATGATCTTCTCAACTGTACTTCCAGTCCCATCCATTCATACTCAGACGACTCTACCTTACACTACTCAATTAGTTTTTCTGAACGCCGCAGCCAGCAATCCCTCAAATACAAACGTAGCCTAATAAAGCCATGCAACACTTAGAAAATAGCATCCTTATCAACAATTCGATTTTGATTTAATCAAATGGGCAATCTTGCATTTTAGCTATGCATCCATTCAACAATAGTTGAACTAAACTAAGTTTGTTACAGTATATCAACAATGTAAGCCTCCCTATAAGTTCGTCCTTCACTACAAATATAATTACAAGCTAAATCACCCACTTTCTCTACAACCGCATTACCATATATCTACCATACCACCCAATTTTCCAACATACACTATTACATTTAGTACCATTTAGTACCATATATAATATATATATACCGTATATATATATATATATATATATATATATATATATATATATATATATATATATATATGTATATATATATATATATACCGGTATATATATATATATAAAATACATTTATCCATAAATCTACCATATACACATTGGTTTGACTAATTCATAATTATATATTCTTCAGCCGTCAAAGATTTTTGTTTTTGTCAATATTTTGTAATAAACCAAACAAATAAAAATATTTATTTGATATCAACCGTTATAGAAACACACACACTTATATATATAATATCAATAAATATCATTAAACACTTTTCGACACCATTAGAAATATATTACATAACATTCAACCAACGCACTTTCTCAAAGTCGATTCCATGTTTGAATCAGCATCTCTCCCAACCACCACATATCCCTACCACCAACCACACTTCCCTAGCCACCTCCTCTATCTGTTCTCCTCCACTCACCTACTCATTACTCCTGCACCACTCCCTCCTCTTGCTCACCCACCGTTAAATCTGCCTCAACCGCCAACCGCCACCATAAACCACAAACAACCAGCTGTATAATGCCAGCAAAGTATAATTATGGAGAATGTTTAACACTAGTACACAACTTTTCAACTATTACCACTTGCGTTAAACATGTCACACACACATTCCAAGACTGTTCTGTAGAGTTCATACTTTGCGGGAGGGGATCATTATAAGTTATGTTCTCGTCTACGTATGTTAGTTTCTAAGTCCGAATGCGGCTACAACGCGTTAAAATAGATAATGTGACAGGAGAGAAAATCAAAATGTTTGGCTAAACCTAACCAAATGTAACTCAACCTTACCTAGACCAATATTTAACCAAACCTAATATAATCTACTCCAAATAAGTTTTACCTGATTGCTAACTTAACTTAAAAGTAGACACTTAAGTTAAGTTAGGTTGGGTTTAGTTGGGTTAGGTTATATAAGCTTAGATTATGTTGGGTAGGTTATGTAGCTCAAAGGTAGAACATCGTATGGTGAGTTACGTTAGACTACCATTGATTAGCTTAAATAATACCATGCAAGTTAGAATTTATCTGTCTATCTATCTATCTATCTATTGCCAGACGCCGTGATCCCCGAAGGTGTGGCCACGAACGAAACGGCCCCATGCACCTCTGTCCACATTCAGTCGACGCCCCTCCTCCCATGCAGCACCGCCTTCACTCATATACTGTACTTCTTAACTCCATCCTTCCCCCTCTCACTCGGTCTACATCTCCCTCTCTGTCCTTCCACCTCACTCTCATACACTATCTTAGTCATTATCTCGCTTCTCATACGTTCCACATGGCCGAACAGATAGTTGATATTGAGAGTTTCGTTCTGTGGAAGTTTTCAAAGATCTCAATGAACAATTTCCGGTGGTGAGACTAACGTATGTAACACATGGCTGTAGTAATCATGTGTTGTTTATTGTTTCGTAAATGGTCAAATAGACGTCAATATTGACGATAATTTATTATCTGACATTTCGTTGGTAGAGATAATTAGTATTTAATGGAGCGTAACCAGATTTCTATTTATTGACATTGATAATACCTGATACCTTCACTGCACCTCAGTGTGCAGTGAACCCATAGTTTTAATTTGATTTGCTACGTTAAGTTTGGAGAAGTATATGAAGAATATTCAGTTCTGCTGAAATGGCAGTATAATTATGTGAATGTAACTAAAAATAACATTTGTAAATTACATAGTGAAACTGTATCAAACTCATTTGTAATACCTACTTTTATGGGTTCGCTATTGTTGGGATCAAACCCCAAGCCCGAATGTGAAGTCTATGCTATTTATTGGTAACCCTGAAATGTCTTTATTCTATAGCATCTCACATTTTTCATTTTAAATATAATGTTCACATGTATTTATATCAATACACACAATTACATCTGCTTGTTAAAATGCTATGATATTCCAGAGCCATGCGAACTTCTGTTTACACCTAAACGTGAAATTGAACACCTGACCTAAAGCATGAGCCAAGTAGATTAATAAACAATGACGTAATACCTCTATGACTCAACTTACAACTCATAATAATCTCAGCACCGCCCATGATTCCATTTGTCTCACATGCCACATACTCCAAGGTGTTTTGGACCCCCCTTACCTCGGTAAAGGTCCCCACGACTTTCTTTATCCACACTGATACACACAATAACCACCTTTGCTAGGCATTATTTCTTGTCATAGCTTCGTAACCCACTATGTTTAGAAAACATCATGTCGAATGACGTAAGGCATCTTAACCACAACATAAACATTTTGGCCTCCATAATTTGCTCCCTGAATTACCCTATACACCAATGTCCTTCAGAGGACCTCACATTGCAACCCATCATAACCTCTACAGCTAGGCAGAGCGTTATGCCATAATCCACCATAACCTCCATTACTATCAAACCCTATAATGAATCCCACCCCAACTACCGCGACCACCCATGACCTTTAGAACCCACCCTGTAACCCACTCTCTACACAAGACACCCACGCATCCACCTTCACCCAGACATGCCAAGTATGAAATTTATTTGCAAAATTCCCTTTATGAATTATATCTTCATTCTACGAGTGACTTTACAAACTCCCTGTGCACTAGTCGAACATGAAAAGTCCTTAGCATCAAAGTCAGCAATCAAGAAAATACATCTCAAGGGTACTTATAAATGTAATAAATAGTAAAATTAGACAGCAGGGATCTATGGGATGTGGCGTGAGTGAACAGACCTAGCCTTGAGCGAGCTAATATATGTGGTTGCCAGCCTGCTAGTACCTTATGCGTCATAGGGCGGCACTTTAACCTTACATGGACAAGACTCGCCCTCTGCCTGGGGGTTTGAGAGGGACGAGAGAATATGGAAGGGGAGAGGAAGGAACAGGGTTAACCCTTTCAGTAGATGACATAATTTTCATACAATTTTGGCTAACACAAGGACCCCAATGGAAATACGCCTAACGGCCTTATTGGGATATAATAGTTTGAATTATGCAAAGCTGGTACATGTCATATTTGACACATATTATGTTGTACTAACATTGTAAAATGTTAACTCAATACAAATTATTGTTATTATTATTAAGGGCTTTTATTCAGATTAAATGTTTTGTTTATTTGCCAAGGGATATATATTTGTCACAATATATTTGTCTATGCATTTACAACGCAATTATATTCAGGCCAACATTTACCGTCTTTAACCAACTTAGTAAAACCTTTGATAGTGAAAGGGTTATTACCATTTCACCACCAGAGTGGCGGGACGCAAATGAGAATTGGTACACAGTTCATTGATACTAATTGAGTTAAGAGAAAAATGTATTCTGGGGATCCATTCATGAGGAATGCGAGGACATTAACGAAGAGAGATAGAGAGAGTTGTGGAGTATTTGATAAAGAGTAGTTTAGAATATGACTCAAAATTACAGTAATATGAGCTGAATTTGTGCTCATGCGATCGATATCTCGTCGATACAGAGCACTTAACTAACGAAGGTTGATGTAATTATGGGTTTACTATTAGAATATATATATATATATATATATATATATATATATATATACACACAATATATATACAGTACACGCACAATTACAATCGCTGTAGATCGCTGTACAACCCCAAAAACACTGACACACTTTCGATGGACGCTGCACTGTTAAGAAGTCAAGTTAAGAAGTTAAGATATTTTGCAGTTCAAGACTCTTGTCTGAGTTGCAGCATTCGTATTATACAAAATGCAGAGGTTTTGTACCTCTGTATAAATATATACAATAATTAAATTAATTTTTACTTTGATCACATTTAAATGGGAGAATCTTTATGGAATGAGTAACTAAATATGAATGAGTGTTCACACTCCCAATTAAATTTGCCTGCAGAGTGAATAATTGTCATACAAGCAGTGATAATACTGCCTCTATACCGTAATCTCCAAAATATTTTTGTTTGTACTGTTCTACTTAGTACCGCCACGGGATCCACATGGTGTTAGGTGTATTTCTTTAGAAAGATAAGCTTTACATGATACAATCTAATTTCATAATAATGACTGAATTATTTTAAAAATCAATTAAATTCAAAGATATAAATATATATATACATATATATATATATATATGTATATAAATATATATATATATATATATATATATATATATATATATATATATATATATATATATATTATATATATATATATATATATATGAGCTAGGAGCTCTTCCTCGATGGTACCCATGAAAAAGTTCGCAAAAAGAACTCCTAGGGGGCTGCCCATCGCCACACCGTCTATCTGCTTGTACATGTTGCCCCGGGGGCAAAGGAAGGGGGCCTCCTTGGTACATAGCTCCAGTAGTGTTTTCAGGGCCTTCTCCGGGATGTCCAGTGTAGGTGTATCAGGGCAATGATAAATTCGACGTAGAATCATGTCAATGGTCCTATCCACTGGCACGTTGGTGAACAGGCTTTCTACGTCGAGAGAGGCGATTGTGTGGTTGTTGTTACGGGGGGCGTCTCGTAAAATTTCCAAGAAATCGTGGGCTGAGTTAAGGTTGAATTGGCTGGGCACGTAGGGGGTGAGGAGGTTGTTCAGGGCCTTGGCGATCTGGTAGGTGGCAGTGGGGATCTGGGAGATGATGGGGCGGAGGGGGTTCCCTGGTTTGTGTGTTTTGATGGTTCCGTACGCATAACCAGGGGTGTACCCCCTTTCTCTCTCCTAGTTAACCCTTCCACCAATAGCAGACTTTTGCCCCCTGTTTTCCGCCTCCTCTGATCCTCCACCCTCTATATATACCCTCCCTGTTTACCTTTTATATCATTCTTTCCTTACTTGATAATGCTGGTTGTCCAGTGAAACGCGTCGTATATCCTGTATTTTCATGTACTTTTATGTAACCCTGTACCACCATGAATTTTGCTCATCTCCTTCATCTACTTCCTGCCACCCAGCGAAAACTCATCAGAGACCTGGAAACTTTGAATAATAAAATTTCCAACGCAGAAATTGCCATTTCTTTCAACCTCGTATGTATTAAAGAAAATTTATTACCTGGCTTTACCAACATATATATATATATATATATATATATATATATATATAGAGAGAGAGATATATATATACCGGTATATATATATATATACCTGTATATATATATATATATATATATATATATATATATATATATATATATATATATATATATATATATATATTATATCATAGATAACAGGAGAACTGGATTTGACACGGGCAGCGTAGTCGACCTGCAGCTGCAGTAACGGACCCAACTCTGTTTAGTTGAAGTGGTGCTCTTTGTTTAGATTTTGTGAAGTATTATCATTTTGTAATTATTAAAAATGCAAAATGCTTTGAAAGTGTCCATTTTGTAGGCGTTTTTAGTGCTAGTTAATACGAATATCCATATTACTAAGCTGTTGTGGTGAGCTATGTAGGGCAGGTTTCTCGATTCCCAAAATCACCACAGGTATAATATAGCTGTTGAAGTACATACAGTAAGGTAAACAATGTATAAAATATTAGAGTATTATTAGACAATAAGGATAAGTCACTGGAATAACAAAAAACGTAAACAAATACGAAATAACTGTGCCACCAAACATCTCGCTTCCCGCACCCTGCACACCTCATTGTTTATGTTTAAAACTTTACACTCCCAGAGTGTGGCCGACTCTGCTGAACTGCGCATTATTTTCAGTGATTTATCGTGTTTAAGTGGTTTCATGTTCCTCTGATTTAACACAACAATGGCAGATTGTACAAGTGATGAGAATGTGAGTAACTGGTAGCCTGTAGTTACTCCAGCTGGCCTTCAATCAGCGGAAAAAGGAAGCGTTTCGTCTTTTTATCAGGGCTAGGCTAAAACAAATTATATTCCTTTTTGGATTCCAAGTGTTTCTAGTAGCCGAACTCCAGTGATGGCAGCGATGCTGTCGATCCCACATACTATCCTAAAAGTGGTGAAAGGCATAATGATGACAGTGATGAAGGCACCATGGATAAATGGAAGGGATGTGGAAGCAGTTAGCTGAAACAGTAGTGACACCTGAGACAGTTTAATTTGACACCAACAATAATGCTGGATCTTGTAAAATAACTTAGCGTACTTACGAATATTTGATTAATCTTTATAATAGGCTAAGCTTTCCATGAAAATCTATGGTATTTTTTTTAAATATCTAGGCTATGTGAAAATTTAACACCTAACACAATTCTTTGATCGGCTAGGCTACCCATAACAGTAATAGCAGCAGTAACACTCCACACCTATTAAACGAAACGCTTGCAAAATACAGAAAGAGTAACCCATCCTATTTATAGAATGGTTTATTTGTAGGTGCATTTCAAGGTTTTAATAGTTTTGGGAAGGATGTAGTTTCCGGGTGTACGGTTGTCATGTTGTGCGCTCGCACTTACGTTCCCGTCTATTTCGACACTATATTTTCTGCTATTTGCCCCTGTCATTACTGCATGAATATTAGGTTAGGTTAGGTTAGGTTGTTTGGTTAGGCTAATGAATTTTTATATCCAAAGGCATCCGCATAGTTTAAACAAGGTGGCGGTACACCCGGTAACTACATTCTTGCCATAGTTTTTAAGGTACCGTCAACTGGGGTGAATTCGGACATTATCGCAAACAAATTTGATGATGTTGATTATGATTTTTGCGATAATGTCCGAATTCACCCCGTGTCCGAATTCACCCCAGTTGACGGTACCCTAATTATAGGGAAAAGGGTCGCACCCTTATTTTTCATGTTTTATTCCTCCAGATTTTGAGAAATGAGTGTTTTCATGGGTTTAGTTAACAGTTACCAGTACCTATATTTCCAATGTGGGGCACAGGATGGGTTGAGGGGGGGCGAAGCCCCCCATGACTTATTGAAATCATCATCTGTGTTACCAGCAGGGGGTAAATATCGATTATACTCCATACTGAAGAAGTTTGTAAATAGTAAGGATATCCGAAGGAGCTCTGAGTGATAGGACTTTTTTCGGGATGGATGTAGTTACCGGGTGTACCACTACCGGCATACAACATAAATCATATATAAATACTTATAATAAAATAAATACTTATAAATCTATAATACCGGTACTAGGTTAGGTTAGGTTAGGTTGTTTGGTTAGAGTAATGTATTTTTGTATCCAAAGGCAGTCAAAATAGACGGGAACATGATGGTGAGCGTCCACGTAGTGTAAACAAGACGGGCGGTACACCAGGTAACTACATTCTTGCCCTTTTTTCCACTAATATCGTGTTATATAAATATGATCAAAATTATTCTTCCACAGTGGATTATACATGAGTACAGTATAAGGATTCCATAGACCTGCATTGTCCCTAATAAATGATTTATAATAAGGCGGCGGCGAGCCTTTTCTAAATAATTATCGTTTTTAGCCCTTCCGGCCCGGGCAGCATTTTAAAATGACACCGCGGCAGCTGGACAGGAGCCCGGGCAGCATTTTAAAATCCGTAAGCTTGAAAGCCTATTAAGCTTGTTTTGAAAGCCACGCGTCCGACATATGTAAACAAAGCCTGTCAGAGGCAACGCGCGCACTTCCAAAATCAAGCAGACGTCAGAGCTTTGTTGTTTTGTGGTCTGCTTAAACAGATTTAGTCTTGAAAAGTGTGTCATATTGCTAAAATCGCGGCAAAATGCGCTCCACGCCCACGGAAATCGTCATCACATCTGAACCAGTTGACTTAGAGAGCTCTACTCAACGCCAGTCTACAAATTGGAAACAACAGTACGTTTAGAGATGCGTGGGAAGTTTTTAGCAGTTAAAATAATATTTTGAAGCTATTTTCTTCTAGTTTTTGGCTGAATACCGGTACATTTAATTTCATTCAGACACTTGCATAATCATTCAGGAGTGCCTGAATGAGCCCTAATATGGCGGAAATATGGCCGCAGCCAAAGTGTTAAGGAAACGGACCACAGCAATTTTAATTTATTTCTTAATTTTTTTGGATTGTTTTTTTTTAGGTTTATAATCTTTCTATAATAATGATTATTACTGGAAATTAGTTTTGTTTTAGTCTTATGTTATTTAAAAAACCCTACTACTGATGTGCGGACAGCAGCAGGGGTATGGTGGCGACAACTCTTATGTTAGTTTAGGTTGTCAGGTTAGGTTAATGCTTCCATTGATAATGCGACTCGGCTAGGCTGCACTTGCGGCGGAACGTAAACAAACCCACCTCCAATTTTGGGAGACTTTAACTTGAAATAACTAAATATTAGAGGTGTGGGTCTATACAAGAAGGCTTCTTCATACTCCCCCACTAATTACGATTAGGTAAGCACCCGCTTCCTCCTCCGACGACAATAGTGTTACTAACCTTACCTGACAACCATAACTAACTTGGGGGCTGCCGCCCCCAGATCCTCATTGCTCCTAAAGATGATGTAAAAGACGTCAAATAACTAAATATTACTGCGGGAGAGTGACAAACAAACCCAAAATTGCACATCGTAAGAAAATGGGTCAACAGAAAACGGTGAGGTGCGAGGTTAAACTACTCGTCGGCGATAGCGTCGATGGACGTCTTCAAATATTGTTTAAACATAGTAAATATTGCTAAAAACTCCTAAAACTTTGAAATGCACACATAAATATATCATACTTTAAGTAGGATCACTTTATCTTTCTGCATTATGTAAGCGCTTTTTTTAGTATGCAGGGAGTGTTACTGCTAATATTACTATGGCCAGAACCGGGTGCTCCCACAAAGTCCTCAAAGAAATGTTCCCTGGAACGTTCGGCAACTAGGGGCAACAAGTGTGGTGCCTGTGCTGACCTGCTGGTCGACAGAGAGGCTGCACCTTTGGAAGCCAGGTTTGAAGAGAACCATGGCGAGCAGGTGGAGGCCATTTACAGGTCCTTCACGGAGCTGTTGGACCATGGCAAGCTCCTGGCTCCATCCTCCACTGCCATTACTGTCACGATTGACATCTGTCATATCTGGAGGTTCCTGGTGATGGAGGAGACCAACCGGCACAAGCTGCTACAGTGTGCCCTGCCCAGGAAGGTGTTCATGGAGCTGGTGAGCACCCTGGGAAGCGAGAACGCCCAGCTGACCGGGGCCTCCTGTTCTGAGGGACACAGCTTGGTGGACAAGCTCATGCGACAAATGGCTGGCGCCCTTTTCAATCTGTTTGCCGGCAACATGGTGCGCGACATCAACTGTAATGTCCACGCCAAGTGCAATCCTGGTGCTGCCACAGGGGCTGACACAAGGTCACAAAATGACGACAATAGGCGCAAGCTCACAGGTGTGAAAAAGAGCTGTGTAAGTGGACTGTCAAAGCTATGTACAGTGATCTATTTGAAGAGTGATATAAAATTAGTATTTTTGTGTACATTGGCTTGCGTTTGTAAATCTGTCGACTAGAAATATAACTGTGTATGCTTGAGATTGTACTTATATAGCCAGCTGTTATTATACAAATTCTCATGTTTGACTTGTATATTCCAGCGGTGCAAAGAAACAAGAGGACGGATTTAGATACCGCTTTCAGACATTAATATAGACATTGAATTAGCTGACTTCACCGTGAGTTTCATCAATTTATGTGTTATGAGCCGAGATTTTGAGGATTGAAGTTAAAGGTCCATTTTCCAGCTTTGGGTCCCTTACTGCAAAGTGGCCATTTTCGTGTCAAGTCCAGTTCTCCTGTTATCTGTGATTATATATATATATATATATATATATATATATATATATATATATATATATATATATATATATATATATATATATACTATTTGATAGCACACACACGACTAGCGATATGAGTACCACAGTCAAAATTGAATAAATTTAATGTAAAGGTAAATAATAAAATTCAACCGAAATGATAGAGAAGTCAGGGGTTCGGTGGCACAGGTGTAGATAATGAAGCTGTGGTAAGGCATGTGGGCATCTCAGCCGTTTATTGAGGGTCACGCAAACAATTCACAGTGGTGAAAATGTACCCGTATGTGGTGCCGTAATCAACATTTTCACAAACAGGCGTTTTATTCTGTCTTATTTCAATGGCAAATTTGTTATGTTTGTAATATTGCAGGGCTCTTTATTGTGACGTCGACAATTATTATAGGTGTAAATTTGACTATGTGTGGTTGTAATCTCATTAATTAAGGAGAGAAGTTTTGTTTATTTTTTCCCCAAGACTTCCATCAAGCTTAAAAAAGATGCCCCAAGTACCCCCCCCCCCCCCCCCCCCCCGATCGAGATAAAGTTGTGCATTTTTCTATATAATTAATGCCCCGGCCGAAGGTTGGTTCTTCCTAAATTGCAATTTTATTTTCGCTTGCCAGGAATTATTCGACACCATAATGGCACATAAGGTCTTCAAAATGGCAAATACATGGGGTGAAAGGTCTTGAAATAACAAAACTAATGGGGTGAACCTTATTAAAGTCTCAAAAATAATGGTGCTAAATATGAAAAAATGGGGCCGTTGTCAAACAAGAGCTTCTTTCCTCAACTGTTATCGTTACCACTGGTCTGGAAGCATACCAACTGTTATCGTTACCACTGGTCTGGAAGCATACCATCTTAACATTATTGTTGTCAGCTAGATTAAGCTATCATCAGTCTAGTTACCAATACTTGTGAAAACATTCCACAAATACTGTTGGGGAAATATTGACCATTGAAAATTGACTATACCTGTATAATAAGGTGACACACATGATTCAATAATACAGATGATGTCAAACCAATAGTAAAACAATCTACAGATAAAATATATCATATTACTTACTCCCACCTACACCCCTGTTACGTACCTGATGTGTCATTTATCATGATTTGTTCAGTATATGAATACAGCGTAAGAAGGCAAAGATAAAACAGCGCAATGGCTGGACGCCATAATCCATTAACAAAATTGGTATAAATCTCCCTTAATAATAATTATCATGAGGTGGTTATGGTGGTGGGTGTGGTGAAGACACTTGCGGTTGTGGTAATTGTCCAAGGGTCACACAGGGAGGCTTGGTGAAGATCTCCAGGATACTAATGTACAGCCTGAATCACATCCGTCCTTTAGCGGCAAATATACGCGGAGTTACAGTATTGAAGCAAAAACATGCGTTAAAATATCTACTGTGTGACGATATTTATCTCTATTATTACGGTGCTATGCGTATTGTAGCAACTACTGACACGACATCTTTAATACTGCTTGTTCTTGTTGTTGCTGTTCCCCAGGCTGTCTGACTGAGCAGCACCAAGGTCGCGAGCAAGACCAAGGTTATAACCGAGTGCCCTCACAGAACCCTCTTTGCTTACCATTAATAAAGCCCAGGTGACAAAAGCCACTCCAAGGCGAGGTGCTGAGGAGGGTGCGGTAACGCCCGGTAAACCAAAGCCCCACCCAAGGCCCTGTGCCCCTCAGCAATTATAAAGGGAAAGTTGAGGGGCAAAGAAGGAAAAATGTGACGCTTTGGCTCCCAGTCACTAGGTTGGCAGTAGGGAGGTCAATCCACGGAAGAGACGCTGTCACTTGAGATAAAGAAAATATATAAGTAAAAGGAACAGTCAGAGTAAGCTATGGGTATGGCAGAGAACGCTCAGCTCTCACTCTGATAGACCAGCCCATCACCACATGACTAGAACCCAATTATCTCAGTATCAGCTAGGAAAGGCCCAAGAAAGCCGCCTTTGGCGGGGGGATAGCTCCCCTATTTCAACTCCTTTCGGGGTTGGGCATCCGCCAATACTGCTTATTATCTGGTATAATTTAATCCAAAGGGTAGGCATACGCCACCACGACACGTAACTGTAGTTACATTCTGACTCCATCACCTGAGTTTTGTCTGGGCGAGCCTCTAGACAAGAACCATTTTCATTCCAAGCTGCTCTCAACATAATTGATAGACATAGCTTAGTCATGAGACGCATGGTTTGCCCGGAGGTCTCATTTGCTCAGGAGTTTCACCCATCAAGTCGATTACGTGAGCAGGGTTAAATTCAGGGAGACCAGCTAAGTGACTATATACGCTTCACGATCCTTCGAAGACATTTACTACCAAAGGAGTAGATATGTGTTGTCTAGTAATTGATAAGTATCCAATCCTCCCTATCATGCAACAATATTTCAAAACACGGAGCATAACATGGAGTTTATAACTCGATATGTTAGGCTATAGCGACGATATAAATTATACCCTGTCTACCACTGTTATGGATCTCACTTTTCAGATAAATAGATCTACCAAAAACCTCTTTGTTTTTGCCATGTACATGAACAAACTTCACTGGTACATTTAACTTTCACCAAATGGTTAAACTTTAGTAATAGTCCAAGAGAAGTTCAGATCCTATAGTTCTGGCTCCTCGTTTAGTGCCTCAAGAGAGTATGAAAATATTCAGCGACTCTCTGAATAACCTGATTATTCCCAGCGGATAAGAGTGTCCGATAAACGTTTTTGGCGAAAATTCTTGAGTTACACGGGGCCCTGAGAGTTGTGTGGGTGGTGTCTGAGAAGAGTCCATTTACCAATTGTATTTAAATTTACACTTTGCAGAGTCTGCTTGTTTTTTCATGATTCACTACATGATATCATATGTTTGTTCAGACTGCAGGTCTGTATTCATGTCTCTGTGTATCTGTCTCCATCTAACTATTTACCTATCTACATCTATCTATTTATCTAAATACAAATAAACATAGATTTGGGTATAGTTAGATATACTGTAAATATATCTTGAAATATTTAACAATTTCTAGAAATTATATTTCATAAACACATGTTAATATTAATCGGGTACTGGTTTTTGGTATTGTCTGATTATCAATTGTTCAATGACAGTAGTATATATATATATTTATTTTGTCTCAGCATTGTGACATGTACGCCAATAGATAAATACAGTAAAGTTTTGAATATAAAGATTTTCCTTACTGGAATGTTTTCCCCAAATACAATTATAACTTTTTCGTGCTGGCTACATCAAACTTAAAACCTCATAATAGGGATATTCATTCAAAGCTTAATACTTTTGTGGAGGTACCACAAACAACAAAATTAGTTGAATTTTTTAAGTAGGCCCTCAATATTTGTAGATGCTATTTGCATCTACTTTGTCCAGAAACGTATTTCAAAATGTGTTCTTTATAAAATTAAAATATTGGATGTTAGTTTACATGGAATATAATTAAGTTAATCCTTTATATATCTGAATTTCACTATTATAAATTGCTATTCACCTTTTTGAAGTTATGTACAGAATTGTACCACAGTTTCATGATAGTCATCATTAAATGTATACGTTGAAACAGCTTTAAAACATTAATAGTGTCGTTTACAGTATTATGATCAGATATCTATTTGAATAGCTGTAAATATGTATTATAATGTGTACTTATATAAATATTTGTTAAAAAAATAAATATATCATACCATTACTAAGAATATCAATATTATAATTTGACACCAGTGATATTTAAACTAAATACTGATCTTAAAAAGGGGGAATTTGAAGATTAGAAGAAATTTGTGATAGTCTATTTTTGGTATTCTGGCAAAAAATATAGAGCCTCTACATAACATTGTTGCCTATTGCACAAGCAACACATTGCTTATCTTGTTAGTTCAATTAGTGTTGGTGAGCGTGTTCGGCAAGCCAATTACTCAGTGTTAAGTATCAGAGCCATCATGTTGTGAGGTGTGTAGGTGGTGAGGAAGATGAAGGTGGTGTTGCTGGCATCGCAACACCACACCTGCACTACAAAGATCACGATCTGGGTCATCACCAGACACTTGCTACACCACCCGGTACACCGCTACCATAATTATGTCTTCATGTCTTTGTGGAAAATCCATGTTATTGTTTAGGAAGTGTTACCCATTTTCAGTATTTTCTATGCAGTGGTTTGAAAAAATGTGAAAAAAAAAATATATATATATATATCCTTGGTAATATAATTTGCACACATCCATGAAGCTACAATCATATCTCTTTACTTATATTTGTACACATCCATGAAGCTACAATCATATCTCTTTACTTATATTTGTAATTATAGTCACGGAACAATGCAACAATTTATAAGCAAAATAGATTCATGTTATTGAGCGATATCAAGGGCAATAATCATGAAAAAGGAGGTCCTGTACAAAGAATGACATTACCACTAGTTCAGTGGTAGAGACAACTAGATACAGCATGCGGCATCATCAAGGCACTCCTCCCTCTCAACACCTCTTCATCATTCCTCTTCATCACCTATATTTTCAAACCAGTCAGGGTATTAAGTTCCTATAAATACCTCAGCGTCAGATCACCGTCTGGTGTCCAATGCTCGAACTAGCGGTTAAACTTGGCCAGGATTATAGGGTGATTTGTGAGGATGTTCTTCCAGCAAGAAGTTCCTGTCAGGTTAATGCACCTGTTTTTTGTTTTGTGTTTTGATTTTTGCTAAATAAACTATGCGCCAAGAAGATAAATGAGTTATTACAGAATATTCACAACAACAATAATGACCTGATTATTGTGAAACTATTCCAATTCTCCCTGATTTCTTAACGAAATTATGAATTATTAACATAATAATATAAGACATTTCAAGATAGGTAAGGTGCAAAGCTGGAGCACCGAAGTAATTTGTCCAATCATGTAACCATATAGTAATCACAAAAATAAAGTGCATAGTGCAGAAAGTGAGCCAGTATACTGTATACAAGAATATAATTACGTTAATGCTAATCAACGTAATTAATGTTAGGAGGAGGTTGTATGCACCTGCCGAACAGGGCGGTACTTCCGGGGAGTGCTACGTGGCTGTTATCAGCTTGAACTCCGGTTTCATCACCTGGCCTCCCTTGCTGATTCTTTCCGTGCCTCACCAATATTGAGTGCAACTCCAGTCTGCCCTCGAAAACACCTCCTCTTTCTATCAATTCACTATACCACAAACAAATCACATGTGCTGGTCTATTAGAGTCAGAGTTGAGCGTTCTCTGCCATACCCATAGCTTACTTTAACTGTTACTTTTACTTATATATTTTCTAGATCTCAAGTCTCAAGTCTCAAGTCTCTTCTGTGGATTGACCTCGAGATCTCTACTGCTAACCTAGAGGTTGGCAGACTGGAAGCCAAAGCGTCACATTATTCCTTTGACTCTCAACTTTCCCTTTATAATTGTTAAGGGGCACAGGGCCTTGGGTGGGGCTTCGGTGTCCCGGGCGTTTCCGCACCCTCCTATGCTCCTCGATTGGGAGCAGCTTTGGTCACCTGGGCATTCTTTGTGGTAAAGCAGGGAGGGTTCTGTGGGGGTGCTCGGTTATGGCCTTGGCCTTGCTCAGGGCCTTGGGGCTGTTCAGTCAGACAGCCTGGGGAACAACATCAACAACACATACTACACTACCTTTTCAAAATGTTAAAACAATTATATATACTGTGTATACTGTATATATATATATATATATATATATATATATATGTGTTTCTGTAAATTTTAAATATTATTTGTCACTGTCACCCTTTCAACCCTGGGGGAGGCACTTGTTACAGGCAGTTCTGCCTTTTTTTCTCCCTCATCCACATTTTCTTTTTGTATGTGAGTGAAGGAGGCAAAACGCAGAACTGCCTCCCCAAGAGTTGAAAGAGTGATAGGGCCAAAATCAAGGGACGTTCGAGCCAATATACTGTATATATATTATATATATATATACAGTATATATATATATGATGAAAACGACGTTCTGTGTGATTTTGTATTCTTCATGCATATCTAAATATTTTTTAAGATTATCATACAAAAGTGTTTCATATATTGATAATTACAATATCAAATACTCTATGTAGGCAGTATTAGCTACAATTAGACATATATCTTACGATGATATTTCGTCATATACAAAGTGCTAATGAAATTCGTAATGCTGCGTCATATTTGTACTTTTTCTCGTTAACGGAGGTAACACTATTGTCACTGTTTACTCTAACGTATGTACGGTGTATGCATACAACATAACCATCACAATTGTTCAGTTTTATCTATTTCTTTAATCTACAAACGGGAACAAAACTTACCTCTAGCCATCTGGAAAAAGCACTGCATTGCTCATGATTCAATTAGTAATATGATGTATTTTTCACAAGCTATGTCAAACTAACATGAGTTCGTTTAACTCCTAATGAGTACAAATATACAATATTTTGGAACAGGTATCCTATGCCTTCTTTTCATCAATCTAATGATTGGTCAATAAAGGTCTGGAAACACATTCAACATTATTTAAATTTGGTCACACAATATAGAGTAGTTGTTAACTGTATGTGCAACAATTAAATAGGTGTTGGTGGGTGTATGTAATTAAGACTAACATGATTCAATATTAGTATATAGTATTTCAAATATTTTGATCAAATGAAAACTTTATTGAATGAGTTTGCTCTGAATGGAATAAGTGGAACCACATATATGATTATTCCTCACGAACCCTTGCAATGGTCTCTCTGATAATAGTAATAACAAAGTGTATTAAGTGTACCATAAAGAAGTATTTTCATAAGCTAAATTTAATAATGGAAGAATATATTTGAGAACATACTGTACACTGCATGCTTGGCATATCACTTGCTTCCAAATAAAATTACAATCTAACTGATCATTAAATATATCCCTAATGACAGTATTAAATGTAGTCGTATGAAATATGCAGAGAACAAAAAACAATGAATTACATGGTTCTACCAAATGTTCTTAGGCAAATAGCAGTCGAACAATAGTTTATATTTCGATACCTGCAGTATACCAATGTCAGTTAATCTACCTTTGATTTATATTTCGATACCTGCAGTATACCAATGTCAGTTAATCTACCTTTGATTTATATTTCGATACCTGCAGTATACCAATGTCAGTTAATCTACCTTTGATTTATATTTCGATACCTGCAGTATACCAATGTCAGTTAATCTACCTTTGATTTATATTTCGATACCTGCAGTATACCAATGTCAGTTAATCTACCTTTGATTTTTTAAATATGTTATAATTTAAGTCATAATGCGAAGCATAACATATATATGATAATTAACAAGTTATTATTGTGATATTTTCACACACTCATGTACACAAAAGTTCGTGAAGAAGTATTCTACTTTTCTGATTATATATCAATATCACCTTGTCTGAGTAGTTAGAGTGTTGAATCAAAACCTTTATAACGGAGTTTGAATCCTTGTATAAAGTGTCTATGGGATAAATTACTGATACATCATTTGAGTTGAACTTAATTTCATTACTCTGATTTATTTAGCTTGTGGCATGTTAAAGTGTAATGGGTGAAATGGTTGGCGTTCACACTTTGCCCCCTAATAACATCTAAGCCGCATAATAGTTGCATGCTAACCTAATTATTTGTCTTGAATTTAAAATAAGTAAAAATAAACCACACTGACGAATATGACTGCCAACATTTGCTGTAGAGCAATGGAAACTGGCATTCAGCTATGGCAATTGCCTATTCTTCTACAAAGAGTAGCCATATGCTATTTAACACTCACAGAGCGGGTGGTGGAGTATATTTGACTGTGCCGCCCAGCGGGGGGGTTTTACAATAAACGAGCTTGTTTCCGTGCTCGTTTTCATGCATAAATAAGAGCCAGAGCGTAATACAAGTATGTATCCCTGAAAGGGCGTTAAATGAGCTTTCCAATGACACCAGAACCATCCTTCTACGATCACTGGTTGTCTTGCAACGATCGTGCAACCGAAGGGCAAAATCGGTAAAATACGGTAATTTCCTTACATTATTACGTGTGAAACGAGTGAGGGAGGGTGGAGTAGGGCGGAGTACATCTCAGTAGCTCCACGACCACCGTGGCGAGCGGTCATGAGGTAACCTACACTCCTCCCACCGCTCCGCTCTCTCTCAGACCACATTATGTGCTCAAAATTGCATGCGACTATAGCCGGGCCCCGCCACATAGTCCTTGGTTCTCTTGCCCGGCTATAGCCGGGCACCGCCAAAGAAGGGTTAAATACACCTATTAAACCTAGGAAGTGAGTGTTACCCAGATATATCACTTCCAGTTATATATATATATATATATTGTTACGGCCCTACAATGCTGAACCCAAGAGATTAAAATTCAAGCAAGGGCAACGATAGCATGCTGTTGCGATCAGAAGGCCAAAAGGGTTAATGTCAAATATAATCACGAATAATGAAGAAGGATGATATTAAACATTTTTAATTTTCGTATTAATTGTAATTACTATTAACAAGGGAAAACGAACAGGTTGATAAGCATGATAATTCAGTCAATCAAGGCAAAGAAAAATAGTTGGCTAAGCGCCGAGTGAAGGCTTCGAGTAAATGCACTCGTTACAAGGAATGAACACTACACAAAAAGAACATTTGAAGACAACGGTTAATCAACACTTAGCTCACTGAACAGTAAACTGAATCACACTCAATTACAGACCGATATATGATAGCATATAATATCACCAGATAACACGCTTGGACAACGCGTATACTTAAGAACACTAATCAGTGTTTGTTACACAACGCACAATACCACAAAACCCAGAGCTCCTCACACACACTAGGGCTCGTTACACATACACAATAATGTACCTATGCTGTCTCATCTCCCCTTCAAAGGACAAAACAGTGCACTATGTACTTGTCTTAACACACAAACCAGCAGACAACACGTCACGCATGTCCAGGGGTACACCCAGACCAGCGTGAAGGGGAGCACTTCCTCCACACCTCTGCCTCTTCGGGCGCTCCAACAGGTACTAACTCTCCACTCTTCCCTGCCTACACACATCTCTTCCCTAAGCCCTACTTTCGGCAAGGAAATGGAGCCACACTAGACTTATAACAGAGTCACGCGAAATGTCTGATAGAGGTCTCCTGTCGTGGGAAACATAGATCTTCCCAGGCCTATGGTCCACGTGTGTACGTGGGTGGAGGTTCCCAGGCTCGTTGTTTTGAGTTACTCGACACCGCTGCTATCGGGGTAGATTAAGGGGGTCGCCTCCCTCTCTCTCTCTCCTCCTCTGCTACTTCTGCTACCACACGGTGACTATACATATATATATATATATATATATATATATATATATATATATATATATATATATATATATATACTGTATATATATATACCCGACATATACTTCACCAGTTTCCTAATTATGTAAATCAACATATTGGTAATTTGTTCTCTACAGCCTAACAGTTTCAATAATAAACGAAAACAAACATAATATGAACGATTTTATTCACATTTAAGTCTAACCCCTAATACGAAAAGTTAAACTTAAACCCATAAAACCGTAATCCTGGCGAAAGCGGAAATCCTTGTTTGCCAGTCAGATGTATCACTCAGCACACTTCACACGATGCTAAAAACTACTTAGAGTATATATCAACCATTATCTTCGACATATACTTGATATGATACTTCATAAAATAATTAAGGGTAGATCGAAGTGTGTTATTATGATTAACTATCCAAGTGGAACGAGGGAGAAAAATAGTTGAGATATATGGATAAATCATAAGCTTGAGTAACGGTACTTTATAGGCTAGAGTGCAGTTATCAAATTGTATACCCATAGTACTTGTCAACCTTGAAATGTATTTATACTATAATCGTACAAGGCAAATGTGGTGTGGAGATTGGTGACTATGAGATAAAGATAGTGATTATCGAATATTGTTGAATAATACTTATTTTGTTTGAAGCTCCTATATATTTTTATTCTAAATCTTAGTTATTTTGATTTCCAATAAATATATTTGTATAGAGATAAAACGCTCACAAGATAATTTAACTCTTAAAACCATTGAAGTGGCAATATTTGTTTTATTGCCAATATATATTCATTTATATCTATTATTGTAAAAATATAAATGCACATGAACAAATACATGAACACATAGGTGCTGATAAAAACAGTCAAAATCATCACCACCTTTATGGTAATATATTTGATTTTGTGTATGTTGTCTTTCTACATCTTTATGTCTGCTTGTCTGTATGACCTGTAGAACACACACCCAGATAATACTGATAAACACAAACACATGTATATCTTAACAAGTTTTTAGTGTGTTCGTGTGTACATTTGAAATACTATAGCAATCATAATTATCATATGAAGAACGCCGCTATTATTACCTTTAATGAAATATGCTATGCAGTTCCTTGACTTGTATTATATATATATACACATATATTTTTGTTTCTATGTTGGACTAATTTTCTTAGTTATTCTTTAAGTCATATCCAATTGTATGCTAATTTATTTTGCATCTAATATTTAAATGATAGTAACCAGCATTCTTCCAGCATTGTTTTTTTTAAATATGACCGTTGAAACATATTAACCTATCCGCTGCGAGACTCCGATTCGTTAAACGTCCTGAGGGGCGAAGCTATTGCATTAATTTCTGAATTGTCATTATCCGATAAATATCGTTATCACTTATTCATATGCGCCTATTTTATGTTTAATATGAAGATAGTTACATGTTACAACAATAAAACAAGTGGGAATAGTATTTGAGAGGTGACAAACACGAAATATTGCCGAGCGGTTCATTCATGGAGTTGACAGAGAGCGAAACTGCACCCTCCCTTCACGAGCTCTAGAGTGAGACTGGACGTAGTACGGGCTAGTCTCTTTCTCCTCCCTCCACACCCCTCCCTTTCCACCTTGGAACCGGGTAGGGAGTTTTGGCACCATAAATAAACCGATAATCAGAGGAATAAGAGAAAAATAGGTGATAATTGAGCGGAGGGGGGGAATTTCGACACATGTGGAGGAGTGATACCATGTATGGAGAGGGATTATCTCACATATTTACACATTCCTTTGTTTTGAGTGACAGTGGGATGTTTGGAAAGGCTTTTTTTATGCTATGGCTCATATGAGGACGCTCGACCCTCCTAGGGCTCAGACTCAAATGAGGACGCTCGTCGTTTATGGGTTAATCATCCAAATTTGATAACTTTAATCACTAGGGCAATGATAACCGTGTTTTAAGTGAAAATTATACTCCATTTTTGCTTTTAAGATCTCTACACAATGTCATTCATGCCTAGTTCATACTTAATGTGTTTTGAAAGAAATTAAAAGAAACAAATCATAAAAATAATAGTTCCTTCACTCTTATTTCTTATTATCAATACCTTTAGGAATTATGTAATTTATCTTATTATTCAACGTAAGGCTACTACAATTTATATTGGAAAAGCCATTCTTAAGTATATAACTAGAAAACAAATTCCATTAACATAAGACTCCGAATACAGTGATAGATACAAAATATAATATAGTAAATATATATCTTAATTGAGACTAGATAATAATGTAGGTGCAATATCATGCATAGTTGCGTAAACAAGCATGTCTCACAGAACCACTATTAGTTATGCTATTAAGTTCAAATATTACAGATGTGGAAAGTTCATTAATACGATCCAAATCAGAGGTTAAAGGTTTGTATATTATTTACCTTCATATACAAATCTTATAAATAACTAATAACATAAATACAAATACTTTGCAACAGCTACTTGTACACAATTGTACGATATATATACACTAACAATTTATTAAATAAGCACACACCACCTGCAGATACTAGCAGTTCTGCACGTTCGCAAATTGCATTATTGCTTGCCGTGCAGAATCACGTTCATGGTCGACTGGTTGTGATGGCAGGGGTGGTGGGGGAGGTGGTTTAGTGAAAAGTTATATTTGTGGCGTATTGATAGAAGAATATATATACAGTTATGTTGTGTGAAGCTTATAGTGATAGTGGTAAAAATGTAAATTATATGCGTTGGTGAAAACAGTAAATGTGTTGATAAATCAAGGCCAGTAACGCATTTACTGTCATGATATTTGGTTAGGTCACTGGTAACACTTGTAACTAGTATCTATCTCTCTATCTATTGCCGGATGCCTTACTCTTCTTTATGAGGGTGGCCATTCACAGAAACGCCACCAAGCGGACCTATCCCCCGTGAGAAGAACAACCCTTGCCAGTTTATTCAAGAACCTACAAGATAGACAACTCAACTTAGGGTCCGCTCGACTCCGAGGCCCTTTATTTATCTCATTAGCACTATTATCAACTCTGCGAAGCAGAGTGGTATCGCGAATACATATCCCACCCGTATACTGTGCACCATCAGTCAGCTTGTCTGTCGTCGTCGTCGTCTTCTGTCATCGTCGTCCGTCGTCCGTACGGAAACTCCTCCTAGACCGTTCGATGGATTTTCACCAAATTTCACTGTATATTCATTTGGTCAATGCAAAGGTCAGTCAAAAAGAAATTTTCAATTGAACTTTAAGGTTAAAGTCAAAGGTCAAGGTTAAAAATAAGGTCAATATTATTTTCATGTCTTAGTTTTTACTAAAATTTCTTCATATACAATACTATACTATACAATACTATACAAGTTACTGGTAACCTCGATATATTATTGACAAAATTTTAGATACATATTCTGAAGAGTAAGATCGAAGGTCAAGGTCAAAGGTCAATTTTTTTTTACTAGTATTTCTTATATTAACTGTTAGATTCTCATTACACTTACCATGTATATTCGGAATACTTAGGCCAAAGTCATACAAGAAACTATACAATTCCATATGAAAGGTCAAGTAACAGGTCAAGGTCAAATAAAAGGTCAATATACAATTTGTTTTACTTTGCATACAAACTTCACAAAATTTGGTGATATAGTTGCACTTTAAATGAAAAGGAAAATAATACATTTTGAGAAACATATCATGAAGGTCAAGGTCAAGGTCACAGGTCAAGATCAACTATTCTATAAATATAAATGAAACGGTTCCATGTCACTTCAACCAGTAGACCATTTCAACCAGTAGATCTCAACCAGTGCCAAATGAACCCAGACCAACCAAACCAGTGCCAAAATATAGTACTAACCTAACCTAACCTAACCTAACCGTATTGGTTGATTTGGTACTGGTTGAGAGCTACTGGTTGAAATGGTCTACTGGTTGAAGTGACCGGTCACCATATGAAACTAACTGATGGGTTTCTAATGAAATTAGACATGCTTATTTGATTTTCCTGGGCAATGTCAATGACAAAACAATACTCTTGCATAAAGGTCAAGGTGAAAGGTCAACTTATATTATTTATTTTTAGTTTTTATTCAAATGTCTTCATTTTCACTATACAAGTTACTGGTAACCTTTATATCGTATTGCACAAATGTTAGATAAATATTCTAAAGGGTAAGGTCAAAGTTCAAGGACAAAGGTCAAAATAGTTTGTTTTACTGGTATTTCTTATACCAACTTTTAGATTCTCACTAAGCTTACCATGTATATTCGGAACACCTAGGCCAAGGTCATACAATAAAATATTCAATTCCATATGAAAGGTCAAGGTTACAGGTCAAGATCAAATAAAAGGTCTATGCGATTTTCTTTACTTTGCATGCAAACTTCACAATATTTGGTGAGATAGTTGCACTTTAAGTGAAAAGGAAAATAATAAATGTTGAGACACAGAAAGGTCAAAATAAATGTCAAAGGTCAAGGTCAACTATTCCATTAATATATCTGAAACTAACTGATGGGTTTTTATGAAACTAGGCATGCTTATTCGATTTTCCTGGGCAACATTGATGCAAACAAAAATGTAATCTTACATAAAGGTCAAGGTTACAGGTCAAGGTTAAAGGTCAACTTTTATTATTTAATAAAAAAGATTACTAAATGTTTTAAAAAACTGGCTGTGGTATGGCTTATTACATAAATATTATATATATCAAATTTCACATATATGTTGTAATAGTTAAGGCCGGAGGTCAAGGTCAAAACAAGAGTATTTGTAATTTTCCCTAAACTCATCCTTGCCTGCTTAATGTATTGTCATCAAATTATATAGGCAAATTCAGTTGGTCAATGCGACGACCATCCAAATATATGTATTGTATTTTTAGTCAAAGGTCAAAGGTCAAGGTCACAGTATATGATCACTATTTGTAATCAATAAGTTTGTATACAAATTATACCATATTTATAATGCTAGTTAATACAAACATTGCTGTTAAGCTAACTAAATCCTTGATAAGAAATTCTAAGGTCGAAGGTCAAGGTTAAAGGTCGAAATATGATTTTTGCTAGTATTTCCTATTTAATGTAAGATTCTCACTAGGCATATTATGCATATTCGGAATGCCTAGACCAAAGTCATACAAGAATAAATATAATTCCATTTGATAGGTCAAGGTCACAGGTCAACATCATATATAAGGTAAATATGCTAATTTTGTACTATTCATGTAAACTTCACAACATTCGTTGAGACAATTAAGCTTTAATTAAGGTAAAATTAAAATGTTAAATTTTCAGACATCATGAAGGTCAAGATGAAGGTCAAAGGTCAAGGCCAACTATTCCTCTAATACTTCTGAAACTAACTGATGATTTTTAACGAAATTTGACACACTTGTTTTATTTTCTAGGGTTACATCAGAGCAAACAAAAGTATAATTATACATAAAGGTCAAGGTCACAGGCCAAGGTCATAAGTTAACCTTCATCATCAAAAAATACTCAACTTTCGATAAGCTGACAACTGTTAGTTGCATTTTACTTAAATAACATATATTGCAATTATATATATATACAGTATATTATAATACTTAAGGTTAAAGGTCAAGATCAAAGAACAAAAGAAGAGTGGTAATAATTGTCTTAAAACTCTTCCTAGACTGTTTAACCCTTTCTTTATTGTATTCTAGCTATAATTAGATGATTTTGTGGAGTTTACGAAGGATCTGTGTTAGTAAAAAGGGTTAATTAAGATAGTTGAAAGCCTGCTAATTTTATGGAGGCCCTTCATAAACTAAATAAAATTGTCTTAATATCCAGTATGAAATGAAACCGACAGAACTGTACTGAACGGGTTATGTATCGTCACCAAATTTTGATGGCAAATTCGGTTGGTCAATGCAACGATTGTCCAAATTTTGTGTTTTTGTTATTTAAAGGTCAAGGTGAATGGTCACAGTCATGGTCACAGATTATGGTCACTATTTTTTTCTTATATATTTTATAAATTTGAATTACACCATATTCAAAATGCTACAAAATACTGTTACGCTCACCTTATGATAGATTAATATTCCAATGGTTAAGATTCAATGTAATCATAAATGTAATTATATATATATATATATATATTTACTCCCAGACGGAAATGCACCACCAACAGTCAGGACGAGTGTCCATGCTTTAATCCACTGCACACAAGTATTCTCTATTACGCTATGGTATAGTGTATTAAAGTATGGGCACTTGTTCTGCCTGTCGGTCGTTCAAGTCCGGCTGTGAGTATAAAACCATTTAGTAGCTTATGTGTATTTGCGATATATATATTTATATATATATATATACACCGGTATATACCGTATATATATATATACATTATATACTGTATATAAACCGATTTTACCTAAGAGATTCAATACTACTTGCAGAATTCCAGGTCGCAGAGTTGCGTATGCATTTTTTTTTTTTTTTTTTTTTTTTGTAATGCGAAAACCGCACACCTACTTTATTCAATAGTGTTGGGTGGCTAGTTCATCCACCAACCTGCTTAACCCTTAAGTGAGCAGTAAGGATTTGTATAAGGGTTACTCCCCTAAATGGGTTACCAGCCAAGGCTAATGATTTGCATCCACCCGGTTGTAACTAGTAATTGGTATATATTTACACTAAAACCTATCCCCAATCATTTATTCATTTACTTTACGATTTGATTGATACATAAACGTTGGTGATGATGCTAGTGCAGTGATAAGTAGGAAACGTAAGTCTATTGAGATGGTAACATTGATGAATCCAAGCCGTTGACGGTCATAATACATAAACAGATTACAAAGGAATTCATGCTACAACATATATTGTGATGCTCGCCAAAAATACTTGTGGTAAGGTAAAGATGGAGTAAGCACTGTCAACCAGATATTATAAGTTATATTAACTCTTTACAAACCTATCCTAAACGTATTATAGCCATCACCGACAGGATAATGATGTACTAATGATTATGAGATAGGTAATGATATTATGATATATTTACAGCGGCACACAAACAACTTGGTTGATATATAAGTGATGTAAATTATATATATATATATATATATATATATATATATATATATATATAGTTATGAGAACCTCAGCAGGTGATTTTGGACACCGCAACTTCCAAATTAGTAGGGCAATGAGAAGAAATACGTTGTGGAATATCATGATTTATTCTAATTTTCGGCGACGTCACGCAGCCATCCTCAGGAAAGGGTTACCAACAGATCCTAAACATTGAGTATAACTCTGTATATATTGCTAAAACAGGATCACTAAAATGTAATGCATTGTTGAACACGTGGCAATTTGCCTATCTAAAAAACAATTAAACAACATAATTTTGGCCAACTAGGCAAGGTTTGAATATAAAATAAATCTACGACTAGACAACATCAAATTCAAAATAGCTAAATCTCAATGCTAACAAAAGAAATCAAAACTCATAAGATATCAAATTTATGTTATAATTTCCTTTTCAATTCAAATATTATTCTGAACTGTAAAGGCTAAAATCTATTAACAATGTTTTACCTACCGCTAAACAGCGTCCAAAGTATTATGCTAATATCCAACCATGTGAGGACAAGACTTAGCAAAAGCAATCATAATAAACGAGAATATTAAAATGAAGGATTTTACAAAACAGTTCAAATTATCTAGTAATACAAATTAAAAGCAAATCATAGTAATCCTAATCACATTGAACCGCAACATAAAGCAAAAAGTGCATTTGAATTACTTTACTCTAAGAATCAAAAGATAAGTGTTGAAATTCACATAAAGGAAAATCGTCACAAACAAATCGGAACTCACCATGACACCACCAGTCTTCAATGAAAGACGATGAGGGACTGATTTACTGATCACATTTAAGTTCTATATGTAAACTCAATATATGGTGAAAATTAAACAAAATAAAATGAAAAACCAAACTATATGAACACCCAAAAAGCAACCAATTGTACCTGATAATGAACCTTCAACTATTATTGACAAGATTTATTTCTGGTTTGTGCTTATTTATCAGCATTTTTTCGCCTATTAAAGCCTCATATGTGCTTCTAAATATATAATATATATATATATATATATATATATATATATATATATATATATATATATATATATAAGAAGGCGTACGGTCCAGAGAGTGTTCCTTCTGTTGTACTCAAAAACTGTGCTTCCGTGCTGACCCCCTGCCTAGGCAAACTCTTTCGTCTTTGTCTCTCCTCTAACATCTTCCCTTCTTGCTGGAAGTTTACTCTCATTCAACATGTCCCAAAGAAGGGTGACCGCTCTCAACCCTCCAACTATCGTCCAATTGCTATCATCTCTTGTATCTCTAAAGTTTTTTAAACTATTCTTGCTTCCAAATTTCTTAAGCATTTCTCTTCTCATAATCTGCTCTCAGGTCGCCAGTATGGCTTCCTTATGGGTCGCTCTACTGGTGATCTTCTTTCATATCTTACTAACTCTTGGTCATCCTCCTTTCGGGACTTCGGTGAGACTTATTCTATTGCACTAGACATATCGAAGGCTTTTGATAGAGTCTGGCACAAATATCAAATTTCCAAACTACCCTCCTTCGGTTTTTATCCCTCCATCTGTGCCTTTGTCTCTAATTTCCTTTCCGGCCGTTCCATAGCTGCGGCTGTGGACGGCCATCGCTCACTTCCTCATCCTATCAACTCCGGTGTTCCTCGGGGTTCTCTCCTATCTCCTATTCTCTTTCTAATTTTCATAAATTATCTTCTCAACTGTACATCCAGTCCCATCCATTCGTATGCAGACGACTCTACCTTACACTACTCAGTTAGTTTTCCAGAACGCCCCAGCCAGCAGTCCCTCAAAAATAAACATAATGAAGCCACAAAACACTTATCTTCTGATCTAGCTACTATTTCCAATTGGGGTAGAGAAAACCTTGTTACATTTAATGCTTCCAAGACCCAATTTACCCATCTTACTACCCGTCAGGAACCTCCAGAAGACTATCCCTTATTCTTCAACAATACAAAAATCAATCCTTCATCTTCTCTCAATATTCTCGGTGTCTTTTTTTCTTCTGCTCTCACTTGGAAGGACCATATTCCCAGTCTTGTTAAAGCAGCCTCCCAGAAGCTGGGTGTGCTCAACCGCCTCAAGGGGTTCTTTAACTCTGCACAGCTTCTGGCTCTGTACAGGGGCACAGTGCGTCCTTGTATTGAGTATTGTTCACATGTGTTGGGAGGATCCCCTCACACCGCACTCCTAGACAAAGTAGAAAGGAAAGCCTTTCGCATTATTAACACTCAACGAGCGGCCTAGGCGGTAATTTCTATGTACCGCCCAGCCGGTGGTTTTACCATAAATGGCCTTGATTCCGTGCTCTTTTTCATGCATAAACAAGAGCCAGAGCGTAATACAATTATGTATCCCTGAAAGGGCATTAATTGAGCTTTTCAGTGACACCAGAACCATCCTTCTACGATCACTGGTTGTCTTGCAACGATCATGCAACCGAAGGGCAAAATCGCTAAAATACGGTCATTTCGTTACATAATTACGTGTGTAGCGAGGGAGGGAGGGTGGAGTAGTGTGGAGTACATGTCAGTAGACCCACGGCGGCCGTGGCGAGCGGTCATGAGGTAACCTACGCTTCTCCCATCGCTCGTCTCTCTCTCAGAGCCAATATTGCGCCAAAATTGCACACAGACTTAAGTCGGGCCCCGCCACATAGTCCAGATTTTTCGATACGGACTTAAGTCGGGCCCCGATGGTTAGGGGTTAACTCCCGTCCACTCACCAACTCTCTGCAATCTCTCTCTTTTTGCCTCAATGTTGCAGCTCTCTCGTTATTCCATCGCTACTACAATAATCGGTGTTCCTCGGAGCTTTCCCAGTATATACCACCTCCTCTACGTAGGGTACGTAGTACCCGCCTTGCAACACAACCCTACCCCTACTCTCTGCAACTTTCCAACCCAAGAGTGAATACTATTCTCAGACTTTCTTCTATTCAACTGCTAAGCTCTGGAACTCTCTCCCAGAATCAGTTTTTCCCTCTTCCTATGACTTAAATTGCTTCAAACTCCGTGTGTCCAGGCATTTTAGCTAGAACGTCCCTTGATTTTGGCCCTTTCACTCTTTCAACTCTGGAGGAGGCACTCGCTGCAGGCAGTTATGCCTTTTGTCTCCTTCATTCACATAAACAAAACAAAAATGTATTAGTATGATTATATAAAACTATAGTTAGTGCAGTCTCGAAAACAAACTTTAATCTACCAAATCACAGGAGTATGGTAGTATATTATGCATGGAATTCCATATTAAAGAAAAACTGGAATAACAGTTACAAAATGCTCCGCAAAAGTCTGATGCATTTGTGGGCAACTACTGTAGACGTTACTACTGTTAACACAATCGTGATTGTGTATGGTTCTATATATTGCAGCAGTGTTCAATGGTGTTTGGTAATTTGGTAAACAAGGCTACCACTTGGTTAAAATTATGTTTATTTTAAGTGAAGGGAAGTTTTCTTTTGAGAATCGTATCACTATTTCCTCTGGCTTGATCATATAAAAAAATACGAATTTAATCGTCGTATCCATATCAGTCAGGAAATGTCACCCCACTGTCACAATGGTATAATTAATACACATACATTGACAATATAAATAATAATGATATGTAAATGTTTACAAGTACATTGCATCAGAATGATTCATACTGAAAAGAATCTTGAAATTACCCTTTGAATAGTGTATTATATTTTATATGGTGCTGTATTGCGTCAACGTTTAATTACAGTTGATACCATTTTCAAGGATACTATATACAAATATTTACATTTATTTCTGTTTTGATTAAATAATGTAATCATTATTTAAAAAGTAGTTTTGACTATTGACACAGAAGTCATGTCGTAAAGAATCTAAGTACTGTAAATGGTAACCGACAATGGATAACTTGGCGCTTTATGTTTGAAAACAGTTATACCACAACAGAAACCTAGAACTCCACCAAATGGCCTAGTTACCTGCCTCCAAAATAACGCAGGAAGCCATCAGAGAGCATGGCCTTAAAATACTACAGCTCTCTCTATAACCAAAACAAACCCCCTCAACCCCCCGTCCCACCCCTCCTCAACCCTCCACACACACACCGAAGAGGCGGCGACTAGGAGAAGGATCGGATGTGAAGTCACCCGCGCAGCTTGGCCCATGATTGGCCGGCCAGAGAGACGCCTCCATCAATCAGGACGCCATGACTTCACTCACCAGCTGCACTTCTGATTGGTCCCTAGAAGGCATCAGGATTGCTCTCCCCTTACCCCCTTCGCTGAGACCAGAACGACACAATGACCCCCTAGAACCCCATTTTCCCTGTGTCTCCTCTAGGACAAGGAGCACCAAGAAAGTGGATAGGTATCCAGGCCAAGTAGGGGAAGTTATCTCAACCTCCCCTCCTGAGAACTGGATGCTTCCCGGCTCCAAAGGTGCTCCCTGGCCCGACTTAGTGTAAACTATTCCTGAAGTGTTATCCAACCTGCCTTACTTGCCACGGCTAATCCCGGCCAAGTAAGAATCTACTGTAGGTGCTTCCTGGCTCTAGAATACCTGGCAATTATTCTGTTCAGGTCGAACCTAGAATGCTCTCTGGCTTCTTGGTAGCTTGCGATAAGCTAGTACTGCAATAATTAGAGACGCTTTGCAATATATGAGATCTGGCTTCCAGGCCCCCTTTACCGTAATTAATTAATTAATATCAGTTGTCAATTAATCCCTCACACGTTATCCATAACATAATTATACATCTATAGGTATATTGTTATATGTTTGACTAACTCCTAAGTTACCAAGCCACTGCATACTTATACAGTAGGTGAAGATCTCTGCCTCACACTCACTTTATACTATACTCAAGCTAGTTATTCCCGCACACATGTGAGTCTATCTATCAATTCATTATTCATTATTTATGTCTCATTGTATGTGTTAATTGTATATATGTATATATATATATATATATATATATATATATATATATATATATATATACTGTATATATATATATACATGTATGTATCATTGTGTGTCTTATTGTTACTTGTTATTTGCTTTCTTACCTTAATCCTATGTTAATATTTACCTATGCATTGTCCTTGTACCATTGGAAAATATTATATGCATATCAACCAAACTAATTATAAAAAATAAACTTGTACACCTATCACTTGTATTCTCTGAACACCACCCCTTGGCACATCAGGACCTGTGACAGATAGTATAGAGAATACAATTATCTCCAATAGAAGTTGGCATCTTAGTGGTGGCAGCAGTGTTCTGCGAGGCTGCAAGTAGTTAGTGAGCTCTGCAAGAGGGATTAGTTACAAACTTTGCCTTTTGAATAACGTAAATCAGTATAGTCAACATGTCAGGGGAAGGATCCACCCATTGCGGCCTTCTGCCTTAACACAATGGATATTAGCACATACCTGGAGATGGTCATCACCACCATTGCCATGAGCTACCCTGAAAATATAAGGACCGCCATATTGTTAGTTAATATCGGATTCCGGACGTACGCCGAACTCTCCAGCATAGTTACCGAGACGCCCTGGGACAAACTCAAAGCCCTTATTATCACCACCCTCCAACCTTCAGTTGGTCGCCATCCCTGCCCTTGGCAAATTGCATGCCATAACTTTTATGGAGGATTTCGTTGACACCCTTCTGCAACTTCGCAAACCCGCTCAGGTTGCATACCCTGAAGCGAATGTTGAACAAATTAATAGAGTAATCTTCGACAATCTGACCCGCATCGTGCCAAATAACATGAGGTAGTATTTTGCGATGCATGCGGCCACCACACCCGCGCAAAATTTCAAAATGATCCGAAAACTCTTGTCCATACCCCATAGCTCTACCAACCAAGTCTGTGCCCTCAGCCACATACCAACCCACCCTCAACCTTCTGCACCTAACTCAGTCCCTCAGACCTACCAGCCGCAACAGTACACGCCTCAGCAACCTCAGTACAACATTGCCCAACAACCTCCTAACCCCGCGCCATACACCCCCCTACCAATACAACCCCCATCTAACCCCAGTCAATCTGTCTGAGTTCTCTCCATGCCAGGGTAACTGTCTCCTTCGAACTTGGCGAGCCCGCGGTAGATCCCAGTCCAACCATACCCCATCGTCTCAGCAATATCAGAGCTATCAACACCGCCCGAATCAAAATTCCAGGGAGAACACGTACCGTGGACGACGACCACAGAGGAATTTCCCCAAAAACCAACAACGCCTCGCGGCTACCGAGGCAGAACATCACTACCTCCGCTAACCGCCTCAGTAACCCCCCAAACGCCTGAGGCAACCCCCGCGCCCTTGCTCCAAACCCCTGTTTACCCACCAGCCGACCCCTCATACACGCTGGATTTTTAGAAGCACCCCCGACACCCTACCAGGTTGCGGGGGTCTGTAGCATGTTGCATCAGCCACCCGTTTACCACAAAATGGGTTGTCAGTCTTAGTGGACACGGGCGCCAGCCGGTCTTGCCCCCATGCGCCATTCTATTACCGTATGCACCACAAATTTGGACCACTGAAACCTTCGTCAGTCCAACTAGTCAGCGCCGGAAATCATACCTTGTGCATTCAGGGTAAACCTTATCCCATCACTATCGCTCCCCCTCACGGTCCCCAGGTGGACCATAAATTTGTCGTCGAGTCATACGATGCCGCATACAACGGTTACCTCGGGCTAGATTTGCTCCAAATATTAAATGCACAGATCGACTGCAAGCATTGGCACCTATGCTTCGATAATCAGCCTCAATCCACACACCTCATTGCCCAAGCCACCAGTACCACCGCCATTTCTATACCCCCGCATTACCAACCGTGGGTACCCATCAACCGACCTTCCCCTGCGCCTCTTTTGTTTTCACCTTCCTCCCACGTCACCCACTTTGCTGCCCCCATCAATACATTGCCTGAAAGTCGCAAACATCTCAGATCACCCCATCCATTTGCCGAAAGGCTTGTTGATAGGGGAGTTAGAGACATTTGACGACGTAGCACCCCCCTGTCACACCCTTCCGCCTTGCCACAAATACCCCCGCACTTGCCAGAGTCACAAAAACAAACACTACGCGCAGTACTATTGTCTTTTCTTGTCTATCTCGACGATATCAGTCATACCCCAGTCTTAGATCACCCCATCCACATTGAGGTCCCGCCCATCAAGCAACCATTATGGTGAAAATATCCAATACAACGCCGCGAGGTGGAAAAAACAAGTTCAGGAAATGCTAGACTCTGGCCTAATCAACCCATCCACCAGCCTTTGGTCCTCCCCCGTAGTTTTGGTAAAGTAAAAAGATGGCTCCTTGAGGTTTTGCATGGACTATCACGAGCTAAACGATGTCACTATAAAAGATGTCACCCCCTTGCCAAGAATCGACGACTCCCTCGACTTGTTACACCGTGCCTGCATCTTCTCAACCTTAGACTTGCAGGCAGGTTATTGGCAGGTCCCCGTCCCAACATGAACATAAACAGAAAACCACATTTTCCACGAGCAGCAGCAGACACTTCGAGTTTAACGTATTGCCTTTTGGCCTTTGCAACGGCCCCGCCACTTTCTCAAGTCTAATGAATTCCGTCCTCCAAGGCCTCACCTGGGAGACCTGCCTTGCATACCCAGATGGCATTATTGTGTTTGCTAGCTCGTTTGGATGAACACATTCAACGACTTAAACAAGTTTATACCCGCATCCACCAAGCCGGCCTCAAGCTAAAACCGTTCAAATGTACCTTATCCAGCGAGTTAGTACCATACTTAGGCCGTGTCATATCAAAACAGGGCATTTCGCCGGACCCTGACAAGTTAGCAGCCATTAGCGAAACTGAACCCCCCAATCAGTAAAAGAACCATGCTCTTTTCTTGGCCTAGCCTCGTACTATCGGCGCTTCGTCAAGGGATTTGTGGCCATTGTTGCTAAACCTCTACATGAGTTAACACAGAAAGAGGAACAATTCTTATGGATGGGCGCTCGTCTGGTAGCGTTCAATACCCTCAAAAATGCCCTCACTTCAACATCCATTTGATGCATTTCCTGGCTATAACCAACCCTTCCACCTATACACAGACGGGTCTTTGCTGGGGATTGGCGCGATGCTAGTGCAAAAGTCATACAACAAGGATAATATTGTAGCTTGTGCAAGTCGCACCGTACGCATTCCGAGACAAACTACGCCGCAACAAAAAGGAAATGTCTGGGCATGCTTTGGGCCCTGCAACATTTTAAATCATATCTGCCTGGTACAAAGCTAACAATCATAATCACTGATCACCATGCACTGCAAAGACTTCGCCAATCCAACACCTCCAACGCCCTCATCATCAGATGGAGAGAGACATTGGAGGAGTTTAATTTCGAAATTTCTTATAGACCCAGTAAGGTGCACACGAACGCCGACGCTCTATCTCGCCGCCTCTCCACCTCACCCGCATTACCCCGGCCACACACCCCCCTCCCCTACCTCCAGCCACCTCTCCCACCTCCTTGGCCAGCATCTTCATGTGGACCAGAAAGAGAAGCCAGACTGGCTACCGTGAGACGTTCTTTCCTCCCTCACCCATGTCGGCGATTTTTTGTTTACGGAGACCGGCCATATTGCCCTAAGTTCGGAGGAGGCGAAAACAATCCTTTAACTACTGCACCATGGCTACAGCATCCATCTGGGCTACACAAAATTAATTTAACTATTCAAGGCAACGTACTGGACCCCCCATTGTAATCCCATAGCCAAACAAACGGTGGAGTCATGTTTAGCTTGCGCAGGAGGAAAAGATACAACACGCACACCTGGCCCTTCCGGCACTATCACAGCAACGTTGTCGTGGCAACTTTTGTCACATGACACCGTAGGCCCTTTTCCCGCCTTTAGCTCCTTCCGGTTTGGGTTGACATTCGGCGACACGTATTCCAAATTCCTAATCGCGATCCCAGTCAAAGACCACAGTGCCAAGACGGTGGCAGACGCAATGTTAAACCACATATTCCCTATCTTTGGCCTCCCCCAGGCACTACATACCAACAATGCCCCGGAATTCTCTGGTCAAATTTGGTCGGCCCTCTCACAGCTAATGGGCTACGACATTTCTCATTCATCTCCGTACTGGCCAAAAGGCAACGCAATCTGTGAGAGGAGCCATAGGAGGACAAATACTCAAATCAGAACGAAACTCCTTGCCGGAAAAACAAAGGATTGGCCCAGTCAATTGCGAATGATCCAATGGGGTATAAATTCAACTCCGCAAGACGATGGCATCACGCCCCACGAGAAAATGTTGGTAGCGCCCCCAGCTTACTCCCTCTCTGCCACCTCATGCACCCACCCTCCCTCTCCCTAGACATCCACCCCACGGTTACACACATAAAAGCGAGGCTGAGGCAACTACAATCTTGCCAAGATTTACCTGACGACGTCCAAAACGCCAGAAATCCGTACTGGGTTGGTGACTAAGTCATGATCGCGAATTTGCCTATACGTAACAAACTAGCACCTAAGTTCAATGGGCCGTTCAACATCACTAAAATTCCAAACTGTTACCAGGTCGTGGTATACTACAACGGAGAGACGCGAGTATTCCGGAATCGGCATCCTAGGCAGGTCCATATTGACAACAACCAACAATCGCCATCTAACCCAAAACCTCAACCTCAAGCACCACCTTATAAATTTAACCTGGCTTCCCGCTCCCCCTCCCCCCCCACCATCTCAACCCCCATATATCCCTCCACCATCCCCTTTTGACCAATCACCAACCCACCTCAAACAACCTCAAACCCAATACCAGCCATTCCCCAACCTCAGGACCCCCCCAAAAAAAATATACCTCACAACTCACCTTCACCACCCCCTCCAGCCGAACCCCTAACCCCAACTCCTCCACCACCCATATCACAACAACAACGACAGGCCAACTACGCCCTCTGACCTACCCCTTAGACCCATCCAACCTACCCACCAACAACCAGATAACCCAATTACTTACACTTCCTCATCCAAACCCCAACCTAGTGTAGACTCATTAAACGCTGAAACCCACCCTAACCTCCCCCACATAAACCACAACCAACTCCCTCATCACCAAATCCCGAAACCCCCACCATAACCATCAATGTACCATCTCAGAACAAACAAACACCCCCATTACTCGCAGACCCCATGTCCTCCAGCAATACCACTTTGCAACAACCTCCAACAACTATCACCCCACCCACTCATCTAACACAAACCCACATAAACCTTACCTCCTCCCCGGGAAGCCCCCCTGAACGACTAGAAAAACAATTACTCCCTCAGGCAGAGCATCTAACCCCTCTAATAGACTATGAATTAATTCTACTTTCTCGTCCGGAGAGGATCACAAAATGTCAACCTACAGTACAGGTCAAAGCTTACCAGTCACCACCCAGCAGCCACATTGTCCACACCTCAGGCCACACACCCAACAAAAGCAGCAAAGATGTTCATCAAATTCATCTTGTGGACCTCAGAAGGGAGAAAATATAGGTTAAAGCACCCAGCCCAACTCATGCGGGAGCTGAAAAACAAGTAAAAACCCACGACACTAACTATTGTTCGACACACTTGGGCCACACACAAAAATTTGGTACTACACCCTGCAGTACATCAAACCCAACTCCGTCACCACAACCGAAAAAAAGTTCACACTCCAGCCACGAGGACGTGACTATCTTCGAGGCGCAGGAAACCATCAGAGAGCACCCCCCCCTCCCCTCCCCCCCACACACACACACCGAAAAGGTGGCGTCTAGGAGAAGGACCGGTTGTGACATCACCCGCGCAGTTCGGCCCAGGATTGGCCGGCCGGAGAGACGCCTCCACCAATCAGGACGCCATGACGTCACCCACCAGCTGCACTTCTGATTGGTCCCTGGAAGGCATTGCAGAGATCAGAATGACAGAACAACCCCCTAGAACCCCTACATCGACGTTTCCTTTTTCCCAGTGCCTCCTCTAGGACAAGAAGCACCTAGAAAGTGGATAGGTATCCAGGCCAAGTAGGGGAAGCTATCTCAACCTCCCCTCCTGAGAACTGGATGCTTCCCGGCTCCAGAGGTGCTCCCTGGCCCGACTTAGTGTAAACTATTCCTAAAGTGTTATCCAACCTGCCTTACTTGCAATGGCTAATCCTGGCAAGTAAGAACCTAGGTGCTTCCTGGCTCTAGATTACCTGGCAGTTATTCTGTTCAGGTCGAACCTAGAATGCTCTCTGGCTTCTTGGTAGCTTGCGATAAGCTATTACTGCAATAATTAGAGACGCTTTGCAATAGTCGAGAACTGGCTTCCAGGCCCCCTTTACCGTAAGTAGATCATTAATATCAGTTGCCAATTAACACCTTACGAGCGGCCTATGCGGTTTATTTATGTGTACCGCACAGCGGGGTGTTTTTAGCCAAAATAGGGCTGTTTACGTGATCATTTTCATGCCTAAATAAGACCCAGAACGTAAAACAAGTACCTATCCCTGAAAGGGCATAAACAGAGCTTTCGAATGACACCATAACGATCCTTTTATGATGGATAGTTTTCTTGCAATAACCGTGCAACGCGAGTGCAAAAAGCAGGTAATTCGGTACTTTCAGTACATAATTGAGTATGTAGCGAGTGAGAGAGGGAGGAGGGAGCTGAGATTTGTGTCAGTAGGTTCGCCGCGGTGGTCTGGAGCAGTCATACGCTCGCTAGTCTCCTGCCACCACTTGTCTCTCTCTCTCAGCCACATTACGTGCTGAAATTGCCACTCGAGTTATGTCGAGCGCCGCCACATAGTCCAGCTTTATTTAACTCGACTTATGTTGCTCGCCGCTAAATAAGGGTTAAACCCTCACACGTTATCCATAACATAAACATTCATCAATAGGTATATTGTTATGTTTGACTAACTCCTAAGTTACCAAACCGCTGCATACTTATACCGTAGGACCTACGGCCCGTCATTTCAGTGTGTGTGTGGTAGAGCTCTTCACCTACGGCGTAGGTGAAGAGCTCTACCACACACACACTGAAATGACGGGCCTCCAAGCAAACCCGGAAGGAACAACGTGTAGGATAGCCAGTCTTCACCTACCACAGCATAAGAAAAAGAACAAGAAGCAGCAGGAAAGGTCAAACAAAATGATGAGTCACCCCTGATTAACCCAACCAGAATATATCAGTCAGCCAATTTACCACATGCTCTGAATCATCAACCACACAGTTCGAGAATGGGAAACCTCAACCAATCACCACTCACCTGTGTCAACCAATTACCTCCCACCTTTCAAATAAAGTCGACGATCCAGCACCCAGCATCTCCCGTTTATCCAGATTTACATTACACCGAAAATATGTTTATGCTAATGCAACATGAACACCCCGAGGCCTACCGACATAAATGGAACTGAAAGACAACCCGGAAGACGACGGAAACGCAGATACAAGAATCTCCAGGTAACGAGATCTACCCAAAAAGATATAAGAAGATTCATGTTGAACTAGGAATAAAGGCCTATCCCAGTTTACGAGAGATTTCTCGATCCTTAAGCTAAGTAAATGACCATTAACTATGTATTATTATACCTTGGAAGTATACCATTATGTCAATACCAAACTTCCAAGTCTAAGCTAAGAATTTACCTCACAATAACCACACAACCATATCCCCCTAACCTTGTGACTTCAAGACCTGGGAAACGAGAGTCCAAAATAATGCCGCAAATTACCTCTAGAAATTGGAGAGGAGTATGCAACCACACCTCAATACTATTCTAAAACCTCCGGGCTCAGAGTAGCTAATTAAAAGTGTTGGCTTGCCCCAGCCTGCCCCCACCCACCCGGAGAGAACCTGCCTGAGGTATTCCTGAAGTCCTCCCTGTGGATGCCCCGCCTAGCTGAAGTCTGGACCCCTGGACAACTGCTCGAGCAACGCCGTACACCCCTGAAGTGCTGCTCCCCGGGCCGACGATCAACGTTGGCCAGACTTGTACTCTCGACCCCTGCCCTCCAAATACCCTAAGTGTCCCTGTGTATCTTACATTGTGTTATTGTTGTTGTGGTAATAAGGTAAAATATGTGAACCGTGCTGTGTTAAGATAATCTGTGATCTGTGCCCAAGATCATTCAGTTTTCATAAGTATTAATCCTTCAGAACTTAATCTACCACTTGTGTGATAATTATGACTAAAACACTAAACCTATTCATTGATTAACTTGCCATAACAATCTTACGCATACGTTATATAATTGTATTCAATCAGTTACCTTGCCCCACGTTCACAGATTTTCCATATGTATGTATTCTGTGATGTATTATGTGAGTTGAAGTCGCAGTGTATTTCGTGAACTGATTTCCTTCTGCAAACATTATTACCTAGAACCTACGCTCATTTTCATAACGAATGTACTTATTCCTGTGAGAATTAATTCACTTCCCCTCTCCCATCTTAAACTCAGTGATATAACCACTTTTGTAATTATTTTATGAACTCGTATTACCGTTCATATGATTACCAATGTAAGTAATTTTGTTCCTTCATGCTCAGGAATTCCAGTATTGCATAGTTTCTATTGATTAATTCAACATCATTTCCTTACACTTCGTATATTAGTGTCTTTAATTTAAAGTCTGTTAACTCGTTCAGAACTTCTATTAATACTGCTGTAAGTATTATTTAGCATAACTTCGTCGTATGCGCCAAATTCTTCGGATGTATTAATAGATCAGTAATTCTACTGTTACGCTTTCAATTATAACAGCGTTCTCAGAGCCATTCTTGATTAACTTTGTTTATTCAACTTAGTCTCTATATCACTTTGTAGTGATTTACTCAGTATATTCCTGACCCCATATTCATTACCTTTATATCTGAACTCCTAAGCTCGATTTGTTATTATTACATACGATCGATCGCTTAACGTAAATATAAGAGATACAATAATCATTCATAGTTTACTACTCTGCGAGCCTAATCTTGTGTAAATTAAATTGTTTATTGATCTGCCACCAGTTATCTAGAACTAATTTTGAAACTCAACTCGTAGTTGCATTAACTATAATTTAAATTCTCAACACCGCAGTCCAGCTAGTGACCTGACCTGTTTACCTTAAGTCAAAAGGTCACTTTAGGATACGCGCCTACCTACCTGGCGCACCCCCTTTTTATCGTGTGACTCACTCCATATACCGGCGTGTTTGTTTCACACTCAATTCTCCCCAGCTCTCCCTTTTGAGATTATTCATATTTGACCAACTGCATTACTTCTTTCACGGAAGACACTCGACCCCCATTGGTTATTTTATTGAGGGTTGATATTATTATATGTTTTATATCTTTTAGTTGCTACAGGTTATTACCTTATATTTAACCACAAGTTGTTATACCATTCTCTGATTACGAGCACCAATTCACTAACATTATATTGTCAGTGCATTGTTGTCTATACATTACATTGAATCAGAGACCATCTGAATATACCAAATTATATTTGTATCTTGCCACTATTTACTCATTACATGAAGATAGTCTACGGCTCCTCCAGTTAGACCACTCTTTAAATAAAACCCATCTATGTATCTATATCTGTGTTGTTATTGAGTTCTGTATTATCCTAATTGAATACCTATTATGTGTGATTAAGAACGTGCTAGATTTGACCCTGTCAAGCTTTATCAAGGTCTATCAGTCCATACTTGGATCGTTATACAGACTATATCACGAGTTATAAATCATTATAACCCGACATAACACACACTTTATACTTTACTCCAGCTAGTTATTCCCGGACACATTTGAGAGTATCTAGGAGTCATTATTCATTATTTACGTCTCTTAGTGTATGTGTTAATTGTATATATATATATTATGTATCATTGTGTATCCTATTGTGTTTTGTTACTTGCATTCTTAGCTTAATTCTATGTTGATATTTACCTATGTATTATCCTTACACATATGAATAATATATGTATATCAACCAACCTAACTATACAAAACAAACTTGTACACCTATCTCTGTTATTCTCTCCCCCTCGGCACATCAGGACCCGTGACAGACAGTATAGCGAATACAACTATCTCTAATAGAAGTTGGCATCTTTAAACAAATTGTGGTATCATCTTTTATCTATGTTAATTATGCCTATATAGTCTTTCTAAGCTTAGTCTCTTATATAAACCGTAGCGTATCAAACATTTATAATCAATGAGGGTCGGTCATATTCATGAATAAGTATTCTAGCAATAAAGTACTTAACTGATATGCATTGCAAGACAATTACAAAAACATATTAGATTAGGTAAACTAAGCTTCTTGATTGTCAATGTTGGCAGATCATATTAAAAAATATAATTATATACTAACTTGAAGTAATATAATTGACATGCATTCTAAGACAGCTTGGGAAAAACAACACCAATTGATTAAGGAACATTAAGCACTTTGTTTAGGTCATGAAGAAGTTAACTTGTCCAGTTATTCTGGTTTTGGACGGATTATTGTATCCATCTGAGAGTAGTAACTTTTGAACAAAGAGCGTCCTGTATTTACTCCCAGGGTGTCGGTGAACTTCCTCTGATATAAATGAGATTTGGCATACGTTTAGAGGACTATGAGAGCTAATGTATGGTACCATCAGGTTAATTTTTTTTTTTCTTTTTTTTTTTTTTTTAATATGGCAAAAATTAGGGTCAAAATTATACAAAATTACAGAATACAACAATTGATTAAGTACTCAAGAATCTAGTGGGTGAGGTGGGATTGGACCGTACTACTAGTGGAAAAATATTTATCTAAAATCACATGAAGGCTGGAAATGAGAAACAAGTAATGCAAGTAATGAAAGTTTCATCCACATATATGTGGATGAAACTTTCATTACTTGCACATCCTTTGGCATGCAGATAATTACGAAATACAGTATGCTTGCAACACTGGAAAATAAATTCAAGGGGGGTACAGTTTGTACGGACCATCACTCAGGTGGTGATGGACCATATAGACCACCAAACAAATATTTACATCTTACATGGACACTTAGATATATATTATTTTAGCCCTTATACTTAAATAGTAAAATACCCTACTATAATTGGGCAAAATATTTGGCGGAGGCCAAGTATTAAGAAAATAATACTCCAAACAATCATATAAAAACAAATATATATATTATCAGAAATTACTTTTGCTGCTTATATAATTGCATGGATGGATGCATAAGTCATGTTAACATATCTTTTACAGACCCAGGGGTTACCTACCATACACGGAAATGTCCATGTACGGAACAACACCTACAGTACACTAGGTTTATGAGAAATTTTATTAACAGAAATAAGTCTTCCAAATCTGGCCTATAACATGCCTTAGTGCTTATATTCACTATACTTACCCATATCTCTGTGATCTACAATTCCTTAAGCTTATTATAAATATACATAGAAAGGCATAAAATTACATCAGACATGACAAAACACAATATAATAACCTCACATACTCATTTCAATGCTCCGTCTGGCGTCACTCAGTCCGCCGATTGCTATGCATGCAGTGTTGCCAGTACTACCAGGATTTTCTGCTACACCTAATTTCTAGCGATTTAGGGCTGTCGTACGGTACATCACCTAGTACGGTCCAACCCCACCTGACCCCTATCATCTTTCTGTTTGTGTTCAATCAACTCACAAAAGGTGTTTCTACAATCTAGTCTGCATTGTTTTGTATATATTATCTAGTTTTATTTTTAGCCTATTTATGTTTAGGTTGAAATCTTTCACTTTTATGCAAATTTGAAGACGTGCTGTGCATGAACGGGGGTGGCTGAAAGAATTCCCACAAACCAGTTTATAGAGTTGTTTATGGGTTTTCCAATGGTATATGAATCATTACTGTATGACCAGTTGTTTATGAACTAGAAGTATTTCCTAGTTAAAAATTTGCGTTTTGATAAAACGGCCAGCAAAGTTCAAGAACTGTTTTTCAGTAGGATAACTCAAGTCCTATTACAGGAAATTAATGTTTAATGATTCCTAGTTATATGTTAGTCATTTATACATATACATATATATTAGTCCTCTTACAGGAAATTAATTTCTAATGATTCGTATTTACATTTTAGTCATTTATACATATACAGTATATATTAGGCCCAAACTCAGCCCGTGAAAGTTTTATATAAAGCTTGAAATAATGCACTTAGAAGCGGTTTTCGGCATTCAACTTTTACAGACAGGTTGAGGGAATATATCTATCTATCTATCTATATGCTCAGGCCCAATCCCCATTTTGGGGGTAGCCGACTCAAGACAGAGCAAGAACAGGGAAAACACAAAAACAACATAAAACAAAAAATAAACACAGATAAAAAACACAAACTCACACACATCCAGGTCACCCAGGAGAAGACCCAGAGACCAGGGTTACCAAGGTCGCTCCAGCACTCCCCCGGCCCCTGACCACCCGGAGAGGTTCCGATCTCGGCAGGCAGACATGCAGCGGAGCCAAAGCCACAAGCCCTCCCACCACACTTCCAGGCACACCCTTCATATTAATCGTCCCCCGGGCCAGGCGCCTGATGGACTATTATCTAGTCGAACTTGCGCCCGATCCCTTACTCCAAATGACCACGTGTTCACTCAACTATTCACAAGCATTCTCCATTCACTCCTGTCCACCACCACTTCCCCTGCCTGATCTATAGTCATTCCTCTATCATCCAAAGCCTTTCTTACACAGTCTCTCCATCTCAATGGGGGTCTTCCTGCCCTTCTATCTCCCCTTGTACCTGACTCACATATTCACATATATATGGCCAGCCTTTTATGTATCTAACGTAAAATCCTTAATTTTTCGAATTTGCTGGAAATTTTACAGGACGGTCCCCTTAACATCACTGAACCCAATCTGTTCCAGCGACGTCCTTTTCATAATATTCTGGAAACTATTAGACAATTGTTATTCAGTTTAGGAAGGATATCTACCCAGTAAAAGGCTACAGACAATCTCAATTAATCCCTTTATCTACCATACATCCTTCCTAAGCTTAACGAAATAGTCTAAATTTAGCTGAAATCAAACAAAGAAGACGTCGCCGGTACAGAAAGGGTTACAGCTGATCTACGCCTATAAAATACATTCGAGGTCTTCTGAGCCTCTGGAAATAGTACATCGATTTTCCTAAACTCATATCATATTAATATACTTTTCAAAGAATATGTAGTTTTTTTTTCATTAATTATGCTTAATCAACCTGCCTTTAATCGCATAATGATGGGACATTGACCTAAATAGTGCATGCAGAAAAAGTTGCTGAAAGTCAAGACTGAAAAATTACAACATATTATTTAAATACATTTGTTGATATAGTATCTGGAATTATATATAGTTCAAAATGAAGTACATTGGACTAGTTCTCGGGAGCGCCCCCCAGAACTGTTGATAGCTCTGGTGTGTGGTGGCTATCCATCATCAGTCATCGATAACCATCGCCATTCAACAACCGGCATCACCCAAACATGGTTAAGATTGAACCGCTACCCAATCATTACCAGCCCTCAAACTTCAACGTTCCCTTCCACCAATCACCTCATCCATTCGTCAATCAATCATGTATGTGCCAAAAAAATGCGGTGATTACTGAGCCATGCGTGTGATCACTCTTACGATAACCACAATTAATGTTCACTTTACGAGGTGATAACAAGTATAAATATCTAACGCGGGGAATCCATCTTGGCGCTAACAATTTGATGCTCTCTTAATTAGGCCCTTTGCCGATCACCACCCTCTTAGCAGCATCGCCCCTCACTCACATCCTCCCGGGATTTCTGCTCTAGAAGATCAGTAATCCATCATCGACAAGTAGCTTGGTGGTGAAAGAAGATAACCTAAAGGTAGGCGAATCGGAGACAAAGCGGTAAATGATTACATTGGAAAAAAGGAAAACAATGGAAATGCATTTGTTGGCGAATAGCTTTGACACTCCATTGCAAGTTGAAGTGCATCAGTTATTGAAAACAAAATTGTTTGCACACACAGATCCGTAATTATTAAAGCAATCGAAAAGCCAGATCAATACTATATTGTATATTTTATTGGTATAGGTGTTATGTAAGTATGGGTTTGATGTACTAATTAAATATATGCAGAAGTACAAACCATGTATCGCTGTAAGACCATGATAACACTAATAAACTTTCGATTAATGCTACTCTGTTAAGAAATAAAACAAAATTGCAGTTCAGAGCTCCTGTCAGCAATGCCACATTCGTTTGACAATATAATGTAGAGGTTTCGTATCTCTGTATAATATAGACGATATATATTATTGTTTTTACTTTGACCATAATTGTGAAAGTTGTCATATAATGAGTTAATATATATGAATTTATTCTCACATTCCTGATTACATTTTCCTGCAGCGTGATTTGCCAGACAAGTAGTGATAACATTGCGTCTAGACCGTAATCTTCATAATGTTTTTGTTTGTACCTTTTTACTTAGTTCCGCCACGTGATCCAGAAGGTGTTAGGTGTTATTAAATTATGAGTAATTAAACAAACACAGTGGGTGTGGTAGAGGGGATGTGTGCTGAATGATGAGGGGAGGGCATAGAGGTCAAAATGAAGGTCAAAATAAAGAAGAACGATGAGGAAAGTTACATAGATACAAAGACTGCACAGACCTTATGGTCCCTACTTGTCAGGCCAGACTCAATTCTAACATGGGATTTGTTACAAATTGGAAGGTAAAGACAGTAAAGCAGAAGGCTCTCTCCCCGCTCACTACTCCCTCCGACCTTGTGTCGGCATGAACATTAGTTGGGGAGGGATGAACGTGTTAATAGTAGCCGTAGTTACAGTTTAGTGATGCTAACTTTGAACTTCATTATTACTTAACCAGACAACGACATAGGTTACATGTACCAGTATGTAGAACCACATTAATGACTAAAACATTTCGTCACAAAGGTGTCCAAATGTGGAATCATCTCCAAGATAAGGTTGATAGTCACTGCAGCTTTACATCGTACACAAAACAAGTAGATTAAAATACTATTTATTGGAAAGGTAAACTATAAACATTGTGTCCTAGCGTATTCATTATATTTATGCTACAATGTACATGCTAATATTGTTCATAGGCAATAGGAACGTTCAATCTGTAGACACACTTGCCAGATGTCACCAGATTCTTTAATTGATCATGAATAGAATAATTAAATGTGAACATTGCTAATGCTTACTATATATCTTTTGTTGTGATTTCAAAACATCAAGTATAACTTTAGATTAATTTATCTTACATTATGGTGTTTAACAGATACATCTAGAGGATATATATTTTATCAAATACATTTCTATTTTGTATTGTAGAGTAGAATATTGTATAAAGAAGATGCTGATTGGTTGTTGATTGATGTGTGTTGATAAAGTTGAGATATCTTCATTATTCCATATATATTATTGAAACTCTAAAATTGTAAGCAATTGTATTGATAATGTGATAATCTAAAGTGATATACGAACCCTGAGAGCAAAGATATATCACATATAACACATTAATAACTTAGATATTATAAAGTGAACACAAGCTAAATAAAAATTTATAAAGCCTTATTGGCTTTATACATACTGGGGAAGAGCTGTCAGTGGCAGAACTTGTAAGAAGGCTGTACTGTTATTATATTTTGAAGTTACGTTAAAAGGTTGTTGACTTGTAATTTGATTATAATTGGCTAAGGATTGGTGCTAGTAAGGACATTTGGTGGGTCTGTGAAGTTAAACATATTAATTGGAAGTGAATCTAGGAATCTAGGTCAAGAGTGGTAGGGAGGTTGGACTGTCGACGAGCCGGCATGACCCACCGCCTCTACCAATCTTGATTTTAAGTGAATTTAGGAATGGGTGCCTCTCTGTTGTTGGGGTGAAGGAGGTTTGACAAGGGGCGGGGGGGGGGATATAAAATTCTATTGAAAATTTGGATGAAATTATCATGAAAGGTCTCAAGTTTTATAAGTTGTTTTTCTGCTAATTGCTGCCAATAAGTATTTAGAGGGGGGATGTGGGCTAGATCGTGAAGATGTTGTGCCATCTGGAACTCATACCACTGAGTCACCAAACATCCACCTCAGTGCTTTATTTTGAATTCTTTGGTATTTTAGTTGGTTGGTAGGGGCCGAAAGTGAAATGCTGAGTGGGACGTAGCACAAAAGAGGTCTTATTAGTGCTTTGTATAAGTGAAGATTGGATTTTATTGAGGCATTTCTGAATCGAAAGATGGTTTGTAGGGATTTAGATGCAATAGCAGTGGAAGTTTTTGCTTGTTGATGAAATCGAATGTTCTTGTCGAATGTGAGGCCGAGTACTTTGTTAGTGGGAGAGACATTTATTTGTGTGCGGTTAGGGACAGGTGCTCGGGAGTTCTGGAATAAGGGTCTTGGGCGGAGATGTCCTTTGGCAAAGTATGTGAGGCAAAGTATGTGACGTGTGATTTGTGAGGATGAGCCTGAATCCACCATTTTTGCTCCCATTGTGCTACTTTGTCAAGTTCTCTTTGAGCTCTGTTTGTCAATGCGTCTAGTGTGTCTGCTCTTATTAATTGCGTCACGTCGTCTGCGTACATTACTGTGAGAGAGTCATTTTGAGAGGGGTTGGGAAAGTCATTTGTGTATAGGATTTAGAGGGTAGGAGCGGCACTGAGCCTTGAGGTACGCCTGTGTTTAGTGCAAATGAATCTGAATAAAGATTAGAAAACTTAATTTTGGCTGTTCTATTATCCAAAAAGTTGCAGAGAAGTTTCTGAGTAATTAATGGGAAGTTGAAATTTTCGCAGATTTTGTACTTCAAGCCTTCGTGCCACACTATGTCAAAATCTCGTTTTATGTCCTTGGTAATTAAGGCTGTCTTGTTTTTTCGTCTGGACTGTTTGTTTATGTGAAGGTAGTTTGTGATAATGTTTAGTGCTTCTTGTGTTGATCTGTGTTGTCTAAAACCAAATTGCATGTTCGTGAGGAGTCCTTCGTCTTCGAGAAATAGTCTGAGTCGGTGGTTTATGATACGTTCTAGAGTCTTCCCAAGAGTCTCAAGTAGACTAATGGGTCTGTAGTTTAGTGGATTAGTCTTGTCTTGGTTTTTCTTGGGAACGAGGGTAATGGTCGCTGTCTTGAAGCAGACGGGAAAGTAGCCTGATGCCAGAGGATGGCGTTGTAGAGGCGAGTGAGTGCTGTTATGAAAGTGTTAGGTAGGTGCTTTACAAGGTGGTGATTAATACCCGTGGCACCAGGCGCCTTTCTCCGTGTTTTAGACAGGATGAACTTGACTTCGTCTGGCACAATGGGAGCAGTGAGAATGTTTTGAGGGTCAAGTGTGTTTAGGGTAATGTGTGTGTCATGGGAGATGTTGTTGGGGCTGGTAGTGAGATGTTGTTCTATATTGCGGATGTGTTGTTCGGCAGGCCTTTCAATGGGGTGTGGGTGGTATACTTGTTGCCATGTCTGTTTAAATGTATCTGTGATAGCCCTAGGATCAGTAATTGTGTTGCCATTAACAGTGAGGGAGGATGTTCTGGGAGTGTTATTACCTTGTAAACGTTTTATGTGTTGCCAGAATTCCCAGGGCTTAGTTTTTCTGTGTTGTTCTGCTGAGTGTACTAGGTGAGTCCAGTGAGTGTCATGATCAGATTGCAGGCTGTTAAGGATGTGAGTTCTGAGGTTGGAGAGGTTGTAGCGTACTCGGCCTGGTATGTGGTTGTGTTTGTTCTGTTCGAATCGACGACGATAGCACACTAGGAGTCGTTGTGTTCTGATGGAGGGTCTGAAAGCGTGTTTGATTTTGTATGTAGTTTTTGGGATGGTTGTGTTGGCTGCATTTATGATTTTGTTCTGTAGGTTCTCAATTTGTTGGTCTATGTGTGTGTAGTGTTGTCCCTCATAGTCGTGTATGTAGTTGTCTTCTGATCAAATGTTTTTAAATTCTTCCCAGTTTGCTTGTGAGTAGTTAAAATGAGATTGACATGGGACTTGAATTGGGTTTGAAGAAATTTACATGAAAACTGGGATGTGATCTGATCCTGAAAGTGGCCCTGGGGAAATATCATGATGGAATATATTAAAAGCTTGGTTTGAAAAAATTAAGTCAGGTTTACCATTACCGTTTGGTGTGAAAACTGTGTTGAAATCTGGGCCTTGAAAAGTTAATCTTTTGTGGTTGTGTAGTGCTAATAGTTGAATTCCATGTTGATTAATGGTATTATGTTGGAAAGCTTGGTGTCTAGCGTTAAAGTCTGCAAGTATGAGTGTAGGTGCATTGTTATTGAATAAGGTATTTAGGTCTGTGTAAGGGATGTAGGTATTTGGTCTGACATATTATGTGGTGGCAACTATGAGGGGTCCAAGTGTTGTGTGTGTTTTAACTGCAAGGAAATGTTTGTATGTCCAGTCTGTGATGAATTCGTGTTGAATGGTGCTTTTTATCATGATTGCAATTCCATCGTTGGCATCGCCGTCGGTCTGTCGTGTTGTGTAACCAAAGAATCTAATTTTATGTGTGTTGTACGTACAAGTGCTGTTAATTAGTATTATGTCTGGGTCATTATCTAAAATTAATTGTGTGAGTAGGTGTCTGTTAGTGTAGTAGTGTCTTATGTTGAATTGGATGACTGTTAACATGATGGGGTATCGTGAAGTGAGCTATGTGTGGGGAAGTGGGGGGATAATGAGGCCCGGGTGGGGTAGGGAGAGGATGAGGAGTGGCCTCCTCCAAAAGATAGAGATTTGGAGGTAGAGTTGGCGTTTTTTCTTGGGATTACGACTTTACGTGACTTTGACCGAGAACGGTTTAATTCAGGTGAGGGTAACTCAGCTGGGCTGGTGGGTTTTCGTTTTAGAGGAGATTGGGGAGGAATGGTGGGCGTTGTTGGTGCAGGAGGGGGTGGGGGAGGCATGAAGGATGTTGGGGTAGTAAGGTCAGGAAGGTCAGGGTCAGATGCATTGAGAGTTGGGTCAGTGACAGTTGTGTGGGGGGGGGGGGGATCTTGAGGTTTATTTTCAGTGGTGGGAGGGATTGACATTTCAGGGATTTCGTTGGCGCTTCGGGGTTGAGGGATGGGGGTAGTGGAGGATGAGTTGGAGGTAGAGGTTGAGGGTAGTGGAAGAGGGGTAGTGGAGGATGAGTTGGAGGTAGAGGTTGAGGATAGTGGTAGCAGGGTGGAGGATGGGTTGGGGGTGGGGGTTGAGGGGGAGGAGGATGTTGAGTTGGGGGTAGGAAGAGGAGTGGCTGAGAAAGATGGAGTGTGAGAGTTCTTGCTATGCTGGAACCAAGACTCAGGTATCATGATGGCAGGGAGGTTGTGGGCAGTCAGGCCATCATTTAGGAGCTTGTTAAACTGTGGGGTAACTTTTTGGTTAGTGAGGTGGAGTGCAACATTAACAAGGACTGAAGTTTGGGCGAATATTTCGCGATTGAACAATGGGCTGGGAGGATTGGTGTTGGGTTGGGTAGGGGGGGTGGATTGAGGGATGTTTGAGGTGGCAGCTGAAGCATATGATGTGGCAGTGACTGGGTGGGATGAGAATAAAGGACGTGTTTGGTTGGTAGTGGATGGAGTGGCCTTTGAGTTTTTTCTAGTGTCTTTTAAGACATTGAGACGGAAGGGACATTCGGCACTGATTGCAATGTGAGGGCCATTGCAGTTTGAACATTTCAGGGTGGTTGAAGAGCAGGTGGTAAATGAGTTCCCTGACTCAGCACAACGAGAGCAAGTTACTGGTTTCTTACATTGGGCTGTGGGATGTCCGTAAGCATAGCACTTATAGCACTGCTTGAGATTGATCCAGGACTCAGGGGTCAGAAAAGCAGGCGGCAAAATCACATGAAATGCCTTGAGACCTGTTTTTAGAAGCTTACTGGCCTCCTGAGGGGAGGCACAACGAATTTGGGGGCTTGACCGGGGGGTTAAATACTTCACAGACAGTGATGGAGTTTTTATTGGAAATTTCCCTGGCAATCTCATCTTCGTCTTTGTTGAAGATGCTCTTGTCAGGGTGCAGAATTTTGGCTGTACAGGCAGCTTTAAGTTCTGGGGAGAGGACTAGCTCATAACCAGCAGACTGGAGTTTCTTTAGAGTGGCAGGGTTGAGATATGCATCAAGATCTTTTTGTGAAGCAAGTCTTATCTTGATAACATTGAGATTTTTGAACACCCTGACTATTTGGGTTTGAGTGATACTTAATATATGAGAGCCTGGGTCATCAGGGGCATCGTTAATGCATTTGAATTTGACATACAGTGCCATACTGAATCATTGGGACAAACAAATTTAAGTGCTAACTATAAGAAAAGTGAAAGTGAATGGGAAAATATAACAAGTCTGAGGTTAGGGAGGTAGAGTTAATTGAAAATAATTGATGGAAATCTAGCTAAAACTGTACCCAGGGGGCACCCCTATGGGATGTCCCCAGAAAAACCTAACTCCTACCTATGTCCTTGGACTGTAGGCAAGCCTATGTCACAGGACCCTAACCTACTTGAAGTCTAAACCCTACTCACTTTCCTCCTATAACCAGGGGCTAACCCCCCCCCCCCCCCTTCATGGCAATGCCTTCAGGGTTCGGCGTCGTACTACAAGTGGGCTTCTAATGGGCGGTAATGGGTAATATTTAATAATTTGGAAAAGGAAAAGTAAGAGTATAGGAAAGTAATGAGAATAGAGAAGGATGATGATGAGATATGAGGTGAGATGCAGGGAGCTGATTGGCCGGGAGAGTGCAGTAGGAGGTGTTGATTGGTGGAGAGAGATTGCTGATGGTGGAGGCAAGCAGGCTAGGTCTGGCTGGTCCTCAAGACGTTCATCTTCAATCTTCTTTCTTCTTTTCTTCTTTCTTCTTTCTTCTTCAGCTTGAAGGTCTTGAAGATGGGAGGGGGGGCTACAGGCCTGTTGCGAGAGACCAGAGCGTCACCAAGTACATCCTCTGAACCAATGGACGAGAGAAAGTGTTTTTTTTTTTTTTTTTTTTTTTTTTTTTTTTTAAAGGTAGGGGGGTGAAGAGAGGCACCACAGAGTGGGTGGCGGGAAGAGAAAGTAGGAAAGATGAAATACAGTGGAAGAGAAAAGTTAGTGGGCCGTCCATTTTGCTGTTGTTAAAGGGATGTTTATTTATTTATTATTATTTGTTTGTTTATTTATTCATTTGTTTGTTTTTTGTCAAATCATTTTGGTTCATGTGTTCCTGGCGATGTTTGGTCAGGAACTTGTTGATGTTGTTAGATGATGATAGTGATATTCGGGGATTCTGGCGGTGTTCAGGGGGGTCCATGATGTGTGTGAGGATCCCCCAGGTGTTCTGCCGTGTCCCAGGTTATGGTGTGTGGTGGTGACAGTTAGCGGTGTTTTGCTTAGCTGGTTGATGTTCTGGTGTTTTCTGGAAGCGGTGTTCTGCTCGACTGGCGATGGACTGCCACTGAGATGAAGGAAGAGGTACTGGATGATGATGAATAAATATAGAAAAGGTGGGTGAGGGTGAAAGAAGGGAAGTTTTTATTGGTTAAGTAGGAGAGACAGTGATAATAGTGGGAGAAATAGGGTGTCGGGGCTTGACCCAACGTGCGTGAGTTGAATAATTGAGCTGGGGTTGAGTTGATTTAGTTGGAGAAGTTACTTTAATGAGATTCAGGATGGCTTGCCAAGAAGGGGGCAAGGGATGGGGAGCAAGTTAATTTTTGGGTGGTATAAAATCGAAAGTGCTTGCATGTTTTGGGGTTGTATTTTTGGGTGGTAGTATTCGAAAATGGTATAGGGGGAGGTAATTTTGGGTGGCATTGAGTCAAAAGGGGTACTGCTGGGGAAGTCTGTCAGTGGCAGAACATTTTTTTTTTTTTTTTTTTTTTTTTTTTTACCCAAGGTGGGTCTAAGAGGGGAAGGAAGAGGTTTGGGGAGGAAGAGGGCAAAAGGAGGAAATATGAAAGAAAGTAGAAGATTAAAAGTAGGCGGGCATACCACCTTGCTTAGTTAGGTTTGGGTAAATTTTTATTCATTTAAAAGTTGAGGATAAGGATGTTATTTTATTTGTCTATAATTTTTTGGTATGGTATAGTCGAGGAATTCGACTAGTTTAGGGTCTGATAAAAAATCTATGTTTGCTGAAGGGTATTTTTGCTTCACCAGTTCGAATGGAAGTTGTTTGACGTCATCGATGAGGTCCCTCATTTCGTAGTCACTTACTGGTTGTATCTTCTGTGACTTGGGTGTTGTATCTCCTACGGGTTTCTTCTTCCTATTCTTCTTCTTCACAGCTTGTGGGGTCAGAACAGGAGGGGAAGGAGTGGTCCTGAGAATCTCTTCAGATGGTCTGGCTGGCGTAGGCTTGGTAGTGGGGAGAGCTGGTGGTGGTGAGAGGGCTTCCTCGAACTCCTTTGATGTTGTTGGAGTATCGTCCTCTTCTAGGTTTTGCTCGAAGACGTTAATATGTGGAGACATCTTCAGTTTTTCCTTGAGCTTGGTGTTGGAGTTGCTGATTGTTGTTGTTGATTTGACAGTATATATTATGTCAGGAGGAGATTTCTGTCTGCTTAATGGGCGGGACAGTAGGAGTTGAGGGCGTGGTGTGGGTGTTGGTACCTGTGTGCTGACTCGTGGAGTCTTCTTGTTGGGCTCCAGACGAGGGATGATGATTGTGGGAAGATTATTAGCTTTCAGGAGTCTTGGTAGCAGCTCCCTGAGGAGATTTGGGTCCCCATCAGCGAGTGTTACAGCGGTGGTGACAATGATTTGGATTTGTTCAGATCTTCCTTTGTCTATCCTCTTGTCCCTGGTGTGTCTGGAGTCTTTTAGAGTGACTCCCAAAGGTACGGTGACATTGGTAGCCTCTTCTCCTTTCTTCCCCGTTTTGGTGGTGAATGTTACTTTCTCACCGTCATTGAGAGAAGAAATTGATTGGCGGGGGTTTGGGCTGTTTATGTTGATTCTGTGAACGAATATATCCCTTTGTGTATTATTGAAGGTGATAAATCCGTAGCCCTGCTTGTTGTTAAACCACTTAACGGTCCCAGAATGGATGGTGGAAGTGTCTGAGTCCATTGTTGTGGCAGTTGTGGCAGTTGATGAACACTCTGCAGCCCAATAACTTATGAGAAATCCTGGTGGCTAATCAAGTTCTCATTCTCGTGTGTTTGATTGGTTGCAGGAAGCCACCAATCAGGTTCCTGGATTCATTTGAGCCACAACGAATCCAGGTACTCATTTTCGTCTGAGTGAGACGGAACTACACAGGGATTGGAGTTTGTTCAACACTCCTGGGCTACTTGGACCCTGGTGGCAAGCCAAGGAAATTTCACCCACCCCCTGTATGTGTGGCAACATCTGATCTGTGCTGGTACCGGGCGTTCACCCATCCAGTTACTGCCGTGCTGGTACAGGGACCCACAACCCACCCAGTAACTGCTGTGCTGGTACCAGGCGGTCACCCATCCCGCTACTGACCAGACCCTAAGCAGCTTAACCCCGCTGATCGAAACCACGGAATAGGACGATTTGGCGCTGCCATTTGGGTGCCGGCGTTTAGGCGCGGCCGTTTGGACGCCAAACCTATTTGGCACCAGCCCATTTGACGACGAACATTTTGGCGCCAATATCAGTTTATAGGCTCATAATAGTGTAACAAAGCCAGTGCACATAGCTAAATAATTAATGAGAACATTCGATCCAGTTCGGGATAAATACTGGCTTAGTATAAACTTTCGGACCGCAAAATGAACCTCTGAAACGTAAATAATAGGTACACATTGACGCCTTAGCTGCTCCCTACTCTCAGTTGATCTTCCGGCATGGTCGTAGCCACACGTCTTTTATATAATAATACCCCCATAATGACTGAGGAAATATTAACGAAGCGTGGTAAAGAGAAATTTACTCACAATGAATTCCTCTATGTCTTTGATAAAGCAAGCAAAGCTGATTGCGAGTTGAAATTTTGGCATTGCGAACAAAAATTTGATGCAAAGCAAGGCTGCATACTAAAGCTGGACAGGTGGTGACGGAGCAGAACAGCCATTCGCACGATGCTTCTGCGGCACAAATAGAAACTGAAACTGAAACTGATTTTTTTTTTTTGCCAATCCAACATACAATATATGTTAATTTTACAATAAAATAAAGTCATGGCTGCACCTCTTGAGAACAATCTCTCATAAAGGCACCTTGAATGCAACTCAATGGTTATTTTACATACAGTAAGATTATTAAAACATGTGTCATATTATATAATTATATCTAATGAGGCACAGCCTCACCCCCGTAGTCACAGCAAGAAGGGATTCGGAACAGTGGCCAGGTATAATTACCTAGCCACCACCCCGAACTCCCCACCCAGACCGCAGTGGGTAGAGCAGACCCCAACCTTACATACAGTACGGCACCTACATAATGACCAACACCAGAACAGTATCTTGATTTGTTTCGGATATAAAGGTGATTGTAGTTTAGGGTTGTGGCAGTTTTATTGTCAAACGTTAAGTTAGATTAATATTTAGACATTAGTGAAGATTTGAGTGATATTTTGAAACTAGACAGAGTGGGTTTATTTTATAAGTCAGGAGATGACTGATTCCAAACTTTCGCACCATGGTATTTTATTGATATCTGGGATTGTCTAGAGGTTATTAGGGGAATATTTAAAGAATTGATGTTTCTTAATGCATACCTTTCATTTTCACGATGTCTAAATAATTCCACATTGTTATGGCCATTTAATGCTTTGTATACAAAGATAGCACTGCAAAATATGTTAATATCTTCAAATTTTAAGAGATTAAGTTGTCGAAATAGTGCATTGGTATATTTGGATATAAATGTAATTGTTCGTATAACTTTTCTTTGTGCAACTTCAACAGATTGTAATTTACTTTTACACGTCGCTCCCCATACTGGATGACAGTATAAGAGAAATGGATAAATTACCGAGTAATAGAAATGTCCACCTTTGCATGGTAATAAATCAACATATTACACATATTACATATTATATATTTTACATAAAGTCTTGGGCCAGATTAGTTGGCGCCGACAGGGCCGCTCCAAAACGTCGGCGCCCATACGGCCGCGCCAAAACGTCCCTAACCCTCGAAACCAGCGTTGCCAACCACACAGGCCAGGGTTGCCACAAGGGAGGAAATACCGTCACTGCCTATTTTATAATTATGTGTAATGCATAAATCATGGCCTGAAATTGGCTAAGAGGCGTGGGCCTAAGTCAGTCAGTCTACTCTCTCGCTTACTTCTTGCGTTTATAATTTCTTTATCTCGCTTATGTTTACTTTATGATATATACGTTATTATTATGTTTCCTGTGATTTTTAACACCTTACGAGCGGCCTATGCGGTTTATTTATATGTACCGCCCAGCGGGGTGTTTTTAGCCAAAATAGGGCTGTTTACGTGATCATTTTCATGCCTAAATAAGACCCAGAACGTAAAACAAGTATTTATCCCTGAAAGGGCAAAACAGAGCTTTCGAATGACACCATAACGATCCTTTTATGATGGCTAGTTTTCTTGCAATAACCGTGCAACGCGAGTGCAAAAAGCATGTAATTAGGCACTTTCCCCATACAATTCCGTATATAGCGAGTGAGAGAGGGAGGGAGGAGGTGAGATTCGTGTCAGTAGGTTCGCCGCGGTGGTCTGGAGCAGTCATACGCTCGCTACTCTCCTGCCACCACTTGTCTCTCTCTCTCAGCAACATTACGTGCTGAAATTGCCACACGACCTATGTCGAGCGCCGCCACATAGTCCAGCTTTATTTAACTCGACTTATGTTGCTCGCCGCTAATTAAGGGTTAATAGCTCTTTATATTCGGATAGCACTGTAATTGATTAAGTAATCATTAAAGTTACTTAAAAATATATAGTTTAATGAATAAATAAGGAACAATACAGATAACAAATAAATTATCAGGGTACGTACTGATAAAATAGCCAATCATAAGCGTGCTGCTGCTTCAACTGACTTTCACTTTTACCGACGTGGATTCATGTCGCTTGTTTTAGGCAATAGAGAGCAATATAGTCATACTTACCATGTTTTTTATATATGCTCAGCTTTATCATTGGGATTGAGATGTATTAATAGCATGACGGGAAGCTATAACGGCCTAAATAAGACCAATTAATTTCGAAGTGAGAACGAAAGAGTGTACGTATAATTCAATTTGTGTGGATTATCTAGGTGCATGTGTGATAGGCAAACCACGGTATTGTCGTCTAAACTATGAACGAAGATCCAGAAACCACGGAAAAATAGCCAAGTGTGATAACCCCTTTAAAACCAGGGTAAGTCACTACGGTGTTGGTAAGTTAGGATATCAGCCCCTGATTGGCTGATAGGCTCCAGAACTCAGCTGTCTCGGCAGGCAGTCTCCTCTCTCGCTTAGTGATTTTTCTCATATTTGTTTATTTTGTTTGTGTTCACTTTATAATATTTACGTTAATAGTATGTATTTTATGTGACATATTTTATACCAGGGGGTTCGGATGTCTCTCTAAAACATCAATCAATTGTTGAAATTGCTCGTTATTAACCCCTGAACCGCAACAACTTTTTAGCTTTATTATGTGGCTACTACTAGACGATATTATTCAGTTTAAATTGGGTCCAAGCAATCAACAGGTTTCGAACTATCTCATTTAACCCTTTTTACTACCTCAGATCCTTCTTAAACTGCTCAAAATCGTCTAAATATAGCTAGAATAAAATTTAAAAGAGGTTGCGGTATAGAAGGGGTTAAAGTATTTAAAAAATAGATATGCAATAATGAAGATATCTTGATTTACTAATCATGTACAGCTTTATGGCAGGAAGTGAAAATAGCATCAATGTTTAACAATGTGTGTATTATGGGGGATTTTAATTTTCCGAATATTAATTGGCAACATCAAATCGGCGACTCAGATTCAAAAGAGTGTATTGAGGCGGTACAGGATAGTTTTTTATTTCAATTCATAGACTCGCCTACTAGAGGTAATAATATCCTCGATTTAGTTCTCAGTAATAATGAACAAATGATAAATAATGTAGAGATAGGAGACCAACTAGGAAATAGTGATCATAAATCAATTTATTTTAACATACAATGGACAGGAAAGGCTAAAGAGAATACGACACTTATCCCAGATTTCAGAAAAGCCAATTATGGTGGATTAAGACGAGCCTTAAGAGTCGATCCTATGGTTAAACTATTAAGTGGACCCAGGTGCGCTAATGAACATACTCTCTCTCAGATACCTGTCTTAACTCAGGATAATTTGACAGCTACATATAATAATTGTATTTCTTCACTCCACAATGCGCAAAATAAATATATCCCCAAAAGAAAATTTAGATCAACACAGAACCAACCCAAATGGATGAATAATAGACTATTAGACCTTCTAGGAAAAAAGAGAGGAATATATCGAAAAATTAAGAAAGGCGAAATTCACCTACTTGCTTACTATCAGAATCTATCAAGAGAGGTTAAAAAATGAAAGGACAGACAAAAGAAATTATGAAATCAGGATAGCCAATGACTCAAAAAATAACCCTAAGGCTTTTTACCAGCTATATAAATCTAAAGTTAGAGATAAAATAGGCCCCCTTAAAACTTCGATAGGAGAAATGACAGAAAATGATTTAGAAATGTGCAGTACATTAAATAGTCAGTTTCTATCCGTTTTCACTAATGAAAATTTGGCACAGATTCCAGAAGTCCGTAAGGTATATAGCGATAGTATAGAAAATAGGTTAAGTACGGTTACTATAAGTAGAAATGATGTGCTTAAGGAAATTGACAGACTGAAACCTCAGAAATCGCCTGGCCCCGATGAGGTATATGCCAGAGTATTAAAAGAATGCAGAGATGAGTTAAGTTACCCATTAACATTTTTTTAACAATTCATTAGAAACAGGTATAGTTCCAGAAGCTTGGAAACTTGCAAATGTAGTTCCGATTTTCAAAAAAGGTGATAAATCAATAGCATCCAATTACCGTCCCATTAGTCTCACTTCAATCATAGGAAAGCTACTAGAGTCAATTATTGCTAGAAAAATGAGAAACCACTTAGAAACATTTAACTTAATCAATTCTTCTCAGCATGGATTCACTCAGGGACGTTCTTGCCTTACTAATTTGCTTAGTTTTTTCTCAGAGGTATATGAAGCAGTAGATAATGACAAGGCATACGATATTATATATTTAGATTTCAGTAAAGCTTTCGACAGAGTCCCTCATGAGAGATTGATGAGAAAGGTTGAGGCACATGGAATAGGTGGGGCGTTGTTGGGATGGATTAGGTCATGGCTAATTGGTAGGAAACAGAGAGTCAGCATAAATGGTACCAAGTCAGAGTGGGGAGCAGTCAAAAGTGGTGTCCCCCAGGGATCGGTATTAGGTCCCCTGTTGTTTCTTATATACATAAATGACCTAGATTTAGGTATAACTAGTAGGATAAGTAAATTCGCAGACGATACTAAAATGGGGAGATCAATTGATTCAGATAGCGATATAGAGTGCCTCCAAAGGGATCTAGATACCTTACATGAATGGTCAGTAAATTGGCAGATGAAATTTAACATTGACAAATGCAAGGTATTAAAGATAGGGAAGATGCAAACAAATGTTAAATATAAACTAGCTAATTTAGAATTAGAAAATTCAGACTGCGAGAAAGATCTAGGTGTGTTTGTTAGCAATTATTTGAAGCCTAGAAAACAGTGTATAGGCGTTCGTAATAAGGCAAACAGGATTCTCGGGTTCATCTCTAGGAGTGTGAGTAACAGAACTGCTGATGTTATCTTAAAACTTTACTTGTCATTAGTGAGACCCCATATGGATTATGCTGTCCAATTTTGGTGTCCTTATTACAGAATGGACATAGATTCATTTGAGAGAGTACAGCGTAGAATGACAAAAATGATCCATAATATTAGAAATCTTCCGTATGAAGAAAGGTTGAAGAAATTAGGTTTACATTCGTTAGAGAGACGCAGAGTTAGAGGGGATATGATAGAGGTGTTCAAGTGGGTTAGTGGGATTAACAAAGGGGACATGACAAATGTACTAAAGCTCAGTGATAGCGAAATAACTCGTACCAATGGTTTCAAATTAGATAAATTTCGTTTCAGAAAAGATATAGGCAAATATTTGGTTTGGTAACAGAGTTGTAGATGGGTGGAATGGACTACCAAGTGCTATAGTGGGATCTAAAACTGTAGGGAGCTTTAAGATAAAATTGGATAAGCATATGGACGAGAAGGGTTGGGTGTGAAGGGGGATCAGCCGGGTTGGGCCAATCAGCGCTCTGCAGACCCCCATAATCCTGCGTTAATCTCTAACCGTTTTGGTAAGATGATCCTCAGGGTATTAGAGTGTTGAGCCTATAATTGGGCTTTGTAATTGATTTGGGGTTGTGTGGGACAGGGATCTGCCTTGCTTAGGCCAACCGGCTTTCTGCAGACTCCCATTTTCTTATGTTCTTATGTTCTTATGCTTCTATCCATTAGCCAATCAACAGCCTCTATCAAAAATGAGCTGCTTCTCAAATCCGGCAGTCCTGTTCAAAGACAAATATGTAACTGAATGAAATGTCAATTTACACATAAAGGCAATGTTTAATTTAGATACCACTATTAAAAATATATTAGCATACAAAAGAAGGTAAATTATATACTATTTATATTTTGCAACCAGTATTTACCTTTTCGTAATGGTTTTACTTCACAACACAATATTTCTTCCTGCTCTCTTATTTTAAATATACAAGAAAGTAGTGAGCTAAGGTATATATGAGATTAATATAATATATATGAAGAATATATTAGATTAGAACCGGTTGTCATAAGACTCTATTAACTTCAGGAAAAATCAACAAATAATTTTAAAAATGACACCCTTCTTAGTCTTGTTCACATTAATTAATATGTGTTATTCTGGTGCGGGCATGGGCGTGCGGACTCGGTGTGCGTGTTTATCTGGGATATCCTAGATCCTGTTATACAAATACTTCCATGAAACTTCACCTCATTTTTGTATTTTGCTTTGCACAACTGCACATTCTCCTTTTTCTATTATCAATACAATTGTAAATTGTACAGATTATGAGGACATATACAGTATGCCACATGGCATCAAATCCTCTTTGTTATAAATATGCCTGTGTTTTGTCAACATCTTTTTGTAAACAACATGTATCTATTTGTAACAATAAACCTTTTGGAATTGAATTAAATTGAATTGAATTGAGAGTTGTGATGATGGTTATCGTAGGATAAAGAATTGCACAGGACAGACATGATTAATCGTTTAAACTATAATACTTATGCTATGGCAAGAATAATAAAGAGGGGACGTGTATGCGATATTTCAAAGCTGATGACGTTAGATACCTCGATGGTCGGCGTGGTGAGGGAAGAGAAGGGGGCAGAAGGTAATCTTAATTTGACCAGTTCGGCTTTGCAGTAAATCAGATGACGAAGATAAATACGTAATGAGATGACACCCCCAACTGACGCTTATTTTCCAGCACCTCATTACTGCCATCAGAGGTGTGGCCAGAGCCGTGTGTCGCCATTCACATGCCAGATAAATCGTTAGGAGTGCCTGGTAAACTATGGGGACGTCAAGCAACCACACATTGGAAGTCGAACCACGTTTACAAATGGCGAATTATCATGTTTGTTGACCTCATGTGTAAATTGTGTGGAGTCTTAACGATTATGTAAACATGTATTGGCTAAATATATGTGGACATGAACCGGCCAGTGGAATGGTTGTTAAATAGTCAAAAGCGGGTAAAAAAATGTTTACCCGCAGTATATTGACATAGCCTATGTTGATAAGATAAACGAATATATGTTTACCGTGTGAATATGTGTGTGTGTGTGTGTGATAACCAAGGTCATGCATGCTTATATCAAACATATCAAAAGCGAGGAACAATCTGGAATTCGGATGACATCTTTGTGTAATTATTCATCGATCATGTTGAAGAGGTGAAGAGTATACAGAAAGAGCAAAAACTATGGGGTTTGTTGAATGTCATAATACTCAGTTCAGTTTAGAAGTAAATACCAATGTTGCACTAAGTTTCTAAATAATCGTAGACCTTATACCAACATTTACACTCATTACAAAATTCGCTAAAATGGCGACTTAGTTAACAGCTACTCGCTCTCTGTATATCAAGAAATTCCTTACTTTATTTTCTGAATACCAATAAAGTAGGTGTGCAGTTCTCGCATTCCCCCCCCCCCCCCCACCCCCCAAAAAAAAAAATGCATGCGCAATTCTGTGACCTAGAATTCTGCAAGTAGTATTGAATCTCTTAGGTAAAATCGGTGTATTATTATTATATATATATATATATACAGTATATACAGGTATATACTAAATGTTTTTATACTCACAGCCGGACTTGAACCACTGACAGTCAGAACAAGTGCCCATACTTTAACCCTTGTCTAGCGGGGTGTTTTGGGCTATTTTGGGCTTATTCAGGCCCTCCTGAATGATCAATCAAGTATTTGCATGAAAAGAAATGTATTCAGCAAAAAACTAGGCGCTAAAACCTTCAAAATGAGACCAGTACGAGCTACGTAGCACTCGTGGTTCTCATGCAGTGGTGCCACCAACATGGGAGTTTAGCGTATAGCGGTATATTTTTCCCAGCTCACTACTGGCTACACTGCCGGCCTCTCCAGAACACAGGGAGCGTGAGTCAGTGGGTGGCGGTAAGCCCTGGGTGTCGGACGTGTGGCCTGCTGCGCTCCCGGCCATTTGCACTCGATTTTAACCCTTTAAAAGCCTTAATAATGCTCCTAACTTGCTGCAAATTGGTGCACGACTTAAGTCGAACGCCGCTCTTTAAGGGTTAATTCACTATACCACAGCGTGATAGAGGATACTTGTGTGTAGTGGATTAAAGCATAGACACTAGTCCTGACTGTTGGTGGTTCATGTCCGCCTGGGAGTATATATATATATAATTACATATTATGATCACATTGAATCTTAACCATTGGAATATATATCTATAATAAGGTCAGCGTAACACTATTTTGTAGCATTTTGAATATGGTGTAATTCAAATTTAGAATATATATAAGAAAGAAATAGTGACCATAATCTGTGACCTTCACCATTCACCTTGACCTTTGAATAACAAAAACACAAAATTTGGACAATCGTTACTTGACCAACCGAATTTGCCAGCAAAATATGGTGATGATACATAACCCGTTCAGTACAGTTCTGTTGGTTTGATTTCATACTGGATATTAAGACAATTTTATTTAGTTTATGATGAGCCTCCATAAAGTTAGCAGGCTTTCAACTATCTTAACCCTTTTTACTACCACAGATCCTTCATAAGCTCCACAAAATCGTATAATTATAGCTAGAATACAATAACAAATATGTCATCGATACACAAAGGGTTAAACAGTCTAGGAAGAGTTTAAAGACAATTATTAACACTCTTCTTTTGTTCTTTGACCTTGACCTTTAACCCTAAGTATTATAATATATATATATATATACCGTATATACTGTTTATATATATATATATACCGTATATATATATATATATATATATATATATATATATATATATATATACATATGATTAAAATATAAGTTATTTAAGTAAAATGCAACTAACAGTCGTCAGCTTATCGAAAATTGAGTATTTTTTTTTATGAAGAAGGTTAACTTATGACCTTATATTTCTGTTTGTTTTGATGTAACCCTAGAACATCAAATAAGTGTGTCAAATTTCATTAAAGATCATCAGTTAGTTTCAGAGGTATTAAAGGAATAGTTGACCTTGACCTTTTACCTTCATCTTGACCTTCATGATTTAACATAAACAGTCAAGGATGATTTTAGGGAAAATTACAAATACTCTTGTTTTGGCCTTGACCCCTGACCTAAACTATTACAATATTTATCTGAAATTTGATGTAGGCTATATGATATTTTAGTAATAAGCCATAACACAGCCAGTTTTCTAAACATTGAGTAATCTTTTGTATTAAATAATAAAAGTTGACCTTTGACCTTCACCTTTATGTAAGAGTACATTTTGTTTGCATTGATATTGCCCATGAAAGTCAAATAAGCATGCCTAATTTCATTAAAATCCATCAGTTAGTTTCATATCTATTAACCCTTTCACGCTTATGACGCGATTTTGAGCCTATTAGGGACACTTTAAAGCCTTTGTTACCATCAGGGGTATTTAGAATCCTTTAGTTTAGTTACTTCAACCTCTGCAGTTGTCTTTGAGTTAGCTGTGGGCAGAAAACTAATTTTGGAGAGGTAATAATAAGAGTGAAAGAACTCTATTTCTTATTGCTAATCTGGCAACCTCTGCATCATAAAAGCGTGAAAGAGTTGATAGAATAGTTGACCTTGACCTTCATTTTGACCTTTATGTGTCCCAACATTTATTATTTTCCTTTTCACTTAAAGTGCAATTATCTCACCAAATGTTGTGAAGTTTGCATGAAAAGTAAAGAAAATAGCATATTGATCTTTTATTTGACCTTGACCTTTCATATGGTATTGAATAGTTTATTGTATGACCTTGGCCTAGGTATTCCGAATATACATGCTAAGCCTAGTGATAATCTAACTGTTAGTATAAGAAATACTAGTAAAACACCTATTATGACCTTTGACCTTGAACTTTGACCTTATCCTTTAGAATATTTTTTTCTAAAAAGTGTGCAATACGATATCAAGGTTACCAGTATCTTGTATAGTGAAAATGAAGACATTTGAATAAAAACTAAAAATAAATAGTATAAGTTGACCTTTCACCTTGACCTTTATGTAGGAGTAAAACAACAATTATTGACATTGCCCAGGAAAATCAAATAAGCATGACTAATTTCATTAAAACCCATCAGTTAGTTTCATGTATACAGTATATACAGAATAGTTGACCTTGACCTTTGACCTTGACCTTCATGATATGTCTCAAAATTTATAATTTTCCTTTTCATTTAAAGTGTGAACTATATCGCCAAATTTTGTGAAGTTTGCATGAAAAGTAATGAAATTAGCATATTGACCTTTTATTTGACCTTGACCTGTGAATTTGACCTTTCATATTGAATTGTATAGTTTCTTGTATGACCTTGTCCTAAATATTCCGAATATACATGGTTAGTCTAGTGAGAATATAACAGTTTATATAAGAAATACTAGTAAAACAAATATTTTGACATTTGACCTTGACCTTTGACCTTACCCTTCAGAATATTTATCTAAAATTTGGTCAATAAGATATCGAGGTTACCAGTAACTTGTATAGTGAAAATGAAGAAATTTGAGTAAAAACTAAGACATATGAAATATTGACCGTATTTTTAACCTTGACCTTTGACCTTAACGTTTAAATTAAATTGAATATTTCTCTTCGACTGACCTTCGCATTGACCAAATGAATATACCTGTGGAATTTGATGAAAATCCATTGAACGGGATAGGAGGAGTTTCCGGACGAACGACGACGATGACGGATGACGACGACTACGGATGACGACAGACAAGCTGACTGATGGTGCACAGTATACGGGTGGGATCTGTGTGTGAGATACCACTCTGCTTCGCAGAGTTGATAATAGTGTTGTATAATATTTTCTCCTTATACATTATAATTCGACAGGTAATCATAAAATCTGACTGTAATGCCGCCCTTCTGCCGTCGGACGCCTCGTATTTAAAAAACCTTTGAACTCAGTTATTATATTTCCTTTATCTATTACTGATTCCCACCTTGGACTAATGTAACTTCAGACCAATACCGGAGTTTGAATACTTGCGACTGCAGACTGTATATATTCCCAGGTTCATGTAAACCTGGGAGTATATACAGTATATATATAATTTCATTTATGATCACATTAAATCTTAACCATTGGAATATTTATCTATAATAAGGTCAGCGTAACACTATTTTGTAGCATTTTGAATATGGTGTAATTCAAATTTAAAATGTATCTAAGAAAGAAATGGTGACCATAATCTGTGACCTTCACCATTCACCTTGACCTTTGAATAACACAAATACAAAACTTGGACAATCGTTGCATTGACCAACCGAATTTGCCAGCAGAATTTGGTGACGATACGAAACCCGTTCAGTAGTTCTGTCGGTTTCATTTCATACTGAATATTAAGAAAATTGTATTTAGTTTATGAAGGGCCTCCATAAAATTAGCAGGCTTTCAACTATCTTAACCCTTTTTACTACCACAGATCCTTCATAAGCTCCACAAAATCGTATAATTATAGCTAGAATACAATAACAAATACGTCATCGGTACACAAAGGGTTAAACAGTCTAGGAAGAGTTTAAAGAAAATTATTAACACTTTTTTTCTTTGACCTTGATCTTTAACCCTAAGTATTATAACAAATATATATACCGTATATATATGTATATATATATATATATATATATATATATATATATACTGTATATACATATGATTAAAATATACGTTATTTAAGTAAAATGCAACTAACAGTCGTCAGCTTATCGAAAATTGAGTATTTTTTTATGATGAAGGTTAACTTATGACCTTATATTTCTGTTTGTTTTGATGTAACCCTAGAAAATCAAATAAGTGTGTCAAATTTCATTAAAGATCATCAGTTAGTTTCAGAGGTATTGAAGGAATAGTTGACCTTGACCTTTTACCTTCATCTTGACCTTCATGATTTAACATAAACAGTCAAGGAGGATTTTAGGGAAAATTACAAATACTCTTGTTTTGGCCTTGACCCCTGACCTTAACTATTACAATATTTATCTGAAATTTGATGTAGGCTATATGATATTTTAGTAATAAGCCATAACACAGCCAGTTTTCTAAACATTGAGTAATCTTTTGTATTAAATAATAAAAGTTGACCTTTGACCTTCACCTTTATGTAAGAGTAAATTTTGTTTGCATTGACATTGCCCATGAAAGTCAAATAAGCATGCCTAATTTCATTTAAACCCATCAGTTAGTTTCATATCTATTAACCCTTTCACGCTTATGACGCGATTTTGAGCCTATTAGGGACACTTTAAAGCCTTTGTTACCATCAGGGGTATTTAGAATCCTTTAGTTTAGTTACTTCAACCTCTGTAGTTGTCTTTGAGTTAGCTGTGGGCAGAAAACTAATTTTGGAGAGGTAATAATAAGAGTGAGAGAACTCTATTTCTTATTGCTAATCTGGCAACCTCTGCATCATAAAAGCGTGAAAGAGTTGATAGAATAGTTGACCTTGACCTTCATTTTGACCTTTATGTGTCTCAACATTTATTATTTTCCTTTTCACTTAAAGTGCAATTATCTCACCAAATTTTGTGAAGTTTGCATGAAAAGTAAAGACAATAGCATATTGACCTTTTATTTGACCTTGACCTTTCATATGGTATTGAATAGTTTATTGAATGACCTTGACCTAGGTATTCCGAATATACATGCTAAGCCTAGTGATAATCTAACTGTTAGTATAAGAAATACTTAATACGAAGAAACGTTGCATCCCTTGCATTATTCTACAGATATTTTCACAGCAATTGTTCCGAGGAACTTGCTTCAATTGTGCCGCCTCTCCACATCTTTCCCCGTAGAACTAGGGCAGCTGAGAGCGCCCATGAATTTACACTTTCTCCTCCACAATGCAGAACTTCTGCTTATCAGAATTCATTTATCCCCAGAGCTACTACTCTTTGGAATTCACTTCCCTCGAATTGCTTTCCACAAACTTACAATCAACAAATGTTTAAATCCAGTTGTTACAAACATTTTATGAATGGAGGATGCCTTTAGGCACATGGACCTTTTTGTTTTATCTGTGTTTTTCCTTCCTCCGTTCATTGTCTCTTAAAAAAAAAAAAAAAAAAAAAAAAAAAAATAGTAAAACACCTATTATGACCTTTGACCTTGAACTTTGACCTTATCCTTTAGAATATTTGTTTCTAAAATGTGTGCAATACGATATCAAGGTTACCAGTAACTTGTATAGTGAAAATGAAGACATTTGAATAAAAACTAAAAATAAATAGTATAAGTTGACCTTTCACCTTGACCTTCATGTAGGAGTAAACAAAAAATAATTGACATTGCCCAGGAAAATCAAATAAGCATGACTAATTTCATTAAAACCCATCAGTTAGTTTCATGTATACAGTATATACAGAATAGTTGATCTTGACCTTTGACCTTGACCTTGACCTTCATGATATGTCTCAAAATTTATAATTTTCCTTTTCATTTAAAGTGTGAGCTATATCGCCAAATTTTGTGAAGTTTGCATGAAAAGTAATGAAATTTGCATATTGACCTTTTATTTTACCTTGACCTGTGAATTTGACCTTTCATATGGAATTGTATAGTTTCTTGTATGGCCTTGTCCTAAATATTCCGAATATACATGGTAAGTCTAGTGAGAATATAACAGTTAATATAAGAAATACTAGTAAAACAAATGTTTTGAACTTTGACCTTGACCTTTGACCTTACCCTTCAGAATATTTATCTAAAATTTGGTCAATAAGATATCAAGGTTACCTGTAACTTGTATAGTGAAAATGAAGACATTTGAGTAAAAACTAAGGCATATGAAATATTTACCTTATTTTTAACCTTGACCTTTGACCTTAACGTTTAAATTAAATTGAAAATTTCTTTTCGATTGACCTTCGCATTGACCAAATGAATATACCTGTGGAATTTGATGAAAATCCATTTGAACGGGATAGGAGGAGTTTCCGGACGAACGACGACGACGACGGATGACGACGACTACGAATGACGGCAGACAAGCTGACTGATGGTGCACAGTATATTGGTGGGATCTGTGTGCGAGATACCACTCTGCTTCGCAGAGTTGATAATAGTGTTGTATAATATTTTCTCCTTATACATTATAATTCGACAGGTAATCATAAAATCTGACTGTAATGCCGCCCTTCTGCCGTCGGACGCCTCATATTTCAAAAACCTTTGAACTCAATTATTATATTTCCTTTATCTATTACTGATTCCCACCTTGGACTAATGTAACTTCAGACCAATACCGGAGTTTGAATACTTGCGACTGCAGGGAAAAATTACATTCTTTAGACATATATATTCCTGTAACAAATTATTCCTACCGGCGCAATTCAGGGTATGACTAACTTTAGCTTCGAATGGTTTAGGTCGCACTAATATCCACTCAGTTGAAACTGAATAAACGAGTAGCCAATTTATGGATACTCCAACCTTAGTGAAATTATATTCTCGACATATGCATGCAAACGCTTTAAAATATGAATGAATAATCAGTTTCCTCTTCAATATAAGATACTTCCAAATGGGTCAGCTGAATGCTCTTTTCCTGAGCTTGATCAAACTAAATTAATCTATCCACAAAACTATTTTCTCCTTTCCTCTATACTCTGAGAGACATAATCCTAGTGTCGCTCCTCAATGATATATATTATATTGCTCCCTATTAATTTAACTGAAGATACGACAGGACAAACGTCCCTGATTGCCATGTACCAAACACTTAATAAACTAAAACTCTGCAGTAATGACTTTTCCCACTTCACTAACTCCCACAAATAATATAGCCTAACAGAACCTAGCACCTAGCTAAAAGTAGTTCACTTTACTAACAATTGAAAGCTGAACCTAATCTATTTATCATTTTGATTTCATTATTTGTCAATTTGTGTCTAATAATAGGCTCACCTAATATAGGTAACATCAATTGTTAATGGCACATAGCCTGGTCAATACAAGTCTCTCTTTCTATAATCATTTGAGTGGCCAAGAGGTTCCATTAAAAAATCATCGCTCTTCTGTCGTCTCTTCTCTTTTCTTTTTGCCGGTTACTCAAGTTGGTATTAGTTTTTCTTCCGGGCTTTGACTGGCCACCAAAATCGCGCCAGGTCGTCTTCTACAGTCAGGATTCCTCCCACCCCATGTAGTTTCTGGGAGCGCTGGTGTAGATGCGCAATGTATGAACAGGCCCAGGGATACTGCAGGTGTAGCTGAACGTATGGGGATCGGGCAATTCGGCACTTCGACTCTTGCAGTAGCCTCTGTTCGTCTTCTTCTTGCTGTCCTCGCTTTATTCCGTTAATCACAGTTATGGCTGTAGGGATAGAGTGAGAGGGGAGGTAGCACCCAGAGAGATGATGTTGACCGGCTCTTGCCGTCCAGAGCCTGATCTGATCTGATAGCTGGAGTAAAGTAGGAGAGTAGAGTAATTTGGATAGAGGAAGAATAAGATGAGAAGTGAGAAGTAAATTAGAAGATACATAGTTCACGGGCTCAACCAAGTTGCTCCATTGTTTATTTGTTTTTGTTGAGGGTCATCTGGTATAGACACTTGGTTAGCTTTCTCGGGACCGCTGGTGAGGGACGTTTTCCTGCTGCCACAGTCTTCTGAATCTCTATAGTCAACTCGCAGTAGGTCTTTTACAGCTCGCTGGCAGTAACCGCCAAATCGGTGTCTGGCTCTGTCACGCTCCGCTATTCCTTATATACCACATCAGCGAGCGTGATGATCGGTTGAGCTGGGTGGACTGCGATATCTTCCCCCGGGCGGCTGCTTTGCTTCACTCCTTCCCGCTTAATTAGCTTCCCCTCTTCGTAATAGTGTCCCAGCAGTGGTTTTTCCTTAATTTCTCGGGTCTTCCGGAACTAAGAAGCCTGCCCAAAGGAAATAAACTCGTTATTGCTAGGCTACGGAGTGTAAGAAAGTTGCGAAGGCGGTGTTTATGCAACCAACCAGTCTGCGCGCTAGTGGGTCGGAGCTAGACGGCTGGTAGAACTCCTCCTTCCTCACAGGCAATGTCGCACGCTGATTGGCTGTGGGGTTTCCAAAGCCACGGCTCTCCTCTGCTTGCTGCTTCAACGAATATTTATGCTTTACCACTCTTGGGGAATGAGCTGAGAAATTTGGCCCCACAATTTATATTATTCTTATTCTTTTCCTTATTCTTATTATCAGTATTATTTTAATTTCTATGTGTATTATTAATATTATTGATATTATTATAATTGTACCGGACAATTGCAGAATATATGAGGGAGGTCGACCAGATGACCGCTACCCCTAAAGGAGTGGCTCGGCGAGTATTGCCGAGCAGACATTCGGGTTTTTATATTCAACACACTTATGAAGAATAGTAAGCACTCCTACAAAGGTCTGAGACACTCGGCAATAATCCGTAAAAACTCGAGTCGAGGGGGGGGGGGGGTTGCCATATTTTCGAACATGATAAAAAACATGAGCCTGCTGCGACTTTGGTTGTATTTGGTTGCCTTCGGTTGCGTTTGCATGACGTTTGTTTACCCTCTTAATAATTTGAGAAAATTTGCTGTATTCTGTGAGGGTGGAAGGGAAGGAAAGTGGCAGGTAGGAGAAAGAAAGAGGGAGAGGTAGGGGAGACTGGAATGAGAGGGGCAGTGGAAGGGAGAGGGAAGGAGAAAGGAGGGGGAGGGGAAATTGAAAGGGGGGGGGGACGAAAGGGGGAGAGGGAGGTGAGGGGGAAAGGGGAAGGAAGAGGGAAGAAGAAAGGAAGGGGAGGGGACGTGAAAGGGTGGGAAAGGAAGGAGAGCGAAATATAAAGGAGGGGCAGGGGACGTGGAAGGGAGGGGGAAAGGAAGGTGAAAGGGTAAGAGGAGAGGAAGTGAGAGGGATAAAAAAGAAAAACGGAGAGGGAGGGGAGGGGAAATGGGGGAGAGGAAACTGAAGGGGGAAGGGAAGATCATTATACCAAAACAAATCTATCAACAGCTATTATAGACAATATAGTACAGTGGTGAAAACAGTATGAACTCAATACATTTTATAACAAATGAACCCCCTCCCCCATACACCTGTTGAACCAATAGTCATAACAAGATGGCATTATGTATTAACAGTATTTGATTGGACGTCTTGGGGGTTATAATTATATTTTGTTAAATCTATCTATCTATCTATCTATTGCCGGACGCCTTACTCCCCTTACGAGGGTGGCCATACACAGAATGCCCCCAAGCGGACCTATTCCCTGTGAGAGGGACAACCCAAGCCAGTTTAGTGAAGGACTTACAGTGACCACTCAATTTAGGATCCGTCCGACTCCGAGGCCCTCTGTGTATCTTGTTAGCACTATTTTTCTACAGTGGTGTTCGGCTAATCCATCCACTAGCCTGCCTTACCCTTAGGTAAGCAGTACGGATTTGTATTAGGTTTACTCCCCTAGACAGGTTGCCAGCCAAGGCTGACGAGTCCCATCCACCCGGATTTGTATAAGGTTGTCTCCCCTAGATGAGTTGCCGACCAAGGCTAACGAGTCCCATCCACGAATTGTTTAATCGTTAATGACAAATATAATTCCTTTTGCCATTTGTTTTATTTTTTGAGTTTGATTCTGTGAGACTCGGTCCATCATTCGGTACCAATTCCCCTTCAACCTCTTTCCACGGCCAAGACAACCCCCATCTTTGCTCTTCTGCTGGATCAGAGGAAACTTATATCAATTCTCCCCGGTCTGTGATTGGTCTAATCAAGAGCACCAGAGAGGCCAGTCGATACAGGCCAGGGTCATAATAAGGCCCAGAAATAGCCCCAAGGATACACTGGTTCGCAAGCTCGACACAGAGAACAAAAACTACTCTCCCCCCCCCCCCTCCTTCCCTGCACCTTCAGCAGCAACCCACCTCCCCTGCACCAGCGAAAGGCATTAAGGAATTGATAGAAATAATGAAAAACATAGACAAACCACTGAAGCCTGAAAATCCCCGGGAAGAAAGAAAATAAGTTGTAGACACTCTTAGTCCGACACCCAACTTTGATCTACTGTTGGAAGACCTCCCCGACTATGAGGAGCTGTAAGAGCTTATGGGCCTGTTAAACCCCACGACAATTATTTCGAGCAATTGAGCCGAGAGCGGTAGGATAAACTCCATAGGGCAAATATTGGATTCGTTGTCTGACTGACTTTCACACTTAGAAGGTTAGGGTTTCTGTCACTCTCTATATCTATCTGTCTATCTATCTTTGTCTATGTCATTATATCTCTCTATATATCTCAATAGGCATAGAATGCGCAGCCATGGCTGTAGATTTGAGTGAAGAGATTTAGCTATATTATAAGTGGACACATTTTTACGTTTTTTTTTTTTTTTTTTTTTTTTTGCTATCTGAGTGAGGGAGACAAAAGGCAGAACTGCCTGTAACGAGTGCCTCCCCAAAAGTTGAAAGAGTGACAGGGCCAAAATCAAGGACCGTGTAGCCATAATGCCTGGACATACAGAGTTTGAAGCAATTTAAGTAATAGGAAGAGGGAAAGACTGGTTCTGGGAGAGAGTTCCAGAGTTCAGCTGTTGAATAGAAGAAAGATTAAAAATAACGTTTCACTCTGGGGTTGGAGAGCTGCACAGAGTAGGGGTGGGATTGTGTTGCAAGATGGGTGCTACGTGCTCTACGAGAAGGGGGTGGTATACACTAAGAGAGCTCTGAGGAACACTGATTATTGTAACAGTGGTAGAGTAGTGAGAAAAATGCAACATTGCAGCGAAGAGAGAAAAAGCGGAGAATTGGTGAGTGGATGTGAGTTAATGAGACGGAAGGCTTTCTTTTCTACTTTGTCTAGAAGTGCTGTGCGAGAGGATCCTCCCCACACGTGTGAACAATACTCAATACATGGACGCACTGTGCCCCTGTACAGAGCAAGAAGCTGCTCAGGGGTAAAGAACCCCCGGAGGCAGTTGAGTACACCCAGCTTTTGGGAAGCTGTTTTAACAAAAGTGGTAATACGATCTTTCCAAGAGAGATCAGAATATAGGAGACACCAAGAATATTTAGAGAAGATGAAGGGTTAATTTGTATGTTGTTAAAGAGTAGGTCATATTTATCGGGAAGGGGCGACGAGTAGACAGATGGAGAAATTAAGCTTTGGCAGCATTGAAAGTAACAAGGTTGTTTCTGCCCCACTTATAGATAGTAGAGAGATCAGAAGATAAGTGTTTTATGGCCTCCTTACGTGAGTTTTGGAGTTTCTGCTGTGAATGGTTTTGTGGAAGGCGTATATGATTGGTTAGCCCTGAAACAATATTGTTTAACAAGCTGTAAATATTTGTTTCAGTAGAACATATCAAGAATAGAGTATCTCATATCGTGGAATTTTAATATGTGGTATCTATATTTTTTACCTCCTTTTCCTCTGTCCAACTCTTTGATAAGTGTCTAATTTTCTAAGTATAGTTTTGTAAGATTGTACTCAGGTAGGAGAGCCTTCTTCAGTTTCCTACTCAGTACTGTCAACTATTTTAAAAAATAATTAAACGGTCGGTGTAGTCCTCATATCTCTCTCTCTCTCTCTCTCTCTCTCTCTCTCTCTCTCTCTCTCTCTCTCTCTCTCTCTCTCTCTCTCTCTCTCTCTCTCTCTCTCTCTCTCTCTTGTGTAAGCAATCCTGAAGGAAATTATCTTAGACTTTGTATATGGTACTATTGTAAGAATAATACAAGGAAGTCAAAAATTGACAACATGCATTTCAAATCCCCTTCTTACAAAGAACACGGAGGAAACTACAAACTTGTATGAGTATTCTGATGTTCAAAACAGTGTGACTGACAAGAGGTTGACAGAGGGCCACAAATATTTGCTACCTTGATATTTTGAAAGGCATACATTTCGTTTTTGATGGTGAGAATAGTTTAAGGGGTGTTTTTGTACCCCTTTCTCCCTTATGAATAGCCGATTAGTGTTTATATTTTAAACGTCCGCCCCATTAGTTTGGGTATTTTTAGACCTTTCGCCCAATTTATTTGTTTTCAATTTAAGACCTTTCGTTTCATTTAAGGGACAATTTTTTCCTGGTGAGCGATAGCAAACTTACATTTTATGATGAACCAGCTTTGGGTCGAGGCATTTTTCTACCAAGAAATGCACACATTTTTATCTCGGAAGGTGGGCTTGTGGGTATTTTCTTAAGCTTGATGGAGGTATAAGGAGGAAACAAATTTAAATAATCTAGACATTGCTAATAATTTGGATAACGGAAATATATTCCGAGGATTAGTTCCATGAAAACTCTACAACGTTATCATAGTTAATGCAGAAATCGTGAAAAAAGTCTCGCATATGAATCAGTTATCTTAGATGTTGTAAACAACAGTTCGGTAAAGTAGCTGGAATATTAAGGAACATTACATGTTATACTGTATAATTTGCAACTAGTGTGTTATTATACAATAAACGTTTAGTGTACTTTTATCGTATTTAATTTATATCCTTTTGAACTGGACCGCAAAATCTTTATGCAACTAACGCTTTCTTTTAGCATCTTGTCTAGTTGGACATCTTGGAAAATAATAAATTTGGGTGGAGATATAATTGATCTGTCCAACTGTCCACTACTGACCACAGGCAACAACATCTACACTGAGACCTTAAGCACAATTGGTATGTCAGCGAGAGAGAGAGAGAGAGAGAGAGAGAGAGAGAGAGAGAGAGAGAGAGAGAGAGAGAGTGGGAGCGAGAGTGAGAATGAAAAAGAGAGAGAGAGAGAGAGAGAGAGAGAGTGAGAGTGAGTTATAAAAAGTTATATAGATACTCAGACCATACGGACCATAAAAATTATGGTCCAATCTAGGTGATCCTATTAAGAACATTACTAGAAAATGTTATATCTCCATATACTAAAATAGTGTAATCACATTACAGTATAGCAAATGGCTCCCTCAGAGTGAAAGAAGAAAATAAAGCAAGGGGCAAGCTATCGGAAAGACCCAGGTGTTCTAGACATGATAAATATGTAGTAAAACGAACAAGTAATATAATTGCTTCATTCAGTTCACTATATATAGAAGTTCCATATTAAGACTATCACATCTGACCAGGCAGTAAAGCACGGACTCGGACGGACATTGTCTTTGTTTTTCTGGACGCTTTCAAACAAACAATAATTTATGTAAATAATGTTTGGCTACACAAGAACAAACACGAGTTACGACGCATAAAATACAGCCAGTAAAGCATATGATCGAATCTTATCAAAGTTTCTGACACTGAATAGCCATCACCAAAATTAGCGAGCTTCATCGACCATAAGATATTACAAATTCGTGCCTCAAAGAAGGCAAGGTTTGGAGGCAAGGCAGAAGTGTACAGAATGGTGAATAAAACGTGAAAATAACACAGAATAGTTAAATGTTAATGAAAATATTCCTTGAGACTATAATTACGTAGACTACAGTTGTATTATCATTGAAGGAAAGAGGTATAGCGCTAAAGTTAAAACGTATTTCAATAATTATTCAATGGGTGTTAATTATAGTAAACAATGACGAGGAAAAGAACCATCCGCACATAATTACTATCTATAACTGTATGTGGTGAAAGTTTGGATGTACTCATTATGTACTGGATATATTGGTGAAGTCACTTAGTTTACGTCCGATTGATGTATAGCATCATAAACACAATACCATAAACAAGTTTTGTGGGTACGACCAATTAAGTAACTACATCAATTTAGTTGAGGGACAGTTTAATTTGTTGCGGCTACTAAGCACTACTTGAGCTACGACTATAAATATACTGTACATATACACCGTGATTACAAGAATCTTGGGCGTCTACGATGAAATACAACATACAGTGCCGAAAGTGTTGAGTTGGAACGATTTGCTTTTATAATTGTAGATAATATACATTAAAGTTAACGCAGTGCACATTTATGCATTTCACTAGTTCGAAGATGTGTTTAAAGTGTAGCATTAAATAAAGCTGGAAGTTAATAAAACACATGAAAAGGAATGCAAGTCACAACATATCTACTAACCCATACTGAAGGACATTTTGAAGCATCAACATTTCAAATAACTCATCTGCACATTTCTTTTGTAACGTTACACCATTTGTATTTTGTATTTTATTTTGTACCAGGGATCTGTTCTAAATCACATTTACAAAAATATCAAGCTAAGTATACACATTACATAAGTTGTCCAAATGTTTTGTTAGATATAAATTAAACAAAGTTGAAATATATATTGATTCTTGGTGTCTTCTACCAAAGTGTAGTTCAGTGTGTGCAGCACATGGTATCTTAACAATGCACGTTACTTGAAACAGGGTAATGAACACCTCGGAAAGATCGCATATCTTCCGAATTATCAAATAAACGGTAAATGTTTTCGAAACTCAACATTGAATGTGTTAGGATTCCCCCTTCTATACCCTTACCAGATGTGCCTATAATCAGTCTATACATTTGATTTGTTTGCAAACACCACTTCGTCTTGAAATAGTATACACCTGGTATTGCGATGCCTTGCTGCGAATCAATATGTCATGTCTCTACATCTCCCTCCTTCACAGCTGGTAAAGTGGTTGATGAATCAACATGTCATGTCTCTACATCTCCCTCCTTCACAGCTGGTAAAGTGGTTGATGAATCAACATGTCATGTCTCTACATCTCCCTCCTTCACAGCTGGTAAAGTGGTTGATGAATCAATATGTCATGTCTCTACATCTCCCTCCTTCACAGCTGGTAAAGTGGTTGATGAATCAATATGTCATGTCTCTACATCTCCCTCCTTCACTGCTGGTAAAGTGGTTGATGAATTAATATGTCATGTCTCTACATCTCCCTCCTTCACAGCTGGCAAAGTGGTTGATGAAACAACAAACACAAAAACCTGGGCCGCACATTATCCTCTAAAACAGCTCTATAAAACTGGGCGAGAACAATACGACTACTAATGGAGGCAGATATAGACACTTTTAATGGGTGTCTCTTTAGATAGGTGATTTAAAAAGGCGTGTTTATGTAGTCCAGCCTACAGTTTGTTCCGTCATATGGGACACCTCTTGGGACAGATGGTGTGAAATAAGTGTGATGGGATTGGGGTCAGAACTGTTTATGAGATCGATAGTCCATAGATCTGTTTGGTGTGACGTCACAGGAAGAGGCATGAATTAGTGTGATGGAAATACACAATTATTTGCAAATTTGAAAGGTGAACTTATTCGTACATGACGGAAACCAAATATTTATTCTAAATACGCGACTGTTTCAACTATCTCTGGAATTATATTTAGTGTTAACGTAATTAACCCTTTGGAGATCATGGCTCATTTTGACCGATTATTCTTGCTATCATTAAACGATATCATACAAATTAGGAAGGATCTGTTGGTATAATAGTGGTAAAGACTATATCAATTAGGAAGGATCTGTTGGTATAATAGTGGTAAAGACTATATCAATTAGGAAGGATCTGTTGGTATAATAGTGGTATAGACAATATCAATTAGGAAGGATCTGTTGGTATAATAGCGGTAAAGACTATATCAATTAGGAAGGATCTGTTGGTATAATAGTGGTAAAGACTATATCAATTAGGAAGGATCTGTTGGTATAATAGTGGTATAGACAATATCAATTAGGAAGGATCTGTTGGTATAATAGTGGTAAAGACTATATCAATTAGGAAGGATCTGTTGGTATAATAGCGGTAAAGACTATATCAATTAGGAAGGATCTGTTGGTATAATAGTGGTAAAGACTATATCAATTAGGAAGGATCTGTTGGTATAATAGTGGTATAGACAATATCAATTAGGAAGGATCTGTTGGTATAACGGTAAAGACTATATCAATTAGGAAGGATCTGTTGGTATAATAGTGGTATAGACTATATCAATTAGGAAGGATCTGTTGGTATAATAGTGGTATAGACAATATCAATTAGGAAGGATCTGTTGGTATAATAGCGGTAAAGACTATATCAATTAACCTTCTGACTTCAATATACCCTTCTCAATTTGAATGAAATTGTCTAATAATAACCCCTAACAAAAAAAATAGAAATGACATGCGTATTGGATCTTTTAAGGGTTAAGGAGGACTCTAAAGAAAGTTGAAACTTTCGGGTCTTTACACAATTATTTTTCTAATATGTGGTATAAATCTTCCGGTAAGAATTAGTATTTGGCCTGCATGAGAGTTGCATTGTTTGTATTCCATACAATGGAACGATTGCTGATATACATAATGCTTTCATATCTTGCGTCTTCGATGTTATGTCAAGTTAAAACATAATTTAATCATATCCAAAAACATCATGCAAGGAAATGCTCTGAACTATTGTGTTCTGAAAATATATATAGAACCGATTTATGATTAAATATACAGAACAAATCTCAAGTTTCTGTTGTATATATACAAATACAAAACAATTTGAATTATATAACTATTCTATTTCACTTCAATTAACAGCTATTACACATATATAAATATGTTCCGACTAGTCGAGCTCGTTCCATCTTCCCATATATGATTATAGAGCAAAATAGGTATTCCACATGTTATTGTTATATGGAAATATTGCAGAAAATGTAAATATAAAGTAATTAAAAATGATCGGATACAACTCAAACCCACAAATGTTTTAGCTGCATCGGATGTGTGTTTTCTGCCATATCAGCTCTTTGTTTATTGACTTAGATAAAGCTACCTACTATGCACGCATGCATAGGAGTGCATGTTATTGATATGAATTAGTGATGTTATTTTTCTTAGGCTAGGGAAGTATTACATTTACCAATATATTGTTTACAAACAATATGTATTTAATATCAAATGACGAAGGCAACTGTAATAAATATTGTTTATAAGAACATAAGAACATAAGAACATAAGAACATAAGAAAATGGGAGTCTGCAGAAAGCCGATTGGCCTAAGCAAGGCAGATCCCTGTCCCACACAACCCCAATTACAAAGCCCAATTATAGGCTCAACACTCTAATACCCTGAGGATCATCTTACCAAAACGGTTAGAGATTAACGCAGGATTACGGGGGTCTGCAGAGCGCTGATTGGCCCAACCCTGCTGATCCCCCTTCACACCCAACCCTTCTCGTCCATATGCTTATCCAATTTTATCTTAAAGCTCCCTATCGTTTTTAATCCCACTATAGCACTTGGTAGTCCATTCCACCCATCTACAACTCTGTTACCAAACCAATATTTGCCTATATCTTTTCTGAAACGAAATTTATCTAATTTTGAAACCATTGGTACGAGTTCTTTCGCTATCACTGAGCTTTAGTACATTTGTCATGTCCCCTTTGTTAATCCCACTAACCCACTTGAACACCTCTATCATATCCCCTCTAACTCTGCGTCTCTCTCTAACGAACGAATGTAAGCCTAATTTCTTCAACCTTTCTTTATACGGAAGATTTCTAATATTATGGATCATTTTTGTCATTCTACGTTGTACTCTCTCCAATGAATCTATGTCCATTCTGTAATAAGGACACCAAAATTGAACAGCATAATCCATATGGGGTCTCACTAATGACAAGTAAAGTTTTAAGATAACATCAGCAGTTCTGTTACTCACACTCCTTGAGATGAACCCGAGAATCCTGTTTGCCTTGTTTCGAACGCTTATACACTGTTGTCTAGGCTTCAAATCATTGCTAACAAACACACCTAGATCTTTCTCACAATTCGAGTTTTCTAATTCCACATTAGCTAGTTTATATTTAACATTTGTATGCATCTTCCCTATCTTTAATACCTTGCATTTGTCAATGTTAAACTTCATCTGCCAATTTACTGACCATTCGTGTAAGGTATCTAGATCTAAATATTTTCACTGAACAAACCGCGTTCTCGTGTGTGAGCACGTTAGTATCCTTAGGATTCTGAATAAAAAGAGAGAGAGAGAGAGTGAGAGATAAGTTGGCTTATTAGCCTTTATTTATCGCATCACGTAATGAGCCAGGGCAGGTATTATAAATGTGTTTAATGTATTACACTGAAGTAATAATTATAATGTGTTTAATGTATTACACTGAAGTAATAATTATAATGAAATGTTGTGTATTTTGTCATGTGTTCATCAATTCTTATTAAACTGCTAACAAAGGTAATATAATGTAATAGCTATACGTCTTCCAAATGATCGCCTTCACATGAAAACATGCAACAATGAACAAATTTATTCGCACAAGGGATAGATAAATATATATATATATATATATATATATATATATATATATATATATATATAGAGAGAGAGAGAGAGAGCGCGTAGGGTGAAAAAAAGCTGCGTCATGGAGGCATTGTGGACATTTTTATGAGCAAGCAGGTCGGATCATATCGCGCAATGAATAACTCCTATCTGCAATCTTAAATAACTCACGACGAAATTTACTACCTGGTTGCCTCCTCTCCATGTACAGTAACTAGACACTACTGAACCGTTCTGGCATGTCCTGCCTTTGAAATATCGCCCCATAAAACAAGAGATAAGAAATTATAGCAAACCAAACTGTCGTCCTGAAATTATGCTTGTCACCACCAATTATCGTTTCATCTGTTAGAAATTCCTTTTCATGTGGCACGATGAATGAAAGATCTTACTGTTGATCTAGTACTAACATATGGGATAATTATTCTATGGGATTGGCTTATAGAAATGTCCAATATGATAGACCAAAGATCCATTCTATTTGCGGCCTATTGTCTTACTGAGGTAAACAAAAAATCGTGGGTGAAAGAATGTACAAGATTTCCGGCACTTTGAAGATTCCCGCCTGGTCCGTACGCTTGGCTGTTGTGTGTGATTCACGATTCCCTGTGTCACGACTGGGCAAAAGGTGGGGGTCGTCTGGTTGTTACAGGTGATTCACAAACTTCATGAATCATGACTTGCCGAGTATTAGCCTCACAAAGAAGTGTCTCAGGTAACTAGACCCTTTGTGGTGTAATTAGCAACAATGTAAGGGATCGGCCATTTCTTAGCTACCTAAAGCACGAGTCACATGAACACTAGCGGCAGATTTTCTCCGAGTCACAGTCATGAAGTAAAACATATACGGAGATCAAATATATTTCCTTGCATATTTCACCTATATTAAGCATGCTGTATTCTTTCCATACCTTGCAATTTTGAACAGTCTGCCTTAAACAAGAATAGAAACATAAACATCTCAAAATTAAATAATAACTTGTAAACAATATATATATAAATAAATAAAAGCCGCTGTTGTAACTGCTCGTGTGCCTCTGATTTCAAAATGTTGGCCGATAATAACGACCGTTAACAATGGCACGAATCTTCCCGGGCATAACTGCAAATAAACTGCGTTGGGAAACAAAGATGGATGGCTGGGTGTGCTTACAAAAAGTTTGTAGTAGTTGCGGTTGTAGAAGGAATGGGGTGATTGTGATTGAATAAGAAGCCATATTATTAAGAAAAGGAGTGGAAATGGAATTTAACTAATTTGGTAGATTGTACTGAATATGTGAACATTTGTGTTTTGCTGAGAGGCATCGCTTGTAAGTATAAATATTCATATGCCATCCAGTCATACCGAATTTCTACCGGTATCTTAAAACATCCGCCTTGCATAGCCCCAAGTAAAATTAATGTTGCTCTTTTACTCATCAAATTTGCAGGTTGATACTGAATCAACCAAGCAACTCAGGCTCAATACTCAACAACTATCGTACAAAGTGTTTGTAGAACTATCAGTCAACCTTTAGTGAAGGACTGAAGGTGTAGCATGTTCATTCAATGGTGACTGATCATAGGTTCCTGATTATTTCACTTGGCGAGCTGTAAGGTGAAAATTAAACTTTGAATTCCTGACTACTGTAAAGTTGATTTAAAAATCCATGCTATTATAGCATATAGAGTATATAATATGGAATGCAATAAGTAGATAGAGAGAGAGAGAGAGAGACAGAGAGCGAGCGCATCCGAAGGCCAGGCCCAACCCGACAACAACTTCATCTGGAGGGCCACCGAGTGCTGCAAACTAAGCAAGACCTTCAAGCTCCACAAGATCAATTTAAGTGTTTCACTTTCAAAAGTTGCTCAAAGTTACCCGCAATGTTCATACTGTTCCTGATTCGTGCACATAGTGGATGACTGTAAAACTAAAAAAAGAACCAGATTTCAGAACAACTCTTTTGCAGCAGTCGAAACAACAGACTCAGCTCCTAAATGGACTCCAAAGGCTCTTCCCTACATATACTGGAGCAAGTCAAATACCTCTTCACTACGGGTTTACATACCAACGACCTCTAGCAGCACCCACCAGATCAAACACAATATCAAATTGCATCCTACTCGGTACCAGGCCACCCCGACAAAGACTTCCATTCTACCAGGTTCTCAATCAGTAGAACATGAAATCCAAGTCCTTCAGAATAATTTCTAACAATTTAAGAGGGTTCATCACCAATGTCGGAGAGTCAACACACCGCTACATAAACTCTCACCTTCCAGGCATTGTGGTCATGGTTGAAACCCTCTTGAATGACACCACACCCAGTAATTTTGTGAGAGTTGCTGGATACACTCCATGGTTCGGCAGGACAGACAAGCAGGACAAGGAGGAGAGATATAGCTGTATGTTTTAAAAAGTCTCTGCAAGCCCAACAAATTACAGTGGATACCCCAACAGAGCTGGAGGTCATGTTTTTAAGACATTGTATCAATGACAGTAACATTATATTACTGTTTGTTTGCTACAGACCTTATTGGCAAGGTGGTGCACCAATCACCTTTCTAATGGAGAATCTTGTTAACCTCTTATTTCAGCACAACTGCAAGCATGTTGTCATAGTTGGAAACGTCAACCAGCACCTCATACAATACAAAGATCATTCAATGAGCTTCTTGCATCGTTTGATCTTAGTAACCAGGTTAATTTTCCTACTCACATAATAATCTGGGTCTTCACTTGATCCAGTTGTAACGTACCTGCCAAGCTCCATTATCACATGTAGACCCCTTGGGAAAGTTGAGTCTAGTGATCACACAGCAATCTTGACTACAGTTTCCATTCCAACATATCGCAAAAATAAGATCTCACACACTACAAGGCTATGGGAAAGATCAGACTGGCAGACACTCAAACTTGAACTGGCATCCATCAATTGGAAGGCTCTACTGCACGGTGGCATGGGCAAACAAGTGTCTGTCTTCACTAAGAAAGTTTTGGACCTTCAGCAAATGCATATCCCACAACACACGTACAAATCCAAGCCATCAGATACACCATGGTTTGGTTTCGTCTGCCAGAAGCCTCAGACGCCGAGTACAGGGCTTCGACTTGCCGTCGGAGAAATCCCACCAGACTAAACAAAAGGCTTCACCAACAGGCATGTCAGAAAATGGAGGATACACAAAGGTGGGCCATCAGGCAATGGAAATCCGACCTTGAGAGGAAGCAGAGATCTGGAAACATTGGATCCTAACAGTGGTGATTGATGGTAAAGGATCGCCAAGGATATTCCCTGGATAACTCTCTTCCTCCACTGAATGGACCAAATGTATCTGTTGCCACATCAAACTTTGAGAAAGCTGAACTACTGGCCTCTCACTTTGCAAGTAAAATGCAAGTGCTTAACCGTCAGAGGCAACCTTCAACACTTCCTAAGACAACCAACCATGTCCTACAGTCCAAAGTGAGTGAAGAAGAGGTGTATATATAAAGCACTTAATTCTTTGGACACTTACAAGGCCATAGGTCCCGACAAGATTTAGCCCAAGATTCCTCTGTAAGTGTGCAATGGAACTAACTCCACCTCTCACCTCCATATTTAACACCTGCATCTCTTGCAGCAAATAGTCTTCTTCATGGAAAGACGCTTATGTTGTACCCATTCACAAGAAGAGCAAGTCTGACGTTTCAAATTACACGACCAATTTCCCTGCTCTCAGTGATTGCTAAGGTGCTGGAGACCATTGTTTGACAAACATATGCTTCTTAATGACAGGCAATATGGATTCTGGGGTGGAAGATCAGCAGCCAAGCTCCAACTGAATCGTTTCACCAAATGGAACTGGACGACAGTGAAGACTGCTTTGTGATTGCCATCGACATTGCTGGTGCTTTAGATCGAGTCTGGTATCAGGGGCTCCTTGTAAAGCTCCAGGCACTTGGGCTTAGTGGAAATGCTCTGGCACTGATTGGAGACTACCAGCAAGAACGTGCATTGCAGGTGGTTGTTCATGAAGCCAACTCAACCAGACACAAGATAGGAGCCAGTGTGCCACAGAGAAGTGTCCTCGGTCCTCTACTTTGGAATGTCTACATCAACTACCATCTAAACGTCATTCCAGAGTCTTATGCCTATGTATATGACGGTACCTTAATTATCAGATACAAAACAGAGGAGAGGGCGTCTGCAGTCATCAAAACCAACTAACGTTATTCAATCATTACATCCTGGGAGCAGATCTAGCAAGTCTCCTTTGCTCCTGAAAAAACAAACAATGGAAATAACAAGACATCATAACCTACCAGAAGAGATGGGTTTAATTCTGGGTACGCCATAGCTACACAGAGAGGAATCTATAGAGATACTGTGAGTGCATTTTGACTGCAAGATGACAATGGTATCTCATGCTCAGGAACTGGCTAAAAACTCTCAGCTCTATGTAGATTTGCAAGATTCCTTGACAATGGAAGCTGTAGGGTTCTCTACGATGCTCAGATGCGCTACCATCTTGGTTATGCTCCCTTATCTTGGCTGGGATGTCCACCTTAACACTTACATCTTCTAGACAAGTTTGAAGAACGAGCTTGTAGACTAATTGCAACTCTTGGAGCAGAACAAAGTCATCAGACACCCCAACAAACACTCCAACACGGAAGATATGTAGCAGTCCTCACCGTGTTATATAAAGCCATTGTGGAGAGGATACCACATCTACAACCCCTACAGGTCAAGAAAGATGAGTCAGGATTACAAGAAGTTCCCTCATCAACTCTTGGCCCCTGGTTGTACCATTCTCTCGGACGGCTCTTCACCAGCGAAGTTTCATTCCTCGATCCACAAGATTATGGAACAACTTTGCCCAAGTTCATTCTGTCAGTACTGTAACTTTAACTCACGATTTGAAGGTCCTGGCTCACAACTGGTTGCTGGCTACTAATTCACCGCTAGCAAATGGATGATGGAGCAAGTGGTAAATGTATAAAGCTGAATATCCTGTAAATTTAAGTTAGTATAGTTAGAATATGCATAATAAGGCTAGATATTAACACGAGAAGGGGTCAAATCCTACCCTTAGTACTTGTAATTTAGAAACTGTGCACGTCCCAGCACATGCTCGCGATGCCTCTTCACTCACTTAGCCTATAACTAGTAAACAAAAAATAATAATAATAAATACATAAACAAAAATACAGAGAGAGTAAGCTACTTGCATCAACCTGCGGATAATTTAAGATAATCACCAGTGCTTGTGCGTTGATTTATTAAATTGTCTTTACTGAAAAAAAAGTTAATGCAATATCACAAAACACAATATTGTGGTTTGCCAAATCTGGTAAATTTCTTTATTTTAAAGTATCTTAGGATTAATATATATATATATATATATATATATATATATATATATATATATATATACAGTATATATACAAGATATATTATGTACAGGTATATTGATAGCAAACTATACATTTTAATGGAAATATTCATAGTTGTGTACTAAGCTTTGTATTCATATTATGGTTTCGTGTTCATTGTTTGTTGTTTGTTTACATGTATTCGTTTATGAAACATAGCGGAGAACTTATTATATAGTACAATGAGCCTCTTTTCATTATGTGTTTCATTCATTGAGGTTCACTGACTTTCGTGGCATGTTTCTTTTCTGTTCATGTGAGTTTCCTTCCTGACTCGTGTGACTGTGGGCCGGTCCAGTGTGTGAGCGTGTGTATGTATATTAATAGTTTTAAGGTGACGACGATACATCAAGGGACTGGGGTTTTTGCAGAGAGGCTCCAGTCCTGACGTTATTCTGGACTTACAGTGTGCTGCCTTAATAATCCAATAGGGTTGATAGCCTCTGAAGTTCTATCTTAACTAACTGACGAGGATATTTGATTTTGGAAGGTTAGGCAGTTCATATCAGTGTGACAAGTAAGGATATATCTTCATCCTCTGATGGATTTGTTACTGTGGTTTCGACTTTCGCCGTGACTTCTGTATTTTCAGCTATGTTTTATATTGATATGTTATTTCTGGCTGTCATTAAATTAAAGATTAAGAATTATGTGTGTTAAATGTAAATGATGTTCGTGCCGACATTGTAAATATGGGTCTGATTTATCTGCTCCCATTATTCTAATGCGTTGAATTTATGTTTGTATATTGATTCATATTAAACTTATATTTTGATCAACACTGTTTGGGTATATGACATACCAAATGAATAAATCAAATTCAAATGAATTACTACTTGTGTATATAAATGTTCATATAATTTTCCCAAACTTTGAACTTTACTACTATACGATGCATTATGCTATTCAGAAGCTCTACTCCATTTCTTGGGTAGGTTGTGGTAAATAACATAATAACAAAATTAGTTAAACCTATTAAAATTGTTTGGTTACCGTTATAATGCATACAAACAAGCGGTATTTACTAGTTGGAGTTAAGAACCTGTGATATTTGTTTTGTCTCTCCTCTTTAACCCTGCTCAAGCTTATTGGCCCCATATGGGCCCAAAAATATGCATAAAACAGGTTTTTCGCGAATATTTCACGGCCGGAGGCCGATGGCAAGAAATTTTGAAGACGAGCAGTCAGTCTGCATCGTCCTACGACTGGGAGAGGGTGTGAGCCGCCGCTCTCTCGCCTCCCCTTTCCTGTACCAACCTGTCCGGTCACCATATGGGGTCCATAATCCCAAATGTGTACTACAAATTTCCCCTTCCTATCGAACTTTTTTTTAGCCCCAGAGTTCTGCCTTGTTGTCACCCAAGCCCTCAGCCATCCCCTCCACAGCCCTGCAACCAAATTAATCCAGCTTATGTAATGTATGAGATATGCCTCACTTGTTTTGACCCTTTTTTCACTACTTTATTTTTTATTTTTTATTTTTTTTAAAGACTTAATATTTACAGTAGTGTAATTGACTCTTAACATAATATTAAGAATTAATTGTAGTTTCTATTGGTAACAAGAAATTTAAAATCCATCAATTAGTTTTCGGGTGAGAGCCATTTAAAGTGCCGGTAACCATATGGGGCCACATTGCTAATTTCGTCACACTTCTGGAACATTACCTGAGCAGGGTTAAACCGAATTACTAGCGTTTAGAGATAAGTGGACTTTGGGTCCATTTAACAAGGAATTTTGTCTGGAAGGTTTATGCGTGGTTAAGGCCGAAATAAATTGTTTGGAATATAGTGTTGTGCATAATAATATTATTAAAGCCTAACGTTTTGGATAAATTGTTTTGTATCCAGTACAGTAACATTGTTGAGGTCCTGACTACTCCTAATAATGAAAACCAAGAAGGCAAGGAATAACTAATGAATCATAGTCATTTAATCTTTGTGACTCAAGAACATTAGCGAAATATTTCGTATGTGAATCATAATTATGCGTCCTAAATATGTCCAGAAATTCAAGTCCGTGACCGAACATTTGCGTGAACAAACAACATACATACTCCATAGGCCATTGGTTGGTGTTGGTTAGTTATTTGTTTCAGGACTAATAAGGGGTATGCGTGGTTATATTGAAGGAAAGAATATGCTTTGGGCCCAAAACATGTCATGCCCTAAGGTTGTATTCGTGTTCGTTATGTTGACATTTTGACCTCTAGCAAGAAAACTAAAGAGATTACTTGATAGCAACTTGAAGCATCTCACTCAAATGACTGATTCATATTGATGATTGGTAACCAATTAATTGTGTATCCACGCAACGACTGTACGATGTACTAATTATATTGTTTGGCATCAGAAACATTAATATACATATACATCTGATGTCAGACGCCTCGATCCCTGAGGGGGTGGCGACGAATGAATCGCCTCCATGCTACTGGTATCTGTCAGCTGGTGTCCCTGCTCCCACCAAACACCACTTTTACTCATTAACATCTCTAATGCATCTCTCCATCTCATTCTCTGTTTGGATCTCCCTCTCCGCCTTTCTACTTCACTCTGATACCCACTTTTATTATTTACCTCACTCTTTTTATGCTCCACATGGCCGAACCAACTTAAGATGTTCTTCTTCATACTCTCCAGCACATTTACATTCACATCACATCGTTCTTGTACTTAGTCATTCGTCTGTCTATATCTATATATGCGACTGTACACGCACTTTTTCAAGTAACACAAATCCACCCCTCTCACTTTGAATTTTGTTTCTCCAGCAACGTTCATGCTCCAATCTTTTACGCCCATATCAGAATTGCAACACTAGCAAGCTTATTTATTCTGATGTTCACCACCCTATTCCGTGCCATTGGATTCAGCATTTCCAATAACCCTCTTTGGTAATAAAAACAATGTATTTAATACCAAAATAAATATATGCCTATATTTGTGTTCAGCTGACAACAGAGCTATACTAGTCATTGCAGAACTACTTTAGTTATATATATATATATATATATATATATATATATATATTAGAACATAAATAATTACAGGCTTTAGTTATTAAAAGGTTACTTTAATTAAGCCTGTTCGTTTTTCACTGATATTATACTGAATTATCTTAATTTAACACCTTGCTTAGATATTGGTCTGTTAAAGCCATCTCTATTGGCAGATATGCAAGTAGATTTTGACCCGAAAATAACAAACCCCTACTGTAATGATATACAATGTATTTAGCATGTGGCATGTAATCAACATTTCAGTTATACGATTCTATATTTCGTAGTATATAATGTTATTTCCATTATATGGGAGGCATATGTGTTATTTCCATTATATGGGAGGCATATGTGTTATTTCCATTATATGGGAGGCATATGTGTTATTTCCATTATATGGGAGGCATATGTGTTATTTCCATTATATGGGAGGCATATGTGTTATTTCCATTATATGGGAGGCATATGTGTTATTTCCATTATATGGGAGGCATATGTGTTATTTCCATTATATGGGAGGCATATGTGTTATTTCCATTATATGGGAGGCATATGTGTTATTTCCATTATATGGGAGGCATATGTGTTATTTCCATTATATGGGAGGCATATGTGTTATTTCCATTATATGGGAGGCATATGTGTTATTTCCATTATATGGGAGGCATATGTGTTATTTCCATTATATGGGAGGCATATGTGTTATTTCCATTATATGGGAGGCATATGTGTTATTTCCATTATATGGGAGGCATATGTGTTATTTCCATTATATGGGAGGCATATGTGTTATTTCCATTATATGGGAGGCATATGTGTTACCATTATATGGGAGGCAGATGTGTTTCATTTCCCTGCATGATTTAGGATTTAGCGACGATTCACTTTACGGTGGTAACGGAAAACGCAGCTCTAACAACTTCTTACAGTCAATGTTTACGAAAAGGGCCTCCTCTGCCTATGTTTGGTCATCGAGCGCTCTGCCTCAATCACCTTGGTTTTCCAAGTATGTTGAGGAGAGTTGTTGTGGGCGTGACTGGGGTGGTAGGGTCAAGGAAGAGGGTGGGAGGAAATGTTAGTGTAATGACAAATGGGTAGCGCTTCTATCTCTACTCGACCACCAGCCAATTCAATCCCGTATCATAATCTTTTGCAGTACAGCATAAGTTTGATCATATATTTCTAAATATATTCTAGCCCAAGTCAATTTTATTTTAAGTATAATATTATTGTGACACCTTATTTTTTTTTTTTTTTTTTAAACTTTAAAATTATATTCCTGAAGTTGAGCAAACTACCCTAACATATATGTACATAACTTAGAGTTTAGTTGACTTACCAAATAGTCGTAGACGTAGGTAAGTCTACTTTGCCTAGTTCCTTGACGTGGTGTGGGGGCTTAAAAGTTGACATTTGGGGCGGTCAGGGTTATTCGACCACTCCACCTGCCGACTCCAACTAATTTTGCTAGGCCCTTTCCTACTCTTAATGTATGCTTTTCATTTCTCAATTTTCTGCTATCCTCTGGGGAAGCCAACTAGAGGGTTGATTTCCTCCCCTGTAACTTTAGGAGACTCAACCCTCCCGTCTCTTCTGGTTGCTTGCCCTGTTCCCTTCCTCCCTTTCCTGTTTACTGCTTCAGGAGGTTCTAGTATTTCCTGGAGTTTCGCCACGGCGTTTATGGCCTCAGCTAAGTTGGCAGAGTTCCACTTGGTGACGGGTGCTGCCGGCGAGGGCCCGAAAAGCTTGTTGTTGGGGGCTGGGCGTGGTGGGGTTGCCTCAGGGTTGTTTACCATGTTTCATGGTGAACTGCGAGTCTGTCTCCCAATCACGGGGCTCAGGGTCGATACATCAACCACCTGTCCTTTTCATTTAACTGTTTTGATAGCGTAATGCATAGTGCACGGAATTTCGATGTGAGTATCCTGGGTTCGAGTCCTCGGAGTGCCACATGTATTTGTTGATTTTATTAATTGGGTTTAGATTTGAAGTTGGTTGGTGTAAAAAACATTATAATTCAGTGTATGTGACGGGTAACGACGCCGGCTCCATCCTTTATGGGACAAAACAGATTGAGGACAAATATACGTTTATTCACTTATGTCGGGTTGACAATGTTCCCAGCTCGAAGCCGGGGCCTATCTCATGCAACTAGCCATATTCTGGTTTTCCTGGCCCTGCGGAGGTCTCAACTTTTCATTGCCAGGCGGCACCTAGCAACCACAGTATCTTCTTCTCATGATGTTCTTGTTTTATGTCTTACGGTTATCTCTTTCTGTTATTTTGAATGCGCTCATGGCAGACGATACTGACCATACTGACACGGCAATTGTTTTGGACTCACCGGTAACCGACTCTGGTGATCCCCGGCTTCTTCTGATGACCTTCCCTCTCAAAGTTCTGCAGTAGTTACAATGGCACCTTATGCAGTGCCTATTGAGAACAATTGTTATACAAGAGGCAAAGGGGACACTATCTTCCTGCAAAATGTTCCCACAGAACTATCCTATGACTCCATGCATAAAATATTTAAGTCCTTTGGTGTAGTAACTCGTATCAGAATTAGTTTTATAGACGATTGTGGGTCTGTCAACAGATGCTACATCTCCTTTTTGGAAGACTCTTCTGCTGCAGCTACCCACGAATCTGCCCCGAATCTGCTACTATTGAGGATAGTGACTCCGATTATGTGCCAAATGTATTTGACGGATTTGATAAAATTCCAGAACTAAAGCTCCCTGCTCCTCTACCTAAATGGTATGTAGCATACTACAACGATGGAGTAAATAACTATATTAAGGCACATCAGTATTTGCAGAGGCAAGTTGGTGTCATCCCTGAGGAACATCTTAAAAAATATGGGAAAGGTGTATCAATCTACGGTAACAACCCAGTTCAGGCTAGGATGCTATCCCATCTGCCTTGTTCTTCTAATGGTATGTTTTAAGTCAATACAGGCCCACAAGTCCTTTAACTTTACAAAAGGGATTGTGTTTAGTGAGGACCTGCATGCCTTCACTGAGGAAACCATCTTATCTATGTGTCCCGAGTCTGTGTCCTTTGCCCGGAGGCTGAAGGGCAAGCGCCGGTGTTACTCGTATTTCTTGGGTCTTACTTACCCGATTCTTTGATATTGGACCACTCACCCTGCGAGTTAAGAAGTTTCATGATCGACATATGCAGTGCTACAAATGTTTTGAGTATGGTAACCTCAAGAAATACTGCACAAACGAAATCCGTTGCTGCTGTTGTTCAGCATTAAGCAATCATAAGGCTTCTGAATGTGATTCAAAAGCATACTGCTACCACTGTCAGGGTGACCACTCTCCCTCTTCCTGGCATTGTGATATATATAAACTTGAGGTAGACATAGTCGTTCTTGCAAATACACAGCTCATTAGTTTTGGTGCTTCTAGACGGGGTTTGCTGTTCCGGAGTAAGCCTGGTACGCGTTCATACGCTTCAACAGTTGCATCATCTGCACCAGTTACCCTCTCTAAAGTGACAGGCCAAGACAAAGTCACTGGTGTTCCTATCATCTCAAAGCAGCAGCGGCAGGTGCAGAGTTCGGGGAGTGAGGCTATTCCTCCTTAAGCCTCTGTTCGTCGCCAAACAAAATTCCAATTTAAGTACTGAAAAGCATCCTTCCATTCCAAAGAAAGACAGGACACATCATCGCAATGGTTATCCGCTTCCCGGCTCATCGCCAAAGGAGAGGAATGGCCCTTCATCTTCGGATGTAAGGGGTGCCACGGGTTCATCTGGAGGTAGCGTTAATTCCTCCCCAGGTCTTCCTCCGTCTCTGGGAAGAGTAATTCATCGGAAACCAGAGTAGAAGCGCCAACAACAAAGATGGAAGAGAACATGGTCATCCATGTACAAAATAAATACCAGCTGCTCCAATCTCCACCAAAGGCATTCTCCACTGGAATGCTCTATGAAGCGGCCCAACTCTGAGGATAGCTCTTTGCCAGATACGAGAGTTCCCTCTCGCAAGGGTGGAACTTCTCCAGCTCAGGTTAAGACTTACCAAAAGAAGCGTGCTGACTCACTTGGCAGGCTTTCTCGACGACACTTTTGAAAAAAAAGAGTCTCTACCACAATCCTCTGATGTTATTGCCTATATATATTATCTCCTAAAGGGAATGATACTTTGACCAACGACAATAATGCCAACAATTCTACAATGGAACTGTAGGGGTATCCGTGCAAATAGTGAGGAAGTTCGGTTTCAAAGAATCTCTACGACTGGGATGTCCTCTGTTTGCAGGAAACCAAATTGGAATTTTCTCCTTTCAACCCAGGTCTAAACTATGAATTTTACAGTTCTCCTCTCCCTCTGGGCCTTCACGCCAAAGGCGGAACTTCAATTATTGTGAAAGGGATTGTTCATCATTTCCCAATTCCCTTGCAAACTGATTTACAGGCTAGTGCAGTAAGAGTCTTATTCGACAAAATGTATACCATATGTTGTCTCTACCTCCCTCCTGGGGAGGCCATTATCTCGTGATCCATACAGTCCCTTGTGGACCTACTTGAGCAACCTTTTTTGCTGTTGGGCGACTTTAACGCCCATAACCAAATATGGGGTGGTTCCATTTGCAATGAGCATGGGTCTCAAGTTGAAACTATACTTCTGGAAAACAACTTATCATTACCCCCCGGGGGTACGACACGCAGTAGGATGCGTGAGGCATATTATTTTTTTTACCTCCACCATAGGTGGAGGAAAAAAAAAAATATGCCTCACGCATCCTACTGCGTGTCGTACAAGGCGACTAATATGGGGGATGGCGTTAGACCTGCAAACACACAGCCATTACTATACAATGAAGCCTTGTTATTGGCGCTGGCATTGTTCATGTGACAGTGCTGTGACAGGGCTTCATTGTTCTTGTTCCAAGTTGCCTAATGGCGGCACATTGGCGGTGGGTGTTGCTCCCTCTGGATCCGAACCTGGTGCCTTGGGCCCAATCTGGACGAAATGGATCCAGAAGATACAGTACGTAGTGTTTCCCCGGACTGACACTTTCCGACCAATAGTATAGGGGCCCGAACCTGGTGGTAGCGCTCCAGGAGGCTGCCCTGTCATTGGGCAAAAAATACCAGGCCAGTCGTAGTGCCGTGTACGCGCACGGGGTGCTTCCCTGCGGCTGGTTCTGGTGGGGCGTACCGAGGCCACTGGCTCCTACCCCCTTGTAATCTCTTGGGGGAAGGTGCTGGGAATGGTCCCCGGTGTAGACTGGAGCCGGAGCTCTGGGGGGGGAGAGATACCAATGTGCCCGCCAATTTACCAGCCAATTTATTGAAATATGACTAAACCTAAAGAGAAAAAACGTAAGTCCGATGATCCAAAACGACACAGGTAAAGGACAAATGCCCTCCACAATCTTAAACTTGCTAGTGTGAATGTTGGTAGTTTGAATCTGCGTGCAAATGAAGTGGCTGAGATGTGTGAGAGGAGGCGAGTGGAAGTCTGCTGTGTCCAGGAAACAATCTGGAAAAGGCATGGGGTACAGTGGATTGTTGGAAGAAAGAAAAGATATAGGATCTACTGGATGGGGGTGGAGACTGATAAAGCGAAAGGAGGAGTGGGTGTTCTGGTGGCTGAAGAGCTGGTGGAAAGTGTGCTTCAGATTACGAGAGTTAGTGAAGGCTGATTGTTTTGAAGTTGAGAGTTGGTGAAAGAATTCTGAATGTGATATCTGCATATGCCCCAAAGGCTGGTCTACAGAAAGAGATAATAGAGGACCTCTGGATTGACGCCGTCAATTTCAGGCCTCTCGGAAAATGAAATAACAATCGTGGGAGGGGACCTGAATGGTCACGTGGCAGCATCTGCAGATGGATACGAGGGGGTACATGGAGGAAATGGTTACGGAAGGAGGAATGTGGAAGGCAAATATATACTGGAGTCCTGCGCTGCACTCGACATGGTTGTGTGTAACATAAAGTTCAAGAAAAGACAGAACCATCTGATCACATATAACTCTGGGGTCTCCAGTAGCCAGATAGATTCTATCTATCTATCTATTGCCTGATGCCGTGATCCTCGAAGGGGTGGCCACGAACGAACCGCCCCCATGCATCTCTGTCCCCAGTCAGTCGACGCCCCTCCCCCAAACCAGCACCGCCCTCGTTCATGTACTTCCTCACTCCATCCTTCCACCTCATATTCAGTCTACCTCTCCCTCTCTGTCCCTCCACCTCGCTCTCGTACACCCTCTTAGTCATTCTCTCGCTTTCCATACGTTCCATATGGCCGAACCATCTCAAATTGTTCCTTTTCACACTTTCCAGCACATCTACCTCCACACCACATCTCCTTCTTACTTCCTCATTAGTCTGTCTATCCCTCCATGTAACTCTGCACGCACTCCTTAAGTAATTAATTTCCACTGCTCTCACTCTTGGTCTGAGTCTCTCAACCAACGTCCATGCTTCGCTTCCGTAAGTCAGTGTCGGGATTACCACACTGTTATGCAAGGACTTCTTCACTTCCATACTGACCACCCTATTTCTTGTTACTGCTTTTAGCGTTCCTACAACCCTCTTCCCCTGTTGTACCCTCTCCCGCACTTCTTCATCCATAGTCCCATCTTTACTCAACACACTGCCCAGATACTTAAAAGAGTTGACGATCTCCATAGCCTGATCGTTCAGCTTCACCTCACACTCTGTGACTTCACCCCTTTCGAAGACCATAACCTTGCTCTTCCCCGTATTTACCTTCAAATTCCGTTTTTCGCACACTGTTCCAAACTCATTTACCAGACCCTGCAACTCCCATTCATTATCACTCATCAGAACTGTATCATCTGCAAACAGCAGTATAGGTAGCTTCCACTCAATTCCCTCCCTTTTCAGCGATACACCAACATCCACTGCTCTTGATAGTATTTCTTTCATGACTCCATCCATATATACAGTAAACAACCACAGGGACATCACACACCCCTGTTTCAAACCAACATTCAGGTCAAAGAACTCGCTCTGCTCACTCTCCACACGTACTTCCGCCTTTGCACCCTCATACATGCTCTTCACTGCTTTCAGCAACTTGCCCTCTACTCCGTATATTCTTAGTATTTTCCACAAACCTTCTCTATCCACTCTGTCATAGGCCTTCTCCAAGTCCATAAAGGCAACATACACCTTTTGTTTCTTCTCCAGATACTTCTCCACAACACAATTCAGGGTAAAAATCTGATCTACACATCCTCTTCCCTTCCTAAAACCTCCCTGCTCGTCGCCTATCCATTTCTCCGTTCTCACTCTCACTCTCTCAATCACTACCCTACTGTATACCTTCCCTACTACGCTTAGAAGACATATTCCTCGGTGGTTACCACACACTCCTCTTTCACCTTTGCCCTTATATAGGGGGACTATTATGCCAGTCTTCCAGTCATCGGGTGCACTCCCCTTCTCCCATGGTAGTTTGCACATTTTCCATACCCATTCTATCACTATCTCACCACCATACCTCAACATTTCCCCACACACTCCATCTGTTCCAGATAGATTACTTCTTGGTAAACAGGAAAGACTGGAAACTGGTTCGGGATGTAAAGGTCATCCCGAGTGAAGAATGTATCACCTAGCATAAGCTACTTGTGTGCGACATGAGAATATACAGAGATCCTAAGCACAAGAAGGTATACTGTACATGCCCAAAAGGAAAGTGTGGCTGCTGAAGAACAAGGAAGTTAGGGATAGATTTCATAGTGAACTGGAGGAAATTAATAGAAATAAGGAAGCTAGGCCTAACAATGTAAATAGTCAATGGAATTTTCTTAAGTATAGCCTTATCCCTGCCACTGACAGAGTCTGTGGGAAAACAAAGGTCACCCCAGGAATAAGACCTCCTGGTGGTGGAATGATGAGGTAAAACATGCTGTAAAAGAGAAAAGGAGATGCTTCAAAGCATGGAAGAAGGGAGGCAGCAAGGAGGAACACCAGGCAGCTAAATGAACTGCCGAACGAGTTATTTACAATGCTAAAAAAGGCATTAAGGACCTGGTCCTCGAACAAGTGTGTAACACTGACAATCCCAATGGGATCTTCAACCTAGCTAGGCGAGTTAAAAAATTACAGTAAGGATATTATAGGTGATCAGTGTGTTAGAAACGATAATGGGAAGATTGTGTATACAGAAAATGAAATCAGAGAAGCATGGATGGCACACTATGAACGATTGCTAAATGTAGAGTTTGAATGGGATAAGGAACAGGTTAGTATCTTAAAACCAATATCTAGACCCCCTCCTTTGATAGCACCAGCTGTAGTGAGCGACGCAATCAATACAATGAAGGACGGTAAAGCTCCAGGGTGCTCTGACATTGTTGCTGAGATGATATAAGCCTCAGGGGAGACTGGTGTCAACTTAGTCACTGAGTTGATAAACGCCATTATTAAAGATGAGAAAATCCCAGAGGAATGGCACAAAAGTGTAATAGTAAATATATACAAAGGAAAAGGGGATGCGCTACATAGAGGTACTTATAGGGGCCTGAAAATGCTTGACCAAATCACAAAGGTCTGTGAGAGAGTCTTTGAGGGTTTGATCAGGGAAAGCATCTCCATTGATGATATGCAGTTTGGTTTTATGTCAGGACGTGGTACAACCGATGCTATCTTAATAGTCAGGCAGATACAGGAAAAATACTTACTAAAAGGCAGGGATCTTTTCTTTGTGTTTGTAGACCTGGAGAAGGCCTTTGACAGGGTGCCTAGAGATGTTGTGCAGTGGGCTATGAGGAAACTTGGTGTGGAAGAGTGGCTGGTGCGTGTGATAATGAAGATGTATGAGGATTCGCGAAGTGCGGTGAGGGTGAAAGGTGTAATGAGTGATGAGTTCGCAGTCCGTGTTTGAGTCCATTAGGGTTCAGTGTTAAGCCCCCTCTTCTTTATTATGGTCCTGGAGGCACTGTCTAGAGTTTTTAGAGGCTGACTCCTGCTGGAACTGTTTTATGCAGACAATTTAGTCCTAATAGCTGACAATATGCAAGATGCTGAGGCCAAATTCAGAAGATGGAGAGAGGGCATGGCGAGCAAATGTTTAAGAGTCAAGATTAACAAAACCAAGGTTATGCATTATAGATTGAGACGAGGCAATGTGGAAAAGAGCAGTGCATACCCATGTGCAGTGTATGGAAAGGGTGTGGGCGTAAACGTGATTCGATGTAGCATCTGTCGACGCTGGGTGCACCATGTGAGTAAGCGCTGTAGTAGAATAAAGGGACCCCTGCCAAAGGATAAGTCAGAAATAGAGAAATTTAAGTGAGTAGTGTGCAAAGGCGAGCTTGTGTTAAGTGATGATCCTGTGGCTGTGAATTTTGGAAATGACTCATTGGAGCTGGTCGACAAGTTTTGTTACCAAGGAGATACCATCTCTTCCGGTGGTGGGGCCGAGGCTGTCACTGTCGCTAGAATTAGATGTGGCTGGGGGAAGTTCAGAGAACTGCTGCCAATTCTGACCATGAAAAGAATGCCTCTCCCCCTGAAGGGAAAGGTGTATGCCTCATGTGTTAGAAGTGCAATGACGTATGCCTCAGAAACATGGGTCGTTAAAGTAGAGGATTTCAACAGAATGGAACGTAATGGGATGAGAATGGTGAGATGGATGTGTGGGGCCAGGCCACAGGATAGAATAACAAATATTGAGCTGACGAGACATTTAGGTATAAAGAGTATTAGCAAAGTGATGCGTACAAGTAGACTGGGATGGTATGAACATGTGGAGAGAACAGATGGACAAAATTGGGTGAAAAAATGCAGGTCTGTGATTGTGGAGGGAGCTTCACAAGGGGTGGACCAAGGAAGACCAGGGATCGGACTATACGTGCCGTTCTCAAATCCAAAAACTTGACAAGTGAAGCAGCCCTTAACAGGGTTGTCTGGAACACCGCCATTAGGACAAGAGACTGAAACTGCACGTATGTATGGAGCACTCAGTTTTAAAATGTTATGTATGTATGTATGTATGTGCTCAATGATGGGTCCCCTACTCACCACACTTTACATCTTACCAGTTATTCTGCCATTGATGTTAGTATATGCACCTCTGATATTTTACTCTCCTTCCAGTGGTCGGTTTCTCAGGCATTGCATGGAAGTGACCACTTTCCTAGAAACTCTTAATGGTCTTCCTCCAACTGCTCCTCATAGGTGGTGCATTGACCGTGCAGACTGGAATGTATTCTCTGAATTATTCTCGGGGACTTCGGATCTGAGTTCCTTTGACACACACATATATAACATATGAGTACCTTGTATATTTAATTCAGAACAGTGCACTGATTTCTATCCCATGGTCAACTGGAACTCCTACGAGGCCTGTGGTTCCGTGGTGGGATAATACGTGTACTGCTTTGAGACGTGTTAATCGCTCGCCCTCGAACATTGGGAGAACACCTGGCAGATGTCTTTCCGCCCCGACAAATGTAAACTTCTCCGCTTTACCCGCTCCCGATCACCCATCACTTTCAATTACACATTACACAACCAACCACTAGAATCAGTTCCTTCATACAAATATCTTGGCGTCCACCTCTCCACCAACCTAAGATTCAACACCCACATTCATCACATACAAAAACAGGCAAACCGCACACTAGGGTTCTTGAGGAGGAATTTACACGAGACATCAAACACATAGCATATAACACCCTTGTTCGCCCAACACTGGAGTACTGCGCCGCAGTTTGGGATCCATACACATAATCTAACATTAACACACTTGAAAAAATTAACACAAAGGCAGCCAGGTTCATCACACACAATTACACGGAAACCCCAGGCATCACAACCCGTATCAAAAATCAAATAAACATGGAAACCCTTAACACACGAAGACTCAGGCGCAGGCTCACAGTAATGTATAAAATCACACAATTATATTGACATTAAAAAACATGAATACCTACACAACTCAAACACTCGCAACACTCGTAACACACACTCTCATAAGTACCAAACATACCACACTAATGCTGACTTCTACAAACACTCATTCTTTCCATGAACCATACGGGATTGGAACAGTCTCCCAGAAGATTCAATAACTAGCCCTACACTAGACACATTCAAACACAGAATTAACAAACATTTCGCCCACATCACACACACACGCCATAAACCCTCCACTTAGCTCTCCCCATCCTATATCCTGACCCCCATCCTTCAACCTAATACCCTTATATGTGTGATTTGCGCAAGTCCAGCGCCCTACACATTATGAATCGAGATCGAGATCGAGATACAAGAATAATGCGACTCAGATAAACTACGTTATATACCGGAGAGCTAAACGGAATTTGTGGCAGAAGTATACCAGATCTGTGACGTGTAGGACTCCTATCAATAAAGTATGGGCTAAGATCAGGTAGCTTTCTGGGAAATTTGTTCCTACTCCCCCTCCTTACCTTCAAGTGGGTGATACTGTATCCTCTGATCCTGTCATTGTTTCTAATACTCTTGTTCGCCACTTTGCTGAGGTCTCGGGTTCCTTTGGGCATGCTCTGGTCCCTCCCATCAGTGCGACTGACCGAGATTCGGAGGTTTATAATGCACCATTCACCATGCCGGCTCCTCTGCCCCAGGAGAGGATGGCGTGCATAATGACATGATCAGGCATCTCCCAGATGCTTTTCTGGGGTTTTTGTTGTGTATTTTCATTGAAATCTGGAGTACGTCATTATTGCCGGAGAGTTGGAGAGTGTCTTTAATTCTTCCCATCCTAAAGCATGGGAAAGATGCAAAACATGCTTCAGCTATAGACCCATTGCTCTAACCAGTTGTTTATGTAAATTGTTTGAGAAAATGCTAAACTATAGGTAGGTATGGTGGTTGGAGACTGGCAACCACATTTTCCCGATTCAGTTCGGCTTTCGTAAAAACAGATCTACCCTTGATACTCTCTTGCGTATCATAACCGAAATCCAGAATGCCTTTGTTACTAATAAACATACACTTGGAGTTTTCTTTGCCTTGCAAAAGGCGTATGATACAACATGGAGATTTAGTACAGTGCAAGAATTGCGTGAGCTAGGCTGACCAGGAAAATGCTGTTGTTTATCCAGAGCTTCCTACGCACTCGCTATATCAGTGTTAGGGTCGGGAGTTGTCTTTCTGATAAACTTCTGCAGTGTGAGGGGGTTCCTCAGGGGAGTGCGTTAAGTGTTTTTTGTTTCATAATGGCTGTAATCGGTGTTGTGGCGAGGGTTTCTAAGGAGTCATTGGTGCAAAGTTCGTTGTTTGTAGATGACTATGCGATATATTGTTCAGCGGCCGATCCCGATATGACTAGACGACACTTGCAGAAAGCCATCGATTTGGCAGTCCAGTGGGCAAATGAGTGGGGTTTCACTTTTTCCCCTGAGAAGACTGTGGCAATAAAGTTTTCTAGGAAGAAAACTTCAGCTGTACCCCACCTTCTTCTTAATGGTAATATTTTACCATATGAGAGATCAGTCAAATTCCTAGGGCTCATTCTGGATAGCAGTCTTACTTGGAAGGAACATATTCTTAATCTTAAGGCGCATGTTACGTGTTCCTTGGACATCCTGAAAGTGCTTAGTAATAAGTCCTGGGGTGCGGACTGTTCATCCCTACTCAAGATTTATGATGCTATGTGCTGATCTAAATTAGAGTATGGCTGTCAGATATATTCTTCAGCAAGCAAGTCTATCTTAAAGTTGTTGGACTCGGTACACAATTCAGTCATGCGGATATGCACAGGTGCTGTCCGTACATCACCTGCATGAAGCATGTATGTTGTGGCAGGGGAGTTGCCTCTGGATCTCCGTAGGGAAGATCTTGGATTACGTTTAATGTTTAGAATTCGTAGTTCCCCTGATAGTCCTGCTGATCGCTAGGTCACCGATAGCCGTTTTCTTCCACAGTATGAGGCACGTAAAAGTTTCCCCAAGCCTCTCCAGATTCGCATGATGAAAGTGTTGAGTGACACTCATTTGAACTCTGTTTTAATAAGGGAGGTAAAGTTCCCCTTGTTTGCACCATGGGTTCTACCCTCTCCGTCAGTATGCATTCTTCCCAGTTACAAGGCGAAATTATCTCCAGCTGCGGCAAAGGCCATGTTTCTCGATCACTCCCAAGTACATAAATCTACTTCGGCATTGTACACTGATGGGTCGAAAATGGCATCAGGTGTGGGTTGTGCGGTTGTTTTTAAGGACACCACTCGCCTTGCTCGATTGCCTGTGGTTGCCTCTGTCTTTACTGCAGAGGCGTATGCTATTATCCAAGCTTTCAAAGTGGCAAGCAACTCCACTGGAACGGGTTTCACTATTTACACTGATTCACAGAGTGTTCTTTCTGCCATTAAACTTTACTCCCCTGTTCACCCATTAGTTCAGGACATCAGGCATGGCTTTATCGCTTAGCATCTAGACACAAAATGATTAATTTCTGTTGGGTCCCAGCTTATGTGGGGATCCAGGGCAATGAAGAGGCTGACACATCTACAAAGGAGGCTGTACTAGAGTGTGAGGGCCGGTTCTCTATCCCCTCGGAAGATTTAAAATGCAGTATCCGGTCTCTGATTCGGGAGAGGTCGCAGTTGAGGTGGTCTTCCCTCACTAGCACTAACCAAAAACTTGAAGCTATTCACCCTTCTGTGAAACTTTGGGACTTATCGCCCGTTCACTTAGGTAGACCCACAGAAGTAGTCCTTGCTAGGTTGCGCATTGGTCACACATATATGACGCATAAATACATATTGCATAATGATCACCCTCCGTTGTGTGCTGTGTGTGACGAGGTAATGTCTGTAAGCCACATTCTAAATTCTTGTTGTAATTACTCATTTACCAGATGCTCTGTAGGTTTTACTTTGCTTTCTCTGTCTGTCATTCTTGGCCAAGATGCAGATGTTTTTAAGCTCCGATCTTATTTATTGGATTGCGGTATTTTTTATATTTAATTATCTCGTGTTTTTTACTTTTGATATTCCTCTATTGATATTTTATATGTTTTATGTACTGCTACTTGATATCTTAATGTGTTTAAATTTTGATATTCCTGTGATGATATTTTAATTTTTAGATGTAGCGCTGAATTATCTCTACAGGTCCCGGTGCTTGACCTTTGTGCCTAAATGTTATCAATTTATTATCTATTGAGAAGGGATAGAGGGAAATTTTCCCGTGCCTATTCTAGGCTATACCATTACCATTCCATGCTGCAAATAACAAGGGATATTATTAAAGAAAGAACATTGAGTACGATACATAATTTACATATTAAAGGAATGAATACTGAGAGACATACTTTAAAGTTAACTGAAGCGTATGATGCGGTATGAGATGTATTTAAAATGAAACTGTTGTTGAAGAATCAAATAGCAATGGTATGATGTGACTACAGAGAGTGAGGGGGGGGGGGGGGGAATGGGCACTGTGATTAAATATCCGTGTGTATCATACTAGTTCGTTTATGCACATCACGTTTATTTATGTTAGTATGTTCATGTGTAGGATGCTACTCCACCCTGGCCTCAGATTACCTGCATTTGATGTATGTGAACTCTGACTCATTTAAGCACTGACTCCCAGAAATGTAGATTCATCGAAGTTATTTACTCAATTACCTTTAATATTTCACAATATATTGAGAAAATAGCTGAATAACTTATGTCCACTTCGTTGAACAAAAAGTTTGATTGGACTAGAAGATGTCAGTGAAAAGAAAGCGAAAACAATATTATCTTACCTGAACAGATATTTGTTCTCATGTTTTAAATACAGTAATATAATTGTCAGTGTGTTTATCAATAGACCTAAATATACATAGATCGTAATGCACCTTGCACCTACTTTCTGCATTTTGATGATCCAAAATTATTAATTTATCTCCAGGTTAAAATTCTAATTTAATTTTGTCCGATTCATATTCCTTTCTCTTTTGGTTTAACCTTCAACATTTTTTCTAAGTATTTCTATTAACTTGTGCTCTGTTCTCTTCATATTCTCCTCGATCCCAGATATCCCTCTGCTCTCACTTACTGGTGTCTGTTGTGGCAGAAGAGAATATTGCATAATAGTATTTTCTCCAGTCATGGTGGGTCAGGCTAAGTTATGTTTCGCTCACCTTTAATTCACAGCACCGAGAGGGCGATAAACATAGCTTCCTGGTGCGGCCCTAAGTAAGTGGTGGCCAAGAGTGTCTTATCAGGGAGTTGGTCTGATGACACGGTGCTGAGGGTAATACTGGCCCTCCTGTAATTAACCTATGACCCTACACACGCTTCATGCCTCAACGCCTCCATGCTACCTCCAACCAACGAGGATTTTCGTGTTTGGAGTAATGTGGAAACTACCTGTGTCATATTCAAGAGCTCCAACGTATTTTAAATATTGTATGTTTTGTTCTTAAGCTTCGAATCACATACGTATAATTTATCCTGTACCCATACTAACACACACACACACACACACACACGTGTGTGTGTGTGTGTCTGTATTGCATATATATATATATATATATATATATATATATATATATATATATATATATATATATATATATATATATATATATATATATATATACTTATTAAGAGACCAAATAAATAACATATCAAATAATGAAACTACTTTCACCTCACCTTTTTTATGTGAACGAAGGAGATAAAAGGAAAAGCTGCTTTTTAACAAGTGTCTCACCCTACGTTGGAAGAGTGATAGCAAAATTAAAGGTACGTACTTAGAGTTTAAATGTCTGGAATATCTGGGTACACGGATCTTGAAGCAGTTTTAGTCCAAGGATGAGGGAAAGATCGATTGAGAAAGAGAGTTCCAAAGCTTACTTGTTGAGTAGAAGAAAGACTGGGAAAATCGGTTCACTCTTGGATTAGCCAATTGGACAGAATATTGGTGGGAGTGTGTTTAAAGGTGGGTGCCCCCCACTCATTGAAAGGGAGGAGGTATACACTGAGAAAGATATTGTATATATTTATGATTTAGTATTTTTGTTTATGTTCCAACTCTACCTCCGGCCATAGACTTGCAGCATGTAGATTTAACACAGTGAAGTAAGGAGGCCTTATTCCAGATTGCGAGTGAGACATTGAAACAGTTAGAGTATTGCAACCTGCTCGTTCGTCATCTTACGTACGTAGACCTACGACGCCTGGTTGTCTTCTCGTGGCCCGTTGTAAATCTGACCTCTCGAAACTGCATTGCCACTGTCTTGCTGTCTCGTCTCACATCTCGGAAACCTCTTTCTCTCAAACACTACCTATTCAGCTGCTTTTTTTCTGTGTGTATGAAGGAAAAAAGACAAAGCTACCTATAACAAGTGTCACCCCAAAATTGAGTGATAGTCGCTACTTTAGATTTTTTTGTTTTTTGAAAGAAGTGTGGTGTGCTTGTTTGGTGTAGTGAAATGAATTGGAGAAGGTGTTTGTGAGAGCTAGCTGGATTACTCTGTGTAGGTGAAAAACAAACAGTGAGGAAAGCCAGACATATGAAACTGGAGTTCCTGCAACTCCTTATCGCATGCCTATGAGGCCTCCCCTGAGTATTGCCAAGCTTGATTGTTTATTCACTAGGCACTGCTCCCATAGTATATTTTAGATATGAGAATATATTTATACAATGTTAATTTATTGGCAACAGCGAGGGTATTTTGTATGGCGTGACGATGAGATTTGTGGTGATGCACTGAAAGTAAATACAGCAAAAATTCCATGTCAATAATATCTCACCATTGACACATCAACATTTTAACCCGGGACCGTAAGATAACCAGTCCAATAGCAATGCCACTTCACCACACCTTCAATAAGTCAATGTCTCATGTTTTTTTTGTTTTTTTTTTAAAGAGCGACAGGGCCAAAATCAAGGAACGTTTGAGCCAAAATGTCTGGACACACGGAGTTTGAAGCCGTTTAAGTCATAGGATGAGGGAAAGATGGATTCAGGGAGAGAGCTCCAGAGCTCAGCTGTTGAATAGAAGAAAGATTGGAAGCAACGTTTCACTCTTGAGTTGGAGGGTTGTACAGAGTATGGGTGGGATTGTGTTGCAAGACGGGTACTACGTACCCTACGTAGAGGAGGTGGTATACACTGAGAGAGCTCCGAGGAACACTGATTATTGTAGTAGCTATAGAATAGTGAGAGAGATGTAACATTGCGGCGAAGAGAGAGATTGCAGAGAGTTTGTGAGTGGATGGGAGTTAATGATACATAAGAACATAAGAACATAAGAAAATGGGAGTCTGCAGAAAGCCGATTGGCCTAAGCAAGGCAGATCCCTGTCCCACACAACCCCAATTGCAAAGCCCAATTATAGGCTCAACACTCTAATACCCTGAGGATCATCTTACCAAAACGGTTAGAGATTAACGCAGGATTACGGGGGTCTGCAGAGCGCTGATTGGCCCAACCCTGCTGATCCCCCTTCACACCCAACCCTTCTCGTCCATATGCTTATCCAATTTTATCTTAAAGCTCCCTATCGTTTTTAATCCCACTATAGCACTTGGTAGTCCATTCCACCCATCTACAACTCTGTTACCAAACCAATATTTGCCTATATCTTTTCTGAAACGAAATGTATCTAATTTGAAACCATTGGTACGAGTTCTTTCGCTATCACTGAGCTTTAGTACATTTGTCATGTCCCCTTTGTTAATCCCACTAACCCACTTGAACACCTCTATCATATCCCCTCTAACTCTGCGTCTCTCTAACGAATGTAAGCCTAATTTCTTCAACCTTTCTTTATACGGAAGATTTCTAATATTATGGATCATTTTTGTCATTCTACGTTGTACTCTCTCCAATGAATCTATGTCCATTCTGTAATAAGGACACCAAAATTGAACAGCATAATCCATATGGGGTCTCACTAATGACAAGTAAAGTTTTAAGATAACATCAGCAGTTCTGTTACTCACACTCCTTGAGATGAACCCGAGAATCCTGTTTGCCTTGTTTCGAACGCTTATACACTGTTGTCTAGGCTTCAAATCATTGCTAACAAACACACCTAGATCTTTCTCACAATTCGAGTTTTCTAATTCCACATTAGCTAGTTTATATTTAACATTTGTATGCATCTTCCCTATCTTTAATACCTTGCATTTGTCAATGTTAAACTTCATCTGCCAATTTACTGACCATTCGTGTAAGGTATCTAGATCCCTTTGGAGGCACTCTATATCTCTATCTGAATCAATTGTTCTCCCCATTTTGGTATCGTCTGCAAATTTACTTATCCTACTAGTTATACCTAAATCAAGGTCATTTATGTATATAACAAACAACAGAGGACCTAATACCGATCCCTGGGGGACACCACTTTTGACTGCTCCCCATTCTGACTTCGTACCATTTATGCTGACTCTCTGCTTCCTACCAATTAGCCATGACCTAATCCATCCCATCAACGCCCCACCTATTCCATGCGCCTCAACCTTTCTCATCAATCTCTCATGGGGGACTCTGTCGAAAGCTTTACTGAAATCTAAATATATTATATCATATGACTTGTCATTATCTACTGCTTCATATACCACTGAGAAAAAACTAAGCAAATTAGTAAGGCAAGAACGTCCCTGAGTGAATCCATGCTGAGAAGAATTGATTAAATTAAATGTATCTAAGTGGTTTCTAATTTTACTAGCAATAATTGACTCTAGTAGCTTTCCTATGATTGATGTAAGACTAATGGGACGGTAATTGGATGCTATTGATTTGTCACCTTTTTTGAAGATCGGAACTACGTTTGCAAGCTTCCAAGCTTCTGGAACTATACCTGTCTCCAATGACTTGTTAAATAAAAATGTTAATGGGTAACTTAACTCATCCCTACATTCTTTTAATACTCTAGCATATACCTCATCAGGACCAGGCGATTTATGAGGTTTCAGTCTGTCAATTTCCTTAAGCACATCATTTCTACTTATAGTAACCGTACTTAACCTATTTTCTATACTATCGCTATATACCTTACGGACTTCTGGAAACTGTGCCAAATTTTCATTAGTGAAAACGGAAAGAAATTGACTATTTAATGTACTGCACATTTCTAAATCATTTTCTGTCATTTCTCCTATCGAAGTTTTAAGGGGACAAATTACATCTCTAACCTTGGATTTATATAGTTGGTAAAAAGCTTTAGGATTACTTTTTGAGTCATTGGCAACCTTAATTTCATAATTTCTTTTTTCTTTCCTAATATCCTTTTTTACCTGTCTTGATAGATTCTGATAGTAAGCAAGTAGGTGAATTTCGCCTTTTCTAATTTTTCTATATATTCCTCTCTTTTGTCCTAGAAGATCTAATAGTCTATTATTCATCCATTTGGGTTGGTTCTGTGTTGATCTAAATTTTCTTTTGGGGATGTATTTATTTTGTGCATTGAATACTGACTTGATAAAATTATCGTAGGTATCTACCAAGGTTGACGTCTCTTCCTGACTTAAGATGACAGGTGCCTGAGACGGGGTACACTCATTTGGACACCTGGATCGACTTAATTTTTTGACCATAGGGTCCGCTAATAGGGCTCTTCTTAACCCCCCATAATTGGCTTTTCTAAAGTCAGGTATTAATGTTGTATTCTCTCTGGTATTACCTTTCCATTGTATATTAAAATACACAGAATTGTGGTCACTATTTCCTAGGTGGTCCCCTATCTCTACATTATTTAGTTCATTGTTACTGATAACTAAATCGAGAATATTATTACCTCTAGTCGGCGTATCTATGAATTGAAATAAAAAACTATCTTGTACTACCTCTATAAACTCCTCAGAATCAGAGTCTCCTATTTGATGCTGCCAATCTATATTCGGAAAATTAAAATCCCCCATAATGCACACATTGCTAAACCTTGATGCCATTTTAATTTCCTCCCATAATGACGTTCCGTCATTTCTACTCATATTTGGCGGTCTATACATAACTCCAATAACTATGGTCTCACTACCTTCGTTAACCTCTACCCAAACACTTTCATTATCGTTATTTAGTCTAATACCTGATTTAATACAGCTTTTTAATGTACTCCTGACAAACACTGCTATACCGCCACCCCTCTTACTTGTTCGGTCATATTTAAACAAACTATATCCTGGTATATCAAATTCTGCTAAAAAATGCCTGGTTTCTGTATTAATCCACGTTTCAGTTAGCGCTATTATGTCTATATTTTCTTTGCTAACAAGGGCTCTAAGTTCGTTCATTTTGTTACATAGACTCCTACAGTTTGTGTAATATACTCTCAATTTACTTCTTTTCTTTATACCTAATTTACCTTTGTTTTTAGCGACATTTCCATCTTCCGTTGCACCATCACTACTATCATTTGCATTATAGTCATCATTTTTAGCATGAGACTGAATATCCTTATCGCTTTCGCCTGACGCTAAAATTGTTCCATTTAACCTCTCATTTACAGTCTCAATATTTCTATTCAAAACCCCACTATCTAAAGAACTAGCTAATGTAGAAACCCCTAACCGTGAAAGATGAACCCCATCCCTTGCGTACATCCCATCTCTCCCATAGAAACTATCCCAGTTATCAATGAATGGTATTGCTTTTTCTTTGCAATATTACGAAAAGCTTTCCTTTCTACTTTGTCTAGAAGTGCTGTGTGAGAGGATCCTCCCCACACATGTGAACAATACTCAATACAAGGACGCACTGTGCCCCTGTACAGAGCAAGAAGCTTAGCAGGGGCAAAGAACCCCTTGAGTCAGTTGAGCAAATCCAGCTTCTGGGAGGCCGCCTTAGCAAGACTGGTAATATGGTCCTTCCAAGAGAGAGCAGAAGAAAAAGAGACAACCTAGATGAAGGGTTGATTTTTGTATTGTTGAAGAATAAGGGATAGTCCTCTGGGAGTTCACGTCGGGTAGATAGATGGATAAATTGGGTTGTGGAAGCATTAAAGTATTAAAGCATTAAAGTAAAGGGAAGTATGATATTTGTCTTAAATTGTCATCCAACTGCCTTGACCGGATGAAGTTATTCTACATAAGTGGAAGCAAAGTGCCTGGACACCACTTATATTATTGTGGAGGAATTGGATTACCTCAATAAATAGAATGTTGAAGGTCCATTACACGAAGTCTAAATACATCAGTCAACAATTAACCATGTGTTCTCTGAATTGGCAAGCGCACATACTTTCAGTAGAAGAATAAAGGGACGCAATTACGTATACATGTACAGTACACATATGCAGGGAAAATCATCAACCAACACATACACATTCAATCACACATGCAAGCGTTTTTTCTTGCCCTCTGTCATCCATTACATTTTAAGTTATATAGATTTACAGTTTGCGTTATCCTTTGTTCCTTCCTTCGCCTTGTGTGGCACTAAAAGATAAGTCGAGGGGGGGGGGGGGAACCGGCGTCGAAGATCATTCAATTTTGTAAGTCGATCTCCAAGGTCTATCAGGAATTAAATCATAAAGCAGCGTTACTTGTGAAAGGGATCGGGTCCGCACAAGGAATCATCAAGTCGCCTTTGGCTAAGCCCCAGTAAATCGGCTTTCCAGAAGAGGAATCAGGGGAGTCCAGTCGGATGAAATATGGTCAGTCAGAAGACAATCCGATTTCCAGAGTAAATAGGCAACAAAGCAATCAGATGAACCAATCGCATATCATTACTCGGTCACCATCGTTATAAAGTATATTTGATCAAGGGGAGAATCTGCTTCTATTCAAACTTAAGTCTTGGCTCTAAACAAAATATTTGAATTGAGATGAATTGAAGTATAACTTCCAAAAACACTGATGATATGTAATTGTAATGTTACGGTAGACTAAGCATCAAGTGTAACAATAAGGAATGACGAAGACAAAACATGAAATTATATTTTACTCTTTTTAAAGAATTATTGACTGTTAGTTAGTTTGCTTATTGTCTTGAATGAGCCATTACAGAAGAAACTATGAACAATCCAATAAAACAAAATTATATTACACGGGTTCTTGTACCTTTGAGCTACGGAGCAAGTATATAATGTGTCTTTTATATTCACTTATCCCTATAGCGAGTCTAGGTAATATAATGTGCCGTAACATAATTGAAAACAAAAATGTAAGATGGTGACTGCGCATATTTCCAATTCGTTATGCTCGTCTTCACCTTAAAACAAAAATAGTTTGTATATTATGAAAAGTGTATATCATTGAAATTTGCTAGTCTATTAAATCAGTGCCTATTAACCTTAGCTAGTTTCCTCCCTAGACCTCCAACAAGCTTAAAAATACATCCCCAAGATCCCTCTTCTAGACAAATTTGTACATTATTCGGTAGAAAAATGTCCCGGCCTAAGGCCCATTCCTCCTTAATTACAGGTTTGTCAACTCTGCGAAGCAGAGTGGTATCGCGCAAACAGATCCCGCCCGTATACTGTGCACCACCAGCCTGTCGTCTGTCGTCGTCGTCGTCCGTCGTCGTCCGTCTGTCTGTCCGGAAACTCCTCCTAGACCGTTCGATGGATTTCACCAAATTTCACAGGTATATCCATTTGGTCAATGCGATGGTCAGTCAAAAAGACATTTTCCATTTAACTTAAATGTTAAGGTCAAAGGTCAAGGTTAAAAATAAGGTCAATATTTCATATTTTTTAGTTTTTACTCAAATGTCTTCATTTTCACTATACAAGCTACTGGTAACCTTAATATCGTATTGACCAAATTATAGATAAATATTCCAAAGGGTAAGGTCAAAGGTCAAGGCCAAAAGTCAAAATAAGTTTTTCACTAGTATTTCTTATACTAACTGCTAGATTCTCACTAGGCTTACCATGTATATTCGGAATACCTAGGCCAAGGTCATACAAGAAACTATACAATTCCATATGAAAGGTCAAGGTCACAGGTCAAGGTCAAATAAAAGGTCAATATGCTATTTTTACTTTTCATGCAAACTTCACAAAATTTGGTGAGATAGTTGCACTTTAAATAAAAAGGAAAATAACACAATTGGACACACATATCATAAAGGTTAACACAAAGGTCAAAGGTCATGGTCAACTATTCTATTAACCCTTTCACGCACATATGACGCAGAGGTTGCCAGATTAGCAATAATAAATAGAGTTATAATTACCTCTCCAAAATTAGTTTTCTGCCCACAGCTAACTCAAAGACAACTGCAGAGGTTGAAGTAACTAAACTAAAGGTTTCTAAATACCCCTGATGGTAACAAAGGCTTTAAAGTATCCCTAATAGGCTCAAAATTGCGTCATATTTCGGAGAGGGTTAATATATATGGAACTAACTGATGGGTTTTAATGAAATTAGGCATGCTTATTTGATTTTCCAGGGCAATGTCAATGAAAAAAAAAAGTACTCTTACATAAAGGTCCAGGTCACAGGTCAAGGTCAAAGGTCAACTTTTACCATTTATTTTACTGTAATTTTTAATCAAATCTCTTCCTTTTCACTATACAAGTTACTGGTAACCTTGATATCGTATTTCCCAAATCTTAGATGCATATTTATAAGGGTAAGGTCAAAGGTTATGGTCAAAGGTCAAAATAGTTTTTTACTAGTATTTCTTATACTAACTGTTACATTCTCACTAGGCTTACAATGTATATTCGGAATACCTAGGCCAAGGTCATACAAGAAACTGTCCAATTCCATATGAAAGGTCAAGGTCACAGGTCAAGGTCAAATAAAAGGTCAATATGCTATTTTCTTTATTTTTCATGCAAACTTCACAACATTTGGTGAGATAGCTGCACTTTAAGTGAAAAGGAAAATAATAAATATTGAGACATAAAGGTCAAGGTCAACTATTCTATTAATATATATGAAACTAACTGATGGGTTTTAATGAAATTAGGCATGCTTATTTGATTTTCATAGGCAATGTCAATGCAAACAAAAATGTACTTTTACATAAAGGTCAAGGTCACAGGTCAAGGTCAAAGACAACTGTTATTATTTATTAAAAAAATTACTCAACTTTTTGAAAACTGTCTGTGTTATGACATTACTTAAATATCATATAAATCAAATTTCACATAAATATTGTAATAGTTGAGGTCAGAGGTCAGGGTAATAAAAAGAGTATTTGTAATTTTCCCTAAACTCCTCCTAGATAGTTTAATGTAGTGTCACCAAATTATACAGGCCAATTCAGTTGGTCAACGCGACGCTAGTTAATATGAACATTGCTGTTAAGCTAACTATATCCTGGATAAGAAATTCTAAGTTCGAAGGTCAAAGCCAAAGGTCAAGGTTAAAGGTCGAAATATGATTTGTATTAGTAATTTATATTTAATGTAAGATTCTCATTAGGCATATCATGCATATTCGGAATGCCTAGACCAATGCCATACAAGAATAAACATTATTCCAATTGATAGGTCAATGTCACAGGTCAACGTCATATATAAGGTCAATATGCTAATTTCTTTGCTATTAATGTACACTTCACAAAACTCGTTGAGACAGTTGTGCTTTAACCCTTAACCAACGGCGCACGACATCTGTCGAGTTAAATAAATTTGGACTATGTGGCGGTGCACAACAGCTGTCGAGTGTCATTTTCAGCACGTAATGTTGCTGAGAGAGAGAGCTGAGCGGTGGGACGAGCGTAGTAACCTTATGACCGCTCCCCACGACCACCGTGGACGTACTGAACTGTATTCTACTTTCCTCCCCCTCCTCTCACTCGCTACACAGGGAATTATGTAGGGAAATTACCTTATTTTAGGTTTTTTGCACTCGTGTTGCACGATCGTTGCAAGAGAACCAGTGGTCGTACAAGGATGGTTTGGGTGTCATTGGAATGCTCTGTTTACGCCCTTGTTTTACGCTCTGGGTCTTGTTTATGCATGACAATGAGCATGGAAACAACCCTATTTAGGGTAAAAAAAAAACGTTGGGCGGCACAGTGTAAAATACCCTACCACCTGCTCTTTGTGTGTTAAGGGAAAATTAAAATGTTAAATTTTCAAACATCATGAAGGTCAATATGAAGGTCAAAGGTCAAGGTCAACTATTCCTTTAATACCTTTGAAACTAACTGATGATCTTTAATGAAATTTGGCACACTTATTTGATTTTCTAGGGTTACATCATAGCAAACAAAAATACAATCCTACATAAAGGTCAAGGTCACAGGCCAAGGTAAAAAATTAGCCTTCATCATAAAAAATACGAAATTTTCGATAAGCTGATGACTGTTAGTTGCATTTTACTTAAATATCATATATTTCAATCATATATACAGTATATATATATATATATATATATATATATATATATATATATATATATATATATATATATATATATATATATAATACTACATAATATATATATATATATATATATATATATACTGTATATATATACAGTATATATATATATAATTATATATATTTCTATATTATAATACTTAACATTAAAGGTCAAGATCAAAAAACAAAAGAGTGTTAATAATGTTCATTACACTCTTCCTAGACTGTTTAACCCTCTGTGTATCGTTGACGTCTTTGTTATTGTATTCTAGCTATAATTAGACGATTTTGTAGAGTGTATGAAAGATCTGTGGTAGTAAAAATGGTTAATTAAAGATAGTTGAAAGCCTGCTAATTTTATGGAGGCCCTTCATAAACTACATACTGTAAAATCATCTTAATATCCAGTATGAAATGAAACCAACAGAACTGTACTGAACGGGTTACGCATCTTCACCAAATTTTGCTGGCCAATTAGGTTGGTCAATGCAACGATTGTCCAAATTTTGTGTTTTTGTTATACAAAGGTCAAGGTGAATGGTGAAGGTCACAGATTATGATCACTATTTCTTTCTTGTACTGTATATATTCTAAATTTTAATTACACCATATTAAAAATGCTACAAAATAGTGCTACGCTGACCTTATTATAGATAAATATTCCAATGGTTAAGATTCAATGTGATCATAAATGTAATTATATATACCGATATATATATATATATATATATATATATATATATATATATATATATATAATACACCGATTGTACCTACTTGCAGAATTGTAGGTCGCAGAGTTGCGTATGCATTTTTTTATTTTTTTTTGGTAATTCGAAAACTGCACACCTACTCTAGTATCACTTGCCAGGAAAAAATCGACACCTAAATGGCACGAAAGGTCTTAAATTTGACAAAGAAATGGATCGAAAAGTCTTAAAATCGCTAAACAAATAGGCCGAACGCCTAAAAATCTGAAAACGAATGGGGCTAAACATGAGGGAGAAGGGAGCCTGAAAAAACCCATCCCCCTCTCAATAGCTTCTATATATTAACCGCTTCAGTATACAATGACGCATTAATCCATATAATTTTGGTTATAATACAATGATTTTATAAAGTTTGGAAAGGTTCTTTTGATATGGGGATTAGTTGATATAGACTTTTGCCCTTTGGTTCGTATATATCCCTCCTAGGCTGAGTGACTGAGTAACGAGGCCAATGATATTCTGATGATATGCTTCACCGTACTGGAAGGCTTAATGCATACAGCAGCATCTCATCCTTTATGCTTGTAATGATAAGAAAACCTTTAAGACAAATCCATTCTAAGAAATTCTTTTGTTATTTCGTATTTCCATTAATACATAAAATATGGAAACAATCTCGAAGTGTCGATATAATATTTAATATTCACTGAAGGGCTGGTAGCTACAAATGGCATGAGTTGACTCATTACGTGAAATATACATTGCATATTATAGCTCCTTTACCCAATCTATGAGATAAAATATACTCTGAATAATAGCCAAATACTCACCACGACTCTCCAAGCCCTTTATATTGTACAGCCAACTAGTAACCTGGTAACGTAGTACAGAAACACAGCCTCTAGCTATATCTTGCTGAGAGATACCAATATAAGGCACCGAAGTCGGGCGCCCCTGGTGGCTGTCTTATTAAAGTGGTAATTTGTCGCTGCGGGTGATGATTTAGTGTTCGTCCTCCGCTTCCGGGAGCTCAATACTTATACAGATAGTCGGGTTAACTCTTGAACCAGGCAGTGATGATCTTACTGCGTCACTGCATTTGTTCTATGTATTTTATATTTTTCTATGTTTGTCCTATGTGTATGAAGGAGATAATTTCCAAGTTGCCTGTTACGAGTGTCTCCCCCAAAGCCAAATGAGTGACAGAGGCAATTTCAAGGGACAGGGTCAAAATGCCTGGACACACGAGGTTTAAAGCAGTTCAATTCATAGGATTAAGGAAAGATTGATTGAGGGAGAGAGTTCCAGAGTTCACTTGTTGAGTAGGAGAAAGACTGAGAAACTTTGCCAATTCTTGAGTTGGAGAGCTGGACAGAAAAGGAGTAAGACTGTGTTGCACTCGCCGCAAGGGAGGGTGTATTCACTGAGAGAGCTCTGAAGAACACTGATTGTTGTAATAATGATACAAGAGTAAAAGAGATGCAACATTGCAGCATGTAGAAAGAGATTATAGGGAACTAGTAAGAGGAAGTGAGTTAATGAGGCGAAATGCTTTTGACTCTACTCTTTCGAGAAGTGTGGTAAGGGTGGAACTGCCCCACACATGAGCACAGTGTTTAATACAGGGGCGCACTGTGCCCTGATACAAGATCAAGAAGCTGTGCAGGGGTGATAAACCCATGGAGACGGTGGAGCACACTTAAGTTTTGGAAGTCTGTTTTAGCAAGAGTGGTAATCTGATCATTCCAAGAAAAGTTGAATGAAAAATATATAACTGGAATATTAAGATAAAATGAACGGTTGATTTGTGTATTGTTGAACAATATTTGAATGTCTTGTGGAAGATTGCGACGGGTAGATAGATGGAGAAATTGGGTCTTGGAGGCACCGAAAGTAACAAGATTGTCTTTGCTCCAATCTGAAATAATTGATAGATCAGAAGATAGGCACCCGATGGTCTTGACACGCCAGTTTTGGAGTGATTGCAAGCTGGGTTGTTGTAAAAAACTAGTTGAATAGTTCAAGGTAAAGTCATCAGCGTAAGAGTGGACAGGAATAGAGAGAGGTATAGTTGAGGAGATCATTAATGAATATTAGAAAGATAATTGGAGACAGGACAGAACCCTGAGGAACACCAGAGTTGATAGGTTGAGGGAGTGAGTGATGGCCGTCCACAACTGCAGCTATGGAGCCGTCTGAAAGGAAATTAGAGGCAAAGGCACAGATAGAGGGATAGAAGCCGAAGAAGGGTAGTTTGGAAATTGAGATTTGTGCCAGAGTGTATCCAAGGCTTTCGATATGTCTAGTGCAATATAAAAAGTCTCGCCGAATTCCTGAAAGGACGATGACCATGAGCTAGTAAGATAATCTTAATGATCACCAGTGGAGAGGCCCTTAAGCCCCTTTCTCTCATACAAGAGACGGAAGAATAGTGTTGGCAAGTGTCTACTCGCCAACACTCGGCTATACAATCGTGGAAATTCGTGGTAACTCTTGGACAACTCTCCAACAATCGCCTACACTCGAGCGGGTGAGCCAAATTTTTGCCCATGTTAAAATATATTTAACCGAGTGTGCAAACTCGACATAATTCGTACCTTATCGTTAATAATCGTAACTTATCGGAAGCACTCTAAGCTTATCGGAAACAATAGTAACTCATTCGCCATCACTCGCAACATTCGGTATAATCAGCAAAATCAGTAAAATTAGTAGACTCGGCAAACTCAGCGACGCAGGCGAATATCACTGAAGGGGACAGGGGATATATATAATCATTCATGTGTATTGAACATTATTTTTCATGTCACTTATCATTAAAGAATATAAACCTTTGTACATGTATACTCAACCTATTGACTAATGTATCCATTAATTATTAAGTATTAAAATTGTATGTCAGAAGGAAGAGGAAGAGGAAGAGAAGACGTGGAGGAAGGAGGAGGAAGAGAAAGATGGAGTAATGTGAGGAAAATAATCAACTTAAAGACGGAAGAATATGAAGAGAAGAAGAAGAGGAAAGGCGAAGACTATTAAATGACGAGCAAGTAATAAAGAAGGAAGAATAGGAGGAAGGAAAGATCAGATGCAGTGTGCTTGTTTTGTGAGTTTCATAATTATGTGTTTTGTTCTTGTGTGTACGTTTCTGTCAACCCGCTTATGATTGGGTCCATTAAGGATACTTATTTCGGTTTATTTATTAGTCCAAACACGATTATATCATTTACTTGGCTATTACTAGTTAGCATAGAGTAATTAGAGGCCATGCAAATTAATAAACTGTAGATTAAATATTGATGTTGGACAGTACGCATCAGAAGTTTACAGTGTCATACGTTCGTCGAGAAACTCGAATGTTTACATTTTGACCATATGTTTAAAATATATTATAACTGTGTAGTACTTTATGTGGCAATATCACAGTATCCGGTGTTTTGCATTACATTCACGGTCTATATACCGGTACATAATAATGGTTATAAATAGTTATGACTTATGAGTTATTCAATATATCCGACTAATATTCGAATCCATGGAGGCGGATGCAGATGCGGATGTAAACAATTATGTGGATATCCACGGATGCAGATGTGAATTCGGATATCCGTCATTAAGTCAGTCATTAAGACTAGGATGACGTTCACTCATCCTGGCGGAACAGTCGAAGACAATACCCACTGGCGTAGTTTTGCTCTCCTTGACTACACCATGATGAGCCAAGTAATGCCCGGTATCTGATGTATCAAAAGGCACCTCTTCTATAAAACCCCGGGACACCTGTTCCTTTATGACTTTTGAGTATTCCTCGCAAAAGTCAGGCTCCTTGAGGAATCTTTTCTGAAGTCCCCAAAGACGGCCTATGGCCAAACCCTTGTTAGATGGCAGCTGATCCTTAGAATTGTTCCAGGGCAGTCTCACTTTATACTGCTGGCTGTCGGGATCGTAGGTAACGGTATCCTCATACGACGATAGTGCTTGCCGCTCAACCAGTGAGTATTCCTTAGGGGTTATCCCGATATGATCTAATTCCCACAAAACATTTAAGTCATTTTTGCATGGTGGAATATTACCAGTGGACATGTATTCGTCCATTGGTGTTACTGCTACTTTCAATACAGTAATTACTTCTGTGGTGGAGCTGGTAGGCTGTGTCACATATGAACCACTAATGGCGTACCCGTACTTGGTAGGAAGCAGAATTAGGCTACCTGACCTTTTATACCCAGGTCGCACTATATCGTAGTAGTGATCCACGCCGATGAGCAGCTCCAGCTGATCTGTGTCCGTTGCGTGAGGATCGGCTAATTTTATGCCTTTACTTTGTAAACTAACCAGTTTAGACTTTAGGTTAAGTTCACCTTTATGTTCTGGCTATTCATCAACCACTATTGCGTCTAGATGATGAAATTTACCTCTGTGTTTGTATTGCAGTGCCACAACATTATATTCCCTAGAGGCCTGTTTCCCGTAAATCCGTGAAGACATAACTCCTCAGTTCCTTTAGAAATGTAGGAAAGGGAGGATAGAACAGAAGACTTCACAAAGGTCCTCTGAGAACATTGGTCAAGTAGCGATCTAATTTTAACACAATTATTATCCTTACCCTTTACCGGCAGCTGTACGGTGGGCAAGATTACTGTATTTTTACCTGTGGCAACGGACATTGTAGTTGAAGTAGCAGCAGTCTGCTCTCTCTTGCTGTTATTCTCCGCTGGTCTACTTTCCTTCCCTTGTTTTTGTGTACACAGGGAATGAAAGTGTTTGCCCTTACACAACTTGCAGCTTCTTATGTTAGGATTAGTACAACCCGAATGGCCAAGGTCTTTTAACAAGCACCCAGTGCAGAGACGTAGTTGACGGGCTCTTTTAACTTTAAGAGGCCCTGTCTTATACTTCATACACTTGTACCATAAATGATTGGTGCCACTACACAGAACACAGTTGAATTTCCTGTACTCACTCTGGGCGGTAAATGTTGCCGTAGCCATGGGTGTACCCCCTACTCTGTCTTGACCCGCCATATTGTACACTTCAGCCTGGAGGCAATGAGTTAATTTCTTATAATCCAGGCTCGAGTCTCCCATTTCCCGTGTTATGGTTTCTTTTAGTGGTGATGGTAACTTATTGACAAGAGTCACCACACAAAATTCCTCCAAACAAATACCATGGCTAATGATTGACCTCATCACACTCTCTGTATTGGCATAGAAGTCCTTCAGGTCAGCCGTTTGGTGTTTGGGTGACACTAATTGATTGAATTTGGTAACATAAGCTGCCTTGATTCGATCTGGATGCCCATATGTCTCTTGCAGGAGCTCAATTGGAGCATAGCTTGCACTTTCGATAATGAATCCTTCGACTAGCTTATGTGCATCACCCTGAAGCTGACCCTTTAGATAGGTGAAGCGTTGTATATCTGTGAGGTCGGGATTGTCATGGATGGTACATTTGAACATCTCCCAAAATCCCGACCACATGGTGGAATCACCTTCAAATTTTGGAAGAGTAAGATGTGGTAATTTGACTGCGGATTTCTTTGGCTCTTTCTTGACCTACTTCTTGACCTCTGTAATCAAGATCCCCTTCAGTGTGGCAACGATTACTTGTATGCCCTCCATATATAAGGTATCCTCTCTTATCACCTCGATATACTCGGCGTCCTCGTAGGTGTCGGCCAGGTCCTCCTGTGTGACCTCATACTTGTCAAGTTGCTTTTGAATACTGAGCAACCTGGCCTCCACCTCCACTCTAGACGCCGAATCAAGGAATTCGTCAATATCAGAGGTCAAGACCGTCAAAGAGCCCTTAAGTCCAGCCCGACGCTTTTGTACACTTTTAGCCATGATTATACGGGAAGGAAATCTATTGACGTTAAATCAAACTATCAATGCCAGACCGAATATGTTGCGGCCAACAATACAGTACTCCGAGAAATCAAATAAATCGCGAGCCGAAAATAAAACACCCTCACGAAATGCGGAATAAGAATTGTGCGCAATGTAGACTAGCAATCTGGAGCTTTTCAATTTAACTCCTCACACAATAGTTATGAAATTATAGAATCATTACACCATAAGTTAAGAAAAGCCGGGAGGGAAATTTAGTACAATACAGTATAGGCCAAAAGTCTCCAGATGTCAAAAAGAGAGGTACCGTTTACAGTTATAATAAATTCAAGAATTTTAAGAGAGAGAGAGACTATAGGGTAATTTAAACAGGCTAAACTCAATGGGTACCGCTAATTTTATATTATTAAATTAAATAAATGTGAAAATTATACACAAGAAAAGTTCATCTCAAGAAGTCACAAGGAAAAAAGTTTTGAGTTGGATTAACACACACTCAGCCTATCAGCTATCATAATACCCCGCCTTCAGGGCACACGACGAGAGTAGACTTTAGACAAATGTGTGAATGAATAACCTTTAAATTTTAAAGAATTTGTTTTCAGTATAATTTTGATCTAGATTTAAATTATTATACAGTACAGTATGGATGAATTTAATTTTAATGCCGTGCCAATTGTGCAAGATTTTCTAGGGCTAAAGTAGTTTTAATATAATTTAATGAGCCCGAAAAAGCATTTAAAGTAGGCTAATTATTGTTTTGAGTACTGTACTGATTCAGATTTATAACTTTTCATTCTGGGTAAAACTCCCGTCGCAGCCCTGACCTTATCCACTAGTTTCCACATCCTGTCCCACTGGTGGTCAGGCACCTGGGGCGGCCAGAGCAAAGAGCGGACGAAAAAAACCAGACAGCCCCATGGGGCCAAAAGACCGGGGCCTGGAGGACGTAGTAGGACTCTGACAAAAACAGGGATAGGCCAGCCCCCCTCCAAGCAAGGCAACTACCGACCGCCGAATAACTCCGCCCCCCCCCCCAAAAAAAAAAGGGGGTGGGGTGGGGGGGGGCAAGCTAGATCCGGTTCGAAGGACCAATTATATGGTTAATTTAGATAAGTGGACTGTATATTATTGTTATTGAAGAAACATTAACCATATAGAATATATTACCCTTTTTGATGAACTCAGCTGATGATTGGAGGATGGCGGAAAATAGGCTAGTTGACTGGAAGTGGTTAGTATAGTAAACAGAGTATGAAAAGAGGCTACAATAGGCTAGGATAGGCTAGATATTTACGTTAAGTTGTGCTAAGTAAAAGATGATGATGTAGTGACAGGAGTATGAGATGAAAAGTGAAGCGAAAACACCTGGTGAAATAACTAAGAGAAAGGAGGTTTAGCATGTGTAGCTGGGACGGAGGTTGGTTGGAGAGTGCGCGAGCGCGTTATGTTTGTCTCTGTCGTGACATACCGCGCACGCGCATAACATATGGAAAATGTATCCCATCTTCTTTACAATGAGATACTTATAAACAATCTTAAATAATACAAATATATATATATATATATATATATATATATGGGAATTATAATCCTACAATACTTTCCCATATACAACTATAGAATAATATATTCTACCCAATCATGGAACGTTCGACCAAGGTTATGGAAGCGTTCAACTTAAGACTACGGAATGATACGTAACGCTACATCAACCCCGATTACGTAACATCGAGACTGTTCATACTAGTTTGAGTACACTAAGTATGGACACTATTAGAAAACTGAATGTATTTTTGTATAGAAAGATACAGACATATAGATAGATGTAGATATATAGATATATATGTGGATATGAGAGAGAGAGAGAGAGAGAGAGAGAAGGGAGAGAGAGAGAGAGAGAGAGAGAGAGAGAATTGGCAAAACGATTTTCAATGGGTAGTGAAGCATTGCTTCGTTCAGATCAGCTCCCTACTCCCTCCCACAATCCACAGTCACCACCCACTTACGTGCCGTCGATGGTTCAGTGCCAGTGTTCCCACAACTAAATAGCATGAGGCTTCATATCTCTCGGTCAGGGGGGTACCTTTCTTTTATGGATGGGTGTACATGACACAAATGGCGTTCATACAGAGATACAAAGAAACAATCAAGCAAACATAGTCAACCGGAAAATACCGAGGAAACAATCAAGTACCGACCGTGCGTAATTAAAGTGACAAATGGAAGCCATATGCTAATATGGCAAGGATACTGCATCAGTCTTAATTATTTGGCCAGGTAATGGAGGCTGAGAGTGATTTGGGCGGGGCTGGGAATACGGAGGAGAAGGAAGAGGAGGACGAAAGGGAGAGAAAGAAAATTAACCAAGGGTTACTTTAATAGGAAGAGAGGAGGTTAGAAAGAAGAAGATAAAAAAGGAGAAGTAAAAAGAAGAGGAGATGCAAAGGGAATAGGTAGAAAAGGAGAAAGGAAGACAAGCTGAAAAAGATCGAGTGGAAGAATAGGAAGAATTAAACAAATATATGCAGTTTAGAAGATGACAGAGGACACAGATGAAAGCAGTTTTGACACTAGAATAGGAGGAAGATATAAAGAAAGATAAAACATAACACCGAGTGCAATAAATGGACATGGGAGATTGTGGGAGGAAAACAAGCAGGCACAATACATTGTGAAACTTGTGAACGAAAAGTGGTTAACCAATTAACAAAGGCGAAGAACTACGATTTAGATTGTGAGGATGAGCAAAAAAAGGAAAAAGAAAAAGAGGAAGATGGAGGAGTGCCAAGAGGAGGATAATCGAGGGGATGAAACAACAACCAATATACATTGAACAGAAATGATAGAGGACTAATGTAGTTGATAACTTGGTACTGAAACCCTGCAGCACACAAGGACTAAACAGCTGATGACATTGTTGTCATTAAATTCGTAATTCAAGTTTATACATTAGTCTTGTTACCAAATACCACCAAGCTATTAAATACAATTAACGCACAATTTGCCATAATAAATGGGTAGAATATTCCCAGTTTTGCCTTTTCAACTGATCTGTGATATGTCATGTCATAAAGGTTCAGCATATTAGCAGTTTTCCAGACTTCGTTTATCAATGTTTATATTTCTAACCATACATTTTTATATATATGAATTCAAAATAGACGGAGATTAGTTCCACCTTCATAATTATTCTTTTCGTACTTGATTAATGGTTGTAAATATGTGTCTGAATGTTTAGCTGTACATCGTAATATATCTTATTTCTTTCTATTCTCTGAATTATTAAATTATACTACTAGTTTACCACCTAATCATCAACTATCCAAATGTTTGGTATTAAATATTCGCCAGGCAAAATGTAATATTGTTTGTCATATTTATGCGCTTGTTTTCGAGTTTTATAATTTCGCTGTCATCCAATAAATAACAAACTTATTTAATACCTCTAAGTTTCAAGCCAGCGGCTAGGGTGGATCTGCCGCAGTTGTGTCTCCACCCAAGAAGGCGCCACACACCCGTCTGAAGTGGGTGTGGTGATGGATGGTCATGGTGGGTGTGGTGGTGGTGGTGGTGGTGGTGCAGGAGTGGTCGTATCTGCAGTATGGAAGGTGAGTACTGGAAAAACTGTTTTGGTACGATTGCATTAGGTGATTGGTGGTTTAATGGAAATTATCGTGATAGATGACCTAAACATTTTTATATACCTTAAATATATCATAAAACCGATGGATACTACATTTATATTATCTAAAATCGCTCCTAAGGTTACATTCATATTATTAGTATTAGTATTATTAGGGGTGTATAGGGGTATTGGAGGGGGTCTGTCTGATCATTATGTAGTGGTAGCTAAGGTTAGGATACAAAAGAAGTGGGTGAGGAGAGCGGGAGGGAGGCGAGAGGAGGGTGGAATGGTGAGGAGGGTGGAGAGGTTGCAGGAGGAGGAAGTCAGGGAGGAGTACAGGAGAGCAGTGGAAAGACGACTAGGTGGGTTCGACCTGGAAGTTATGGAAGAAGTGGAGGAGATGAGCAAGGTGTTTAAGGATGAGATCTGTGCAGCATGTGAGGAGGTGTGTGGAGTGAGGAGAAGAGGGAGGGGAGTGAAAGGTACAGCATGGTGGACAGAAGAGGTAAGAATAGCTGTGGAAGAAAAGAAGAAAGCATATAGAGAGTGGTTGGGTAGTAGAGGGAATGAAGATTCCGAGAGACAGAAACGAGCGAGGTACGTGGAGAGTAAGAGGGTGGTGAAGAGAGTAGTGAAGGAAAGTAAGAGAAGAGTAGATGAGGAATTTGGAAGGAATCTGAGTGTAAAATGGAGGGAGAGTAAGAAACTGTTCTGGAAAGAAGTCAAGAAAGTTAGGGAAGGTAGCAAGGGAAACAGTAAGGGTGTGAAAGATAAGAATGGGAGAATGCTAGCCGAGAAGCAAGAGAGAGTCGAAAGATGGAGGGAGTACTTCAGTGAGTTGCTAAATGAAAGGAATGAAGAGCCAGCAAACATAGCTGGATATGGTATGGGAGGGAGAAGAAGAGAAGTAGTGGAGGAGGAGGTGGGGATCAGGAGGTCAGAAGTGTGGGAAGCCATGAAAAGAGTGAAGTTGGGGAAAGCACCAGGAACAGATGGAGTGTGTGGGGAAATGTTGAGGTATGGTGGTGAGATAGTGATAGAATGGGTATGGAAAATGTGCAAACTAGCATGGGAGAAGGGGAGTGCACCCGATGACTGGAAGACTGGCATAATAGTCCCCCTATATAAGGGCAAAGGGGAAAGAGGAGTGTGTGGTAACCACCGAGGAATATGTCTTCTAAGCGTAGTAGGGAAGGTATACAGTAGGGTAGTGATTGAGAGAGTGAGAGTGAGAACGGAGAAATGGATAGGCGACGAGCAGGGAGGTTTTAGGAAGGGAAGAGGATGTGTAGATCAGATTTTTACCCTGAATTGTGTTGTGGAGAAGTATCTGGAGAAGAAACAAAAGGTGTATGTTGCCTTTATGGACTTGGAGAAGGCCTATGACAGAGTGGATAGAGAAGGTTTGTGGAAAGTACTTAGAATATACGGAGTAGAGGGCAAGTTGCTGAAAGCAGTGAAGAGCATGTATGAGGGTGCAAAGGCGGCAGTACGTGTGGAGAGTGAGCAGAGCGAGTTCTTTGACCTGAATGTTGGTTTGAAACAGGGGTGTGTGATGTCCCCGTGGTTGTTTACTGTATATATGGATGGAGTTATGAAAGAAATACTATCAAGAGCAGTGGATGTTGGTGTATCGCTGAAAAGGGAGGGAATTGAGTGGAAGCTACCTATACTGCTGTTTGCGGATGATACAGTTCTGATGAGTGATAATGAATGGGAGTTGCAGGGTCTGGTAAATGAGTTTGGAACAGTGAGCGAAAAACGGAATTTGAAGGTAAATACGGGGAAGAGCAAGGTTATGGTCTTCGAAAGGGGTGAAGTCACAGAGTGTGAGGTGAAGCTGAACGGTCAGGCTATGGAGATCGTCAACTCTTTTAAGTATCTGGGCAGTGTGTTGAGTAAAGATGGGACTATGGATGAAGAGGTGCGGGAGAGGGTACAACAGGGGAAGAGGGTTGTAGGAACGCTAAAAGCAGTAACAAGAAATAGGGTGGTCAGTATGGAAGTGAAGAAGTCCTTGCATGACAGTGTGGTAATCCCGACACTGACTTATGAAGCGAAGCATGGACGTTGGTTGAGAGACTCAGACCAAGAGTGAGAGCAGTGGAAATGAATTACTTAAGGAGTGCGTGCGGAGTTACATGGAGGGATAGACAGACTAATGAGGAAGTAAGAAGGAGGTGTGGTGTGGAGGTAGATGTGCTGGAAAGTGTGAAAAGGAACAACTTGAGATGGTTCGGCCATATGGAACGTATGGAAAGCGAGAGAATGACTAAGAGGGTGTACGAGAGCGAGGTGGAGGGACAGAGGGGGAGAGGTAGACCGAATATGAGGTGGAAGGATGGAGTGAGGAACTACATGAACGAAGGCGGTGCTGGTTGGGGGGAGGGGCGTCGACTGACTGGGGACAGAGGTGCATGGGGGCGGTTCGTTCGTGGCCACCCCTTCGGGGATCACGGCGTCAGGCAATAGATAGATAGATAGATTATTATTATTATTATTATAATATAATTATTATTATTATTATTGTTATTATTAGTAGTAGTATTTTGAGTTTGTTTGTGTTCAACCTAAGCCTTGCTATATGTACTGTATTTATAAACTATTCGTGATACTTCATATATCTTTATAAATTATGTATTGGTTGCTTCAAGCAATTATGCATAACTCTAGATTTCTTTCTGTTAATTTTCAGTCCTATCATTATGTAGAAGAAGTAGGAAAGTACCTACTATCGGTGAATCTGCGGTTTTTAAGTACCTTCATTATAGTTTAGTCCCTCATAGTCCTATTTTAGATACCTTAATATATCTGAATAATATGCAGTGAACAGCTTTTGAAAAACTGACTCCAACCTAATTTTAATTTGGAATATTCTCCCTTTCCTTGTGAAGATTTAGTGTTGTTATCTCATATATATATATATATATATATATATATATATATATATATATATATATATATATATATACTCCCAGCCGGGATCGATCCACCGACATTCAGAACGAGCGTCCAAACTTTTAATCCACTACACCACGCCGTGGTGTAGTGGATCTCCCTGTTTGTGGATTGAACAATAACGGAATTACTCGTATCATTAGGAAACTGTCGACACTGTAGAGAGTATGCATATTCATATTGCTTTATATAGATGTGAATGAAACTCAATGGTCCAATACAACCATACTTAATGAAACTCAATGGTCCAATACAACCATACTTAATGAAGCTCAATGGTCCAATACAACCATACTTAATGAAACTCAATGGTCCAATACAACCATACTTAATGAAACTCAATGGTCCAATACAACCATACTTAATGAAACTCAATGGTCCAATACAACCATACTTAATGAAACTCAATGGTCCAATACAACCATACTTAATGAAACTCAATGGTCCAATACAACCATACTTAATGAAACTCAATGGTCCAATACAACCATACTTAATGAAACTCAATGGTCCAATACAACCATACTTAATGAAACTCAATGGTCCAATACAACCATACTTAATGAAACTCAATGGTCCAATACAACCATACTTAATGAAACTCAATGGTCCAATACAACCATACTTAATGAAACTCAATGGTCCAATACAACCATACTTAATGAAACTCAATGGTCCAATACAACCATACTTAATGAAACTCAATGGTCCAATACAACCATACTTAATGAAACTCAATGGTCCAATACAACCATACTTAATGAAACTCAATGGTCCAATACAACCATACTTAATGAAACTCAATGGTCCAATACAACCATACTTAATGAAACTCAATGGTCCAATACAACCATACTTAATGAAACTCAATGGTCCAATACAACCATACTTAATGTATTTGGGTCGAGCCGTGCCCATTAACCCTTCCTTGGCATAGATATATAGATACAAATAATGAAGGTGAAGAACTGGTACAACATAAAAATCACTAGTTTTTTCACATCAACTCAGCATGCAATCACTCCAAAACAAACGTGACAAGGCCATATAACGCAAATCTTCTGATCTATCAATTATTTATGATTGAAGCAGATCAAATCTTGTTACTTTCAACTCACCCAAGAATCAAGTTCTCCCTCTATCTCTCCATCCCAATCTTCCGGAAGACTATCAATTATTCTTCAACAATACAAAAGTGAACCCTTAATCTTCTCTCAATATTCTAGGTGTATATTTTTCATCCGACCTCTCTTGGAAAGATCATATTACCACTCTTGCTAAAACAGCTTCTCAAAAGTTAGGTGTGCTCAACTATCTCTTTTGGTTTTTCACCCCCACACAGCTTCCAGCTCTGTATCGGGGCATAGTACGCCCTTGTATTGAGTATTGTTCGCATGTGTGGGAAGGCTCCACCCATTCCACACTTCTCGAATGATTAGAATAAAAATAATTTTGCCTCCTAAACTGACCTCCTCTTACTGTACTCGGTTTTAGTTCATCTGACGGTAAATTGAATCCCTTTACATCTCATTTCTCGATAACTTACGAAAATATAAAAAACTACTATGTCTCTGCTTCCTATTTAGACCAAGTTTATATAATTAGCACCTTATTTCACTACAAAATCTTCAAAATAACTGAAAAATCTTGATGGGAACTTTTCAATTTACTTCCGGTTGAAAAGAAACAGAGTATAATTCCCTACAATCTCTTTCTACCCGCCACAATGTAGCATATCTTTCACTCTTCTTTCGCTATTATAGCAATCAGTGATCTTCAGAGCTCCTTTAGTGCTTAGCCCCATACCACCTCCCTTGCGGCGAGTGCGAGGCACCCGCCTTCCAACACAGTCCCACTCCTAATCTGTCCAGCTCTCCAACCCAAGAATTGGTAATTTTGTTCAGTCTTTCTTCTACTCAACAAATTAACTCTGAAACTCTCTAATTCAACCAATCTGTCCTTCAATCTATGACTTGAACTGCTATGAACTTCGTGTGTCCAGGCATTTTGACCCCAACGCTCCTTGAATTTGGGTCCGTCACTTTTTTGGCTCTGGGGTAGACACTCGTTACAGGCAACCTGCGTTTTGTTTACTTCATACACATATAAAAACAAAGTAGGTGTCTATTTTTTCCTGGCGAGCGATAGCGAGTTTGTAATTTTAGGGGGAACCGGCTTTCGGCAGGGTAATTTTCTACCAACAAATGTTCAAATTGATCTCCAAATTGAGTTTAAGCTTGATGGAGGTCTACCGAGGAAACTACAAAATAAATAAATAAATAAATAAATAAATAGACCAACAAAATATATCCTTTCCCCTTAAGAGCCAAGGTCGGGTTGCAAGGCGGCTGCAGGACAGGGTGTCACACAGTATCCCCCTGGTGTCGCACGAGATCTTTTTCCTTCATTTTATTTGTTTTCTGATCCGAAAGCTTCTGAAAAACACTAGTATACGGTTTTTGCCATGCATTATAATCTACCTCTAGTTTTGTTACTAATACCATTGCAAAAACGTCTCACAATGTCTGAATAAATTTACGGATTATAAAGTCCACGATAAAAGCTCTCGTGTGATAACCCCTTTACCTGAGTGTGTCAACCATCAGGTGTGTTTATCTGATGTTGAGCAGTTGTAGGTTGTCGGTGAGAGTGACGGGCAGCACTGACCTGGGCTGACGGTGTTGTGTGAAGTGACGGAGATTGTGTTGGGCTCAAGTACACGATAACTGATGGCTGACGGGCTACAACTGCCCTTTTAGGTTGTTAATGCTCACACTATATTCATCCCACTCTTATAGAACCATGTACGGTGTTTCTTTGCAGACATTATTATTAAACGTTAATGGTTTATAGATCTGCAACAATTGTAAATAAAGTATTCTAACATGTTTATGTATCATTATACGAAATACTTCTTCTTATCAAGTTTTATTTTTGAATCTTTCTTGTGCAATTATAAAAATGCCACAGAGAAGTATAGTTGGATATCTAACTCGAGAGAGAGAGAGAGAGAGAGAGAGAGAGAGAGAGAGAGAGAGAGAGAGAGAGAGAGAGAGAGACAGAGAGAAACAGGGGGGGGGGGGTGAGTGGCTAACAAAATATTTTAAAACCTACTCTGGCGGCGCCCTCTTAGTATGCATGCCAAGTATGGGCTCTCCATCTTGAAAACTTCGGGAGTTGTCTTTATTTTTGTCTTCATCATTTATGGAACTATGCTTTATCCAACAACACCAAGAAACTAATTCATCTGCAACACTTGCATTTATTTTATTTGCCATAACCATAGACTACAGTAGATCTGGACTTGACAAGAAAATTGAACTTTGCAGTAAGGGACCCAACATCGGAAATTGAACCCCCAAGTTCGAACCTCGAAACCGCGAACATTTGATATTTTCGTGGTTTCGAGGTTCGAACTTGGGGGTTTGTTCTCTGATGTTGGGTCACTTACTGCAAAGTTCCATTTTCGTGTTAAGTCCAGATCTACTGTAGTCTTATGTCATAACCTATATTGTATATAGCACGACAATTGTACTTAAGGCAATGTTGATATAATGTCAACGTAATGTATGAAATATTAATGTTCTCATTTTATTTTAATTATGCATGGACCCTGTGCAGATGGATCTGCTAGTCTCATCATACAAACGTATTATCTTGTAAATGGATCAAATAAGTTCAGAGCCGGAGGTCTGGCTTGTCAGGGGCCTTGTATAGTCAGGAAGGAAGTATGTGAATAAAATGTAGAATACAATAAATAGTTGAGGTACATTTTTTGAAAGAACGAAAATTTGATGTGTTAAATATATATTTCTTGAACTTTATTGAAATTACTTAAGGAAATTGTTAGTGTAATGAAGTGTGTGGTATTTAGTTGAAATGAAAGGAGGGAATATAGTTCTTAATGTAAGAATAATACTTAATTGCATTATCATTAATGTTGCTTTCCATGGTGCATGATTATACATTAAATTTATAATTGAAATTGTGAAATATAATGTATTAATAACAGTTATATGGATTGAGAACAATAATTATGGAACATTTTAATTGACGAGTTTTTGTGAATACAAGAAAACAATACAGGATTGTAAATGCTACTTTATTGGGAAGGGTGATGTAGGACCTGAGAAGGGTATTATATAGATAGCTTGAAATTAGTATGTCCGGAGATGTTAGTGATTTACGAGTATAAACTAAGCCAAATTGAATGTTTGATATAAATTCTGTTTACACTTTTTCAGGTTTACCTATTCACTACCGCACACATTCCTGCTTATTATTTAATTCAAATTCTTCTCAACTATGCTTTTCAAAATGAAAACATGATCTGATAGTCCAGCACACAACTCTGCAATGAGCAAAAAATGTGTAAGGTGGGAGATTGGGTAGAATTTTAAAGATAAAAGCAGAATTTGTGGTTTATCAGTATGTGTCAATCATGACTTGGGAATTCGTCAGGTATATAAGTTGATGAAATATCGAAAAGATTGACAGAATTTGCCCACTTTGCACCTATTCGACTTGACAAATCTTGAAAGTCTTCATCCAAAAATTGTTCACGATGTATCTTTATTGCGGATATTTTACATCTTTGTGAGGTGAACTAGTGATTTAGCTGAGTTTGGGATGATTGAGGATACAAGGAACTTCCTGAGGTCATCTTTCAATTTGCTCTGTTCATTCTGTATCCTATATTTCCTTGTTCTATGAGTTGCTTATCACCCTTAACCTTTGCTACGGAATGCCTGGCTATGGCAATGCAATTCATCGGTTGGAGAATGCCGTTTGTTTTATTATAGTTTCTCCGTAGAAGATCATATGAGAATAATCATGCGTAACCCGTCTTATAAAATCAATAGAGTAGAACGAATGAACAAAACAAAAACTAAACGTCCTTTCCATCTGTTGGCGTCTGCCCCTTTGGTTGCTTGATAGTAACAAGAACTTAGTATCAGCTACCATCGGGGACATATTTGGTATTCACTCTTGACTGGACTTCTATCGATTTTCTCGCTGACAGTTCGTCAGATCCTCAGACAAGTACCATCACGCAGACTGACGTGCGATACCCGATATGAAATATTTTCACAGAGTTATGTGTGGTTATGACACGGATGATAAATGCTGATAACATAAGTCAGTCAGAGATGACGAAACTATTATATTTTTTTCGGTGTTTAAATATTTACATGCATATTTGCATAGTATTCACTCCTCACGTGGAGTAGTATCAAGCCAATGTTTGAATGATCGAAATATTTGGCTGTTTAATGTACAGACCAATTCCTGATCGGATAATAGGGAGTTTATTTGTATCATAACCCAAAATAAGATTCAATAAGATTAATTTCAGTTAAAACCCTAAATATGCGTATTACAACGAAACCACTTTACTTGAACCTAAGCTCTAGAAAATGGAAATAATTACATAAAATCATGTTCATTTCAGCGTTTTTCTTCAATGAGTATATCATATGAATAAAAGAACACGAGTGGATATAAAATGGCATTATATCCAAAATTAATTAATTTCAACGATATGCTTTAGATATTGGTGGGGGTACTTTGAGCTGAGTATATGATGTATTTGTGGGAACCTTCTTAATGTGAATTTTCGCATCGGAACATTCCCAAAGATTCACGTAGTATATCGCAATTCAGCATTGTAAGTGCTACATTAACACCTATGTACACTTTGGCTTTCTACTTGTAATATATATATATATATAGGCTATACTGTATATATATATATATATATATATATATATATATATCTCTCGTAGACCTCAATCGAGTAGGCTAATAACCTGGGGAGGCCTCATAGGCATGTGATAAAGAGTTGCTGGAACTCCCACCCTCACTAATTCTGTTTGTCTCACCTACACAGCGAGTAATCCAGCCAGATCTCACACACCTCCTCCTACTATTAATTTCACTACACTAAGCACTACACTAAGGGGGGGGGGGGGGGCCCCACCCTAAAAAAAAAATGGGGATGACACTCGCTACAGGCAATTTGTATTTCTTATATATATATATATTGTTACAAACAAAAGATTATTAAGATAAACATCAATACATTCTTAAATATTTGTAAAATTTAGTTTTGGAGAAGAACATAAAAGAAAGAGAAACGTTGTATAATTTAATAAGATACAAATTTTGTTTTACACTATGTACAATTATAGATAAGAGAAAAAATACACAAATAAGAAAAACACCAACAATTGAACCATAATCTTACTTACGATAACCTTCACCAGTTTAGGTATAATTATGCAATTTAATGTTTGAAAGTGGCTTTAAATTATATTTAAATATAAATAAACGAAAGCAGAAACACAGGAGGGTCGGATAGGAAAATATATTCAAATATTCAATTCAATTCAAATATATTTATTTAGCCTTCAGATATACAATAAGTTCAGAATTTTAATACATGGAAGTCAACTGGCTAAGCCTTATGAGAGAAAACTCTCTTTAAAGGCCGCATCATACAAAACTCGAATCCACCAGAACCCACTGGAATCGAACTTTTCACCGGAATTGACGAGAATTACGCGGCCTTAATCGAGTGTGTCTTCAGAGTAGAATGCGACCTGTCAATGACCGGAATGTAACTCGAACGTAACTCGATGGACTCTACTGTAACCCAAATATGAGTCGATGTTAACCAGTAAGTGACTCGAAGGAAACCGGGTGTGGAAAGAAGACTATTCGATCCCAAGTCGAATGCAACTCGAATGACCAGAATGAGACCGGAATGTCAGTATATCATGACCAGAATTACATGAAGTTAAGTCGAACGTAAGTGGAACTAAGTTGAACGTAACTCGAACGTAAGTGGAACTAAGTTGAACGTAACTCGAACGTAAGTGGAACGTGACTCGAATAGGCACAAGGTGACTCGATGAGGAACCTTTGAGTATATAAAGGGAGGATTGGTTCACAGGCACACCAGTAGTAACAGGGCACTCACCACGGCAACATAAGCACTTTCAATCACATACACACATACACGTACACGAGGGGAGGGGGGGGAGGGGGGTGGAGATAGGGTTTTTCTGGACCCTCTTCTCCCTCATGTTTAGCCCCATTAGTTTTTGAGATGTTATGACGTTCATTCCATTAGTTTGGCGGTTATAAAAAACAAATCCCTATTTCTTTGTTAATATTAAGACCTTTCGTGCCATTTAGGCATAGGTTTATTTCCTGGCGAGCGATAGCGAGCCTGTAACTTTAGGAGGAACTGGCCATCGGCTGGGACACTTTTCTACCGAAAAATGTACAAATTAATCTCGAATTGAGTGTGTTTTTTAAGCTTTGATGGATGTCTAGCGAAGAAAGTAAAAACAAAAAAATATATATAGGCTAAATAAAAAATAGATCAAAAAGTAACCCTACCCCCTTAACTCACACAGCTGGGGTGAAGGAAGAACACTTTTCATTGGTAGACACAACTGAGGGGAAGCCGGAGTTAAGGTGTGGAGAGTTAGATGAGTAAGTTTGATTCCAGGTACTACTTGAAATACAATGGCCTCGTATAGGGCCGATTTTATATTTTATTTTATTTATTATTATTTATTTGTTTTGTTTTTTTCAATCCGTTATATATTTGGGGCCGCACCTAGTCGAGTTATATTCTGGTTGTATTCCAGTTACCTTCTAGTTGGATTCCACTTGTATTCTAGTACTTCTAGTCATGTTCGAGTCGACATCCAGTGTACCCTCGATACATCAAGCAAGTATGCAGTCATCTACCAGTCATATTCTAGTCGGCATCCAGTTGTATTCTTCTTAATTCGGATTATATTCAACTCTCATTCCATTACATTCAATTTTAAAGTGGAATAATCAACTTGTCATCCAGTTGACTTCCGGTCATTATCGAGTGGCATCTAGTTACATTCAAGTAATTCGAGTCGGCATCGACTATAAAAATTACATCAGAACATGACCAGAATAGGTAGAATGCGACTCTAATGCGACTCGAATGCGACCAGGATACGACTAGAATGTAACTCGATAATTTTTAACGGTTTTCTCACTCGATAAATCGTAGAAAGTTAACGCATGCACTAACTTTTTGCTCACTCACTCGATCAATCGAGTGACGACTAGAACATCACTCGAAACACAAGAATAGACAAGAATCTAACCAGAACACGTACAAGAATAGACCAGAATGGGGAAAAAGTGGCTAAAATTTGAATTTTTGAATTCATTCCGGTGGGTTCTGGTGGATTCGAGTTCTGTATGACGCGGCCTTAAGGCACCTTGATTTAACCCGAATTAATTTACATTTTTACATACATATAATATATACTCTTTCAATTCGCACCCATAAACTTACACCACATAAACATACTCAGCACAAAAGTAACTTACAATTTGACGGATGTTTTAATATTTACTCAATAAAAATGATTTGAGGGACATCTTAAAACTAGACAGGGAGGGTTTATCCAGAATATGCCGAGGCAGTGCATTCCAGACCTTTACACCATGATAATGAATCGATTTTTGAGATTGATTTGATGCCAATAATGGAATTACTAAATCTCTTGTGTTTCTTAAGGTATATCTTTCATTTAAACGAAAATTAAATATATTTATGGGATTGTAATTATTAATGGCTTTATAAACAAAGATAGCAGTGCAATATATGTTTATGTCTTCCCATTTTAAAAGCCTTAGAGATTTAAATAATTCATTTGTGTGATCATATTTTCTTTTGAAAGTGATTGTCCTAATAATTTTCTTTTGCGCTAGTTTGACTCTCTCTATCTTAGTTTTACCTGCGGTTGCCCAAACTGTGTGACAGTATGAAAAGTAAGGGTACACCAAGGAGTAGTAAAGTTGTTTCAGTACTTCCGAAGGAAAGCAGTTACGAGTTAGATATAATATACCACATTGTTTATTTATCTTGTTTGTTAATGTTTGTATATGTGACTGCCAAGTCATTTGCCTATCCACTACAACACCAAGAAATTTTATATTTTGCTCTTCTATTAACATTGAATTTCCTATTTTAATGGAATCTACATTTGGAGGAACATTATTTTTTCTGTGATGAATAATATATTTTGTTTTGTCGATATTTAAGGTTAGCTTAATTAATTTTGCGGTCATCCAACAATAGACATTATTTAGTTCATTATTCACTGATTGCACTAGAGTATTTAAATTGCTGTGACTGGCATAAAGTGTTGTATCGTCTGCAAACATAATTGTTTTAAATAGTACATTTGTGTTAATTAAATCATTCACATATATAATAAACAATAATGGGCCCAGTATGGACCCCTGTGGGACTCCAAAGGCTAAAGATTGTTCACTAGATTTAATATTATTATATTCTACATATTGTTTACGGTCCTTAAGGTAAGATTCAAACCACCTGAATGTAGTATTTCTTATACCATAATGTTTGAGTTTCTCTAATAGAATGTGGTGGTCAACTGTTTCAAAGACTTTTGACAGATCTAAAAATACACTAATTGTAAACAGTCTATCATCAAAGGCTGCAAGTACGTCATTACTAAATTTTATTAGCGCAGTTTCCGTTGATTTTCCACACCTAAATCCATACTGGGCATCAGAAATTTTACGGTTCGATAAACAAAATTCATTTAGTCTATTATACATTAGTTTCTCTAATATTTTGCTCATACCAGGTAAAACTGATATGGGCCGGTGATTATTAAATAGCGTCTTATCCCCAGATTTATATATTGGTAACACCTTCGCAATTTTAAGATGATTGGGAAAAATACCCGTGAAAAAGGACATATTACAGAGGTATAAAACAACTTGTGACATAGAAGGCATCACGATTCGTAATATTTTCATAGGTATCCCATCACAGCCTGGAGAGGAATCCCGCAGTTGGCTAAATGTATTTAGTAATTCTTCTGTAGTAACTGGAGGCATTAAGAATGTTGATGCTTGTGGATTAGTTAAGTATGAATTAAAGGAAACATTTGACTCTCTGATGTTTTCAGCTAGATTTTTCCCGACTTTGACAAAGTATGAATTAAACTGGAGTGCTATTACATCTGGTTCTTTAATTTCATTGTTGTTATGAATAAATGTATCACTTAATTTGCTGTATTTTTGTCTTCCTAGAACTGAGTTAATTATATTCCAAGCCTTTTTACCGTCACCAGCAGCTTCTTCCAACTTTTGTTTATGGTAGTTTCCTTTGGCTGTTCGTATAGAGGTCGTAACTTGATTACGAAGGCTACGGTATCTCTCTCCAAACGTGATAGGTTTTATGGCATATTTTTTCGCTAATTTATTTTTTTCTTTGATCATCTCTTGTATTTCCGGTGTTATATAAGGCTTATATAGATGATTTACCTTAATTCGTTTTGTAATAATAGGAAAATGTTTGTTAAATAAAGCTGTAAATATTGTCATAAGATTACTATATATTACATTGGGGTTATTTGAACTATAAACTATTTCCCATGAAACCTCTTCTATTGCTTCTTTAAATTGGTTAATGTTATCAGTACTGTAGTTTCTATAGGTAATATCTTGTGATCTAGTTAACTCAACGAATTGTTTAAAATTCCATAATAATAATAGATAAATGGATATTATCACTATATAAAGCCATTTCCGTTGGTCACGAGAGAGAAGTACTCAATTTCAGACTGCTACACGTAGACTGTCTGATTAATCGTCAACCCGATATTTTCTCTCTTCCCTTTTCCCGCCAAAATCCTTAAAAACTATAAAAGAAAGAAGAGTAACTCTGTTTCGAAACTTTGAGCGATATAAGTGAACCTGTAAGACACTCGCAAAACTGAACCATCAAGATAATCATGTATAAATAAAACTGTTCACACTTGTTCAATCTGACTAAATGCTTCGGCTTCACATTTTGTCCAAAGTAACTGACACTCATAACATCTCCCACCTTAGCTTAATAGTTTATGAATTTATGTGAAGACACTTTTTATAAATTACGAGAGAGAGAGTGGCAGCAATCAAGTTATTTTTTTTATTTGATGTATTTACCTTCTATGACTACGACTTTTGGGAAGTGGGCTGAGTCAATTATGACCTTATGAAAGGCTTCCTCTACTGCAAGGATAGGTTGAAAAGATGCAGGTTTGATTTTTGATTAGGCTTCCCAAATAATTGGCACTCATGACAAATTTTACAGTACTTTGACACCTCTCTCTTTAAGCCTGTTCAATTAAAATATGGCAACATTTTATTGTAAGTTTTCCTAACCCCTAGGTGTCCTCCCAAAAAGTTGTGTGCAAGTCTAAGTATTTCTTGTCTGTGACATTCTGGGACAACTATTTGTCTAACTACATGCTAATCTCCTTACATAGAGACACAAAGAGGTCTGAACTTTCTCATCAAAAGACCAGAGTCTAAGTAGTAGCAAACTGGTAAATCTTTAGCTTCCTCTGAACTTACTGCTGAACTACACAACTCTGTTAATTCCTCCTCCTCCTCCTGTTCTACTATCAGCCTATACCTATGTATAGGCACTTGATTTATATGATCATTATTACATACAATGTCTGCCTCAGCAATAAATGGGGTAATCATGTTAGATGTACCCTCTGAGTTGAACAAAATGTTTAACCCCAAGTCATCACTGATTACTTAATTCTTGTTAACACTGATAGGGACAGGTCACCTCGAAGATGCTGCTCACTAACGTTTTTTGTCATACTTCGGGTAATCGCACAAACCGGAAACAAACCAGGCCAACTTTCTTCAATTGCTTTTGAGTAATTTTCCACTGTAGGAGTCATAGTTACAATGGGATTAGGAATTACTAGATCACCTGCAATGTCATTACATAACAAGAAGGAGGCACCTGGTACCGGCAGATATTAATCAACCCCCACAGTCACCCACTCAGAAACCAAGTTGCTCCCCAAATACAACTTGCACAAAGGGAGTGTGACCGTACCCCCTACTCCTTTTATCACTACATGCTCACCAGTATAGAACTTTTTCCACATCAGGAACAGCACTCTTTAAACAAAGGCTTTTACCTGCAGCAGTGTCATGTCAGATCCTAATAGGGTATTGATCATCATTTGACTATTTGCTAAAGTCCCATCAGACTTAAAAGGTTCAAGCAAATCTTTCTTTACATTATAGTGCACTGACTTTAGGTCTGACTTCTCCTTCTGTACAAACGAAAGCACCAATTGTTCCTTCTTTTCCTTTAGCTTAGGACAATGTGCAAGAACATGACCACTCTGTTTGCAATAAAAACAAAAACAATAACTTGATTCCTACGCTCAAGCTTGGGAGACTTCTTTACACTCCTCTGTTTTTCCAGGTTTTTTCTGGCTTGCCATCCCTGTACCTATCTACAGGAGTTGTCTTAAAGTTCTTATGAATCAACGCATAGCTGGCTGCTAAAATTGCACCATGCTGCACCTCTGTCACCTCTCTCTCTCTTCTAAGTAACACTGAATATCACTTTGGAAGGTTCTCTTAACCCGGCAAGCGCGATAGGCCTCACGGAAAAGGCTTCCTATAGGGAACGCGATAGGCCTCACGGAAGCAGGACCATAAAAAAAGCCTTCCATAAAAAAAAAGGGCCTATCAAAACAAAGGAATTTGTCTCTAGGTGAGATAATTCCCCTCCAGTACTCATCCATGTAAATCTCACCCACCCCCTCCCCTCCTTCCCCACCTTATTCCCCCCTCCCTCCCCTCCTCAATTATCACCTATTTTTCCTCTTATTATCATCATTTATCGGTTATTTTTCTCCCCCCCGATAATGTAGCACAAGTGGGTTGCATAAAAGATCGTTATGCAACACCCAGACACCGGCACACACCGCCCCGCTCGTCTCAGTTGACTCCCAGACAGCGAGAGGGGAGGGCTGCCTGTCTCTCTCTCTCGCCTGAGATTATGACAGGGTGGCCAATATCTTCGTTTTTCACCACCCAAATGCTTTTCCCACTTATTTTAGCACTCTTGAAGGTTCATATATACATCATATATGTAAAATAAAAGCATACCGAAAACAAATAATGGTTTATATTGTAAATATAACGAATTCTGTCAGAATCCAGGGCTAGAAATGCACAAATAACTACCCTAGCCCCTAGGCCTATATTGCGCTTGTCAGGTTAAACTGTTCTAGTACTATCAGCTCCAACAGTTCCTCATATGATTCTACTCCGCTACCTTTTACAGTTTATGCATGTACTTGAGATATGACTGGGAGTCTGCTTTCTTCAGATTTTGGAATTTAACTCTATATACTATAGTGTTCTAGAACCAACTAATATATTTTCAAAATGGCAGTTTTAACCTTTTCATAATCCTCACAATCTGTAGCAGATAAGAACAGAAAAGCTGACATAGCAACACCTGTGAACACTGTTTGGATCATAGCTACCCAAGAATCTCTTGGCCATTTAAAGGACTGAGCTATCTTCTCAAATTGTTGAAAACATTCTTCTAGTTCATCCTCATCAAAGTGAGGCACTAAACGCAAGTGCTTATTAAATCAAGAGTGGTTGTCTCCACAGCTATGGTCCCTGTCTTCCTTGTCAGAGTCGTTCATCATTGTTTCTACCTTCATTCGTATATCTAAGGTTTTCTTGTTTTCCTCTTTTAAGGTTAACTCATATTAATTCTTAGCTAACTCGTATTCCTACATTTTGATTTCTTGTTTCATTTCAAGCTTACGTAATTCTACATTATCACATGAAATAGGTACACATAACCTAAGAGATTCTTCCCGAAGAACAGCACTTTGTATGGTCGATTATTTTTTGCCTGATTGATAGGTTATTGTTAAATTGCTTTGCGACGTCTATCCAATCTTTCTTACGCAACTGCCCTTGACAAAGATTTACAATGGAGGGGTTCTTAATGAATTGTGTTAGAGAGAACATATTGAAAAATAAAGAATGGAATTCAATGAAAACCACTTGAGAGCACAAAATACAATTTTGGTTCGGTTTCAACTCACAACTTGAACTTATGAACTTAATTCCACAACATTCCCCCCACACTTGTCAAAAGTTTACGCACAAAAGGAGAACACTTTGAGAAATATTGGACAGGCCCCAATTTATCTCTTACGAACCAAGGCAATTAAAATAAACATCAATCAATTCTTAAATATTTAAACAATTCAGTTGTTGAGAGCAAACAAAAAGAAAGAGAAACATTGTTTAATTTAATGAAATACTAAATTATTATTTACATTATGTACAATTATAGATAAGAGAAAATAATACACAAATAAGAAAAACACCAACAACTGAACCATAATCTTGCTTACGATAACCTTCACCAGTTTAGATATAATGATGCAAATTTAATGTTTGGGAGAGGCTTTAGTTTATTTAAATATTCTAAAACGAATATATATATATATATATATATATATATATATATATATATATATATATATATATATATATATATATAATATATACAGTATATATATATATATATATATATATATATATATATATATATATATATATATACTGTATATACTGTATATATAGACATATATATATATACATATATATATATATATATCTGTCCCGTAAGTTTTGTCAAATACTTCTTGGTGCTTTTGGGGGTATTATTTTGCAGTTATGGTCCATTAAAGTCGACACTTGTGTGTGTTTTTGTCATCTTTAATGCAGTTGTCCCTCTAAGAAAATGGTACAGGGAAGAAAATAAATAGTGTGTGATGATCTATCGTACCAATTCTGCATAGAAACACCAGAAAATACTCTGTAGCTTTCTTAATTTTCCTGTGATGATAAATTGAATATTACAAATTAAATACAAAATAGTTTATTCACCGCATTGGCACGGGCAGATAAAGAAAGCTACAGAGGATTGTATTATGCCTTTTTAAAGAATTTATACCATACTCCATAATACACTACTTAGTTTAATTTCCATTTCTTTCATTTAGAGGACACAAAGGGATAAACAGCATAACACGAAAAACTGCCATGCGAAAAGGAGGGGATTTGTATGTTTTCATCAGTGTTAACCCATTTTCCATTTACAGAAAATGAATAGCGTTAACGGTATATGCTGTATGATGGTGCATGGTATCAATAACTCATGAAAACCCCAACAATTCCTCTGTAGCTCTTTTCCTCTTTCCGTGATGATGAGCTTAACATTAAGTTTCGTTGGTTTCTTGTAATATTCAACTCAATGCCAGGGTAATATGAATAACGGTGTAGTGATTTTTGAAAACCATACTTCATAATACACTTTATATATTTGTCCTATCCTCATCTTATTAAAGAATAACGTGCCACCTTTAAGGGCCATTAACTGCAAAACAATGGCCCAAAAAACCTTTGTGAATAAAATATTTTGTACTCAGAATTGCTTAATATTTCTTCTCTGGAAGTATCTGACAAAACTTACGGGACACCCTGTATATATATATATATATATATATATATATATATATATATATATATATATATATATATGTAACATGTATCCTGTATACATAAAGCCTTAAGGTAGGACTGGATATTAATAGAAAGGAATCCAAAAAATGTGTTATTCATCTTGTGCAACCACAGCAAATAAAGATAGAAGATAGAGTGATAGAAGTTACAGAATAAATAAAGCTAGACCAGGTTACAAAGGCAGGCCCTGGACACTTCACATAAATTAATCGTAGGCCTAGATAGGTATGGGATGGAGCGCATTTGCTAAGCAGAGCTCAATTATGACAAACACGCTACCCCTTTCGTTGAAGAGACTTATGTACGAACAACCAATGTATCCTTCTCGTACTCATTTATGGATCAGAAACTTGGAAAATAATAAAGTGTCTAGACATGTAAACTTAGAAGTTCCCAGAGACAAATGGAGAAGATAATGTTAGACATAATTTGGAGAGACAAGAAGAGAGCATCTTGGATAAGAGAACAAACAAATGTAGAAGATATTACTATACAAATTTGGAAATGGTCCTGGGCAGGTACTATATTTAGAAGAGATTATAAGAGATAGACAACTAGAGCAAAATAATGGGAACAGAGAACCAGATGGAGGGATGAGATAAGAAAATGTTCGAGTGTGGGATGGAACATGTTAACAAATGACCAGGTACAGTGGATACATTTGGGAGAGGCTTTCATCTTCCAGTGATATAACTCAGGCTGATGATGACGATGATATATACTGTATATACACGCACACACTGTATATACAGTATATATATATATATATATATATATATATGCCATTAATGCTTCCAAAACCCAATTTATCCATCTACCTACCTGTCCGGAACTCCCAGAGGACTATCCCTTTTTCTTCAACAATACAAAAATCTGTTCTCAATATTTTTGGCGTCTCTTTTTCTTCTGCTCTCACTTGGAAGGATTGCTAAGGCAGCCTCCCAGAAGCTGGGTGTGCTCAACCGCCTCAAGGGGTTCTTTACATCTGTGCAGCTTCTTGCTCTGTACAAGGGCACAATGCGTCCTTGAATCGAGTATTGTTCACATATGTGGGGAGGATCCTCTCACACCGCACTCCTAGACAATGTAGAAAGGAAGGCCTTTCATATCATCAATTCCAGCCCACTCACCAACTCCCTGCAAACTCTCTCTCTCTTCGCCGCAATGTTACATCTCTCTTGCTATTCTATCGCTACTACAATAACCAGTGCTCTTCAGAACTCTCCCAGTGTATACCAACTCCTCTACGTAGGGTATGTGGTATCCGTCTTACAACACAATTCCACCCCCACTCTGTGCAACTCTCCAACCCAAGAGTGAAATCTTACTCTCAATCTTTCGTCTATTCAACAGTTGAGCTCTGGAACTCTCTCCCAGAATCAGTCTTTCCCTCCTCCTACGACTTAAATTGCTTCAAACTCTGTGTGTCCAGGCCTTTTAGCTCGAGCGTCCCTTGATTTTTGGCCCTGTCTCGCTACAGGCAGTTCTGCCATTTGTCTCCCTCACTCACATAGAAAAAAAATATATATATATATATATATATATATATACATTATACAGTATATATATACAGGTATATAATTATATACTGTATATATAGCTATATATAATATATATATATATATATATATATATATATATATATATATATATATATATATGATGTATATATATATTTTTGCGGAGATTGTAGACACCAATTGATAGGCAAAATCTAGAGGAAGCCACATAGGTTTGTGATATGGAGATGCTAGAACCCCTGTTTCATCTGTCTGGCCTTTCTCACTGTTTGTTATGTCTCACCTCCAGCTAGCTTTCACAAACACCTTCTCCTAATTATTTCATTACACTAATCAAGCACACCACACTTCTTTCCAATACACCAAAAAACAAATGTTTGAAGATTGCCACCAACCGCTCTAATTGACCTTTGTCACTCTCTCAACTTTACTGGAGACACTTGTTGCAGGTAGCTTTGTCTTTTGTCTCCCTCATACACATTAAAAAAAATAATAATATATACTGTATATATATATACCGGTATATATATATATATATATATATATATATATATACATATATATATATATATATATATACCGGTATATATATATATATATATATATATATATATTTCATGTGTATGAAGGAGACAAGAGGCAATACTGCCTGAATACTAAAGTGTACCCTCCGAAGTTGTAATAATGAAAAAGATGGGTACGTTAGAGTCAAAATGTTTGGACACACGAAGTTTGAAGCAGTTCAAGTCCTAGGAAGAGGGAAAGACGGATTTAGGGAGAGAGTTCTAAAGTATACTTCTTGAGTAGAAGAAAGACTGTGAAAATTGGTTCATTCTTGGGTTAGAGAGTTGGGCAGACCAGGCATGGGAGTGTGTTGAAAGGTGGATGCTCCCCACTCTCCGGAAGGGAGCACGTGTACACTGAGAATACTTATTATTATACTATTTAAAGCGGTAGAAGAGAGAGAGAGAAAGTTGCAACACTGCGGTGTGTACAGAGAGATTGTAGGGAATTAGTAAGAGGAGACAAATTGATGTGACTAAATGCTTTTCATTCTACGATTTCGGAAAGTATGGTAGGGTGAAACCTAATACATGTCAACAATACTCTATACATGGGCGCACTGCACCCCTGTACAGAGCAAGAAGCTGTGCAGGGTTTCAGAAACCACGGAGATGGTTGAGTGCATTTTTTTTTTTTTCCTATGTGATTGAGGGAGGCAAAAGGCAGAACTGCCTATAGCGAGTGCCTCCCCCATAGTTGAAAGAGTGACAGGGCCAAAATCAAGGGATGTTCGAGCCAAAATGCCTGGACACAGAGTTTGAAGCAATTTAAGTCACAGGAAGAGGGAAAGACTGATTCTGGGAGAGAGTTCCAGAGCTCAGCTGTTGAGTAGAAGAAAGTTTGAGAGTAACGTTTCACTCTTGGGTTGGAGAGTTGCACAGAGTACGGATGGGATTGAGTTGCAAGACGGGTACCACGTGCCCTACGTAAAGGAGGTGGTATACACTGGGAAAGCTCTGAGGAACACTGATTATTATAGTAGTGATAGAATAGCGAGAGAGATGCAACATTGCGGCGGACAGAGAGAGATTGCAGAGAGTTAGTGAGTGGACTGGAGTTAATGATACGAAAGGCCTTCCTTTCAACTTTGTCTAGGAGAGCGGTGTGAGAGGAACCTCCCCTGACATGTGAACAATACTCAATACAAGGGCGCACTATGCCCCTGTACAGAGCAAGAAGCTGTGCAGGGGAAAAGAACCCCCTAAGGCGGTTGAGCACACCGAGCTTCTGGGAGGCGTTCTGAAAAACTAATCGAGTAGTGTAAGGTTGAGTCGTCTGCGTATGAATGGATGGGAATTGAGGTACAGTTGAGGAGATCATTTATACAAATTAGAAAGAGAATAGGAGATAGGACAGAGCCCTGAGGAACACCGGAGTTTATGGGGTGAGGAAGTGAACAATGGCCGTCCACAACCGCGGCTATGGAACGGCCGGAAAGGAAATTAGAGACAAAGGCACAGATGGAGGGATAGAAACCGAAGGAGGGTAGCTTATGGAAAGCTGTTTTTAGCAAGTGTGGTAGTTTGATCTCTCCAAGAAAGGTCAGAAGAAAGAGAAACATCTAGAATACTGCGAGAAGATGAAGGGTTGATTTGTGTGATGTTGAATAGTCATGTGGAAGATTGTGACGCATAGATAGATAAATTAATTGAGTTTTGGAAGCATTGAAAGTAACAAGATTTTCTCTGCCCCAATCAGAAATAGTTGATAAAGCAGATGATAGGTGTGGTACTGGCCTCATCATATGAGTTTTAGAGTAGTTGCGTGGTGGGTCGTTATGGAAAACTAGTTGAAAAGTGTAAGAAAGAGTCATCAACATATGAGTGGATTCTCGTCACTAGATCAGGTACAGTTGAGAAGAATGTTATTGAATATTAGAAACAGAACTAGATACAGGACAGAACACTGAGGAACACCGGAGTTGATTGGTTGAGGAAGTGAGCTATGGCCGTCCGCAACCGCAGGTTTGAAACGGCCAGAAAACAAACTTGAGATAAAGTCACATATACAGTATAGGTATAGAAAAAGAAAGAGGGTAGTTTAGAAATTAGAGATTTGTGCCAAACTCGTCTGAAGGCTTTTGATATGGCGAGCGAAAAGAACAAAATTTATCACCGATGTCCCGTAAAGAGAATAACCAAGAGTTAGTTAGATGAAAAAGGAGATCACCAGTAGAGCGTCCCTTTGAAAGCCATACTGCCGATCTGAGAGTAGATTATGGGAGCATTAATGCTTAAGAAAATTTGAATAAAGAATAGATTCGAAACATTTAGAGATGCAAGAAATTAGAGCAATTGGATGATAGTTGGAGGGTTGAGAGCCGTCACCCTTCTTTGGAACAGGTTGAATGACTGCAAACTTACAGCAATAAGGGAAGATGTTGGAGGAAAGACAGAGCCGAAAGAGTTTGCGGAGCACGGAAGATTTTTTTGTTAGTACAACAGGAGGAATACCTTCTGGTTCGTACACCTTCTTAGTATTAAATCTTGAGAGGGCCGAATGTACATCCTAAGAAGAATTTACGATATTAGGCATAAGTAAGACTGTAAGAGAGATGGGGGTGGAGAGGGAGGAATATAATATACTGCATATATATATATATATATATATATATATATATATATATATATATATATATATATATATATATACAGTATATATTATTATATATATTTAATTATTAAATTATATTAAATTATTTTGTTATGTGAATGAGGGAAACAAAAGGCAAAACTGCCTGTGACGAGTGCCTCCCCCAGAGTTGAAAGAGTGACAGGGCCAAAATCAAAGAATGTTCGAGCCAAAATGTCTGGACACACAGAGTTTGAAGCAATTTAAGTTATAGGATGAGGGAAAGATGAATTCAGGGGCAGATCTCCGTTCCAGAGCTCATCTGTTGAATAGAGGAAAGAGTGGGAGTATCATTTCACTCTTGAGTTGGAGAGTTGTACAGAGTAGGGGTGGGATTGTGTTGCAAGACGGGTGCTACATACCCTACATAGAGGAGGTGATATACATTGAGCGAGCTCTGAGGAACCCTGGATTATTGTCGTAGCGATAGAATAGCGAGAGAGATGCAACATTGCCGTGAAGAGAGAAAGATTGCTGAGAGTCGGTGAGTGGACGGAAGTTTATGATGCGAAAGCCTTTCTTTTCTACTTTTACTAGAAGTGCTGTGTGAGAGGATCCTCCCCACACATGTGAACAATATTCAATACAAGGATGCCCCTGTACAGAGGAAGAAGCTGCACAGGGGTAAAGAACCCCTTGACACGGCTAAGCACACCCAGTTTCTGGGAGGCCGTTTAGCAAGAGTAGTAATATGGTCCTTCCAAGAGAGATCAGAAGAAAAAGAGACACCGAGAATACTGAGAGAAGATGAAGGGTTGATTTTTGTATTGTTGAAGTTTTTGCTTGCTAAGGCGTTCTGGAAAACTAGTTGAATAGTGTAGGGTAGAGTCGTCTGCATATGAATTGATAAGACTGGAGGTACAGTTGAGAAGATAATTTATGAAAATTAGAAAGAGAATATGAGATAGGATAGAACCCTGAGGAACACCGGAGTTGATAGGATGAGGAAGTGAACGATCGCCGTCCACAACCGCAGCTATGGAACGGCCGGAAAGGAAATTAGAGACCAAAGCACAGATAGAGGGATAAAAACCGAAGGAAGTTAGTGTAGAAATTAGAGATTTGTGCCAGACTCTATCGAAGGCCTTCGATATGCCTAGCTCAATAGAAAAGGTCTCACCGAAGTCCTGAAAGGAGGATGACCATGAGTTAGTAAAGTATGAAAAATGATCACCAGTAGAGCGACCCTTAACCCGTTGAGCACCAGCTGATTTCACAGCAATTGTTCCGAGGAACTTGCTTCAATTGTGCCGCCTCTCCACATCTTTCCCCGTAGAACTAGGGCAGCTGAGAGCGCCCATGAATTTACACTTTCTCCTCCACAATGCAGAACTTCTGCTTATCAGAATTCATTTATCCCCAGAGCTACTACTCTTTGGAATTCACTTCCCTCGAATTGCTTTCCACAAACTTACAATCTACAAATGTTTAAATCCAGTTGTTACAAACATTTTATGAATGGAGGATGCCTTTAGGCACATGGACCTTTTTGTTTTATCTGTGTTTTTCCTTCCTCCGTTCATTGTCTCTTAAAAAAAAAAAAAAAAATTTTTTTTTTTTAGAATGAATGTACGAGGGAACAACAGGTATAATTTTGTTTTTCCTGACAACACATGGGACGTATTAGTAATAAAGTAAAATTACAAAAAAATGCTCACCTAGGTCATTTAGAGGTCGTGCGGAGCAGCGGAAAGTCGCAATTAACATGGAGAAATTGGTAGGCAAAATACTGGAAAATCAATCCCGCGCACGCTCACACGCACGCGGCTGGACTTGGATACTAAAGCAATTCCCATACAAATTTGAACCCTCTAGGAGCCATAGGACAAGAGTAATTAAAGCGAACGCAACCATTGTGTCGCTGGGGTTTAGCGTTACATACATAAGTGACACATAACGTGTATCACTGGTACTCAAAGGGTTAAGGAAGCCATACTGCCGATCTGATAGTAGATTATGAGAAGATAAATACTTAACTCTTTAAAAGCGGGCATGTTTGTTTACATGACCTAGCTGCTGGGCGGGTATATTTACCAAAAACGAGCTTCATTCCATGCTCTTTTTCATGCATAAGCAAAAGCCAGAGCGTAATACAATTATATATCCGTGAAAGGGCGATAATAAAGCTTTCCAATGACATCTGAAAGATCCTTGTACGACCACGGGTTATCTTGTAGCGTTCGTGTAACCGGAGATGAAAATACCCTAAAATAAGGTAATTTCCGCAGTTTTTCCCTTGTCTCACGAGGTACGAGGTGGGGACGAGACACAGTACGTGCCAGAGACGGCCCCGAGGTAGTGCCGAGCGGTTGAAGGCCAGCTATCATCCTCCCAATGCGCGGACTCTCTCTCAGAGCTCATAATGTCCTCACAATGGCATAGTGGGGTAGATAATAGAAAATTTGTGCAAAATGTGATACAAGCCCCAAATTTGGCATGGTGGTTCCCAAGGGTCTACTTAGCAAATCTGCCTGACATGCCATTCAAAAATCCAAGATGGCGGCCATTTTTCAAGATGGACGCCGAATGCGTCTGCCGAAAATGGTTTTGCTCATAGATATGCATGTACTTGATGGATTTGAATGATCTTGGTGTCGATTTCTATGTTGTCTTGCATGCTGAATCTATTTGTTTTACTTTCACTAGCATTATTATTATTATTTTGTTCTTAACTTCTCTAAAACACCAACCAAACATATATTTTGTCAAATAAATCAATGAAATTAAATCAATGTGGTCCTCGTAGGGGATCGAACCCTAGATACTGTAAATGGTAGAAAACTAACACTTTATATAATATAACAACATAACACATCAAATAATACTCCTAATACTTTATATACACAATATAAACATTAAATATACATATGTATATGTATTACTACAGCTGACATACACAGCTGCAGAGTGCAGTCAGGCGAGCCCTGAACGAAAGCATTTGCATCTCCGGTTGCAGCCTTTCTTGCAGGAACACTGGGTCAGTTCCCGACAGCTGGCTGCAATAGGTGGAAGCGTTGTCCAACAGATCTGCCATATGTCTCCCTTCCGATCCCATCCCCTGTCGGCAGGACTGACGACTTCTGGATTGGTTACTGTTGCTTGACCCCATATGATACCAGCCTGGTAAGCAGCACGTTTTGCGTGTTCCATGAGGGCTGCACTGGTTGGTGGGATCGCATCATAGGACCTCTGCTTACGGGCAAAGAGATTCAGCCTTGCCTCGTCAACACCGGTGGCTGCACTTGATCTGTCATACATGAGGACAACAAAGTTCTACAGCTTCTGCAGGTCATCCTCAGAAACCTCTGTTGGGCAGTTGCTGAGTTTTGTAAAGGTTTCAGAAACCTCATCACTGACCTCCCAAGTCAGCCATGCAGATATCTTTCCCTTCCCATGGAAAGACGAGACCGCGTCACAGTCCGTGAATGCATGGAAATACAGGATCCCACTGGCTTTCTCAGGTCCTATTGCAGAAACTACCTCATGGACTGGTATCCATCGAGCATTGGCTCCCTGCCCAAAAGCAATTCAAATGTTTTGAAGACCAAGCCTCTGCAGGGATGGCAGCTTAGACACTGCTATGACGAGCACGTCAGTGTCATTGGCTTTGATGACAAGTGACTTGCTACCCTCTGCAGTTGCATCTCTGCCATGTACAAATAGACGGGTTTCAGCTTCTTCATGACAGCATGGGGCCACAGCATCGAGGGATTTGTTTTTGTTGCTGATGACATCTTCTCCTTTTGTCACGATGACCATACTTGTGATTTCAACCTGACATATTTTCTCTGCGAGAAAGTGCAAGAGCTCAGTTTTGTTGTTGTCATCCCGCAGAAAGCTTCTCCAGTTTGTTGAGGTCTTGCTGGTTCCAGTCACTCTTCTTCTGATCCCCTGACCTCTTTTTGACCTGGTTTCAGATTTCAGACTAGACTTCTTTTACACATCAAAGATGACATCGACTCGCTTGAATTTGGTGCCAAAGGATTCCACTTTTGGAAGGATGTCTTCTTTTGCATAGTCATCGAAAGTCTTTGGGCTGCGTGGAGGCAGGGAATTGATGAGCGCTGATCCATCAATGATGATGGTGTCTCCCTCTGCTTCGCTGTCAGGCAATGTCACCAGTGCCTGAAGAATTTCAGTTAGCTATGACTTCTGGCACATACGAAGCCTGCCGTTGTCACTGAGAGATGCAAGTGCTGACTGGTTCTCATGCTTGAAGAATTCTTGCAAGTCACACTGTCTGTTTTGGCAGGAGATGAAGAGCCGGGAGAACAAGTGACAGTCATCTTTAAGCACTTTCTCCTTGGAGCTGCTGGCTGCCTGCTCGTGCTTGAAGAAAGAAGCCTTGTTCTTCTTGATTGGCTTATAGAATGTGCATTCTTCTTCATCCTCCAAGGCCTCCATAAATGACTGGAACATCTCCTTGCCTCTCTCGTGATGACTACCAACCAGTTCAGCTAGTGCTGGATCTGCAATGTTCTTTGTGTCCAGCACCAGCAAATCAGCGGACTCTTGTTCGAAAGGGTTGCCCATCTCTTTTATCACTCTGAACAGTGAAGGTAAGGGACTGTATAAAGTAGGGTAGTGATTGAGAGAGTGAGAGTGAGAACGGAGAAATGGATAGGCGACGAGCAGGGAGGTTTTTAGGAAGGGAAGAGGATGTGTAGATCAGATTTTTACCCTGAATTGTGTTGTGGAGAAATATCTGGAGAAGAAACAAAAGGTGTATGTTGCCTTTATGGACTTGGAGAAGGCCTATGACAGAGTGGATAGAGAAGGTTTGTGGAAAGTACTTAGAATATACGGAGTAGAGGGCAAGTTGCTGAAAGGTGTAAAGAGCATGTATGAGGGTGCAAAGGCGGCAGTACGTGTGGAGAGTGAGCAGAGCGAGTTCTTTGACCTGAGTGTTGGGTTGAAACAGGGGTGTGTGATGTCCCCGTGGTTGTTTACTGTATATATGGATGGAGTCATGAAAGAAATACTATCAAGAGCAGTGGATGTTGGTGTATCACTGAAAAGGGAGGGAATTGAGTGGAAGCTACCTATACTGCTGTTTGCGGATGATACAGTTCTGATGAGTGATAATGAATGGGAGTTGCAGGGTCTGGTAAATGAGTTTGTAACAGTGTGCGAAAAACGGAATTTGAAGGTAAATGCGGGGAAGAGCAAGGATATGGTCTTCGAAAGGGGTGAAATTACAGAGTGTGAGGTGAAGCTGAACGGTCAGGCTATGGAGATCGTCAACTCTTTTAAGTATCTGGGCAGTGTGTTGAGTAAAGATGGGACTATGGATGAAGAAGTGCGGGAGAGGGTACAACAGGGGAAGAGGGTTGTAGGAATGCTAAAAGCAGTAACAAGGAATAGGGTGGTCAGTATGGAAGTGAAGAAGTCCTTGCATGACAGTGTGGTAATCCCGACACTGACTTACGGAAGCGAAGCATGGACGTTGGTTGAGAGACTCAGACCAAGAGTGAGCAGTGGAAATGAATTACTTAAGGAGTGCGTGCGGAGTTACATGGAGGGATAGACAGACTAATGAGGAAGTAAGAAGGAGGTGTGGTGTGGAGGTAGATGTGCTGGAAAGTGTGAATAGGAACAACTTGAGATGGTTCGGCCATATGGAACGTATGGAAAGCGAGAGAATGACTAAGAGGGTTTACGAGAGCGAGGTGGAGGGACAGAGAGGGAGAGGTAGACCGAATGAGAGGTGGAAGGATGGAGTGAGGAAGTACATGAACGAAGGCAGTGCTGGTTGCGGGGAGGGGCATCGACTGACTGGGGACAGAGGTGCATGGGGGCGGGTCGTTCGTGGCCACCCCTTCGGGGATCACGGCGTCAGGCAATAGATAGAACAGTGCCTCCACCCTCTCAAGGAAATATGTCTGGGCACTTAAGGTCTGTTCATGGTGTTTGGTGCTGATGGTTGCATCTTTCACACCAGAAATGGCCTCATATACAGATACTAGATGGCTCACTTCAGGTCCAGCCACCATCCATCTCCGAAGTGCCCCTGGGTCCTCTGTTAGTCCAATGGCTCCTCCATCACCCTTGATGACTGCGTTGTTCTGTTCATGGGCTTGGTCAATGGCCATGGCAGAGAAGTCTCTTCTGGACTTGTGGACAACAAAGTTTCCTTTGTGAAACTCTCTGGCTACGTCTTGATGCTGCTTCTCAAGAGACATCATGTCTCTGAAGTGAACTGGAATCCACCGAGCATAATTGACGTTGTTATTCGCGAAGAAGTAGGGGATCAGTTCTGGGAGTGCTTCACGGTACAGTTCGAAGTTTCCTTCCCTGCAGGAGCGTATCAACAGGAGCACGACCAGCTCCATGTCCAAAACCAGATCCCAGAACTGGAACTGTGGATTCTGAGGTCTCCGGTGATCACACCAGTCTTCAAAGGTCAGCGTTGGTCTGCCGGACTCCTCAGAGCAGTACAAAGGAGTACAAAGGAGTACAAAGGAAATCAAGCAACAACAGGCTAGTGACCCTTCTAGGCTGCTTGTCCTCCAAAACACTGAGGATCAAGTGTCCAAACAGTGGTTTAGAGTGGGTAAGGGAACATTGGAAAGGGAACTACTGCCCTAGAACTAATGTCCGTGGCAGGATTAGGAAGTTAGTAGGGGACAGAGGGGTTAGTAACTGAGGGGGGGATAAAATAAAGTTATTCATTTACAAACTCAGTCAGTCGCTGGTTTGATGCGAGATATTTGTCTAAGCGGAGTTTAAATGAATCAACGGTGCTGCAGTCTATAACGTCTCGGGGAAGCCCATTCCACAAGTTGACAACTCGATTGAAGAAGAAATTCTTAGATTCGTGCGAGTTAAAAGATTTACCAATAATTTTGCAACCGTTTCCCCGCGTGTAACTAGATTGGTCGATAGTGAAGTACTTACTACAGTTCATATTGTCGATGCCTTTGATGATTTTGAACACTTGAATTAAGTCACCTCTTAATCTGCGCTGGGTTAAAGGAAATAGATTTAATTCTCTAAGACGCTCTTCGTATGGTTTGTTCTTTAGGCTAGGTATCATTTTGGTAACTCTACGTTGAACTCGTTCTAGCTTGTTTATATCTTTTTGGTAATAAGGGCACCAGGATTGAACGCAGTATTCCAGAAGAGGGCGGACTAAGGAATTGTAAAGGGTTAGGATAACTTCTTTGGATTTATGCTCAAATGACCTGCCTATAAAGCCAATTATTTTGTTTGCCTTCTTAACAACTTCTGAACATTGTTGACTCGGTTTTAGGTTACTCGATATTGTTTCTCCCAGATCGGTTTCTTTCTTTACATTCTTTAGCTGAGTGCCATTCATCGAATAGTTTGCTTTCTCATTTAGGTATCCGATATGTAGTACTTTACATTTATCCGCATTGAAACTCATTTGCCAAATTTGGGCCCAACATGACAATTTATCTAGATTGTGTTGCATATCGTCAACTTGTTCTTTTGAGAGTACGCTATTTGCAATTTTTGTATCGTCAGCAAATTTTGAGATTGTACAGGTGAGACCCTCATCTATGTCGTTGATGTAAATTAGAAAGAGAATTGGTCCTAGTACCGATCCCTGGGGTACCCCGGTACTTATTTATTGGTCCATTTAGATGCCTTACCGTTTATGACTACTCTTTGCTTTCTGTCGCTGAGCCAATTTTCTATCCATTTCAACACACCGTCTTGTATTCCATGCGCTTTTAGTTTTAGCAGTAAACGTTTGTGAGGAACTTTGTCAAAGGCCTTTTGAAAATCAAGGTATATAATATCTACAGCTTTACTCTCATCGTAGAGGTTGAGGATATCGTGGAAGAAGTCTAAGAGGTTTGTTAAACAGGAACGTTTTTTACGAAAGCCGTGTTGAGTATCTTTATGTAAGTTATTTGCCTCTAAGTGATTTACGAGTCTGTCTCTTATGACCGTTTCTAGCATATTACATACAATTGAGGTTAAGCTAATTGGACGATAGTTACTGGGTAGGGATTTGCTGCCTTTTTTTAATATCGGTGTTACGTTGGCTAGCTTCCACTGATCAGGCATAGTCACAGACTGCAAGGATTCATTGAATAGCAATGTCAGTGGTTTGGAGAGCTCATCCTTAGCTTCCTTTAGAATTCTAGGCGAGATTGTATCAGGTCCAGGCGTTTTATTTACCTTGAGTTTATCTAAACAATTCAATACTTCTCTCTCTGTAACGGTGATATTGCTTAGAACATCTGAATTATCAATCTGAATCGGCGATGGTGTAGGGATATCACTGAGGTCTTCGGTTGTAAAAACTGATGCAAAGAAGGTATTGAGGGCATTACTCATTTGTACTTCGTCTTTGGTGTATTCTCCATTTTCATCGACTAACGGTCCAACAGTTGAAGTAACTACTTTTTTCTTTCTGATATAACTATAGAATTCTTTCGGGTTTGTTTTACTTTGATTCGCAACATGTAACTCCAGGGTCTTTATTCTTTGCTTAATTAACTTTATGGCTTTGCGTCGTAGCTCTACAAATTTCACCCGTTCTTCGTCATTTTGTGAGGATTTTAATCTATCATTAGCAAATTTTTAGCAAGCAGACAGTCTGAAATATCTTTTTTCCACCATTTGGGCTTATCATTATGGCCTGGACGCCGTATTTTCGATGGTATGCAGTCTTGCACTGCCTTAAGGTAAGTGGTTGTGAAACACTCCCAAGATGTATTTATGTCGTTATTGTTAGTAAGAAAGCTCCAGTCGGTTTCTTTAAGCTTTGATTTAAGTTTATGAAAATTTGCTTTCTTGAAATTAGGGACTTTCTCAATGCTGCTATTTGATTTGTTACTAGTAAACTTTAAAGTGAAAGTTATCGTACGATGGTCGCTGTTACTGAATTCATCACCAACATTCAAATTCTCTACTAATTCTTCTTTTGTTGCGAGTACAAGGTCAAGCACATTATTACCACGGGTCGGAGATTGTACAAATTGAAAAAGTGAACTCTCTTGCAAGTTAGCATAGAGGTCATGTCCAGAGTGTGAAGTAAGAATATCGCCCCATTTAGTCACGGGTAAGTTGAAATCGCCAAGAATTACGGTATCTTGTATGTTAGTTATTTCTGCAATTTGTTCATAAATTTCACTGTCAGTTTACACTGATTGAGATGGGGGTCTGTATAATAAAGCTAGTGTTATTTTAGTTCCTCGTTTATTATTTAATAGTATGTAAGATATGTCTATATTCGCAATTGGAGGTTTTGACATTAACCCGTACAGCCCCAGCGACGCGCCTGACGCGTCGGCGATGTATGTAACGCACAGCCCCTGAGACCCGCCTGGCGCGTCACCCTAATTGCGCCGACCGTAACCTCAGGTGTAGCCACTCAAGAGGGCTCAGATTTGTATGGGAACTGTGTACGTATCCCACGCAACCGTGCCGATGGTTGAAAACTCTCAAAGTCCACGTGCGTGCGTGTGAGCGCGCAATAACCTGTTTTTTGGGGGTAATTGCCTTCAATTTTTTACTCTTTTAAAATACGTTTTCGGGGGCTCTGTAGGACCATTCTTTAAGCTTTTTGAGCGGTTTTTCGTGGTTTTTCCTTCATTCCTAACCCATTCGCTATTGTTTCTGGAATAAAACAATTTTTTGAAAACCGGCCGGGTTCTGGTGAACAAACATTACAAAACTAGCCGGGGCTGGACGGGTTAAGACGGGATTAAGACTTTCCTTTATAAAAAACAGAACTCCTCCTCCATTTCTATTAATCCGACTTTTCTCAAACATTGTATAACCAGGAAGCGTATATTCGGCTAAAAAGTCTCTGTCTTCCATATTTAACCAAGATTCTGTAATGCCGATATCATAATGTTCTGTAAACACGATTTCCTCTAGATCTGAAAATTTATTGCGTATGCTACGAGCATTTACATAAAACACCTTAAGAGTTTTAACCCGTACAGCCCCAGTGACGCGCCTGACACGTCGGCGATGTATGTAACGCACAGCCCCAGAGACGCGCCTGGCGCGTCACCCTAATTGCGCCGACCGTAACCTCAGGTGTAGCCACTCAAGAGGGCTCAGATTTGTATGGGAACTGTGTACGTATCCCATGCAACCGTGCCGATGGTTGAAAACTCTCAATGTCCACGTGCGTGCGCGTGAGCGCGCAATAACCTGGTTTTTTGGGGAAATTGCCTTCAATTTTTTACTCTTGTAAAATACGTTTTCGGGGGTTCTGTAGGACCATTCTTTAACCCTTAATTAGCGGCTCACCACATAAGTCGAGTTAAATAAAGCTGGACTATGTGGCGGCGCTCGACATAACTCGAGTGGCAATTTCAGCACGTAATGTTGCTGAGAGAGAGAGACAAGTGGTGACAGGAGAGTAGCGAGCGTATGACTGCTCCAGACCACCGCGGCGAACATACTGACACGAATCCCAGCTCCCTCCTCCCTCTCTCACTCGCTATATAAGGAATTATATCGGGAAAGTGGCTAATTACATGCTTTTTGCACTCGTGTTGCACGGTTATTGCAAGAAAACTAGCCACCATAAAAGGATCGTTATGGTGTCATTCGAAAGCTCTGTTTATGACCTTTCAGGGATAGGTACTTGTTTTACGTTCTGGGTCTTATTTAGACATGAAAATGATCACATAAACAGCCCTATTTTGGCTAAAAACACCCCGCTGGGCGGTACATATAAATAAACCGCATAGGCCGCTCGTAAGGTGTTAAGCTTTTTGAGCGGTTTTTCGTGGTTTTTCCTTCATTCCTAACCCATTCGCTATTGTTTCTGGAATAAAACCATTTTTTGAAAACCGGCCGGGTTCTGGTGAACAAACATTACAAAACTAGCCGGGGCTGGACGGGTTAAAGTTGGATGTTACTGATTGTGCATTGTCTGAATTTTCAGTTCGTATTTGACTTACACTACCCTGTCTGGGGTCTGGTTGACCCCGTTTTTTTAATGGAAATCCTTGACTGCATCGTTCAGCAGACGACCAAGACGTGCAGCTCCTACTTCATTGAGATGTACACCATCTCCTGAAAACAAAGATTTATCATAGTAAAAATGGTCCCACGTGTCGACAAAGCCGATGTCCTCCTCCCTGCAGAGTTTGGCTAGTCGGCGATTTGTACTGGTAGCTATGTTGTAGAATCGGTTTTCTACATCAATCCGGGGAACAATTCCTGAAATTAAGATTCTATTAGATTTTTCCTTGAAGGACCTGATCAGCCGCCGGTACTTGCAAAGTAGTTCCTCTGATCGCGTCCGTTGGACATCGTTAGATCCAACGTGGATGACGTACGTAGTGCTTGCGGGGGCGAGCCTGGAAACCTCTTCCACAGCCGCAACAATGCCGTCCACGCTGCCACCTGGGATACAGAATCGCTTTCTGGTCCTGGGTGCCCTGGCGCAAAACTCGGTTAGTTGGCCACGGACCAGGGAGTCGCCCACAAGCCGAACTTCTTCCGTTTCCTCTTCCTCGTCAATAGCCAGAAATTTGAAGCGGTTTTGGCATGTTGTCGGGATGACCATTCTGGTACTGGTACTGGGATGCACATTGTTTCTCACTAACTGAAAATTGTCCTGGGGGGGAGTGAGAGTAGAGTCATTATTATTTTCTGCAACATCTAAGGTAGCTGCTGGTGTGGGTACCGGTATCGGTACTGTATGCACTGGAATGGCGGTTGACATCGTAGTGGTTTTTTGGGCCGAGGGCACTCCTTCGTTGAGTGTGGCAAATTCTTGAAGGGATTCAAGCTTCGTAGTCAGGGCATCGATCTTGCGGTGAGCTGCATTCAATTCATCCGCAATCTTCTCTCGGAGCTGGCAAAATCTACAAATTTGGACATCAGTATCAACAAACATGGTAGGGCCAAATTTACCGGAACAACTCGTGAAGGTTCGTTGCGGCGCCATGACGATATAATCACAATATGCCTGAAAATCACACAAATTTATGTTAGCAAAATGGTACAATTAAAGCCTGAAAATCACAAAAAATGTATGTTAGCAATGTGATACAATTAATTCCTGAAAATCACACAAAATGTTGTTAGCAATATGATAAAATTAATATGCCTGTAAATACAAAACATATGTTAGCAATAGAACACAATTTATGCCTGAAAATAAAACAAAAATTGATGTTAGCAGTATGACACAGTTAAAGCCTGAAAATCACAAATGGACTAGAAATTTACAAAATGTACTGGAAACAAAAGTGGGAGAGGGTTAAGTAGCCTAGTGAAAACAACTGGAAAACAGTATACAGTACAGTAACAAAAAATATTTGTTAGCAATATGGTACAATTAATGCCTGTAAATCACAAAAAGAATAAATTATGTTAATCACAAAAAGAATATTATGGCTGTAAATCACAAAAAATATGTTAGCAATAGAACACAATTTATGCCTGAAAATATAACAAAAATTGATGTTAGCAGTATGACACAGTTAAAGCCTGAAAATTGTAAATGGACTAGTAATTTGTTACAAAATTTACTGGAAAAAAAAGTGGGAGAGGGTTAATTTAGCCTAGTGAGAAAACTGGAAAGCAGTATACAGTACAGCAACAAAAAATATTGGTTAGCAATATGATACAATTAATGCCTGTAAATCACAAAAAGAATATGTTGATAACAAAAATAATATGTTAGCAGTAGAAAAATTTTTATGCCTGAAAATAAAAATAAAATTATGTTAGCAGTATGACACAGTTACGCTAAAGCCTGTATATTAGTTTATACAGTGGTCGACACAATACTAATAATAATGGAGTTAGTAATATCCCTGGCAAGAGTGTGAGAGGCCTATTAATATGGTGACAAGTATCTGAAATGCGATTAATAAATAGGCTATCAAAAAGTATTACAGTAACTAAATTATTCTAACCCAATATTAAAACTATCTTGACAAATGTTAGTGTGTGCGATTTATATAGATAACCAAGATAAAAAGTTCAACCAAGTACAGTATTGGCTAGACTTTGATATATAAAATACAAGAAGAGGGGTTGTTTATGCGTACACAGGTGGCGCTGGTATCGGCGGCGTCTCTACTAACTTGACAAATAGAAATTTGAAAAACAAACGTTTATCAGTCAAAACTACAGTACAATGTCATGCAAGATAACTACTGGGTGGTTTGCTAAGCACTTAACTACAATGAGGGCTAAAAATCTACAATAAGTGCTAGAACTTTATAATATGAAACAAGCAAATAGTTTGTTTACTTTAGAGCGTCGGTCGTCACTAACCGGTACAAATGTAAACAAAAGCAATCTCGATAAACAAACGTTTATCAGTCAAAAACACAGCAAAATTACATGCAAAGCAACTACACGGCAGTTAAGCTAGAGCTAGCTACAGCTCATGCAAACAAATAAGGGGATGAGTAATGGAGTACTCAAGTTATGGTCAAATTTCGAGCAGCGAGAGCGAAGTGCTGTTGGCGGGTTGGCGCGTCGGGCTCGAGAGGGATGTGTAGTAGTCTTGGTAGGCTTCTTTCTTCAGTTTATACAGGCTGCATACTGTGATCTGGTGGGCCAATCGTGTCCTGGTGATACTTGACACAGTCAGGAATGACTCAGCTGTACCAGATGAGGCCACCCCTGCTTCAGCAATAGCACTGGTCCAGCCACTATGTTCCAGTAGTGTTCCATGGGAACCAAGCGCAGCCTTCTCTATGTGAAGTCCCCCAAACATGATAACAAATTTGTCCTCTCCATACTCAGGCCACTGCCACTGGATTTATTTTGCTAGTGCAAACAGTGGTTGGTCAGCAGCTATGACCGGGGTCTGCCCTGGGTTGAAGAATGCCACTGTATCTCGAATCTTCCCCATGGCATGTTTGATGGTTGCAACAGAGTGAGCCTGGTCTCGTATCAAAGGCAACAGTGATGTCATGCTCACTTCAAAAGGCTGGCTCCTCTTCTGTGCTGCATGGTGGGCTGCCCATGTGATACTGAGAGTATCACCCACACTCTCAGTGACAGACACCTCTTCTAGCCACCTGTACTCTTCCTTCAGGTGTGACTGGATTGAGTGTAGTGCTTGGTATAATTGGCTTGGCACAGCTGGAGGTTTGGGCTTCTTAGTAAGGTACGCTGGTTTAACATTAGTGAATGCTTCAGGAAGCTCAGGAACTTTCTTCACCCTGTTATCTCCACTGAGCTTCACTGGCTCTCGTTCTTCACCAGGATGTTCAGGGCTTGGGTGTTGGAACAGAGACATACTGGTACCATGGAAGGAAGTTTGAGCTGTAGTCGCTGTTGGGTTGTGGTCGATGTTGTAAACCGCGGACGTTGTGAACACCTGCTTCCTCAACACTGGTGGACAGACAACTCCATCATCCACGTACTGAGCTACAACAGCTTCTCCAAGCTGGGCTGAGATTTCTAAGACTCTATCATAGGTGATGCTGAATCCATTGTCACGGAGCATGTCTATGAGCTGCCTCTTCCTTGTTTTGGCAAACACAGACATGCCCATGTACACAACAAATGGTGTCTCCCGGCCCTTGGAATGTCTGTGGACGTGAGATCCGGCCTTGTATTTGGAAAAACAGTTGTACTGTAAGAGCTGAGCCATAGCAAGGTCAGACTTTGAGGCTCCATGTTGGAGTTGTGACTTGATGTCTGCTCCATGCTCAATAATGCAAACAAACTGAAGCAGTGATGACGGTACAGGATCTTCTAGGCACCCATCATGGAATGTGCCATTCCACTGTGATTTGTGTTGAAGCATTTCATGTCTTATCATCCCAGCAGCCTTTGCAAGATGAACGGCTTCTCCATATTTGCGTGCTTGTGCAAGAATTGACCCTACATCCTTCTTAACCTCTGAAGTGCGCATGGGGGTAATTGGAAACGTCCCCCTGTGCTGACGTATTTGAGGTGTTTCCGTCACTAAAATATTCATTGTGCCATTAATAGCATTAATACTTATCCATATGCGCCTATTATGGGTTGATTATAAAGGTATTAACCTGAAACAACAATAAAACGAGTGAAAACAGCGTTTGGATGGTCAAAATCGGAGATATAGCCCGCGAGTTGTATAATGTATGGGTGAGGCAATCTGCTTTCCCGCCAATTTCCCCCAAGGCCACTGAGACACAGCTGATCGATACTCTCTCTCTCTCTCTTGCACTCGCTTGCTATCAGTGATGACCACACCCTCCAATCGGATTTCTAATGTTAGCACGAAAATATACCTCAGAATAAGGGAATAACAGGGAAAATAGGTGATAACTGAAGGAGAGGAGGAAAGTGGGGAAGGAGGGGAGGTAGAGGACTGAGATTTTGCATGGCCCAGGGGCCCAAAAAAAAAAAAAAAAATACAAAAAAATAAAATAATTTTTTTTTTTTTTTTCGATGTCAAAAGTTGATTTTTTTTTTCTCTGACTCTTAAGAGTCTCCCCGCAGTGCGCCGGGGGAACTCTTAAGAGTCTCCCCGCAGCTCCCGGGTTAAAGGACAGTAGGACATCACGTCCATGATGTTCAGCTTGTAGATCAGGGATGTGTTGAAGCAGCTGGTCCTTCAGTCGGGTTGCATGAATATCAGGACTGTCGATGCCAAGCTGCTTCAGCCTCTGCCTGTAGAGCATACATAGGTCGGCAAGTCGGAAGACTGAAGGAGCTGAACTCTCACTTGCAGATTTTGTCTCAATGATGTATGTTACCAGTTCAGAGAAGGCAATTGGATATGCTTCCCTCTTTCCTACCTCAGAGTTTTCTGCTTCCCTCAGCTCTTCAGCACGCAGGTGAGCTCATTCTCGGTTGTAGAGACCAGCCAAGCATGCACTGTGGTACTTCAGTTCCTGTGCCACCACATCTCCAGCACTCAGTTTGGCAAGCAGCTTTCCATCATTGAGAGTCTTTGCACTGTGATGCCTGCAGCTTAGCAGAACGCCACGTGGGCTCAGCCGCTCGCTTGGCCACTCGCTAACACTCGCCAGGGCAATGTATTTGGCTACAGTCTATCTACAATGTTGTACTTTCCTTCTTGTGAATCGTCATGTCACAGCCAGTACAGAAGTGGTCTTTGTTTTCGCCTGTGACAGTGCATTATATTTTATATCATGAGTAGAACATAAGATGCATTGTATATAGTTAAGGAGAGAGAACAATATAGGCAGTGGGGTGGTAGTGTGTGTGTGCGTGCGTATACATGTGCTGCCTCACCCCGCTCGTAGTCTCGCGCGCGTGCCTTCTCACGCCTCTTGATTGGCTGGTGGTTCCTGGCACCTTCTGCAGGTCTGCTGCCTGGTGACGTAGCGGCCTGTGATTGGCTGACCACCATGCCTTTTTTGTGATCCTGGGGGCCCCGAGGAGCTACTCTCTTCAGAGATTGCCTGACCAGCATACCCTTAACATCCCCCTTGCCACCTGTTCCCCGACTTCTACCTATAGAACACTTTCTCTCTCTCTCAACTTCTTACCTCTCATTCTTCTAATCTATTTAATATCATAACTCCCCTTTGGTTCTGCACGATTTCATATATCGGCCATCGTATTATATGCTGAAGCTCTCAGATATAACATGTTTAGTTAGGCATTTTGGAGAGGTTACCATTTTGTCTGTAGAGGTTCGACACACTCACGGTGTCTCCCTACCTATTCCTTGGTTGTCTGCTGGGCTATTTAATGCTAGACTGGGGTAAGGCTGCTTGTGTTGTGATTTCCGATGTGTACCAGGTTTTGTTGAACTTGTACAATCGCAACGGATACGTGGGAAGCCTAGGTGGTCTTTCTGACTGTGTACCTTGTGAGTTTAGCACTGTGTTGCGAGTGAGGGCTTTTGCCTCTGCCACCCAACACTGTGCTAACTCGTTTTGCTTTGACTTTGAGAGGGTCGCCAGGAGAGAACCAGATACTAGCGATCTGGATCTCTCAAGAGAGCACCCCGTCATTTAACGTAATTTGGCCGCACAGTCTTAAGGACCTCGCTAGGCTACGAGCCGCTTGCTCAGCCATTGTTTCCTAGCCTACTACATCCCATCTAGACTTTATTCGCCTAGCAGACACCCGATTAGGATTATAAACTCTTATGTTATGTATGCAGCATTTTTATTCACGTTGATTGTAAGCCTTGGTTGTTGTTGAGTTGCACAACCCGAGCCGGCATTTTGAGTTGCCTGAGGAAGTATTTCTTTTGTTGTTGGAGATAATACTATTGCGGATTTATTATTATTCCCGTGCCAGTTAACACTGTATGTCCCTACACTTGTCATATCTTGTTCCTGCTTTATATAACAGTTCAAAATTCGATTCGATCATCTTAAGCAGCATCAGACTTTCTTCAGATGATTCCTGCCCGATGCTTTAGGACTTTCATTCACTTTCTTTAATATAGGAGTGACAGTTTATTATTGTTTAGAGTAACTTTAATTATACCTTCTTCTTGTTTGCATTAAATCATTTCAGTGATTTAATTAAGCTCTCTATCCTTTTCCTTGTATACATTATTAACGTAATTGTATGTTGTTGTGATCAGGCTGTATCAGAGATCATCAGCCTGTAGTAGTAGTGCATTTATACCGAGTTATAGGATACCCCGTTATCGCAGATTTAACTCTGGAGGGTATAGGTGTTTTTGTGCGCCGGCATTATAAGTTCGAGGGTTGGATCTAGTGTTACCGTTGTGGCTGTGTGCCTTTCTAGTCCAATGATTAAGAGCCCTTGTTTTATACGAGTCCCGGTCGTAACAGCACGCTTGACTCTCTTGTTCAGTTTCATGGTCATAGCTTGTCTAAAGTCATCCAGATCTCCCTCCTCCTCACATATGAAACATTCTATCCGTTTGGGGTCTGACATTCTCCGTGGTATTTTGCTGCTGCCGCTGCTGCTGTTCTCATCTGTTGCAGGAGACGATCTCTTTTCTGCCCTTTGTAACTTAGTGTTGCTGAACAGAAGCCTGCAACTAGCATGGTACTGTGCTTGATTTTTCCTCAAGGTTGCCTCTATCCCACTGCCGTCATCAAGCCTTCGTGGGTCCATCTTGATCGGTAGCGCATTCACTGCATGAAATAGAGGAATATTCCTCCCTAAGAGGCTGTATCCATCCTCTACCCTTCTGGCAGGATTTGCAAGTGGAGATGTTAGGCATTCGCTCTTCTCTGTTTGACAGAGGCAACACTTGGTCCAGTTGGTCTGCCATGATGCAGTCTCACACTTGGTGTTTTGAAGCCATTCTGATGACCAGGGCCGAGGGTTTATCCTTTTACCACCCTGTATCATGGGCACTTTCCTGTATGGGATACAACTAGGTTCATGCATGTCTGCCCTACACCTAGCCCGATCGTTCATCCAATGTCATTTAAGTCCTGTGCGATCTGTACACCATCCAGATAACTTTGAAACCCTATTATCCTTGGCTCGCCTCTCCCACGCTGGCACCTCCTGTCAATTCAGGTGCGGTTGCTTAACAGGTCCGTGGGGTAGGTTAAGCAACATTTGGGACACTAAGTATGAGATGCAATCCTCCTTAGCTGACATTGAACCCCATGCTGAATTTCACAGCAGTAATTGTCACCAGTGTGCCATGGTAGTGCCGACAATCACTCCTTTAGAAAAATGGCTTCTTGGATCAATCATCTCTGGTTTGGTGACTTCATGCACTTTGCATCTGGAGCATGGCATACTCCCTCACACACAGAGACCCTCTGCGTGTTACCCTCACCTAGTTTAGCCCGTGAGCCAACACGGTTTACCAGGGTGTGGCCATTGCAGTGCACTAGCAACTTCTTGGAGCCATAGATGAGAGTTAGGTAAGTAGTGAGGATGCACTAAATAAAAATACTGCTCTATTCATTTAGAAATTACCATGTCATGTACATAGTAAAAAATAGCAAAATACTCATCAGGCAAGTGAAAATGCAGAAAAAGACTGATCTAAATAGCCAAAAAGTGTGAAGTTATTCACTTGAGTTTTTTTAAAGTAGAAAAATTTGAATCAGCATGCAAGAAAACATAGAAATCGACACCAAGATCATTCAAATCCATCAAGTATATGCATTTCTATGAGCAAAACCATTTTCGGCTGACGCATTTGGCGTCCAACTTGAAAAATGGCCGCCATCTTGGATTTTTAAATGGCACCTCAGGCATATTTGCTAAGTAGACCCTTGGGAACTACCATGCCAAATTTGGTGCTTGTATCACATTTTGCACAATTTCTGTGAAAAATTGCTGTTATCTGCCCCACTAGCACCCGTCATATGACGGGCACCGCAGGGTTGGCCAAAATTCTCTCGCCCGTCATATGATGGGCACTGTTGGTTAGGTGTTAAGTAAGAATAGTTTCAAAATCTTTAGAAATGCAAGAGTTGAGTGCAATTAGACAATAATACCCTTCTTTGGTACAGGTTGAATGAGAGCAAACTTCCAGCAAGAAGGGAAGACGTTAGAGGGGAGACAGAGACGGAAGAGTTTGCCTAGGCAGGGAGTTACAACAGGAGGAACACCATCCGGACCGTATGCCTTCTAAGTAGCCCAGAGAGGGTAGAAAGTACATATTTAGAAGAGATTAGGATATTAGGCATAAGTAGGAGTGAGGAGGATGGAGAGAGAGGAATAGCACCGGAATCATCCAAGGTGGAGGTTCTAGCGAAAGTTTGAGCAAAGTGTTCAGTTTTGTCAGAGGAAGAAAAATTGTTGGAGAGGTTTTTGGCTAAATGCCAGAATATATATATATAAATATACATATACTGTACATATATACAGTATATACATATGATATATATATATATATATATATATATATATATATATATATATATATATAAATATATATATATATATATATATATATATATATATATATATATGAATATAGATCAGGTCCGTTTCTGCCCCCCCCTCTTTTTCTGGGGTTGGCCGACTGGAGACAGAGCCCGAATAGTGAACAAAAAAAATAAAAAATATGAACACACAAAAACAAAAATACAAATTCACACACATCTAAGTAACATAGGAGAAGATCCAGAGACCAGGGATCACCAAGGTTTCTCCAGAACTCCCCCGGCCCCCAACCTCCCGGAGAAGTTCACAGTCTCAGCAGGCAGACATGCAGCGGAGCCAAAGCCACAAGCCCGCCCACCACACTTCCATATATACCGGCTCCCCGGGCCAGGTGCCTGATGGACTATTCTTTAGTCCAACTGGCGCCTGACCGCTTCTCCCAAATTACCGTGTTTTCACTCATCTATTCACAAGCATTTTCCTTTCATTTATGTCTATTTCCACTTCCTTAGCCTGCTCTATAGTAATTCCTCTATCTTTTAAAGCTTCTCCTACACAGTCTTTCCATCTCAATGGGGGTCTTCCTACCCCTTTATCTCCCCTTGTATCTGACTCACATATTTTTTTTGTAAGCCTTACATCTTCCATTTGTTCAACATGACCATACCAGCTCAACACTCTTCTGTCCACTCTGGCCAACAGATGTTCCTGCTGCCCCACTCTCCTATGTATCTCTTCATTCCTCAATCTGTCTCTACGAGTAACTCCACACATACTCTTCAAGCAGCTTATCTCCATCACATCCAGCTTTCTTCTCTCCTTTGCCTTCAGAGTCCATGTCTCAGCCCCATACATCACTGTTGGTACAACAATCCCTTTATACATTGCACTTTTAACTTTCATTCCGTGATTTCTCACCCTCCACATTACTTCCCATTGCTCCGAAAACTTTCCTTCCTTCACATACTCTCTGTTTTACCTCCATTTCTATACCTCCATTCCTGCTTATCATTCCTCCTAGATATTTAAAATCCTCTACTTGTTACAATATTTCCTCATCCAGCCCCTCACATCTAGATTCACCCTATGATCACCCCTATTACACACCATCACTTTACTTTTATTGACGTTCACCTTCAGCTTCCTCCTCCCACAAGCCAAACCAAACTCTTTGACTACCCGCTGCAGTTTCTCTTCAGAATCCGCCACCAACGCTGTGTCATCAGCGAACAGCAACTGATTTAACTCCCAATCTCTACCATTCTTTCCTACTAAACCCAATTATCTACCCATAGTTCTGATTTTCACATCCCTCACCACACCATCCATAAACATATTAAACAGCCACGGACCTACATTCCCCTCAAACCATTCACTCAACTAATTTCCTACTCTAACACCAGCTCTGCTCTCTTCATAAAAACTATTAACTGTTCTTAAAAAATTTCCTCCAATTTCATAAATCCTTAGCACCTTCCACATTGCTTCTTGATCCGCACGATCATATACTTTTTCCTAATCCATAAAAGCCCAATATATCTCCTTATGCTTCTCTAAATACTTTTCGCATAGCTGTATTACTGCAAAATGTGATCCACACACCCTCTTCCCCTCCTAAAACCGCACTGCTCTTCTCCTATTGCAACTTCCGTACCCTTTATTATCCTCTCTATCAACACCCTGCCATACAGCTTTCCAACCACTGATAATAAACTAATACCTCTATAACTTGAACAGTGCACTCCTGCCGACCTTCCTTCCCCTTGTACAACGGCAAAATACATGCACTCCTCCAGTCTATTTCTACCAATGACACAACAAAGCACACATTGAATACTCTCACCAGGCAATATATTATCACATCTCCTCCCTTCTTAACCCTTGTCTATCGGCGCCCGACTTAAGGCGGTCAAGAGAACCAAGGACTAAAGAGCGGGGCCCGACTTAAGTCCAGTGCGATGTTGAGCACATAATCGGCTCTGAGAGAGAGTCCGAGCGGTGGGAGGAGCGTAGGTGTGCTCTGACCGTTCGGCATGGCTCCCGTACCGCGACTGGTCCCATCTCCACACTCATCCACAGCCACTGCTTCTCTAGACAGGGAAATATGTAAGGAAATTACCGTATTTTAGGGATTTTTCCTTTGTGTTGCACGATCGTTGCAAGACAACCCGTGGTCGTAGAAGGATGGTTCAGGTGTCATTGGAAAGCTCAATTAACGCCCTTTCACGGATACATAATTGTATTACACTCTGGCTCTTCTTTATGCATGAAATAGAGCATGGAATGAAGCTCGTTTAGGGTAAATCTGCCCACTTGGCAGGTAGTAGAAGTTACAAACCTAGCCGCTCGTTGAGTGTTAATACACGCCACAGCAATACCATCCAGACCTTCTGCTCTTCCCGCTCTCATTTGTCTCACTGCTTCTTTCACCTCATTTTTCTCAATCCTTTCTTTCCTTCCCTGCCACCTGGGTGGCCTGGGTAACCTATCTCCATCAACCACTGTTTCAATCATTGCTTCCCTTCCATCTCTTACATTTAGCAAAGATTAAAAATACTCGGCATATCTTTTCCTCACTTGAACTCCTTCCACTAGTAATTCTCAACTTGCATCTTTCACCGACTCTTCTCTTTTATATATATATATATATATATATACAGTATATACAGTATATATATGGAAGGTATGTCACTGGAGTTATGTGGGTGTGTTTCGTTGGGGTGTGGGTAACTGCCCGTTTCTTTGGGATTAAGGGAAAACTAAGCTGGGGGGGGATACTCTCCTATTTACCACACTGAAGGAAGCCAGTCTTGTAGAAGAATCCGGCATAACAGAGCTTTACATGTGTATAGGAGATTAATGGAAATACATGTAATAATATATCAATATAATTGTGAAAATCTATGATGTACACGCCTTGTATTTAAGTAGATTAGTCATGGTTTAAGCCTTCAAGATAAATTTACTTTAAACAACAAATGTTATTACGGTTTCGTTTCTGTTCACATATAATGTTCATATCTCTGCTGTACTGTCTCTACTAGAGCATCAGGCATTGAAATAGGTTCACAAAGTGTGGATATGTAACACATTAACATTCGAGAATAAACAGTGATGTGCCGAAAATGGAAGAAACATTTATGTTTGGATAAAACCTATGACTTCAGCCCCCTTCCCACATCCAGGAGCTTGGAGTCAAGTCACCAAGAGCGTTGTATCTGTGCTACTCTGGGTAAAATGGCAACATGTGTGACAAATCAACTATGTAAGATGGAGAAGAATGGAGTAGGATTGAGTAACACTCCGTCAAACTCCGTTTCCCCAACCAAGTTAATCAGGGGTGTGGCGGAGTGCAGACCGGTTATAAATACCGAGTGAAACGGAGTATAACGGAGTCAATCTGAGTATATGGAATTTATAAGAGTACAATTCTGTTTACATACCGAGTAGTGTGGAGTTCCTGCAGTCGGCACTGAAATATTGAACAGGCGCATATTTTGGTTGGCCAGTCCCAAGTGCGACAGACTCATCAGGGTGCTATGGAGTATTCGAGAATTGGATGGAGTGTCTCCAGGAGTTCATGGCGAGTCCATATATACAGTATATATATATATATATATATATATATATATATATATATATATATATATATATATTCACACATATACATATGTGTGTATATATACTGTATATGTATCTATCCATCTATGTATCTATCTATATATCTATATCTATATATCTATCTATCTATCTATTGCCTGACGCCGTGACCCCGGAGGGGTTGGCCACGAACGAACCGCCCCCATGCACCTCTGTCCCCAGTCAGTCGACGCCCCTCCCCCCAACCAGCACCGCCTTCGTTCATGTACTTCCTCACTCCATCCTTCCACCTCATATTCGGTCTACCTCTCCCCCTCTGTCCCTCCACCTCGCTCTCGTACACCCTCTTAGTCATTCTCTCGCTTTCCATACGTTCCATATGGCCGAACCATCTCAAGTTGTTCCTTTTCACACTTTCCAGCACATCTACCTCCACACCACACCTCCTTCTTACTTCCTCATTAGTCTGTCTATCCCTCCATGTAACTCCGCACGCACTCCTTAAGTAATTCATTTCCACTGCTCTCACTCTTGGTCTGAGTCTCTCAACCAACGTCCATGCTTCGCTTCCGTAAGTCAGTGTCGGGATTACCACACTGTCATGCAAGGACTTCTTCACTTCCATACTGACCACCCTATTTCTTGTTACTGCTTTTAGCGTTCCTACAACCCTCTTCCCCTGTTGTACCCTCTCCCGCACCTCTTCATCCATAGTCCCATCTTTACTCAACACACTGCCCAGATACTTAAAAGAGTTGACGATCTCCATAGCCTGACCGTTCAGCTTCACCTCACACTCTGTGACTTCACCCCTTTCGAAGACCATAACCTTGCTCTTCCCCGTATTTACCTTCAAATTCCGTTTTTCGCACACTGTTCCAAACTCATTTACCAGACCCTGCAACTCCCATTCATTATCACTCATCAGAACTGTATCATCCGCAAACAGCAGTATAGGTAGCTTCCACTCAATTCCCTCCATTTTCAGCGATACACCAACATCCACTGCTCTTGATAGTATTTCTTTCATAACTCCATCCATATATACAGTATATACAGTATATATCTATATATATATATATATATATATATATATATATATATATATATATATATATATATATATACCGTAGTTGTCCTCATATGAATCATAAGTCGCCTAACTCCCAAGAAATGAACAAAATATAAATCTATGTTACGTCAAAAAGGTTGCGACTAAAGTATTTTCAGTATTATTCATGCATGAGTTACCACGTAGGCTGTCATGAAATATTTGTCTTACGAAGATGCGTTGTCCGAAACCCTACTATGTATCCTGGCCAATTCATTGGCTTTGCTTGAAATCAGTGACTTCCACTCTGTTCAATTCCCAATTACGTCACATTATAACGTGTTCCTAGTGTTGTTGTTATATTGAGGTGGCAAATTTGGTAAATCTTAAACAAATATATGTTTAGCATAGACAAAATTGGATAGCCAGGGATGAATGCTTAAATAGTATTTGAAGTAGAGGAAGAGCAGGTATCTGGAGTAGTTTCTCGATTGTTTCTATTTGTTCTTAATCGTGTATAGTCTCAGCGTGAAACATTGTACTTGATATACAATATACAATTGACACTTCACATTCCCCGCCACCCTGGAGCCCCCTCGCTGGTGGAAATGGAGTTACATGACCATATAATCTAGTTGCTGGTTCCGATAAACAATAGTGTACAACTATTGCCAGAATAAAGTTGTGGACCATAAGTTATCGGAGTTATCCCACGTGTATTATTGCCTTAAGGGGAGGTTTGTTTTTTCTTAACCCCCTTCTCCCTCATGTTTAGTCCCATTAGTTTGGCCATTTTAAGACCTTTTGTGCCATTTGTGTGTCGATTTTTTCCTGGGCCTTGGGAGGAAACTAAGAATAGTATCAAAAATAAATAATTAATTAAATTAACAAATAAATGCAAGATTCCCCTTAATGGAACAACGGGTTCCCTTGACTCCCCGCCCAGTGTTGTGGTCTACAGGCATTTCCTTCAGTCCCACCTGCCCGGGAAGGTCAGTACAGTCAGAGGCTCACATTAATAGACATCTTGTAGTGTGAGAGAGCACCCATTTTTAAGCCCTTTTAGTGCCATCATTATCAAACTTCTGTGATATTATAGTTATGTATTATGTATAATTTGAATTTAAAGACCTTCAGAATAATTGATTCTATCCTGAAGCAGTATTGCCAAATATTCATTATAGGTACGAAGATATTGGATTGTAAGCAGAGGTTTATGACATCAGAGCCACCAATATGGCCGATCTCTCTTACGATAGGGTCTCTAGCCCACATTATAGTCCCACAGGCCACTCTCATCTCTGGCTAACATAATTATTAAGTCGGGGTATATATATTAGCTTATAGTATTCAATTATGCGATACGATACGTTGATGAAACTACTGAATCATTTATATACTGTAGTATTTGTAGTAGTAGTAGTAGTAGAAGAAGTAGTAATGATACATAGATGATTGAATCATTTCAACGAAGATATTTTACAAAATAAGTACAACTAAAATATTATGATTGCTATTAACATACTAAAACAAAATTTGCGAACTCTAATCCACTGTATCCTTTTGTGCATGATCTAGTCGTAAACATATGATTATTGACATCCTGCACATGAAAGAAATGTTTGGCTATGGCTGCTTTTGAAGTATTAAGTATTAAATAGTCAAATTAAAGTGGGTCAATGCAAACGTCTCTGAACAGACAGACTGAAGGTGCACAATGTTAGGCGAGGATCGGTATGTTCGATACCACTTAGTTATCGAAGGGTTTACACAGAAAAATAGAGTACACCATTCTGACTTGTATGACATGATTTATGATAAATTGTATGAACTTTTTCTGGTTCAGCCTGCAATCGCATCTTCCTTGATAACTGTACATACATTTTGTTACCTATTGATATTCCTGGCCGAATAACATCGAGGTCCGTTTAATGTATTATAACCAGCCCAAACAGTGCCAATAACATAATTTAAATCCACCAAAATAAGAACTGAATTCCGAGATGGAAAGGCGTTCATTTTATAGCTTAGGTAAAGGGAATGTTCGATATAAAATATACGATAAGAATATTTGTTGTCCCATTCAAACGACTATTCTAGGAGTGGACACTTAAGCCAGTATCACACGAGCGCTTTTTCCATCAACATTTATCCTCAACACTGTCTGGCAGCTTATGAGGTCAACATTTAAAATATTTTGGTTGCCTAAATGTATCTACCATCAGTCTAGTTTCTTATATCAGTGCACAATATTCCAGAAATGTTACCATATAAATGTTGATCACATAACGTTGACTATAAAAGCTCTCGTGTGATACCGGCTTTAGTAGGAGTCCTAAAAGGTTAACATTCAGAGTCGCTATCTTGTCAAACCTCAAACTTTGAGGTTGAGATACAGGGTCAGGCACCGTTCAGATTGCAGGAATCCTTTTCTTCATAATAAGCATGTCGACGTGATAAGCTAACAGTCAGACGATGAACTCTCGATAATACCAGAGCTAGACTCATGTTTATTTACACGACCACTGATCTCCACTTCCAATGTTATGTTATATTGATATACTGTTATATTATTTATTACAAGGCTGTGTATAGGATCTGCCTCAACAAGATAGTCATTGCAAATTTCTCTGAAGTCTTTGATAATTTTTGGTTTCACCCACTAGAGCACAATATATTTTACATAGCTATATGTAGTATTCCATTCTTCCTATCCTAATGGACATGTAGCTCGCCAGTCATATGCTATGAGTCCATCCTGCCACATTTAATTATAGGATTTCATTTACCTCTTTGAATTTGATGCCAAAGTTAGTAATTCATACCGGACTGCATCTATTAGTAACCTCTTCTGAAACACAATAAAACAAATATATTATTACAACAATATGATATGGTAGATAATTGTAATGTCTTAGTTTTATGTTTGCAATGAACTCAGGCCCAAAGGTCATGCAAAACGTATGTTATATGTACTAAAATAATTTTGTATCTAGTTTTGCATCCGGCAAACGTGAACAAACAAATATTATATGCTTGATTATTGTATATTGAGTGTTGACGATGATCGTTCATAATGAAGTAATTAGATAGCACATGCCGAAAGTGGGAGACCCTGCTTGTACACTTGCTGGGGATAAAAGTATGATTAATTGGTTCAGAATGTTAGTCTGCTGGTGTGTGTTTTGCTTGTTACCAATTAAATGACCCGACAACTGAATATGATTAGTATGGGATGAGTTCATTAACTACCTAAGGTACTTATTAGAAAGTTTCAGGGAAAAAAAAAAACACTGTTGAGGTCTTTTTAATTACACAATACAATTAGGCCAACATTATCTGTTCAATAAAATAACTCTGACATTAAGCATTCTTGGAATAATAAATATATGAAATTGTTTATCCATCCAAAAATCTGTTATCACCATTGATTTTAATTGTTCATAATGTAAATTATACCCGCCATTTGCCGGCTATAAAAGCTCAAAATCGCCAATTGTTATTATTAAATTTGGCCTCGTGGTGAAAGGTTCCCTATGTTATATGTTCTTCCTCTGAGCCATTTAGTCGGCGCGTGTCAAAGTTTCTGCCTAAAGCTCGGTTCACACATACCCGTCCTGAGCTCCCGTCCTTCCCCGACCACTGAATTCGTATGCAATCGTGCAAGGACGCCGACATAAACGGGTATGGTCTGTTCATGAACGTACAGTAATGCCACAACACGGGCCGCGGCAGCGAAGGCGGCGAACCTTTTTGGTATACCAAAAATAAACCCCTCAGGACGGACCAACCGCCAAAAAACGGGATAGGGCGGGACACCCACGTGACTGGTCTGCGCATAGATGCCGTATGTTGGCGTCTATGTGCCGCCTAGACGCCACCAGACGTCGTCTATGCGCAGACCAAAATATTTGAAAGTTGAGACGGCGATGTGGCAACGTTGCCTCACATGATCACCCTGCGTGTACCCCGCCTACCAGGCGTCCATAAAAGGGCCAGCCTCGTGTGGTCCGCTCTCAGTTCCCAATCCGCCGTCACCACAGCAACAAGCACCACCTCGCACAACCTCCTACCTCCAAGCTCCAACCTTCGTTATTATGCCACCAAAGACTGAGTCGAAGAAACGGCGAGCCATCATCACCAAATCCAAGGTGCCTATGGACACCGAGGACACCATAGACAGCCAGGTGATGGAGGTACAGGTAGAGGAGACACAGGAGCGCCCTGCTGTTGTAGAGCAGCAGGGTGCCCCTCAGTCACCCACGCCTGTCATCAGCCTGGACAACGATACAGTGGTTGTAGAGGCGGCCACCGGTGATTCCGATCTAGAGCAGCAGCAGAGTACATCATCCGATCAGGACACCGATGTGGATGATACCCAGGCGGCTTCTGTGGCGGATGATCGTGGGAATAAGCGTTCCCGCTCGACGAAGGCCCCCATCAGGTCCATGCTCCTGGAGGAGCATGTAGAATTGGATCTGGGGGAGTGGTATAAGGAAAATCCAATTCTGTACCAGAAGACCCGCAGGGACTACAAAGACACCACCAAAAAGAACCGCCTGTACGAGGAGAAGGGGGCATCCATGTCCCCACCCCTTCCAGGTTAGACTATGGTAGTTGTTTATTATTGTGTAGTCTATGGTAATTGTTTATTGTGTATGGCCTCCTCCTAAAGATAATGGATTTTTGAGCACAGACTAAACCAATAGTTCACTACTGTATTTACGTAGCTGGTCAATAACCTAACCTAATCTACCTAACCTAACCTAACCTAACCTAACCTGGGCATCCTGGGGGCTGCCGCCCCCAGACTTTTTGCGTTGAAAAGTGATAAAAAACACATGTCTCTTACCTCATTATTCAAGGATTTGTATTTGGTTTAATAATTATACACTTCCCAGGTCATTTTGACAGTTCTATTGCTTCTATATATCATATAATACACCATAGAATACGTTTTTAATAACTAGAAAGAGAGGCCTTCGATTAAACAATTACGAAGTCTATATTTATATAAATCTGTAGTAATTCAGTGGCGTGTGCAAGTTCAGTGTTTTATTTGTTAAATTGTCTGTAATTGCCATGGGTTCATTCTAGAATATTCTATGATATACCCATGCGTTATGATATACCCATGCGTTATGATATACCCATGCGTTATGATATACCCATGCGTTATGATATACCCATGCGTTATGATATACCCATGCGTTCACTAGATTGTGTGAGGAGAAGGGGCGCTCCCTCGAATCACCCACCATAGTTGATAACATTATTGTGCAAAAATTCATTGGCGTGTGCAAATTCAGTGTTGTATTGGTTATATTTTCTGAAATTGCCACTTGTTCACTCTAGAATATTGTATGATATTTTCATGCGTTCACTTAAAGAGACGCTAAACATTATTTGGTCTGAGCCAGGTAGCCAATGCTTATATTAAATGATTTTATGTCTGTGTAAACTCAGAAACATCTCTTCCACAGGATATCAGGTCAGACACTTCCTTGACACCATGAGGACACGCTACGGCAAGCTGACTGCCCCTAAGAGCGGTTCTGGGGCCACCAAAACCGTGACGGAGAGGGACCAGTGGATCCTCAATGTCTTCTCCTTCCTGGCCACCCACATCGTCCGGCACAAACCCCGGATCATTAGTTGTAAAAAGGTATGTTCAAGTATTGCTATGTCTTTGGTTTATATAGGGTTTATATATAATTATATATCTACATAATGCTGTATATACCTTTATATATAATGCGATTCATCTCTGGTTTGGGTTCATTCATCTATTTGTGTGGCATTTTCTGTACTGTTCTCGAACCTGTCAGCCTTTTCAATATATAGTGTTACCTATGAAATATTGTGTTACCTTTCCTTACAAACAGTATTTATAATGTATTTAATTCATACCTTCGTAATAGTTATTGACAGACATGGTGGGAATATACACACTAACAGAGTTGTTTACAGATTTTATTAAGTCTCAATAAAAAGTACATACAGTAGATAGGCACTTTAACATAATAAATAAAAGCTATTCTTGGTCTGCAGGCACACCACCCTGCCGCCACTGCTACGGTGCCGGAAGAGGGTGGGAGCGAGGAGGAGGACGAGGAGGAGGATGCAGCTGGCGCAGTCCCAGGCCCTTCGCGCCCAACCGCTGGGGGTAGCCAGTACAGCCACAGCGGCGTCAGCACAGCGTCGGCATTGGCGACGTGTTACACGAGGCCATCTCCGTCATGGCGACTGTAAGTAGAAATCAGATATTATATTTAAAGCATATTCAGAATATGGAGTGTGTGTTTATTGATACAACTTTGGTATTTTATTGTGGTCGATCAGGCTTCGTTGTCCTGAAACAGGTAAAATAAATGAACTTCTACAGTCTTATGTTAAGTGTAAGTAGGGTAGACTAATAAAGTATAAAGTGGATGTATAATATGTTCCTCTTGACATTTCCAGGTGGCGGCTGCAGTATCTATAAATTTGTTATTAATATTATTATTATTATTCGATGCAATAACAATATTAAACACTAATATCACACTCCTGGTTTTCCCCAAACAGCTCCAGGAACAGGCCAGTGCTGTCCGCAGGATGGTGGACAAGTTCGCGACCCCTCAGCCATGCACCAGGGAGGAGGACTCATGGAAGCAGTTCTTCGGGTCAATTACTATTGATGCCAGCAAGCTCGACCCCACCGTGTGGGGCCACACCAGAATGGAGATGTTGCTCCTGCTGGAGAATTACCGGGGTAAGACTGCCCAGCACGATACCATGATTAACATCATGAGGTCATTATCGGCTGCTTCTCCCCAGGTCCTCCAGCAGGTGCAACAGCCCATTCAGGTGCAGCACCCCATGCAGCATGTTCAGCAGCCCATGCAGCAGGTGCAGACGGTTCAATATATGAACCAACCACCTGTGTTGTATAATCAGTACCCTGCACCTGCCACAGCCAACCTTCTGCCCTCCACAACACCACAACGCAACTGCTCCACTCCCAAGGGCACGACACTCCACATCATTAGTGTCTCCTCAAGCCTCTTCGATGCCATGGCCACCGGCACATCACCAGGGACCAGCCCGCAGACCCTGCATACTCCACCGCAATACACCAAATAAAATATGTAGCCTACCATGTATTAAATGCAAAATAAATATGTTTAATGTGCAAAATGATTGTTTTCTATGTCCCTATTTATGTTATTAAATCATATGAAGATATCTATGAAAAATAATAAGAACATATAAGACACGTGCACCAGTATATGAAAAGTAATAAATCATGAAGAGGCATATCATAATTATAAGAAAAGTGCACCAGTATATGAAAAGTAATAAATCAATGAAGAGGCATATCATATAAGAAACGTGCACAAGTATATGAAAAGTAATAAATCAATGAAGAGGCATATCATAATACTAATAATAAAAAATGCAATTATAGAACAACTGCCAACAGAGAATAAACTGCAAAAATATGGAATTAGTCTACATCCAGATAAATATGAATAATTAATACATAACTAAGATATAAGATTTACAATAAGCAATGCAAAACCAAAGAAATAATAAAAAACATGAATGAACTGAACTTACAATGACATGCAATGCGAGTATAAATAAAGAATAATCTTATCAATGCATACAAAATTAAATTGAAGCACAAATATTCCTACAGTAAAAAAACTAAACAATAATAAGAATACGCAATGTAAATAGAAAACAAAAGAAATGAAAATACACATGAGTACACTGAACTTAGAATGAAAGATAATGATAATACATATGGAAATATAATGTGAATAAATACTACTGAATTATATCAGTGCACAAATGCAAGTATAGTTATTATAAATCATCGATGAAAGTATGCAATATAAATGACATAACATACCTGAAAAAGAAACCTCAAATAAAAACACATGTAGTTTCTCACCTATATCATGTTCTCCTGCCACGACACACTCCCAGCTGGTGAGTTTACGTACTTCGTCAAATACTCCCGTACTCTCTTGCCAGCCTGGTTGCCTGTGTTGCGAGCTGTAGGGGCGGGAATACTAGGCAGTACGTCGTCATTTCGCCAGGGGCCGCGGGAAACCACATGGGTTTCAGGGTCCTCCTGGTCTACCTCATGGGCCGATGGGCGACGTATCCTGAGAAAGTTGTGGAGGGTGCAGCAATTAAGCCGTCACCACAGACTCGATCCTTGGTGGGGCGAGGGTGATTGATGTGTGGAGAACTCTGAACCTGTGGGTTGGGTGGGTAGAGGAATATATAAATGTCATTGTCAGAGATGTGGTGCTCCATCTGAGGTACATTTGTCTCTCTCTATTCTGTATTAATGTCTGTCAGATGTTCAATTAGGTGGCTAAGTGTAGGAACATATTCGTATCTCTCACTCGAAATAAATAAATCATGTTTCGACATTGCTGATACCAATTATTGATCAAAATGTACTTGGTGCAGAAAACCCGGCCCATCCCCCATTAAACAGAAATAGGACAGGGAAAGATGAAGATAGATAATACAAAGGAGATAAAGATAATACAAAGGAGATACAGATAATTCAAAGGAGATCAAGATAATACAAAGGAGATAAAGATCATACAAAGGAGGTAAAGATAATACAAAGGAGATATCAATACCATACAATACTATAGGTCTTGCTCACTTGTTCGCTAGGATTCCAAAGGCGTTCTCCACCACTCTTCGTGCCCTTGATAGCCGGTAGTTGAATATCCTTTCGTCGTGGCCCAGACCACGTTGTGGAAACGGAGTCATCATCCACGGACGAAGGCTGAAGGCGTTGTCACCGATAAAGTAGTAGGGTACATCTTGGTGAGGTGCGTCGGACAAGGGCTCAGGTGGTGGGAAGTTGCATGGTTGGCGTTGATGAGTTCATTTAGTGGCGATTTAATGAAGCACCCGGCGTCTGACTCGCATCCAGGGCTGCCGATGTCCACATGGATGGACTTGTAGTCCGCATCCACAACTGCAAGTAGGCCAACAGAGTAGAACTTTTTATAGTTATAATACTTTGATCCACCGAATGATGGGTTCCTGATCCGAATATGTTTCCCATTGATCGCCCCTAGTGCGTGTTGGAAGTCCCACCGAATTGAGAACCTGTATGCAATAGCCCTCCACTCCTCTGGTGTCGTGGGGAAGTTGAACACCTCGTCAGAAAAGGCTTCAACGATGGCCTCACACGTCTCGGGAACAAGTAGGGAGATGGTGTTCTTGGCTACACGGAAAGCGAATCTGAGACTGGCGTAGGTCTTGCCACTTGCGAGAAATCGCAAGGTTATGGCCACTCTCAGCCCTACCTCCAGGGGCCTCCTCCAGAAGGTGGTCTTCTTCTCCAGCTGAGGCCGCACACGCTCGCATATCTCGTCGAAGAGACCCTCGTCGAGCCGCAGGAAGCTCCGGTACAGTTCTGGATCCTCTGCTGACAATTCCCTCATGAGGGTGTGTTAGTGGCCATAGGTCTCCCTCCTCAATAGGTATGGCTTCACCCACACACTTCGCTTTTTCCTTCTCTTCAGTTTGGGCAGAACTTCGATGAGATTTAGTAGCGTTGAGCACAGTTGTACGTTGCAATCCATGTACAGCTGCACTTGATTCAACAGAGTGGCGTGGTCGTCCATGTTGAGGTACAATCGGCAGGAGAAGTTATGTCGGCGGAACCTGGTTGATGACTGAGGTGTGTCTGTGCAACGCCCCTATTTTATATGCATGGTGGTGGCCATCGCCGATGACACTGCGTCCATCGTATTGTGGTCGCAGTGCCGTCGCAGTGCATCTCAGACAGGTCGTAAACAGACTTATTAGGTCGCCTTCCAACGGGACTGGTCATGGCACCAAGTCGCCGTCCATGTACCGCCCCTGAGCCGTCTGCCGGGGCGGTGACGTGTTGAGGTCGCCGTCCACTCGCCGTGCATGCGCCGTCTGCCGGGGCGGTGACGTGTTGAGGTCGGGCATCGTGGCCACACGTGGCCACTCGGGACACAATGTCCTCCGTTTGATGCCGTCCAACAATTTTTGGTTGTCGGGGAAAGACGGGAGCTCAGGACGGGTATGTGGGAACCGAGCTAAAACCCTCGATGGTCTCACGGATAATCAACTCTGCGTAAGCAGAGTTTGGTATCGCCCCCCCGTATAGTGGGTACCACACACAAAAAATGTCTGTCGTCGTCGTCGTCGTCGTCGTCGTCCGTCTGTCTCGGAACTCCTCCTAGACCGTTGGACAGATTTTCACTAAATTTCACACGAACATTTGTTGCGTGAATGCGAACGTCAGTCAAAAAAGATGTTTTGAATTTATGCAATAGTTATGATTTTAGGTCCAACATATAGATTTACACCCCCCCCCCCCCCCCCCCCCCCACCCCCCCAGCTATGATGGCGTTTTTAATGTGTGAGCCCCGAAGGGGCTCACACACTAAGAACGCATTCGTTCTGGGGGTGAAAACATCTCGCTCTGCATTTGCTAGGTTAAGTTAGTTTAGTTGGCATTAGAAGTGATGGTAGTAATAGTGGGATTGATGGTGATAGTAGTGATGATGGTGATAATAGTAGTGATGATGGTTGTATTTGTATTGATGATGATGATAGTAGTAGATAAGATGGTGACATTAGTAGATATGATGGTGACAATACTAGTAGTAGTGATGATGGTCATAATAGTATTGATGATGGTGACAAGTAATGATGATAGTTGTAGTTATAATGATGACAGTAGTGATGATGGTGTGAGTATTATTGATGATGGTGAGTAGTAGTGATGATGGTGAAAGTTATAGTGATGATGACAATAGTTGTGATGATGGCAGTAGTAGTTATGATGGTGATAGTAGGATACATGATGGTAATACTTGTGACAGTAGTAATGATGATGGTTATAGTAGTAGTAATGATGTTAACTGTAGTAATGATGATTGTAAGATGGTGGTGATGATAGTAGTAATGATGGTTGATAGGTGTAGTATCAATGATGATAGTCGTGATTAAGATGGTAGTGACAATGGTGAGAGTAGTAGTGATGATTGTAATTGTAGTAGTGATGATGATCATAGTAATGGTGATGATTACAGTAGTCGTGATGATTGTGGCAGTTGTAGTGATTATGGCAGTAGTAGTGATGATGGTGTTTGTGATTGATGATGGTATTATTAGTGATGATGGTGACAGTACTAGTAGTAGTAATGATGGTCATAATAGTAGTGATGATGGTGACAAGTAATGATGATAGTTGTAGTGATAATAATGAAAGTATTGATGCTGGTAGTGACGATGGTGTGAGCATTAGTGATGATGGTGAGTAGTAGTGAGGATTGGTGAAAGTTGTAGTGATAATGACAATAGTTGTGGTGATGAAGATCATAATAATGGTGATGATGGCAGTAGTAGTGATGATGGTGAAAGTAGGATAAATGATGGTAATATTTGTGACAGTAGTAATGATGATGGTTATAGTAGTAGTGATGATGTTAACAGTAGTAATATTGATTGTAAGATGGTGGTGATGATATTAGTAATGATGGTTGATAGTTGTATCAATGATGATAGTAGTGATTAAGATGGTAGTGACCATGGTGACAGTAGTAGTGATGATGGTGAGAGTAGTAGCGATGATAGTAATTGTGGTAGTGATGATGATCATAGTATTGGTGATGATTGTGGCAGTTGTAGTGATGATGGCAGTAGTAGTGATGATGGTGATTGTGATTGATGATGATATTAGTAGAGATGATGGTAACCCATCGCAGAGTTGGGTATGCCGTTTTGATTTTGGGCAAAACGGCACGTCTACTTTATTATCAGGTCGTAAATATAGATCCCTTAGTAAACAGAGCACAGGCATGTGCTCACCATGATGGCATTTTGGAGGTATCTGGGAAAAGATATACTGTAGACAATGAAATAATGGTTGAACACAGCAATAACTTGGTGAATAACGAACAAGAAGTAATGTTATATGGTACTAGACGCTACATAAAACAGTTCACAACCTAAATAATAACTGCCAAAGCGGTTTACTTGATTATATTGCGATACAAGAAATAAATCGGTTTATAATATACAAACTGCAAATATGGAGATTGTTTCATGATATCCTGCAGTGCCCGTAATTTTATAGTTCACAACATCAATTTTGACCACAAAGTCTTATTGATTGTATATACCGTATATATATTTGTTTTTCCATATTCCAACTTACTACTCTCGGGCATACATTCAACGGTGAAGCCCATGAGGTCTCGTTCCAGTCTAGGGAGTGAGGCATGTGAAGCACTTAGAGCTGCAACCAGCCTTTGCCATCTTGCCTTCGTAAGATGCTCAGCGCTTGGTTGCGCACTCACGTCTTGAAGCAGCCCCATCTCTGGAGCTGCATCACCTTTGTGCTTCACTGTCTCATCCCTTAGACTCGGACCCTCACTCTCAGAATGCACCTATTGAGCAATTAACTCACTAGGCATTGGTCCCCTGTAGCATCTTTTGAATATGGGAATATTCATACAGTGCTATTTAATTGGGGAACAATGAGGGTATTTTTTGGCGTTTCGGTGGGCTTTGTGGTAATGCACTAATACTAGGTACAGCACAAATTCCATCCCAATAATATCTTCCGATTGATACATCGGGATTCGAATCCGGGACCATTGGATTACCAATCCAGTGCCAAGAGCACTCCACTACACCTCCCGTATGCTGCCATACAGGTAAATTAAACTTATATTGGTTTATAATGTCAAAGTTTTAAGAAGTTGGCAATTTTTCAGTCCCTTCTTACTTGTTTTATGATACCTTTAAGTTACGTGTATGATTTACATACTTTACGAGAACCAAAGTTGTCTAATTGAATATTTTGCCATGCTAATATTGCTGTATAATATCAAATGCATAAAATGTTGGTAATTGTCCAGATTCTGCTTGCTGAAGGGTGTCCAGTCGTAAAGCTTGATGGCCGATCTTTTTACACGATATCTGAGGGGCGGGGGTGAGGTGTTAGGAGTAATATCGGGGATGAATTAAGGTTTACTGTCATGCGCTGTAACATTACCAGTTTCCGTGACGAAGCGATTAATGTCGTGAGATGAAGGGCTATATGCAGTGAAATATTCTACCTTTCCTACCGATTAAAGCAGTTTAGTGAGTTAAACGCCAATTTCTCTGTTTTTACTGTAGCTTGTGTCCCACTAATTATTTATGCGCAATTCACGATATTGTAAGGAGAAAACACTATGTAAATACATTATCATAAAGTAATTAATCAATCATTGAAATCAACTAATGAATTATATAATTCGTATATAATAGCCTTTACCGCTTAATATACCGTATACACAAATATAATGATGTTGAATGGATATCGTGCGATTAAAGCCAAATAACTAAAGCGGATTCCTTCTTAGGCAATGTGTAATCCAGTATGTAATTATCATTAGGAGAGCTTTATCACATTTAGTAGAGACAAATGTATGTATAACAAAATACAGACATTTGTTCACGTGGACATAACCCCCCTCCCCAAATGTTTGCAGGAGAGTTGTGTTGTTGTTGTTGTAGTATAAGCCATGCCATTATATATTGTAATTAGACGTTTGTATTCAGTCTAAGACTAACTCTAGGGATCGAATGGGGTATAAAGTATCTTTATTAATCATACAACTCCCATACATCCATAATAATAATTTTACAATCGCATAATGTAATTCGAAATAAAATATAGAAAGGCATCCTCACACTGAAAGGGATTTTGAATGTCTGTATACCGTCATCCAAACAGGTCCCTCGATTAAACCAGTACTGTTGCAGGGGGAGACAAATACAGTTTAAGTGGCGGCATTGTTCCAGGACAAGATGTGACATTATCAACCTTCTCAGCTCAGGGCATCATATATATCGTCATAACAGGAGGTATCGAGTATGGTACGCATGTTTGGGGAGGCTTAACCCATACTGCACTTCTCGAAAGCGTAGAGACTGTAAGGAAGTTGAAACTCTCAAGATCAATATTTTGCCTAAATACAACAATATGCGGGTTTGTGATAGACGAAGACCATGTACATAATCAAAAACCAAAACCAAAGCAATGTTTTAGCAATCAGCATATAATCTACAACAAACACATATTACGACAAACCCATCATGCACTTCGTGATTGTTCATTTTAGTACCTCAATTGATAAAGTGGTTGTTATGGTGTGTGTGTGTGTGTGTGTGTGTGTGTGTGTGTGTAATTCAAGAATCAAAAGCTCTACTGAATATCACGAAACTTTTACATTACGAGATTATATGTATATATACAGTATGTACTGTATATACTGTATTTTTTTGTTTTCCTATATTTCAACTACTCCCTCTCGGGCATAGGCTGATAGCCTTTACACTCAACCGCTGAACATGGTGAGGCCCGTGAGGTCTTGCTCCAGTCTAGGGAGCGAGACATGCGAAGCTTCACGGCTCGAAGCAACTCCATCTCTGAAGCCGCCTCGCCTCTGCGCCTCACAGTCTCACCCCCACAGACTCGGACCATCACTCCGAGAACGCCACCTACTGAGCAATTAACTCTCTAGGCATTGCCCCCCTGTAGCATAATTTTGAGTATGGGAATATTCATACAATGCTATTTAATCAGGGAAAAATGAGGTTATTTTTTTGGCATTTCGGTGTGCTGTGGTAATGCACTGATACGAGGTACAGCACTAATTCCATCCCAATAATATATTCCCATTGACATATTGGGATTCGAACCAGGGTCCATTGGATGACCAGTCCAGTGGCAAGACCCCTCTGCCACACCTCAGTATACAGTATATACTATATATACATATATATGTGCAGTATATATATATATATATATATATATATATATATATATATATATATATATATATATATATATACAGTATAGTGTGTGTGTATGTATTGCATTCCCCCCCCCCCCAACAAAAAATAGTTTTATATTTTTCCATTGGGTTCATAATGTATTAAAACACACAACTTCCTACAATAGTTGTATAGTATGTGTTTACTGAACATGTTGTACCCATTATTACTATGTTGTTTGCATTATACAATAATCAGAAGGGAACACAGTATTTCAGATGAGATTGGGCTACTGCATGATATAGTATGAAAGAACCATGTTACTTATAAGGCACTTCTTTTGAGTAAACAATTATGCTTTGGTCGCTGTTTTTCCTACTTCGAAGAAATATTTACTTATATTATCGCTACTCAACCTGTAATTCACCATCCCCATTGACATTCTAAAGCCGTATATAATTCATACAAAAGATACATTTGCGTTGTTTATCCTATGCACACACAAATTACTTTATTACAATTTAAATAAACTTGTCAGGATTATTACCGCTGACCAGACTGTGTAAGACTTTGGGATCTGCTAACGATGTAGAGTGTTGTTGGTTTTTGTTTATGAATTAGCTATTCCTAAATAAAAAGAACATTAACCCGTCCAGCCCCGGCTAGTTTTGTAATGTTTGTTCACCAGAACCCGGCCGGTTTTCAAAAAATGGTTTTATTCCAGAAACAATAGCGAATGGGTTAGGAATGAAGGAAAAACCACGAAAAACCGCTCAAAAAGCTTAAAGAATGGTCCTACAGAGCCCCCGAAAACGTATTTTACATGAGTAAAAAATTGAAGGCAATTACCCCAAAAAAACAGGTTATTGCGCACTCACGCGCACGCACGTGGACTTTGAGAGTTTTCAACCATCGGCACGGTTGCGTGGGATACGTACACAGTTCCCATACAAATCTGAGCCCTCTTGAGTGGCTACACCTGAGGTTACGGTCGGCGCAATTAGGGTGACGCGCCAGGCGTGTCTCTGGGGCTGTGCATTACATACATCGCCGACGCGTCAGGCGCGTCGCTGGGGCTGTACGGGTTAACAGTAATAGGGTTGCCGATATTGACACTTGGGGAAGACCACATGTGACAGCTGAATTTTGTTGTATTTTATTTTATTTGTTGTTTCTTTTTTTTTGTCGTATCATCGATGCAAGTTTTTCTGGATGCCTTGAACCTTATCTTCAATTGACCCTACCAGAAATTATTGGAGTTGCCACTCCTGACACGTTGTTTTGTACAGTAAGCGACCTGGGCCCTTTAAATGGCGATATCCCGCAGTTCTTCAGCCTCCCTCTCCATCGATAATTCTTAATTATAAGCTATATGTCGTACTTTCTATAGTTGACATACATTACAGTAATTGCATATTGATGCTCATTATATTTTAAAGTCATCCATAATATTTAATAACTTATATTTATATCTATAAGGAAGAAGATATTTTTGTGCTTTTTTGTTACGATAGTTAATCATCCTTATAATATTGCTTTTAGTAATTTCTTGCTACATATGGACATTCCCACAACTACCATACTATAAAAAAGCACTTAGTGTAGTCATCTAGTATATAGTAAAAACATGCAGAATCGTAATTAATAAACTTTGCATAGCCTAGGTGTTGAGCATTGTTGATGTCGACAGACGTAGCTCTGGCGCTACTTCGGAAACGTCCACCAGAGGTCTCCGGTGAATTCCTTGTGGGGAGAATTGTTTTGTACGCATGACTTCATCAGAAGCTCTGTAGAAGCAAAAATAAATACCAATGTGTATTATTGCCATCGTACTGAACATATTAAAAACTTCCTTAATTTTGTTTAGAGGTTTATTAGTTAAGTAATTTCGTGTCGTATATATATTGCTTCTGGGATGTAGACGGAAATATACTGAAGAAATACAGTATGTATGTATATATGTATGTACAGTATATACTAAGGCCTAATCCCCACTTTTCCTATTTTCTATATATATATATATATATATATATATATATTTTTTTTTTTTTTTTTTTTTTTGGGGGGGGGGGGCCGACTCAAGACAGAGCCTGAGTAGGGACATCACCACAGAAAACAATGAACACACAAACACAAAATACAAATTCACACACATGTACTGTAGGTCATCCAGGAGAAGATCCAGAGACCAGGGTCACCAAGGTCCCTCCAGCAATTCAGAAAATTATATGAGAGAGAACTTAAAGAGATCGAAGTACTGTACATACAACAGGCATATAAAAACAAATATGGTGTGACCTGATATAGTCCCTACACATCGGGGATATCGCTAAAAAATTACGATACTGTTGTTTCCCACAATTAACTAGACAAGATTGGCAACCAAAACGCGTTACATTACTCTATGGTGCGTGAACACACACACGCGAAGCATAGGAACAAGTGCACCATGTACCAGATATACGACAAAACAGAATTGCCAGGCACACCAATAAGTGACGTGTGTGTGTGTGGGTGGGTGTGTGTGCATGTATGTGTTCTATTTGGTATATGATTACATGATTATGCCAGTTCCCCCTTCATAAACCCTACAAAAAGTGACCCGTGAGAAGATTCTGCTGGATTATCCTACTGCTCACTGCGATACCGACACTGGGTACCAAAGAACATCACATACAGTAATTGGTGATAATTGGTTATATTTTCATAAAATACCTGACCCAAAAATATCTGGAATGGCGTTATATGTGCAAAGCAATGCAGTAAAGATACGTGTTAGAAATGTTTTTGAACAATACATAAAATTATCGAAGGAACACAGGGGAGGGAGGACAAAAATGGATAAGGGATGCCAACATGAGAAAGTGAAAAAGATACAAAGCCAGGGTCACGTAGGACATAGACAAAAAGCTGTGTGACACAGGACAAGATAAGAAAAGGCACGCGATGCGAGTAGAAGAGGTAGGATTGAAGGATACAGGCCGAAGAAAATTAGATCAATCTTGGCATGATAGAAATGTTAGGAGGGTAGGAGAAGGAAAAGGAATAACAAAGGCAGCCGGTCACGGGTAAACTAAGCTTAGCAAAGAGAATAGGACAGGGTAGAGCAAGGGAAGGGTAGGCAAGTAAAGTATGGAAATCGTCATAGAAAATAGGACATGATAAGCCACAGTAAGTGTTAGGTAGGTAGAAGAAGGAAGATCATCAAAGAAAGCAAGATTAGGTAGACCAAGGTAAAGTTGTAAGTAAGTAGGTAGGATATGGAAATTTGTCTGAGAAAGCAAACCCGAACGCAACAATATAGGATACAGGAAGGCAGAATATTGACGATCGGTAAAACAAAATACAGGGTAGACTAAGGTAAATGGCCAAATGAAAAGCTATGGAATATTGTCAATGTTAGCAGGATAGAATAGGCCAGAGTAAGGGGTAAGCAGGTAGAACAAGGAAGATCGACAAGAAGAAGTGTAGATGCGACAAAAGAAGATAGAAGAGAGGTTAGTAGAGCATGGAAGATCGTAGCAAAAACTACGTCTGGATACAGAAGGGTAATGTATAAGAATGCAAATTAATGAATATCGTCAAAGACAACAAAACCTGATAAACCCAAATACAGGGAAGGAGGATTGAGCAAGGAAGATCGGCAAAGAATAAGGATAGAGAGGGCAGAAGAAGAAAGGAGAGAGGGAGGGAGGGAAGCAGGGCGAGGCGTCTAAAGATCTGCTGATAACGTGAAGACCGTGAAATCAGGCTTAAGACCTGAAAGATAAAGATAGGAAGGGAGGGGTTGCGGAGATCTTCCTTGTTACTATTTTAGGAATACAAAATATCCATTATGTTATACTGTATATCTATATACTGTATATCTAACGTATCACCAGTATTGCCGTTAAAGGCATTAACACACGTATATTATTCCTTTACTTCCCAATTTTGTTTCTCATTCCAGAGTACTCCGTCATTGCTATATTCTGTATTTGTCTGGTAATCATCCAAGTCTTATTGCTTTTATGTGACTGTATGATTGGGCGCATGTATACTGTATGTGTGTGTTCCTGTTTGAATAATTGTGTGTTTGCGCTTTGCTGATCATCTGCTCGCAGTTACTTAATTAATGCTACATATTATATGTTTCGTGGTCATCTCTCTCACACATACAACGCACACACTAATTTCCTTTCTGGCCGTTCCATAGCTGCGGTTGTGGACAGCCATCGCTCACTTCCTCAATCTACCAATTCTAGTGCTCCTCAGAGTTCTGTCCTGTCTTCAGTTCTTTTTCTATTATTCATTAATGATCTTCTCAACTGTACCTCCAGTCCTATCCACTCCTATGCCGATGAATCTAGGTTACATTATTCAACTAGATCTCCATAACGACCCAGCTTGCAATCACTCAAAAACTCAGTCGATGAGGCCATATCATGCCTATCTTTTGATCTGCCAACTATATTCGATTGGGGGGGGAGAACATCTTTTTACTGTCAAAAATGTCTCCATTTGTCTGCCAGACACGAACTTCCACACGTCTATCCCCTATACTTTAACAACGCACATATTAACCTTTATCTTCTCTCAGTATTCTTGGTGTTTCTTTTTCTTCTGACCTTTCTTGGAAAAATTATATTACCACTCTTGCTAAAACAGCTTCCCAGAAGTTAGGTAGGCTCAACAATCTCTGTGGGTTCTTCACCCCAGCACAGCTTCTTGCTCTTTATAGGGGCGCCCATGTATCGAGTATTGTACGCATGTGTGGGGAGGCTCAACCCATACTGCCCTTCTGGAAAGCTTAGAGTCAAAAGCATTTCGTCTCGTCAACTCACCTCCTCTTACTAAGTCCTTACAATCTCTCTCTAGATGCCACAGTGTTGCATATCTCACTCTTCTACTGCTATTACAATAATCAGTGTTTTTGAGAGCTTTCTCAGTGTATACCTATTATCCTTATGGAGAGTGAGGGACACCCACCTTTCAACACATTCCCACCCCTGTTCTGTCTAACTCTCTAACCTAAGATTGAACCGATTTTCCCAGTCTTTCTTCTACTTAACAAGTAATCTTTGGAACTATCTCTCTCCCTCAATCTGTCTTTTCCTCATCCTACGACTTTAACTGCTTAAAGCTCCGTGTGTCCAGATATTTTGTCTCTAAATTACCTTGGTTGTGGCTCTGTCACACTTTCAACTTTGGGGGAGACACTTGTTGTAGGCAGCTTTGTCTGTTATGTCAGTCATTCACATGGACAAACAAAAAAACACCCACACACACAAAATAATTTCAAACTTCTTACATAATAATGTAGTAATGGGGGTTTGTTATGGAAACACAGAATAATGTGGCAAGAGCGAAATCAAAAGAAAATATATAGGATTAGAAAGTTACATCATTACTTACAAGGTTGACTCTGATGCTGAGAAAGAACTTCATTCCTGTCACGTCAATTACCACTATTAAGAAAATACTGAGTTGTGTCAAAAATAACTGATTTCATGTTCAAATTAATAATACATACCACTCAACTTGTTTTTACAAACCCGAAGAATAATTTAGCTATGCATTGCATAATGTATACATTCTTAATGATCGATATACATGGGTAAAAAACAACTGTAAAAACATTCATCCAATAAGAAATATTTGTTATGAATAGCAATCAATCAATCAATCCATGGGGCATACGCCATGACAGTGTATTCGCACTCACCCTCCGATTCCACTCTGGGGGATCCTCCTGGGCGAGACTCCAGGCATCTGCCTGGCCTATATCAAGTATCCTATCAACTTGCTTCAACCAAGAGTTCCTTGGTTTTCTCCTAGGCCTCCTCCACTCAGGGTTGTCTTCTTTAGAGTCCACCTGGTGAGCAGGGTCTGCTTCAGGGAGGAGAACCACCTGTCAATATAGCCGAAATTGGCATTTACGGACCATGCAACTAATATATTATGAATCAGTTTCATGGAGTTGTCGCTGGTTTGAGCCATAATAATTTCAGCAATAGCACATGATCCTGTGAAGACATTTAGTACCAAAGGAGTTGATGCATCTCTTCAACTTGCTGTTAATTGTCTATGTTTCACATCCACATAAGAAGACAGGGAGCACAAGCGACTTTAAAATCCGCAGCTTCATCCTTCTGCACAGGTATCGACAATGACATATACTGTTGTTGAATGAATCCATAACTCCATATGCTAAGCCGAGACAACGATTGACATCGTAGCCCGACTCACAACTATTATGGATTGCGCTACCAAGATAAGTTTATCCAAGATATCTAAGTCCTCACCGCATGTATGAACAGATGGCACTGCATTATCCAATAAGTCACCAAATGCTTAGAATTTGGTCTTATTCCAAGAGACCTATAAACCCAACAGCTCAAGACTTCTCATGTAGTGCCTCAAGGGCCAATCTGAGAACATCTAATGTCTCCGCTAGGCTGACTCCGTCATCTGCAAAGTCAAGATCTGTGATCCTGAACTTGCTGATGTCTGCTTCGCAGCAACTCCGCCTGACTGTCCGGCCCAGTAACCAGTCCATACAAGTGTTGTAAAGTGTAGGTGCTACAACACACCCCTGTCACATACCTGAATTCACAGGGAAGAAGGAGGATTTTCCCCCACCACACTTGACAGCACTCTCTGTTTCTGTACAGAATCCAGACACCTGGGCCAGTATTCAATAAAGATTCTTAGGAATATTCCTAAATGTGTCCTAAACTCCAAGGACTAATCTTAGTTGGGATAAGAGTTCTAGGACATATTAATAAAATTTGAGAATTACCTTGGGACAGTGTCTCAGCTAGGAATAGGACGAATCTCCTACGGTGAAAATAACTTTACTAAAATCATTATAATGGGAGTGTGAAGCCTACATTAAAAATAAAAAAAATGAAGATAGTTGATGTATGTTCCGTTTGTAGATAAAATATAGCACAACTGTAAGAAAATTCTAGATTACCAAATAGGCATACGTCATGAACTTAGGAGAGTGATCCTATTATGCTATGCTGCTTTCTCGTCTTTAATTAACTTATTTGTACCGTTATTAGATAGGTAATACTTTTATCATGTTTGGCAGCAACTTAACTCCCAAAAAGCGGGCATGCTTGTTTACATGACCGTAGTGCTGGGCGGGTATATTTACCAAAAACGAGCTTCATGCATAAGCAAGTGCCAGAGTGTAATACAACTATATATCCGTGAAAGGGCAATAATAGATATTTCTAATGACACCTGAATCATCCTTGTACGACCACGGGTTCTCTTGCAACAATCAAGGAACCGGAGGTGAAAACTCCCTAAAATGAGGTAATTTTCCCTGTTTTTTTCCTTGTTGCGCGAGGTAGGGACGTGGTGAGGAGAGATTTTACGTGTCGGTGACAGCCCCAAGGTGGTGGCGAGCGGTCCGAGGCCAGCTATCATCCTCCCCATCGTTGGGGGAACGATAGCTGGCCTCGGACCGCTAGCCACCACCTTGGGTCTGTATCTCTCTCATAGCTCATAATGTCATCAAAATGGCACCCGTCATATGAAGGGCGCCGCAGGGGTGGCCAATATCCTCTCTCCCGCCATATGACGGGCACCGTCGGTTGAGGGTTAAGCATGGTGGAGTATTTGCACAGTCAATTCAGTATCAACTACATTGATAAAATTTACCCAAAATAGTCGCCATATAAAGTTGAAGCTTGAGTGAAGATAATAGCCTACTGCCGGGTCTCGTCGAGGGTTTTGAGGTGATAGTGGTGTTGTGCTCGTTATGCCTATATTGACAGTACATAATATAAGGCGGAGTATGTGTCATTCTATTTCATTATGAGCTATGGTGATTTATTTGTCAATGCAATGGTCAATAATTATGTAAATGGGGGTTTTACTGACACTACATCTATAGGCGGCTCATGTAACTCTCTGTTGCCTCACGAAACTTTAACCCGAGAAGCGCGATAAGCCTCACGGAAGGGTCACTATAGCGAACGTGATAGGTCTCACAGAAGCAAGATCATAAAAATAACCCTTCCAAAATGCCCCAGGGGCTCTCAAAACAAAGGAATATATGATTAGGTGAGATAACTCCCCTCTAGTAATTCTTACCACTCTTCCTCATGTGTCTCAACTCCCCCTTCCCCTCCTCCCCCCCCCCCCTTTTACCCCACCTCCCCACTCGTCAATTATCAGCGGTTTTCCTCATATTTCCACCATTTATCGGTTATTTCTCACGCGGTTATTTAAACACAACTGAGTCACTTAGAGACTTTATGCAACACTGAGATCTCTTCCGTGGCGGTCAGTGTGTTGCGAGACGTTGCAAGGGGAGGACATGTCTCTCTCAGCCTGCGGCCCCAACATACGACTGGGTGGCGAGAATATATGTTTTTCACAACCCAAATGCTTTTCCCACTGGTTTTATCGCTCTTCAAAGTTTATAATATGTTCATCATATAAGTAAAATAAATGCACATGGAAAATAAATAATGCAAGAATGTTTTATGTCGTAAATATAACGATTTCTGTCAGAATCTAAGGCTAGAAATTCACAAATAACTACCCCAGCCCCTAGGGCATTTTCTCATCCCGTGGGTTAAACTGAGGTAGAGTGCTTATTGGTTGGTCAGGCTGGATAGTGTTGCCTTTCTAAGGAGTGTTGCCATTGTGTTGGTAACTTTATTAGCTCATTTACATTCACAATTAACTGGAAACTAATGGGTTTATTTTAACATTATGCACTATTTGTGCGTAATGTTGTCAACATACATTCATGGCTGACGAGTTTACATCGTCTAAATAGCTAAAAATAGGTTGCAATAGAGATTTAGGTTTGTTTTATTGAAAATAGTCGTGGTACATCAAGAATCAGCAGGATGAAATTATTCATGTCCATCACTCTACAAAGTGACATTTATTTAATTGACACAATCAATGTTCCTACAACTGGAACATTGCATTGGCTTATTATCTATGTGGCAAGTTATTATGCCTTCCTAATATTGCCAATCTACATTTGACCAGAGACGATGTTGTTAAGCACAGCATTAAACAATAGGCTACCGTTTATATCTAGTTAACAGTCAAGTCATCTCTATTGCCACGATATCCTGGTATACACTTTAAATAATTACTATTTATTCGTTATCGAAACCTGGTCCACTATTATTATATATATATAATCTGAAAAATGTTGGCCAATTACGAGATAGCTAACGTGTAAGTGCTGTTATGATGCCGCTTAGGAATAGTCTTAACTCCTTAGGACACCTGCTTTGTAGTCGGTAGTCCTAACTTTGTCCAGTACTTGGGACAGTCCTAAGGCTTGGGACTCTTTATGAATAATTCCTAGGAATATTCTCAAAGTTAGGAGATATTCTCAAGACTTAGGACTGTCCCAAGCTTAGGAATATGTCTGAGACAGTTTATGAATACCGGCCCTGGTCAACTATCGCCGCGGCAATCCTGCATAACCATAGTAGCTCCCAAAGCTACTACAGTTGCACCGAGTCAAATGCCTTCTTGAGATCAACATGACTGCAAGCAGCCCTTTTTTAAACTCAAGTCGGTGTTCCAAGATTACCCAGTATTGTTGACTTCTTGGGTATAAATCCAGACTGCTCAGGTGCAGCTCCTTTACCAGGTGGCCATCAATATATGGGCGAAAACCTTGCCTGGCTATGAATAGCATCACAGGAAGTGCGTAGTAGAATTACCGCAAAATGCCCAAGTAATATTAATTAGAAAATTTTCTTTCTATTAAATAAGAGTGCTGTTGATGAAACATTTCACAGTGCAGGCAGATTTAACTTTAGGCAAATGTACTGTTGAACTATACTGTGCTTCTCTATGTTAAGTAAAATCGCCCAATGTTATATAGAATACGGTACGGTGAAAATTACACCATTGTATTGAAGGGGTTAATCTTCTCCCCTCGTGAGCCAGTAGCCATGGAGGTAAGGGTCGGGCGGGGTGTGCAGGAGGTAATGTAAGGGTGCAGGAGAGTACCATAATATTAGTGGACACATTGCTCTGTCATTGTCCGGCCCGGTGTAGGTGGACGGGAGATAAACATGGTGTTGGTATCTCGGTGTGTGTGTGTGTGTGTGTGTGTGTGTGTGTGTGTGTGTGTGGGGAGGGTGGGGTGGGGGGGGGGGGGTCGCTGACAGTTGTAAGCTATGGTAGAATCAATGTATATTTACCTCTGTATATTTGTATATATGAAGGGGCTGGTGATATTCGTAAAGGAGGTTAATTGGACCTCTCGGAACAGACACTACAATGTTAAGTTACTGACAAATGTTCGAGAGCTCTTTCGATTTTCTTTATGCAAATATATCGACTTCGACTGTTGTTCAGATCAAATCGCCTATATATGAATAGATGCACACCATGTATTTATTAGTATATAGCTGATTTGGTCTGAACAACAATCTAAATGGATATAATTGCATAAAGAAACTCGCAAGAGCTCACAAACATTTGTCAGTAGCTGTACATCACCACGATGAGATATGAATGCTTAATCTTGGCATTATATCCTCGAAACACATTAACTCCATCAAATATATACCATTGCACTTAAATTGTACATAGTTGTACTTACTTATAGCCTATTTTTCTGTATCTCAAAAATATATGTCTTTATCCTCTTATTAAATACAGTACTTTCAAACCTGTTATGCTTCTTGTTAGGTAGAGAGCTCCAAATTTTAGATCCGGTGTATAAAATAGAATTTTGAAACAACGTGATGCGTGCTGCAGGACAAACTCAGAGGCAAGATATAACAACCTCCCACCTCAAAAGTTGGCGAAACACTGACCCAGACAGCCTGTGGAAGCTTGCAGCCAACCTAAGACGTGTTGCCAATTCCTTAGAACAGTGTTTACAAGTCATGGTACCAGCCGTGGTACGGCTTGCAGCCATCGCTGGGACTGGGGAGTGATTTATCTACTGACGGCTGGCAGCCGTCGCTGGGATTGTACGGGTTAACAGTTTCCTTTGGTATTATGATCGTGTATTACATGAGAAAAGATGGGATTAATAATGGTTGTAGAATGTATTGATTGGAATTTTGTAATTACCAGGAAGTACTTTTGAACTGAATGACAATTTATAAGTTTCAAATCAGCAAAAAGAAGTGCCGTTGTTTCATATTTTCCTCAAAGAAATATGTTTTCATAATTCTATTTTGAGCTACAAATGCAGTTCATAAAACCGAAGGCCAGGTACAACCCAAAACAAAGAGACAATAGACAATATGGGGATAGCAAAGCGTATAGTAAATACTAACCAGGGCAACCTTCGTTACCGGCTGTCTTAAAATGTACTCAAAATACCACAGATTTTTGGTAGTTTAATACATAAAGAATTTGTGTATGACTTCCGATATATATATTCGTCGACAATTACGCCTATAACAATAGTAAACTGCACACGTTCTACAGGTTCATTTCCGAGAAGAACACGGGGAAGTTCACTAACAGATCCATTTTGAAAGAAATTATGTTTATTTTTTGTTTATTTATATTAATATACAACTTCAACCTATTAATGGTGATCCATTTATATTAATATACAACTTCAACCTATTAATGGTGATCCATTTTAAAATTGATCTACATTCTTTTGTTACAATACTATGAAACAATTTGATTTTTTTTTAGCATAAAGTAGGTTCGTATCGTCAGAAAAGTAAACAAAATCATTAGTGGCTATAATGTTATGTGTATGAAGGAGACAAAAAGCAGGTTGCCTGTAACGTATGTCTTCCCTAAAGGCCGAATTCAAGGGACGTTGGGGTCAAAATGCCTGGACACACAAAGTTTAAAGCAGTTTAAGTCAAAGGGTGAAGGAAAGATTGATTGAGGGAGAGAGTTCCGCAATATACTTGTTGAGTTGAAGAAAGACCTGGCAATTATTGGGTTGGAGAGCTGGACAGAATAGGAGTGGGACTGTGTTGAAAGGCGAGTGCCTCACAGTCGCCGCAAGGGAAGAGGTATGCATTGAGAGAGCTCTGAAGAACACTGATTGTTGTAATAGCGATAGTAGAGTGAAAGAGATGCAACATTGCAGCATGTAGAAAGAGATATAGGGAACTAGTAAGAGGAAGTGAGTTGATGAAACAAAATACTTTGGACTCTACTCTTTCAAGAAGTGCGGTATGGGTGGAGCCTCCCCACGCATGCGAACAATACTCAATACTGGGGCACACTGTGCCCCAATACAGAGCAAGAAGCAGTGCGGGGGTTAAGAACCCACGGAAACAGTTGAGCAAACCTAACTTTTGGGAAGCTGTTTTAGCAAGAGCGGTAATATGATCTTTCCAAGAAAGGTCGGATGAAAAAGATACACCTAGAATATTGAGAGAAGATGAAAGGTAGATTTGTGTATTATTGAAGAATAATTGATAGGCTTGCGGAAGATTGCGATGGAGAGATAGTACAAAGGAGTACAAAGTAAATCAAGCAACAACAGGTCCAGCGACCCCTCAAGGCTGCTTGCCCTCCAAAACACTGATGGTCAAGTGTCCAAACAGTAGCTTAGAGTGGGTAAGGGAAAAAAAAAAGGGAAGACTGCCCTGGGACAAATATCCGTGGTAGGATTAGATGTTAGTAGGGAACAGTTGTTAGTAATATAATAGAGGGAAAACAAAAAAATTGGGTCTTGGAGGCATTGAGAGTAACAAGATTTTCTCTGCCCCAATCAGAAATAAGTGATAGATCGGACGATGGGTGCTCTATTGCCCTTTCACGTCAGTTTTCGAGTGATTGCATGCTGTGTTGATGTGAAAAATTAGTTGAATAGTGTAAGGTAGAGTCATCAGCATATGAGTGGATAGGACTAGAGGTACAGTTGAAGAGATCATTAATAAATATTAGAAAGATAAATGGAGACAGTACAGAACCCTGAGGAACACCTTAGTTGATATGTTGAGCATGTGAGTGACGGTCGTCCACAACTGCAGCTATGGAGTGGTCTGAAAGGAAATTAGAGACAAATGAATAGAAACCGAAGGAGGGTAGTTTGGAAATTAGATATTTGTGCCAGACTCTATCGAAGACTTTTGATATGTCTAGTACAATAGAAAAAGTCTCACCGAAGTCCCGAAAGGAGGAGTTAGTAAGATAAGCTTGAGTACAACAGGAAGAACACCATCCGGCCCATACGCCTTCTTAGCATTGAGCTCAAAGAGGGCAGAAAGTACATCCTTAGAAGTGATTATGATATTAGGCATAAGTAAGTGAGAGGCGGGTGGAGAGGGAGGAATAGCATCAGAGTTATCCAAGGTGGAGTTTTTAGCGAAAGTTTGAGCGAAGAGTTCAGTTTTGTCAGAGAGAGAAGTTAAGGTAGTGCTGTGAGAGTGTAAAGGAGGAGGGAAAGACGAGGAAGTAATATTGTTGGAGAGGTTCTTGGCCAGATGCCAGAAAGCTTGGGAAGAGCTAGAGTTGAAAAGTTTAGAACATTATATATTGATGAAAGAGTTTTTGGCTAGTCGAAGAACATATTTGGCTTGCATCAGAGCAAAAACATATAAAGGACGAGATTCTTAAGTTTGAAGGCGATGGTCCTGTTTGAATGTTTCCTCCATTTTGTGGACATCAGTAGAACAAGCGTGAGTAACCAAAAATGTGTTTGTATTAAACCGAGAGAAAGAAAATGGAATATATGCCTCCATGCCCGAGAGGATTACCTCGGTTATGCGCTCAGCACACTCCGAGGGTCCCTGGCCAAGGAAGCAAAAATCATTCCATTGGAAATAAAAAAAAAAGTGCTGCCGAAGAGCCTCCCAGTCGGCAGCGCCAAAGTGCCACAAGCGCCGCCGGGTGGGAGGATCGGGTGGCCGTACTGGAGAGATAGGACAGGTAACAGAGATAAGGCTGTGATCGGAGGAGCCCAATGGAGAGAAAAGGTTTACAGCGTAAGTAGAAGGATTAGAAGGTAGAAATAAGTCAAGAATGTTGGGCTGATCTCCAAGGCGGTCAGGAATTCGAGTAGGTTGCTGGACTAACTGCTATAGGTCATTAAGGATAGAAAAAATGTAGGCTTGTTCACTAGGTTGGTCAGTGAAATGGGAGGAGAGCCATTGGTGGTGGTGAACATTTAAATCTCTTAAGAGGGAAATTTCTGCAAAAGGAGAGATGAATAGAATGTGTTCCACTTTAGAAGTTAGATGGTCAAAGAATTTTGGATAGCCAGTAGAATTAGGGGGCAGATAAACAGCGCAGAAAATATTTAGTTTGAGAGTGAGAGTGACAAGAAAGCTTTAGCCAGAGAGTTGAGAATTCAGAAGAATCAAAGTTGGGAACACGAGAGAAAGCAAGATTATTGCGTACATATGCAAATCCACCCTTGCTTGAAATTGAGAATAGAGATAGTAGGAGGATACAGAGAAGGGTTTGCTGTCAGTAGTCCAAGGCAACTGGGTTTCGGTAAGAAAGAGAAGATAAGAGATGGCAGAGGAGAGGTGGTGTTCCACACAGTGTAAGTTAGAGAAAAGGCCACGAATGTTCCAGAAATCTATAGTGAGAGTGGGAGGTCGCGGTTCAGTGCATTTCGATGGGTCAGCATCAGGGGCCAAACCACTGGGGGCATTTCTGACCCTAGTGAAAATTGTAATGGTAATCCTCTAATTCCTATAGTACATACCTTGTCTAGTAAAATTGTGTGATCTAAGGAATCGAATGCCTTTAAAGGTCAAGGTATACTCCTGCTACTAGATATTTGTCATTAACCCACAGAACCCCAGCGACGCATGGTTTGCGTCCGCAATGTATGTAACGCTAAACCCCAGGGACGCATAAGGTGCGTCCTGGTTAATTACTCCGGTCCTATGGCACCTAGAGAGCTCAGATTTGTATTGGAACTGTGTAAGTATCCCACTCAACAATGCCGATGGTTGAAAACTCTCAAAGTCCAACCGCGTGCGCGTGAGCGCGCAAACAAATGTTTTTGCCTACCCTTTTCCCCATGTTAATTCCGACTTTCGGGCGCACCATAGGACCCCTTAATGACCTAGGGGATCGGGTTTTTGTGGGTTTTCCTTAATTTCTAACCCATTCCTGGTGTTTTCTGGAGAAGAAAAAAATTGTTTACAATTCCTGCTGGTCCTGGGGTGTACATTTATTATTAAATAGCTGGGGTTCAGTGGGTTAAGAATATATATATATATATAATAGATGTAACTTGTAGGAGGGCTGTTTCTGTAGATCTTTTCTGCCGAAAGCCACGTTGATATTCAGATAAAATATCATGTAGGCCTAACCCTCTCACAAATTTCTTTGCTGAATATTATTTTATAATTATTTTTGTTGACTGCTTCATCAAGAATCATACTAAACACAGGACAGTGGTGGGCCAAAGGTGCATCACTCTTTGCCTTACATGTTCTAGGAAGGTAAAAAATAAATTGATGAAGATTTAGGCTCTGCACAGAAAGGGGACCAGTGATATATAAATTTACTGTAAAATGAAAACAAAATATGTTATGTTATTTGTAAGCGAAAGTAAACTAGATGTAATATGATAAAAATCTGAGGAAATTATAAATAGGAATGGAGTTGTGGAAGGAAAAACAAAGTAACAATAAAAGTACATGTGTTTCAAACAGAAAAGGAAGGGTATATATAGAAGCTAGGCGGGGAGTGACTCAGCGTAGAACACAAATATATATTTAGCGCATGGGTGATACATATAAGGTGTCCAGAATATGAAGCAAAAACAGTTCTTTGCATATAAAGTTATGAACAAAAGTTCATTGTTGCATGAATAGAACAGTAGGTGTTAATTACTTTGAAACTTGTTATTTATTGAAAGTTAGATTTAGAGTGCTGTATGTTCATCCGAATAAACTTGTAGTTATGGTGGACATTCTCATTTGTAGTAGGATTATGTAAAGACAGTTTAAAACAAGTTAATAAAGTTGTGATTCTTTTGTTTTAGCCATTGAACGAAGTGCATTGACTTTGACATGTATTTACTATACACATTCTGAATATATTTACTAAATTTAAGGGTTACAGATTTTAAAAAACATAATAAAATTATTAAAACAATGATTGATGGTATACATACCAAAAACAACTTTAGGTATGCACAACTGAAATAAAAAGCATGGTAGGTTTTATATCGAAAGGTACGATACGTGGAGAGTATGTTAATTCCCATACAAATAATGCTTCCTCTGAGCAAATAGAATAGGGAATTAATGTATATGATAACGGGAAAAAGGCAGAATAAATTTCAGAAAAGGATGTTAAATTAGTATGTACTCTAATGGTATATGTCTATTTTTCTGAAGGTGGATGACTACATCAGTTTTATAGGTAATGTAAAGAAGTGAAAACATAATATAATCTTATCTACAATCTTCCCATGCAGATCCATACCTTACCCCATTACCCAGCGTGACTGTTCACATCTTAACAATGTTCGTATCTTCCCGTCATCTCCACAATCCTGCTGGTACTCCGTTTGTCCATCCACCTGTGCTGTACCCAAGAATCCAGGATATTTAGTGCTATCTACTTTCTCCACATCCGGAGCAATACTTCAATCACTCAAACCTCAACAATTACTAATCTAATATTATGCTGGTGACCTGCAGCATTGATATCGGAATTTCTTACTCTATATGTCAAAGCAAAATATGTCGAATGTGTCATATACAGTATGTAATAATCAGAAACAATATCCTTAGTGGTATTTTGTTTCTAATTGACAATCATTGGTTTCAATGCTACATATTATATTAAAAATTATGTTTTATGTAGAATATAAGCATAATGAATAGCAAGTTAGGTATACCTACGCGAGTTAGATATACTATTTGTCATCAATCATCTATTCTTGTCTTTCATATACAAGTTTTCGAAGTTATATTTCTCCTCTGACTTCCCATGCTGTTCACTTTGCTTTACGGGAGCTTCTGCAATGTATCTACAGTATATAATTATATTATATTAGTAAACTCGCGCTTTCACCCATCCCCACACACATTTCAGCTTGCTGAACAACCTTCATAATCCCTGTCCTGACCCCGTCCTCCTCTTCTCCTCACCCTGTTAGAGGCGTGATAATGCCGTATTATCATGGTGTCTTGGGGCTATAAGGAACTCATTTGATATTTATCATGTGTGAGGAAAGTTCAGAGAGATGCTAGATTGGGGGATCATAAGAGGAGGATTTGAATAATGGAGAATGTTGGCTTGCATGGTACGTGCAGCATTTCTAAAATATATGATGCTAATTTTATATTTTGCACTTACAATAAATTGCTGCAAAATTGTCTGGCTGTTAAATATGAAATGATGTACATAGAATAACATACACGCGTGGAGTAGATCCTGGTTTGTTATTGCCCATAACAGCTGTAATTATTAATGACATTTTAATGAAGTTGTCTGTGGAAACACAGTGGATAAAAATGATGTAATGATCGGTATTTATTTGTCTGCTTATGAACATAATAAATTTATAACAAGTGTATGTTTTGATTTATACTAGATTGAGTAAACACGTTCACTACTTATTCAAAATTTAATGTATTCTCAGAAGTATATGGTAGTAGATTTATAAAGCGTTGAACCAAGAAAAGTGAGTAATGAAAAAGTTTGAATAGTATAGGCGTCTTTCAAAAATAATATAATGCATGAAGGTCCAGAAAATTACAGAGACAGATCAGGCAAGAAAAGATAAAACAAATTTGGCAGCAAGGAGGCGATACCATAGTTAGCAAATGAAAGGTGAGTGAAGAAGCATAGTTAGATTAAAGGCACAACAAAGAAAGACGAGGTAGCAATGGTGAATGACCAACTGTGCATCAACGAAAGACGAAGTTCCCAGCAGCATATTAACATTTTCTTTCCTGTGGTTAAAATTAGTCATCAGTTTGACACAACCCGGCCGCCGTTATTAAGCTCTTCTCCATCACTGCCGTACAAAACAAGAATCATCGGCTATTAGTTTCCCATTGAGGCCAGTCATTGTGTGTCTACCTGGCGGAACTTTCACTCACCCATCCGACAAAAGAAGCTAATGGACTTCGATTACCTGTGTCTAGTAACTTCCCTCCCTCCCATTCTCTGTCTTGCCCTCCTCCACCGTCTCACCCTAGGACTCTGAGCATCTTCTCATTTGTCAGCTTTCAATTCTCGCCTCTCCCTAACACACTTAAGGACATGTTTGGTTATTTTCGCCAGGCCATTTAATTCTCGATTAAGCTACATGATTCTAAGTGGTATGGTAGTACTATTACGATATATACTGTATACAATATATATATAGTTTGTAGCTAGCTAGATGTACTTAAATATAGTGCACAACTGTTTGTATCCCCGGAGACCTAGCACAATAGTAACTTAATATTTTAAGTCACTAACGCAGGCCTTGAGGTTTCAGCCCCAGTGCCGTCAGGTGTATTTCTCACAAGAACTTGTATTGGATTTGATCTGCTCGATATATATATATATATATATATATATATATATATATATATACAGTATATATATATATATATATATATATATATATATATATATATATATATATATATATATATATATATATATATATATAATATAATATAATATATATAGAGGAAAAGGAGAACCAGGGTAGCAACCAACAGCATCTTTATTAACAAGCGTTTCGACATATCTATAATATTAATTTTCACATTTTAGATTAACTAAAGATGGCATAGGATATGTCAAAACGTTTGTTAATAAAGATGCTGTTGGTTGCTACCCAGGTTCTCCTTTTCCTCTACAATGTGCGGTTCCCCAAAAAACCTATATCTCATATGTATATATATATATATATATATATATATATACATATATATGTAGCTGAGGTCAATCTGTTGAACACTTACGATAAGATAGGTTGCCGAACTGTATATTCTATTGAAACCAATTATCCAGTGTTATATTTAAGTTTCACTATGTATTTATTTAATCAAATCATCTACCAAACTATCTATTGTATGCACACACACATATATACACTCACACTCTCTCTCTCTTTCTCTTTATTTATTTAGCTATCAGTATATTATTTAAAGGCTTAAAGATATTCTGAAATAGTTCTTGCTATTTGAACAACTAATTGCATGTTGTTGACTTAACGGCATCGTGTCTTATTGAGTTACATGTAACCTAAAGTTTGTTAAGCATTTTATAATGATTACATGCACAAAACTATAGTGCCAATAGCGAAGACTATATGATTTGATAACAAAAATAACACTCCATCTCTAAATATTAACTTACTTGGATTCATTCTTTAAATGTATAATCTTGCAACTTTCTCCATCATTTATGAGGCGCTTCTTATAAGCGAACACTTTGCCTCAACTCGTGTCAGGTAAATCACCCAGACTCACAACACTGCCACCTGGACTTGCCATCGTTTCCCATGTTCAATGAATTATAGCAAGGAATGACCGACACAACAAAACAAAACAGATAAAAGAGGCTGTGGAGCGTGCAGGGAGGTGCCGCATACAAGCACATCGTCTGGTGAGGATGAACTGTTCTCAGGTAATGAAAGTTATATACTCTGTGTTGGCTGCCTCCTTGTGTGTGTTGACCGAGTGGTGATCTGTGACCCTATTACCTCGTATACGCATCGCACTTTACTATCCATACTTTATGGATGGGTAGATTGTTTCGAAGAAATATTCAAATATAGGGCCATAACTATGAAGTCATACACAGTTTTCAAGTAAGCGAACCAAGAAATATATTCAAGATCGAATAGAAACTGTATGTAACGGTTTATCAAATACATATATTTGCACCTATCAATCTATCTTTTGTATGGGTATGTTTATGCATGCATGCGCATCCATGAGTTCCTGAGTGTGTTTATACGAATATGTGTGTGCTACAAAAGTTTCAGCTGAATTTAATAAATATTTCAGGATATAATTAGTTTGTTTTATCTCCAAGTTTGTAGCATTTGGAGTGTTCCAAAAGGACACCAACAGTGTTATGTGCCACATCAGATGTTCTGCATGCTCTATTGAAATGTAGGTTACCATACAGTGATTACAAATCTTCACTATCGAACAGTTTTAGTTCAGCTAGATTTAAATTGGCCATCTATTCCCAATGTGGCTTTGGTTATTCGCCATATTGTTAGGTAGTACAGCATCGCTTGTGTTTTATTAATCACTCGTCCATTAATATAATTATAGCGTACAGTATAAGCGTATACTGTCAGTAAAGATCGTTTCTAGTAAAAGACTGTAGACACCTATCATTTTCGTTCTTATTTTCTATCAATACTAACAAATCAACAGTATACAAATATGACTGATTAGTAACAAAACATAGATCAACGTTAAGGAAATAAACTACCTGTGTTGTGGTCAGGTATATTTATATCTTGTCGTTAATCCTATATGATATAATGGCCTCTAATCGCGTCCGGTATCTAAAAACTAAATGATCTTTACGGCTCAGGATCTAACAACCCCAGAGCGAATTGCCTATTCCCGAACCTTGGACGTGTTATTACACTTACGCAACATTTAGTTTTCTACCACATGGAGCTTATCTTAGCCAAACCGGACTTGAACTAACAAAGCATAACCTAATCTACCTAACATTACATAATCATAATTAACACTTGGGGAAAGATTGACTGAGGTAGGCAAGGATAGGATAATGTGAAACGGAAAATAGGCGCTATAGTATGACCTCGTCCAAACTTCAAACAGCAGAGTTCTGCATTAACTGCCGACATTATGACAACGTAACATATTGATAAACAGTTGTTGCGAAATATATATTTTTTGTAATGCATACTAATTTACTTTAAAAAGCAATTACACAAATATTTTGGAGGTGTTCATACATCATCATCAATATGTGTTTGGATTCCACTCTATTTGTTCACGTTGCTTATTGTAAAACACGATATATATATATGGTATATTTACAGTATATAAACGATTGGACGACCGTGTAAAATAGTTACTTGGAAATTCCCATTGATAATTGAACATAAAATGTGTTAATTCTAAGAAGGAGGATGGGGGAGAGTGAAAGAGATACAGACACATTGAACAGTTGTTCCATTCTTCCATAATTTCATTTTGAGTATCTCCCTACTAAAAGGAAATGGACTGTCTTCAACGTACATAGATAAACCCTTTCTTCTGGAGCTTCGTTCTGCATTGTTGAGGAATAGTTGTTTTCGTAGATCAACTGATGACAATACAGTTGAAGTTGTGAAGATGGGGCACACTTTTGAACGTGACTGTACAACATGGGTGGTGGTAGTAGTGGTGGTCTGGAAACACACCCGATACACCCGCACACTACTTCCATCACGCTCCATCGCACAGTAGATAACACCAAGAAAAAAGTTGAGGTGGGTTGAATAAATGTTTATAAATAGTTAAAGTAAAGGTCATAGTGATGGTGGTGGTGGGTGTGGATGTTTGGGCGGGTGTTAGTGGGTAGCTGACGATGGTGGTGGGTGGTGTGGGTGTTTATAATGATGGTGGGTGAGTGGGTGGGTGACTTTAGGGATGGTGCCTGGTGTTAGTGGAGGTAGATGAGGCTGGTGGTGGAGTGCGATGTTAAGGTTGGTCGTGAAGTTGGTAGATGGGTGAGCGATGGTTGGGTTAGAAGGCAAGTTGTTGGTGGGGTGTTAAGTAGCGTTACTCAAGTATAACAAAAGTAAATATTTTTTATGGTGAGGTAAATCAAACGGTATAGAGAATTAGTGTTGGTGGGTGAAACAAATATGAAAGTTCTTCTAAGGGTGACACATAATCAGGACAGTCAGTATATTAAAAGTGTCTAGAATGAGTAACATTTTTGCACCGAGGCCAAATGTTCATGTTTTGACCGTGAGGTTCAGTGACAGCATGGGTCGGCGATAGGTGGATTATCCAATATAATCTAAAGTTAATCAGAATTTTGTTTTGTTCGTGGGACGAATGAAACTTCGAAGAATAAAGTTTCATGAAATATCGCGTGTAACCAAAGAAACACAGACACACTCTGCAGTTGAAACCATGGCAGCAATTATACCATAAACACAAAAGTGAGCCTATGTGCATAATCACCCATGAATATAGTAATTAAATGCCATGCTATTCTCTGAATATATTTAGGAAAAAACATTGAATTTAATTAACAGATGTCAGAAATTGCGTCCTTTCATGAGTTCCTCCAAATGTCTTTATATGTACATATGAATTCAATAAAGGGGCATTTACACATTCCCGAGTACCGCAACGAGTCCAGAAAACCGGTAATTCGCTGCGATGTCGGGATGAAATGGCCCAGAGTCCAGTTACCACCAAGTGTTTTACGAATAAGCTACGCATGACCTATGAGTTACTATGAATGTTGACAACCGACCTACTAATCCGCTACGAGTTGTAACGAGTCAACAAGCAAATTTGAAATTTAAACAAATTATGGGCAATACAGGTCTATGCATTGCCATGAACGAGCTACGAGTAACTACGACAGCGCCACAACCAACTACAATTAGGTAGTACCATGTTATGAGTGTCCACGGATGAATGCCCCAGATCTATCTATCTATCTATCTATATGCTCAGGCCCAATCCCCATTTTGGGGGTAGCCGACTTAAGACATAGCAAGACATAGAATGCCCCAGATAGCCTGATGGAAATATATACAAGAACAGATGGAACACGTTGGTACTCCGTGCACTTGTGTGGCTACTCGGTGGACTTGCGTCTACTCATGGTACTTGTGACCACTTTTTTCACACTTGTGGTACATTTGCCACACACTCTTGTCCACTCATACTTACTACTCGTGATTCGGTCGTGGCATACAAGTTTGCGCACATTTTCCGACACAATATGTCGCAACCATGCATGCCTATCTGTCTATCTATTGCCTGGCGCCATGATCCCCGAATGGGTGGACACGAACGAACCGCCCCCATGCACCTCTGTCCCCAGTCAGTCGATGCCCCTCTTCCCAACCAGCACCGCCTTCATTTATATACTTCCTCACTCTATCCTTCCACCTCTCCTTTGGTCTACCTCTCCCTCTCTGTCCTTCCACCTCGCTCTCGTACACCCTCTTAGTCATTCTCTCGCTTCCCATACGTTCCATATGGCCGAACCATCTCAAGTTGTTCCTTTTCACACTTTCCAGCACATCTACCTCCACACCACACCTCCTTCTTACTTCCTCATTCGTCTGTCTATCCCTCCATGTAACTCCGCATGCACTTCTCAAGTAACTCATTTTCACCGCTCTCACTCTTGGTCTGAGTCTCTCCACGAACGTCCATGCTTTGCTTCCGTAAGTTAGTGTCGGGATTACCACACTGTCATGCAAGGACTTCTTCACTTCCATACTGACCACTCTATTTCTTGTTACTGCTTTCAACGTTCCTACAACCCTCTTCCCCTGTTGCACCCTCTCCCGCACTTCTTCATCCACAGTCCCATCTTTACTCAACACACTGCCTAGATACTTAAAAGAGCTGACGATCTCCATAGCCTAACCGTTCAACTTCACCTCACACTCTGTGACTTCACCCCTTTCAAAGACCATAACCTTGCTTCCAAACTCATATACCAGACCCTGCAACTCCCATTCATTATCGCTCATCAGAACTGTGTCATCCGCAAACAGCAGTATAGGCAGCTTCCACTCATTTCCCTCCCTTTTCAGCGATACACCAACATCCACTGCTCTTCCTAGTATTTCTTTCATAACTCCATCCATATATACAGTAAACAACCACGGGGACATCACACACCCCTGTTTCAACCCAACACTCAGGTCAAAGAACTTACTCTGCTCATTCTCCACACGTACTGCCACCTTTGCACCCTCATACATGCATGCCTAATCTTGGCAAAATCGTCAAAACTCGTGGATACTCTATGGTTGTAAAACCCATGAATCACCTCGAGTAGCGAGGAGTACCTACGAGTCGGTGCAAGTAGGTACTAATAACTGCGAGTAAATGCCGAGCAATCTATGTATGTGCTATTAGTTGCTATGCCCCCCAAAAGTTATAGTCAAATTTCAAACATAATTTAACATTTTCTGTTACCTTGGCGAGTCCCACAGAGTTCCCCCGACCATACCACGACTATGCCGACCTCGCTACTACTTATGCCGAGTATTGTGTCAAGTACTTCACGAGTCCAAATTCGCCGTTACTCGGGATTTAAATTGTGAATGAATGAAAGCCCCAGTATGCAGTAACTTGAATGTCGTACATATCGCGCATGAACATTGTATGGTCGTAGTGTGGGGCTCATACAAGGGAATAATTCGGATCCAGTGCATTATATAATGTTGAAGAAAAATTTAAAAAAAATCTATTCCTTCCATTATATCGTTAACAAGATATATTTCTAACAGACAGAGAGACACACAGGAATAATTGCAATATCAAAGCTTTACTCCTGGCTGCCATAAGTCGGCACGCTGGTTTCTAAAGGGGGCTTCACATATCCAAGAGTGTAAACCCACATATCGGCGAGTCCGTGTTCGGCAATAGTCTTGGAAAAGTTGGCCCCGATTGCAATTTTTGTACACATGCAAGAATAGAACCACATACATGCGATCAACAACCGCCTGGCATATGACCATAATCGGCATTCCACTAACCATAAACCAAATTTTGGTACATTTGAATTTAACGGTAATTTCAGAAGCCGAGTGAAACCGAATAATGAAGACAATATATGATCGAAAACCGACTAAATAGAATTGTTACCGACCATATGCAGTTCACATCCAAAATACCTTTGCAACCTTCACCGAATCATGTCCAATTGCTATTTAAATGTACCGATGAGCCCTCTCCCACATACAGTCCGGCAGCAGGTAGGCCAAGTCGCTGCAATAGAACGTGAAGGAGACGATGTGAGGCTTATGGTTGGGGTTGGTGGGATGCACTGAGTCCCATAGCACGTTCACTCCTTGTTGAACCTATCCAGACGCTCCTTCAATTATAAAGAAAAGTTGTGCAATTAGTATAAATTTATAAACAAATTGCATAAGCGTCGGTGTTTGCAATCAATCTGCGCATTCAATATTTGTAGCAAATCTAACCCGAGGTACCTGTCGTAGGTGTCGGCGTGTGCATATTCTAACACTACAAATTTATGGTTAAATGAGGAGCCGTGGGGAAGCGTAATGGTGACGGGGTAAGTTTCTCCCCGTATTCGTAACAGTGTATTCCCGGCACCGATGAGCGTCAGAGATGACGGTTATATTGGGCCAAATTTGTGGCGCAATGGCTTGTAAAAATGAGTGTGTAGGCAAGACCGTGCGGCGCCTGTATCCACGAGCAGGCGAACTGGTAACCCGTTGAGCTTTAACTTGTGGTATATGGGTGGTTTATGGATTGACGACTGGACCCCTGTAACATGGAAAGGTGATGGGGGTATGACTAAAAATCCATCTCGTAATCGGTGAGAGGACTGGGGGGGTTGAGGAGGAGGGGATGAGGGCCGGTGGGGGTTACTGGGGAGGGATATTGAGTGGGGTAGTGAGAGTCCTAATGGCCTGCCTCAGTCAAGGCCAGTCGTGGGGGGTTTTGTGAATGGTGGCAGTATGAACGACGCCCACGGTAATGGTTTGACTGATATTGGTTGGATCGAGGTTGATGCAGATACGCGGATTGTTAATTTGCAAAGTGGTTGGGGGAAGGGTTCGATTGTGTTCGGTTGCGAGCTCGCCAAATCCGGACGGGACAATAATTGAACATGGAGGAAATATATACAAGTTTACGGGAGATAGGCGGGGTGCATATGGGTCGTTCCTCGGGGCATATTGGGGAAACGGTGGGGGCGAGGGGCTATAGGAGAGAGGGTTAGTCGGAGCAACATTGTATGGGTGGAATGGGGGCGTAGCAGAAGTAGGTGCGGAAGGCTGAGTTTGGTGAGTCTGAGGGGTTAATTCGTTTTCGGCCTATTGGGATGCGTGGGGGTGCGGCTGAGGGCACATATTTGACTGGGAGTCCCCTGGGAAATAGTCAAGAGTTTTTTGGATGGTGGCAAAATCCTCAGTTGGGGTGGTGGTTTCGTGAACAGTGAAGTATTGTTTTACATGACTTGGCACGACTTCATTTATGCATTCGGCGGATGCTGTGGGGTAGGCTGTCTGCGTACACTTGTGTAGTTTATGCAAGGTGTCATCAAAATCCCCATTAAAGGAAATGTCGTAAAGTTTATCTATGGCTGGGATGTGGCCCATTGAAGGTTGCAAGGTGGTGACGATTAACTGTTATAGGTCTTCCCATGGTGATTCAGTGATTTCGGTCCTGGTTAAACGAGAATACGTTCGGAATCCTCTGTTAGAGAGCAAGATGGAGGTACGTTTAGCTTCAGGAAAATTCATGGCGATGGTAGGCATGACCATTTCTAGGTACGTCGTGATGTCCATAGTTTCCATGCAAAAAGCAGTAATGGAGGGTTTTGATCCTTCCTCTGACATTTTGAATTATTCTTACTTTACGGGGTAACTAGTGATTTCCTATTTCGCTTTACACGCTCTTTTACCTGTAGTCTAGCAAACACCGCTGCCACCAGTAAGATACCAGCCCTTGTTATAGATGTGGAGGAGTTAGGACTGCATAAGCTGTACTGTATGTTGTGGGTCTTTACTTGCTAAGGGAGAGGCATCGGAGTGAGTATCGAATCAGGTTTCACACATTTATTATATTTAGGAGTAGAATTATAGGACGTAATAGTCCCAACAAGGCATGGAATAGAATGGAGTATTTTATATAGACTGGGTCTACCATTAAGAGATTAGCCGAATTAACAGAGTGCAATTAGCAATCAATCAGGTATCAACTTTATTCTCTCTACCTGTACACGAACAAGTAAATAGGACAAGTAATATATATACATGACATACACAGAACTAGACAAGGATGATATATATTAAATAATCAAGAATGATGCTCGTGAGTGTGGTTGGAATGTAAGGGGAAAGGGGGGGGGGTAATCTAGGTAATCTAGCTGGACTCTATTATGATATAAGATAAGGCAGAGTTAGTTATCTTTGAGTAGGCAGCGGTCAGGCGACTGAGGGGTCGTTCCAACATGTAACAATCTACTCATAGGATAACTATATTAATTACTGATAGCGTACTGTGGGTTTGACATTAAACAACAACTGATCGAATGGAAGTTTCATTAATAGGGGGCCTGATGGACAGACCACGCTTCCGCAGTGATGCTGACAGAGGGACCAGGAGATATTAAATATATACTCCTTAATTTGGGCTTTGGAGCACCTAGGGAGGTTGTGGACACTCAGCTTAAGAGGGAAGTTGAGATACTTTCCCTAACCTGGTCTGAGTACCTATTCACTCCTTAGGTCTTCCTAGGCCTAGAGTGGCTGAACGGAAAAAGGGCGCCTTTGGCTTTTCTTATCACTGACTTAGGCCCTTGTCGCTCCGGCGATAGGGGGAGGGGGGATAGCAAAGGTAGGACCCGCAATATTTGCTTCCGTATCCCATCCCAGGTCCACTCTACAGGTGAGTGTGTGGGGTGCGGCGCTGCGTCGTCCTGGTTGGCTGGGTCAACCTGGTCGTCGGCAAACCCTGGGTCAGCTTGTAGTGGTGACGTCACATCTGGTGGCGCAGGACCGTGGAACCGCTGTCTCGTATGCAAAGTAGTTCCCTGTGGCTTGTTTAATCTATGTTGGTGGGGGTTGGTACACCTGTCCTTGGAGGGATTTTCAATTTTGTTTTATTTTTTTGTCTATGTGGATGGGGGACACAAAAGGCAAAACTGCCTGTGACGAGTGCCTCCCCCATAGTTGAAAGAGTGACAGGTCCAAAATCAAGGAGCAGTCGAGCCAAAATGCCTGGACACACAGAGTTTGAAGCCATTTAAGTCATAGGATGAGGGAAAGCTGGGTTCAAGAGCTCAGTTGTTGAATAGAAAAAAGATTGGGAGTATCGTTTCACTCTTGAGGTGGAGAGTTGCACAGAGTAGAGGTGGGATTGCGTTGCAAGCCGGGTACTACGTACCATACGTAGAGGAGGTGGTATACTGTACACTGTGAGAGCTCTGAGGAACACTGATTATTATTGTAGTAGCGATAGAATAGCGAGAGAGATGCAACATTGCGGCGAAGAGAGAGAGATTGTAAAGTCGGGGAGTGGACGGGACTTAATGATACAAAAGGCTTTCCTCTCTACTTTGTCTAGAAGTGCTGTGTGAGAGGACCCTCCCCACTCATGTGAACAATACTCATTACAAGGATGCACACTTCTTGCTTTGTACAGGAGTAAAGAAACTCTCGAGGTGGGTGAGCACTTCCAGCTTCTGGGAGGCCGCTTTAGCAAGACTGGTAATATGGTCCTTCCAAGAAAGAGCAGAAGAGGAAGAGACACCGAGAATACTGAAAGAAGATGAAGGGTTGATGTTTGTATTGTTGAAGTATAATGGATATTCCTCTGGGATTTCACGACGGGTAGATAGATAAATAAATTGGGTTTTGGAAGCATTAAAGGCAACCATACGTGTACAACAAACTCACTTGCTCTCGTGTTCCCGATTTAGACTCCTCTGAATTCTCAACTTTATGACTCAAACTATCTTGTCATTCTCATACTAAATACTTCTGAGCTGTCTATCTTTCCCCTAACTCTACCGACTTTCCCAAATTTGTTGACTATCTAAACTCTAAAGTGGAACACATTCTATCCATCTCTCCTTCTCGGAAATCTCCATCTTTGGCGATTTCAACGTTCACCACCGCCAATGGCTCTCCTCTCTTACTACTGACCAACCTGGTGAACAAGCCTTCGTCTTTTCTATCCTAAATGACCTAAAGCAGCTAGATCAGCAACCCACCCGTATCCCGGATAGCTTCGGAGATCGGCCCAACATTCTTGACTTATTTCTGACTTCTAACCCTTCTTCTTATACTGTCAATCTTGTTCTCTCCTTTGGGCTCCTCTGACCATGAACTTATCTCCGTTACCTGTCCTATTTCTCCAGTACGGCCACCCGATCCTCCCAGCCGGCGGCGCTTGTGGCAATTTGGCGCTGCCAACTGGGAGGCTCTTCGGCAGTACTTCTTTGATTTCCCATGGAATTACTTCTGGTTCCGTGGCCGGGGACCCTCGGAGAGTGCTGAACGCATTACCGAGGTAATCCTCTCGGGCATGGAAGCATACATTCCATTTTCTTTCTCTCAGTCTAATGCAAAAAAATATTGGTTCACTCACGCTTGTTCTACTGCTGTCCGCAACATGGAGGAAGCATTCAAATGGTACTGATGCCTTAAAACTCAAGAATCTCATTCTTCCTATGCTTATGCCCGAAATCAAGCCAAATCTGTTCTTCGACTTGCCAAGCACTCTTTCATCAATAATAAATGCCTTTCCACTTGGCGCCAAAAGAACCAGAGCTAGGGTCTGCGGTACCTCGTAGTGCGCCATCAGTTTTATCTTGCTCTGGTTTGGCTTGTTGGGCGTCCTGGCTGGGATCGAGCGGTATCACCTCCACCTCCTGGGTGGTGCCCTAGGTATGTGATAATATTTTGAAGGTTGCCTGGCTATCAGGAATGATTTCCTGAGTCTTTAAGCTATACAGGGAGTCTGAACACCTTCCTGGGGCTCCCCTCCCAGCTTGGCCTTGCCCATTGTGGTAGTCAGGGTTAGGGTGGAGTGGTGGAGCGTGGCTGGAGTGGCGGAGTGACGAGGGTTAATGGCAAACTGACCTGACTTGCCCGGCCTTATATGCGGGACGGTGTTCCCATATGGTTGCATCAAAATGATCGTTCTGTTCTGTTCGGTTCGGTTCGTTGGCAGTTGTATTCGTATTTCATTATTTATCATGCTGTTCCAGGCTGCTGAGTGCGTTTATCAGTCTGGTACATGCAGGAACGTTCGGATGTTAAACTTGTTCAGCAAATACTTGGTTGGCAACGACCGTATGCGTGGTTGATCTGCTGTGTTTGGATGTATGCTTTCCTCCTTGCCCCACATGCATCAGAATATATGCGGCCTAATGCGTGTATGGTCGGGGTAATGCACATGTATGTGGAATGATCGTGCACCACACAGACTTGGACGGAATGTTCCCGAATGAAGCAGCATGTTCCAAACTGATTTCTGAATTAATCAGCATGTATCCAAATTAATCAGACCTTAAACCTCATATTGCAGACAACAATCCTCATGCATTGCATGCAGCCTAAAAAGTTGAGCATGTTGAACTTTTTTGGGCCCCGATTCGAATGTACACACTTCCACCCTACTACTGCCGACCTTCTAGGACCTTCGTACGCATGTTGCCGCAAGTTGCAGAATGTCTTGAATACATCCCGCATGCTTGTTCGGCGATACACGGGTTTACACTCTTGGATGTGTGAAGCCCCCTTAATTGGTTTTCAGTGGTCCTGAGAGAGCCAAGTAATGCTGGTGACATTAGACATACTGTATAATAGTGAATGTTGTATATTTGGTGAAGATGAGTGTCTTGGTTTACGAAGAGTAATAATAATGCTTGAAGTTCAAAATATAAATTAAAGACAATTTGTTTTTCTATGTGAATGAGGGAGACAAAAGGCAGAGCTGCCAGTGACAAGTGCCTCCCCCAGAGTTGAAAGAGTGACAGGGCCAAATTCAGGGAATGTTAATAAGTTTTGGGATTTTTGTTTTGTTTTTGTAGAAGAAAGAAGTGTGGTGTGCTTGTTTAGTGTAGTGAAGTAGATAGGAGGAGGAGGTGTTTTTGAGAACTTGCTGGATTACTCTGTGTAGGTGAGGCACAAACAGAAACAGTTAGGGAAGCCAGACAAATGAAATAAGAGTTCCAGCAACTCCTTATCAAATGCCTATACTGTAGGCCTCCCCTGGGTATTGCCTTCTTCGATTGGTGCCTGCAATCTCAACGTGTGGGTGTTGCATGGTTGTGGGTTATTTGGGACTTGTAAATCCGGCCCGCACTTTACTGCCAGACAATTGATAACATGGGCGCTAAAGGGGGGTAATACGAACGGTGAAATCGTTAAAAAGAGGCAAAAACCGACCTAAGGTGACGTGTTTCACCCAAAGTACCCGCAAATGGTGAAAAACGCGTTTTGAGAGCGTTGTATCTCATTCTGAGCCCAAATGGCTGAGATAGACATAATTATTGCACTCAATTATCACTCCACAATATTATATTATAATCTCAATTATAAGTAGATGTAGGCTACTATACACTATACTATACACATCAGTATGGTTATGTATTTGAACCAGCTTGCAGGTTACATTGGGTTCTAACACAATTACTGTAAGCTTGCCTCACAAAAAACGAAATTCAATGATATACTGTATAATAACACGGAAAATGAAACCTAACTTATAATATTTACTGTCAAAATGCAAGTATTATATAATAATTGACACAGTGTTTCTCTTTCGTTTGCTTTTTGTGAACATGTGTTATAGAATCCACTTACAAGTTCTGGAGCAACTAAACATAAAAAGTATTGGATAAGATTGTGTATTATGAAAACGTCCTAAACCCCACACGGTATATGATTACGTTTGATTTCAGCTTAACATTATCATGTTTCCTACCATCTACTTAAGTTTTCTATTCTCATTAAATCTACCATACGAACTAGTATTGTAGATTAAAGACAGCTAAGGAAAAGATTAGGATATGTGGTAGGCTGAAGAAAAGGAAAATGTTGTTGGGATTTTGCAAAGGTTGAAGAGGTCGGCTTTCCGGGATAACTGAAAATCATGAATCGTGGGATGAAAGCAGCTGAAAGAGTCATTAATACAATATACAAAATGGGTAGTAGCAAATCAATGATTGGAGACAAGGACAGCTAGAGTATATTATAATAATGAACATCGAATGAAAGTGTGGCTAAATTATAATTATTTTTCATGGAGATGTGGAACATGATTTGGGATAAAGGGTAAAGCTGAACAGATAACAAATAAGATCAACTGAATAGGAAAACAGAGTCTTTATTGTCGCTACATTAGTTTAATATTATACAAAGTAATTTGTCTTGTGAATACTCTGAAACGTTTTTGTCAATCCACAAAACCAGTATTAACTTGAGTTCCATTATTCCTGTTGCTTTGGGGATGTAAATGCAAATGAAATAATATGCCTTGCTTAATATTTATTCCAGATTTACACAGACTTGCACGATAATTATCATACAACAGAAATGTGAGAAGTACAATGCATAATGCAGACAATTGACAATGTACAATATACTAATGAACGAAGACGAAACAATATGGCCACGGTAATATTATTACTTCGAATCATCAACAAATATATATGACGAATAATAACTGTGGTGTTGATGTCACAAATAACAAACACTGAGAGTAGAAATGTATATGGAATGGTTTATATGACGAACAGGAACGGTAAAAGAGTCGCTTTAACAAAATATTACAACATCGAGTATAAGGGGTTCAAACTACAGTACTGGGAAAGGAATAAATAACCAATAAAGTTGTAAGGTTTAAGATAATCAAGTGAGAATATGACGATGAGGTGTGAGGGTGGCGTTAGATCTTTGCCAGGGTGGTGTAAGGAGGATAAGGAACAAACGTTTTGAGAAGGCTTTTTAAAAACGTTTCGAATACCTTCATTATCTATCTATCTATCTATATGCTCAGGCCCAATCCCCATTTTGGGGGTAGCCGACTCAAGACAGAGCAAGAACAGGGAAAACACAAAAACAACATAAAACAACAAATAAACACAGATAAAAAGCACAAACTCACACACATCCAGGTCACCCAGGAGAAGACCCAGAGACCAGGGTCACCATGGTCGCTCCAGCACTCCCCCGGCCCCCTCCCACCCGGAGAGGTTCCGATCTCGGCAGGCAGACATGCAGCGGAGCCAAAGCCACAAGCCCTCCCACCACACTTCCAGGCGCAGCCTTCATATTAATCGTCTCCCCGGGCCAGGCGCCTGATGGACTATTATCTAGTCCAACTTGCGCCCGACCCCTTACTCCAAAACCCACGTGTTCACTCAACTATTCACAAGCATTCTCCATTCACTCCTGTCCACCACCACTTCCTCTGCCTGATCTATAGTCATTCCTCTATCATCCAAAGCCTTTCTTACACAGTCTCTCCATCTCAATGGGGGTCTTCCTGCCCTTCTATCTCCCCTTGTACCTGACTCACATATTCTCTTTGTAAGCCTTTCATCTCCCATTCGTTCAACATGACCATACCAGCTCAGCACCCTTCTGTCCACTCTGGCTGACAAATGTTCCTGCTGCCCCACTCTCCTACGTATCTCTTCATTCCTCAATCTGTCTCTACGAGTAACTCCACACATACTCCTCAAGCAGCTCATCTCCATCACATCCAGCCCTCTTTTCTCCTTTTTCTTCAGAGCCCATGTCTCAGCCCCATACATCACTGTTGGCACAACAATTCCTTGATACAGTGCACTTTTTACTTTCACTCCGAGATTTCTCGTCTTCCACATACTTCCCATTGCTCCGAAAACCTTCCTTCCTTCACACACTCTCTGTTTTACCTCCACTTCCATACCTCCAATCCTGCTTATCGTTCCTCCTAGATATTTAAAACACTCTACTTGTTCCAATATTTCCCCATCCAGCCTCACATCTAGATTCACCCTATGCTCTCCCCTATTACACACCATTACTTTACTTTTATTGACGTTCACCTTCAGTTTCCTCCTTCCACAAACCACACCAAACTCTTTGACTACCCGCTGCAGTTTCTCATCAGAATCTGCCACCAATGCTGTGTCATCAGCGAACAGCAACTGATTCAACTCCCAATCTCTACCATTCTTCCCTACTAAACCCAATCCTCTTCCCATAGTTCTCCTTTTCACCTCCCTCACCACACCATCCATAAACCTATTAAACAGCCATGGTGACATTACACAACCCTGTCGCAAACCTACCTTTACCTCAAACCATTCACTCAACTCACCATTTCCTACTCTCACACATGCTCTGCTCCCTTCATAAAAACTCTTAACTGCTTCTAACAAATTTCCTCCTATTTCATAAATCCTTAACACCTTCCACATTGCTTCACGGTCCACACGATCATATGCTTTTTCCAAGTCCATAAATGCCCAAAATATCTCCTTATGCTTCTCTAAATACTTCTCGCATAACTGTCTTACTGCAAACATCTGATCCAAGCACCCTCTTCCCCTCCTAAAACCGCACTGCTCTTCTCCTATTGCAACTTCTGTACACTTTATTATCCTCTCTATCAACACCCTGCCATACAGCTTTCCAACCACTGACAATAAACTAATACCTCTATAACTTGAACACTCCTGCCGATCTCCCTTCCCCTTGTACAACGGCACAATACATGCACTCTTCCAGTCTATTGGTACCATTGACACAGCAAAGCACACATTGAAAAGTCTCACCAACCAATCTATTATCACATCTCCACCCTTCTTTATACACTCCACAGCAATACCATCCAAACCTTCTGCTTTTCCCGCTCTCATTTGTTTCACTGCTTCTTTCACCTCATTTTCCTCAATCCTTTCATTCATTCCCTGCCACCTGGGTGGCCTGGGTAACCTATCTCCATCCACCTCTGCTTCAATCACTGCTTCTCTTCCATCTCTTGTATTTAACAAAGGTTCAAAATACTCGGCATATCTTTTCCTCACTTCAACTGGTTCCACTAGTAATTCTCCATTTTCATCTTTCACTGACTCTTCCCTCTTTTGTCCTCCTTTCCTTACTTTATTTACCTCCTTCCAGAACATCTTCTTTCGTTCTTCAAAATTCTCACTCAACCTTTGACCCCACCTTTCGTTTGCAGCTTTTTTCGCTTCTCTAATTTTCCGTTTTGCCTCTCTCCTTTTCTCCTTGTACCTCTCCCATACCTCAACACTACCATCCTGTAAAACCCTCTCAAAACACTGTCTCTTCTCCTCAACTGCCTTTCTCACCGTATCATTCCACCACTCGCTTCCCTTCCTGATACCTCTGCCTCCTACTTTCCTTTTGCCGCATACTACCTCTGCACTTGCTTTCACTCCTTCCTTAAACTGTTGCCATTCAACCTCTACTTCTCTCTCTTCCATCTCTCTCACTTCCATCCACTTTTCATTTAGTCTTTCCTTGTACTCCCTCTCTTTTTCACTCTTCTCTAACTCACAAACTTTTATTACCTCTCTTACTTCACGCTTGTCTCTTATTCTCCTGTAACTCTTAGCTTTCCCTCCACCAGGTAATGATCTGACATACCCTCCGCCTCACCTCTCATCACATTCACATCCAGCAGTCTACACAATCTTTCCCTTGTCACCAGCACCATTCATTATCATGATGAGGAATATACCTGCTTACCTGAGCCAAGTCTCTTGTGTGTGTTTGTGTATTGGTATATTTCTGGTCTCAGATATTCATGTATTTAGTGTTAGTGGATGTTACATTAAGTACAGTAATATTAATGATGCAAAGGTAAGGTATGGATGCTGACACACATACCACTTTACCCAGATTCATACAATAAACAGTATATATATATATATATATATATATATATATATATATATATATATATATATATATTGCATATATAAGGGTGTATTGAAACAACACTTAAAGACTTCAAGTGCTAAGTACAGATTAAAAATACAAGTTCACCTTATTCTATATGGAAATATCTAATAATTAAGCATTAATGATTTACAGGATATACAGTAAAATAATCAGTGTCGTCCAAGAATGTGCTGTAAGCAGAACACTGGCATTGGTCTCCCCCTTCACCCCCCCCCCCCCCCCCCGCCCCCACACACACCACCCTTCCTCCCCTTCCTCCCCCCAATCTCCTAATTTATACCCAGGAATGTTGAATTATAAACATAATTAGTTTTCGGGTTGACATAATGTAATTTATGTTCCCTTTATAAACCGTTTACAATTAAAACTATTTTCTGTTAATATCAAACATTTATGTATCTTTCTTTCAACATAGGAAACACCGAAGGTATCTTGGATGAAACAAATTACGAGCTTCAAGTGGTCTGCAGATATTACTGTCATATGTTAGTAATTATTACCAATGTTGAATGATAATGTTTAATGTTTAAGAACCACAAAATGTGGGCATTACGAAGTTATTGCCCAATGTTTTTTTTAATGTATTGTACAGTTGTGAAAATTTATTCATATCCAAACATATTCGAAGCGGTCTCGGGTTTAATTGAATTTCCTAACTAATTTATACTGGGTATTTGAATTTCAAAGATTATTTTAATCAGTTCGACACTTCTAAATCGATCAGAATTAATTACCACTGCTGTACAGTCACGAGCATAAATGCTGGGACATCAAACAGATAACGTCAACTCCTTCATCACTAGGGGTTTATAATAAGCTGAATAAAATCGTTTGACGGTAACTAGAATGAAATACAGAAATAATTGTGAGTTTGAATACAAAGTTTTGTAATACCTTTGGAGACAAAGGGACGAAAATTATTTGGTTGATGTCGCAGCATATATACTCGTGACTGTACATGGTCATTACAGTGTAATAAGAAGATTAATTGAAACAAATACTGTATAATTCCCACCAAGTGATGTAATACAGTTTTGAAAAATTATTCGAGACATTTTATGAAGCTTCAGATTCCACTCAAATCTGCTCAAATATCGGATTATCGGCGTGGACATGATATCATGCCTGTTTCCCAAATATATAACCTATTATTTGTACAGTACATCTGTTACACACCAATATTGTCAGTAATAGTCGATGACGTTATAATTGAGGCAATGAGCAATGATTAAGGAAACTTCACTTCACACACTCACACACACACACACACACACGTCTCCCTTTGTCACGCTTATTTTATTTACCTTACATAAACATGGATATGAGTGGTTTATGTGTGTGTGTATGTATGTCTGTGTATGTCATTAATTTTCTTTAACCTCACTCCTTTATAACATGAGTGTTTGGTTAAGTATGCGTGGTCACAATTGTACGGTATGTAACATTTGGCTCCTATAACTGTTCGTATTGCTCGATGACTCTTCATTCCTGAACATAACTGTACATGCAGTATACTATCTTCATTAAATACGTAACAATTGCGCGAGAACGATCAGCCCCCAATAGAACTACGCTACATAAACGATTGAATTACCTTCTGCTTCGTTCGGATACCTGACCCAGACTTGGGCATCAGCATTGTGTCCCATGACCAGAGTTACAAATGTTACATATTTTGTTTACACTAATATGTTGCTAATAATTAGTATTTTTCTGCTAGCAACATAATATCATCACCACATTCTAAGATACTTTTATTTCGTAATTACTAATGTGTGAATAGGTAAACCCATGCTTTCCCTTTAGCAAATTCGATAATAAATAGGTTTATCATGTATTAATAATTTAGTGCTTTTCTTGTAACCCTGTGTTGCTACATTTCTAAAAAGGCATTTATCTCTAAAATAACACAATTATGGGAAAAATGTGATACAACAATATATGTTTATTTTCCATTTTACAATGTGTTCATCACAGTCTGTAACAGTTGTTTCAATACACCCTATATAGGAGCAGATTTTCTGTAATGCAAGTAGAGTTGAATATGACAGCATTTTCACAGTTATTGGTTGTCTTATGTATATTTTCAATTTTGGTCAATATTTACGAGTCACACCACAGCTGGGATCTCATTTCTAATGATAGTTTTGGGTTCCTATCATTCTATGCTTCATTGCTATATACTTTTTATCCACCGGAAAATATATATATATACAGTATATAGGCCTAGGCCTATTTTTTTTTTTTTTTTTAGCATTAACTTAACCAAAAAACCTAACCTAACCTAACCTAAATGTATTTGGGGCTATTAGGTTAGGTTAGGTTAGGTTAGGTTTTTTGGTTAGGTTAATGCTAAAAAAAAAATAAAGCCAAGAAAATAAAATATTTTCCGGTGGATAAAAAGTATATAGCAATGAAGCATAGAATGATAGGAACCCAAAACTACCATTAGAAATTAGATCCCAGGTGTGGTGTGACTCGTAAATATTGACCTCAATTTTTCTTAGTTTTTCTAGCACTAGGTGGGTGTTCAAACATTAATTCACCAATTTTTTCCATATTTATTGTTTATTATCAACGTTTCGCCTACAATGTGGCATCTTCAGGATATAATGTTCAGTACATTGTCAATATTTAAAATCTGTAAAAGTATACTTATTAAAATATTTGAAGTTAAAAGTAATATCAAAACTAAAATTTCACACAAATAAAATGTCAATAACACATTCACGCGTGTATAATATCCGAGTACAAAGGAGTACAAAGGAGTACAAATGTCAATAACACATAAACGCGTGTATAATATCCGAGTAGTTCACGGTATAGAAGTATAATATCCGAGTAGTTCACGGTATAGAAGTATAATATCCGAGTAGTTCACGGTATAGAAGTCAAAGGTGAACTGAACCCAAAACCAGCACCTCAGACGTTCAGCAAGACTTCGAGAACAACGACCTACTGCTTCACCTCCTGCTTCAGCTTCAACACAGTAAACCCCTCAAAATTAACTGCATACCTTCCCTCACCCCAACCCATGGTTCCCCCTACCCATACCTTCCCATACTAACTTCCTAGTCCTGCCACGTTAGTGACAGGGCAGTAGTTCCCTTTCCAATGTTCCCTTACCCCCTCTAAACCACTGTTTGGACACTTGATCCTCAGTGTTTTGGAGGACAAGCAGCCTAGAAGGGTCACTAGATCTGTTGTTGCTTGATTTCCTTTGTACTCCTTTGTACCTTCCTAATGTTTTGTTTTCCTTCCCTTCTGTACCCCCCCCCCCCCCTTATGCCCTCTACCCCCGCCATAATTTCGTTCATATGGTCCTGAAACTATAAAATAATATATCATGTCAGTTCACTTTTGACTTCTATACAGTGAACTACTCTTGTCAAAACCTCAAATTGTGAACGTCGACGCATCTTTTGTGCTAATAAAGAATAATAAAGGTACAAAAATAATACTTGCATTAATATACAGACCTCCAGCTCAATCAGTGCAAACTGACCGAGAAATTTACGAACAAATTGCAGATGTAAGTAACTCACAAGATACCGTAATTTTTGGCGACTTTAATTTACCAGTGACCAAGTGGGGCGATACTCTTACTTCACACTCCGGACATGACTTGTATACGAACTTGCAAGAGAGTTCGCTTTATCAATTTGTTCGAACGCCGACCCGTGGTAATAACGTTCTTGACATTGTACTTGCAACAAAAGAAGAATTAATAGAGAATTTGAATGTTGGTGATGAATTCAGTAACAGCGACCAGCGTACGATAACTTTCACTTTAAAGTTTACTAGTAACGAACCAAATAGTAGCATCGAAAAAGTCCCTAATTTCAAGAAAGCAAACTTCCAAAAACTTAGAGCTATGTTTAAAGAAACTGACTGGATCTTTTTAATTAACAATAACGACATAAATACATCTTGGAAGTTATTCGAAACCACTTACCTAAAAGCAGTGCAAGACTGCATACCATCGAAAATACGGCGTCCAGGCCATAATAATAAGCCCAAATGGTGGAATAAAGATATTTCAAACTGCCTGCTTGCTAAAACATTTGCTAATGATAGATTAAAATCCTCACAAAATGACGAAGAACGGGTGAAATTTGTAGAGCTACGACGCAAAGCCAAAAAGTTAATTAAGTAAAGTAAAAAGACCTTAGAGTTACATATTGCGAATCAAAGTAAAACAAACCCGAAAGAATTCTATAGTTATATCAGAAAGAAAAAAGTAGTTACTATCGGGAATTTAGATAAAGAGGTTAAATTACATATCACTTGTACATGCAATATCCCAACAAATAGTTATAATATAATTACCAACGACGGACGTAGTCGATGGGTGTAATCCAGTCCCCCACACACGGCTAATTCAATTGCATGACATGTAGGAATGTTCACATAATATAATATCGATACAATGAACTTAGCTTAGAGGACTGGTGTTATAAATTAATATTTGTAGCACATGGTGAACTGTGGGTTGAGTGAGACCCGGGTGGGGGGGGGGGGGGGGGGGAGATGTTGGCTGTATGGTGTTGATTGAGAGACTAAAGGGCCGGCGTCCGATCGCTTCGCGAAATTACATATGGCTGCCGGCTCATAATAATTATAACCCATAACTTAGTTTCATGATACATCTAGAGCTGATGTAGATATTTATACATTACAGTTAATATTTAACCTATACTTAAGAATAAACTATAATACACAAAGAAACAGCCGAAATCGTACATGCGATAAGATACCGCCAAATTCAAATGTCCTATTGGACCTAAAACTGTCGGGATCATTACCCTATTCCCGACATATTGCCCGCCACCAAAAATGATATACAGGAGTTATATACAGAGAACAAAAAAAGGACATCGAAGTCAAAGATCACCTTGTTTGATCTTTGATCTCCAAAGATCCACGGAACTCATAGCCGCCCTCCTTTTGGGACGAGCGCCACCTGAAGCCTGAGGAGGATCATCCTTCTCATCATCAGCTGCCCCACCTTGAGGAGCACTGTCACCAACACTCTCCCGCGGAGGGGTATCAGTAGAGACGCCAGGATCATCCGGCAGTTCTACATCCTGCTCCAAGGGATATAACCTTACGACTGGGCGAGTAGTAACCCCTGTCGAAGTTCGTATTCTAGCAACCCTTATAAGACCATCAATGCCCTGGAACACATCGATGATCCTCCCAAGCTTCCAAAATAACCTAGGACGCTCATCATGAATCAGTACGATATCCCCGATACGAGGCCATCGTTGATTCGTCCCTTTGATCTTATTAGAGTGACGCTCGCGAAGAGACAGCAAATATTCTTGGGTCCACCGTTTCCATAGATCGTCGGACACCTTGTTTACATACTGGAAGCGACGACGTGTGGCGTCAGCATTGCCGAACGTAGGGTCATGCAGATCTTCGTCATTTACGGACGATCTAGGAAAGGTATTAAGGGTTCATCCACGTGTTAGCATAGAAGGCGAAATGGGTAAGAGGTCATCAACATCTGCCGAGGTATAGGTCAAGGGCCTGTCGTTGACTGACATCTCAATTTCTATTAAGATGGTTTGCAACTCCCGTCTGGTCACCAGTGCCCTTCCTAATACCTTCTTCATGGCAGATTTGACGATACCGATTGTTCTCTCCCGAATCGCCCCGAACCATGGTGCACGTGCTGGTATAGATCTCCACTGACAACCCTTTCCAGTGAGGGTAGCCACAACCTGCGGGTCATCCATTAAACTCTGGAGATATTTAGAGGCCCCGACAAAACAAGTCGCATTATCGCTCATAATAATTTGAGGGAAACCATTGCGGCCTGCAAAGCGTCTTAGAGTATGCAAAAACCCCTCACTGGATAGGTCGTCAATCAATTCAATATGTATCGCTCTGGTTACCGCACATGTGAATAGAACGGCATATACCTTTATGATATTACCGGGCGATTCTCTAACTTGAATCGCTCCGGTGTAGTCTACACCAGTTACCTGAAATGGTTCAGTCCTATGTACCCTGAACTCAGGCAAGGGAGGTAGATCAACTGGGGAGTAAGGCTTACCCTGTAATCTTTTACAGATAGTACAGCTATTGTGGATCCCTTTAATTGCTTGTCGCATCTTAGGGATCCACCAACGTTGTCGCATATACGCCAGAACATAATTTACGCCAAAATGTAGGCAGGTCCTATGGCATTGGCGAATCAACAGTTTGGTAATCAAATGAGAGGAGCTAAGGAGGACAGGATATTTCGCAGAATCAATAATGTCCGCCTTTTGTATCCTGCCTCTACACTTAATTATGCCTCCTTCCATATATAATCCAAGCTGCCTCATTAAGTTTGAGGGTTTGGCCTTTGACTCCTTGCTCAGGATTTGATGTTCAGTAGGATAAGATTCCTTTTGTACTAAACATATAAGTTTCGCTTCTGCTTATCTCAATTCATGGAGTCTGATATGCTTCGAATCTTCACTAAGGAAAGACCCGTGAGCCCGACTTCTCATGTTGTTAATGAAACGGTATATCCATGCAAATACCCGTATTACTTGATCATAGCTGCCGTAACGTTCCCACTCTACCAACTTGTTATCCTGATGTGTAGTACTCACATTCGAACTACTTAACACATCATCTTGGGGCCGACTTGAAGGATCAGATATGCATTCCCTGAAATCCTGAGGCCATTCAGTTGGAGATATAAGCCATGGAGGTCCATGCCACCAAATAGAGGACGACATAAACTGTTGCGCCGAGATCCCCCGGGAAATTATGTCACTGGGGTTGTCCCTGGTGCTCACATAGCGAAATTTAGCTGTAGGAACTAAGTTATGTATCTCATCAGTGCGATTAGAGACATAAACAGGTAACACTTTCTGGCTGTGTACCCATGAAAGTGCTATTTGACTGTCGCTCCAGACATAGACGTTATTAATCTGTAGTATGTCTGTATAAGCATCCAGTGTAAACTTTATTAGACGAGCAGACAGAAGCAATGCAGTAAGTTCTAATTTAGGCTACTTTGGCCTTTGCTATAGCCAGCGTCGCTTCACTACCATTGCATATGTATATGGCAGTACCGTACGCACTATTACTAGCATCAGAAAAGGCATGTAGATCCACCTGGTGACCACTAATAACCTGACGAGGAAGTTGGACCTTGCAACATGTGGAAAGGTCCGACCGAATCAACCGCCAAGTATCTTGTAACTCAATCGGGAGGGGCGTGTCCCAATCTAGTTTTAGCCGCCACAGTTGCTGTAAAAACATACGAGCACGGATTGTTACAGGCAGCAAAAAACCTAGGGGATCAAACAACCTCGCTGACAAGCTTAAGCAGTTTTGCTTGGTCATAAGCTCACTGCCGCATGGGGTGTGACAGAAGGATATACAATCTGTGGTAGTGTCCCATTTGTGACCTAAAAACTTCACCTCACTATTCTCAGTATCTACACCGTCAGAAGCAAATTGACCTTTCAAAAGATCACTATTAGTGGCCCATTCTCTTAAGTATAAATGAGCCTTGGCAAATATATCGCGGATCTCCCAGCATCTCTTGAGCAACAAATCTTCATTGTCTCCAGTGCCTTGAAGATTGTCCACATAGATCCCCTGCTTGATCTCATTCTTGAAGTCAGGATCTAGTCCAGCCTCCTCAAAATGCTGCAAGATAGTAACGTTGAGAAGGAACTGGGAACAGGTCGCCCCGAATAAGACGACTCTGAACCTGTAGACCAGGTACTCTGAATCTAGATCCATTGGGTCCCGTGGCCACAAAAATCTTGTCGAGTCCCTGTCTTCACGATGGAGTTGAAGCATCAGGAAGGCCTTTTCAATATCGGCGACCCATGCAAACTTACGACATCTGAAGCGCAACATAATTTGCGCGAGATCAGAGACCAGGGACGGACCCGTGTACAGACAATCATTCAGGCTATAGGAGTGATCGCTGGATTTAGCAGAGCAGTCATACACAATACGAACAGGAGTGGTGGAACTGTCCTTTTTAATCCCATGGTGAGCAAGGTAATGGACGGTATCCCCATGCTCACTGAGATCTACTCTCTCCACAAATCCACGTTGTACCTGCTCGGCCAAAACTGCCGCATAAGTCTCGCAATAATTTGGATCCTTGACAAACTGCTTCTGAAGGCCACGTAGCCTACCAAGTGCTAGATGGGAATTAGTAGGTAATTTACTCTTGTTATCATTCCAAGGGAGCCTTACCACATACTGACCCCTGCCAGAGTCATACGTTACAGTCTCTTCATACGAGCATAACGCTAGCTTGGACTCACGATCAAGTTCATGTGGGTCAATTCCAATATTGTCCAAGTCCCATAGCTTATTTATATCAGTACATGTATTATCAGGCACATTTGGCCTAATATATTTATCTATGGGGCTTACTGCTACCTTGAGGACCGTAACCACCTCCGCCTGTGTGTCTTGAGAGGAAGTGGCATAGGATCCAGAAATGGCATACCCTTGGATCGTGGGGAGCATTATAAGCTTATCTACCCGCCGATATCCAAGGTGAACCAGGTCTTAGTAATAATCAGCTCCGACCAGTAGCATAATACCATTGTTAGCAGAGAGTTGATCATCAGCCAGTTTATAACCCTTGCTTCTGAGATATTTCAAATGTGGTTGAATCTCTGATGCTATATAGAAACTGGGTAGTGTGTCGACCACAACAGCCTTGATGGGACATACCTTTCTTCTATAAACATAGGAAATCTCCACTATATCATAGTCACTGGAATCTATTTCACCAGTGAAACCATGGAGACGCAAATTCTCCTGACCCTTGCTGGTACACTTGAGCTGGGGTAATGATGACCGCAGAACGAATGACCTCTGTGAGCACTGGTCAAGTAAGGTGCGCGTCATTATAGGCTTATTATTACTCCCCACTACTGGCAGCATCATAGTAGGAAGCAATTGACATTCTCGAGAAGCAATGGACATGGCAGATACTTTATCACCCTCGCTCTTACCTTTCTCATGTGACTCTTTGGGGGTTCTCCCCTTTTCTTTGCCGTCGTGCCGATCAGACTGGGTGCAAAAGGAAAACCAATGTTTCCCCTTGCAATACTTACAAGGTTTGATGTAGGAATTGGTGCAAGTACTGTTGAAGTGGTCTCTTGCCAGACAGCTGGTACATAACTTAAGCGATTTAGCCTTGCTAATCTTCTGTGTAGCCTTAGGATACTTAGGACACTGGTACCACAGATGACCGTGGACACTGCACAACTAACAACCTAATAATATTGGCCTTTTCTGTTTAGGAGAAGTCTGTACCGGGAAAGTTGCAGTAGATGGCGACATCTCCACTTGTCGGTAGTGTCCAGTACTCTCCATATTGAAGACTTCAGTCTGGTACACCTGCACCAACGCTTCCAAGTTTAGTGGAGAGTCGCTTAGTTGTCGTCTTACGATTTCCTTTAGGGGAGAGGGTATCTTATTCAAGATATTAACACTAAATATTTCCTCCTTGGTGATGGCCATTGTCTCCATAGATCGGAGGAGGCTCTCAATGGAGGCATAGTACTCCTTTAGGTCCGTCACATCATAGGATGGAGGATCTAGCGTGAAGAAATTAGTAATTAACGCGGTCTTGATGACTTCCTCTCTCCCGTAAGTTCTCTTCAGCAACTCCACTGCAGACTCGTAGCTTGTAGCTTCTAGCTTGTACCCACCGATCAACTTCAATGCCTCCCCTTTCAATTGACCACGGAGATATGTGAACCTTTGGATGGATGTGAGTGTTTTATTATGATGGACGGAACACTCAAAAATATCCCAAAATCCAGTCCAGGTAGCCAAATCCGCGGAAAAGGTAGGCAAAGTAAGCTTCGGCAGGTTAAAGCCAGTCGCCTTTGGTGTACCGGTATCCTTAACAGGGTGTGTTTCTTGGGTGGAAGATAGTCTGGCTAAGGCTGTATTAACGTCCTCAAAGTACTCAAGATCTGCCGACATTTCTTCTTCCACATCGTCAGTAATTGTCAATAAACCATATACCTGCTGAGCATAATTATCGTAAGTGGCTAGCGATTTAGTAACAGTAGCGAATTTACCCTTAATCTGATCAGCCGTGGCACTTAATAAAAATTCATCAAGATCTCTTAAACACCTATTTAAACTTCCCTTCATCCCTCCCTTCAGAATCTTAAGTTTCTTTAAATCTGTCATCGTTAAGTCTATTAGGCTATTAATTAACTCTCTAAACTATGAAGCAACTATTACACAAATTAATTTAAATTAAAAAATGTGGCAATAGCATTGCCACTCCCAATTTGGAAACGGTCATTAGGCTACTAGCTGCAGTAGGAAGAATTAATTGAATAAGAAATTGACAAGTAGCAGAAACAAACTAGGGCTAGAGAAAGAAGGGTAAATGAAAAGAACTGACTAGGCTAGTATTAGGCCTAGCCCAGCTGCCCATCCCACAATCATGAGGTATGTTGGCTGTCAATCGCTTAGGAATCAACAGAGACCGAACCCCATGACCGTAATTAGGCAACTAGGCTATACAATTTAATTAAACGAGTCACATGAGAACCCTCCCCACCGGCAAAATTATGAAAAGAGTCTCATAATGACAAAACATAACGAACATCACAGGCCCACCACCAAAGCGAAATGAATAGATACCACAGACACCTGCAGGCCTAGCCAAGCCTAGCCTAGCCTACGAGCGCGAAATGGTGCCCGACGAAATTACCCCTACCCCAACATCCAGCCCAGCCATCCCACCAAAAAACGCCAAAGGTTCACACGCCCCCAAAAAACTGGAAACTAGCCCCCCAAAAGATAGGGACGGTGCCTAACTGGAAAAAAAACAGAGGGAATTAGCCAGGTATACAGTAGGGAAACGGCAGTCGGCCCAACAACGCGCGAGGCGGCAGCCATTTGTAAGCCCACAAGCGTCAAGGAAGCAAACAAAACACTTAAGGCAAAATAATAAGCACAAGGGCACGAAGGACCATTATTTATCGGGAATTTAGATAAAGAGGTTAAATTACATATCACTGGTACAGGAAATATCCCAACAAATAGTTATAATATAATTACCAACGACGTAGTCGATGGGTGTAATCCAGTCCCCCACACACGGCTAATTCAATTGCATGACATGTAGGAATGTTCACATAATACAATATCGATACAATGAACTTAGCTTAGAGGACTGGTGTTATAAATTAATATTTGTAGCACATGGTGAACTGTGGGTTGAGTCAGAGCCGCGGGGGGGGGGGGGGGGGGGGGGAAGATGTTGGCTGTATGGTGTTGATTGAGAGACTAAAGGGCCGGCGTCCGATCGCTTCGCGAAATTACATATGGCTGCCGGCTCATAATAATTATAACCCATAACTTGGTTTCATGATACATCTAGAGCTGATGTAGATATTTATACATTACAGTTAATATTTAACCTATACTTAAGAATAAACTACAATACACAAAGAACCAGCCGAAATCGTACATGCGATACGATACCGCCAAATTCAAATATCCTATTGGACCTAAAACTGTCGGGATCATTACCCTATTCCCGACAGTTACTTTAGCTGTTGGACCGTTAGTCGATGAAAATGGAGAATACACCAAAGCCGAAGTAAAAAATTAATGAGGAATGCCCTCAATACCTTCTTTGCATCAGTTTTTACAATAGAAGACCTCAGTGGCTCGCTTGGTGTAGTGACTAGCGTCTCGGACTTCCACCCAGAAGGCTCGGGTTCGCGCCCACGCTCGGCGCGTTAAAGATTTTTCACAAGCACCGAGTCGTTACCATCCCTCATGAGCAAAGGGATGGGGTAGTAGTACAGGACCCCAATGGAAATACGCCTAATCGGCCTTATTGAGCTATCCTTAGCTAGCTTAGCATGCGCTAGCTTTAAGAACTATTATTATTATTATTATAATTATTATAGTGATATCCCTACACCATCGCCGATTCAGATTGATAATTCAGATGTTCTAAGCAATATCACCGTTACAGAGAGAGAAGTATTGAATTGTTTAGATAAACTTAAGGTAAATAAAACGCCTGGACCTGATACAATCTCGCCTAGAGTTCTAAAGGAAGCTAAGGATGAGCTCTCCAAACCACTGACATTACTATTCAATAAATCCTTGCAGTCTGGAACTATGCCTGATCAGTGGAAGCTAGCCAACGTAACACCGATATTCAAAAAAGGCAGCAAATCCCTACCCAGTAACTATCGTCCAATTAGCTTAACCTCAGGTGTATGTAAAATGCTAGAAACGGTCATACGAGACAGACTCGTAAATCACTTAGAGGAAAATAACATACTTAAAGATACTCAACACGGCTTTCGGAAAAAACGTTCCTGTTTAACAAACCTCTTAGACTTCTTCCACGATATCCTCAACCTCTACGATGAGAGTAAAGCTGTAGATATTATACCTTAATTTTCAAAAGGCCTTTGACAAAGTTCCCCACAAACGTTTACTGCTAAAACTAAAAGCGCATGGAATACAAGACGGTGTGTTGAAATGGATAGGAAATTGGCTCAGCGACAGAAAGCAAAGAGTAGTCATAAACGGTAAGGCATCTAAATGGACCAATGTAAGTAGCGGGGTACCCCAGGGATCGGTACTAGGACCAATTATCTTTCTAATTTACATCAACAACAAAGATGAGGGTCTCACCTGTACAATCTCAAAATTTGCTGACGATACAAAAATTGCAAATAGCGTACTCTCAAAAGAACAAGTTGACGATATGCAACACAATCTAGATAAATTGTCATGTTGGGCCCAAATTTGGCAAATGAGTTTCAATGCGGATAAATGTAAAGTACTACATATCGGATACCTAAATGAGAAAGCAAACTATTCGATGAATGGCACTCAGCTTAAGAATGTAAACAGAGAAACCGATCTGGGAGTAACAATATCGAGTAACTTAAAACCGAGTCAACAATGTTCAGAAGTTGTTAAGAAGGCAAACAAAATAATTGGCTTTATAAGCAGGTCATTTGAGCATAAATCCAAAGAAGTTATCCTAACCCTTTACAATTCCTTAGTCCGCCCTCTTCTGGAATACTGCATTCAATCCTGGTGCCCTTATTACCAAAAAGATATAAACAAGCTAGAACCAGGTCAACGTAGAGTTACCAAATGATACCTAGCCTAAAGAACAAACCATACGAAGAGCGTCTTAGAGAATTAAATTTATTTCCTTTAACCCAGTGCAGATTAAGAGGTGACTTAATTCAAGTGTTCAAAATCATCAAAGGCATCGACAATATGAACTGTAGTAAGTACTTCACTATCACACGCGGGGAAACGGTTGCAAAATTATTGGTAAATATTTTAACTCACACGAATCTAAGAATTTCTTCTTCAATCGAGTTGTCAACTTGTGGAATGGGCTTCCCCGAAACGTTATAGACTGCATCACCGTTGATTCATTTAAACTCCACGTAGACAAATATCTCGCATCAAACCCGCGACTGACTGCGTTTGTAAATGAATAACTTTATTTTATCCCCCCTCAGTTACTAACCCATCTGTCCCCTACTAACTTCCTAATCCTGCCACGGCCATTAGTTCCAGGGCAGTAATTTCCTTTCCAATGTTCCCTTACCCTCTCTAAACCACTGTTTGGACACTTGATCCTCAGTGTTTTGGAGGACAAGCAACCTAGAAGAGTCACTAGATCTTTTGTTGCTTGATTTCCTTTGTACTCCTTTGTACTCCTTTGTACTCGGATATTATACACGCGTTTATGTGTTATTGACATTATATTTGTGTGAAATTTTAGTTTTGATATTAGTTTAAACTTCAAATATTTTAATAAGTATACTTTTACAGATTTTAAATATTGACAATGTACTGAACATTATATCCTGAAGATGCCACATTGTAGGCGAAACGTTGATAATAAACAATAAATATGGAAAGACTTGGTGAATTAATGTTTGAACACCCACCTAGTGCTAGAAAAACTATAAGAAAAATTGAAAATATACATAAGACAACCAATAACTGTGAAAATGCTGTCATATTCAACTCTACTTGCATAGATATATATATATATATATTTATACATATATACAGTATATAATTATATATATATATATATATATATATATATGTATATATATATATATATATATATATATATATATATATATATATACATATGTATATATACAGAACGAACCTTAAATCACTGCCCATAGGGATTTCTCATGTAATTATAGGGGTGTGGAAGAGCCAGTACTACTATCACAATCATCACTCCAACCCATTATACCCCTATAAATAATACATGGGAAATCCCTATGGGCAATGATTTAAGGTTCGCTCTGTATATATAAATATATATATATATATATATATATATATATATATATATATATATATATATATATATATATATATAAAAATTATATATATATGAAAGTGACAGGGCCAACATCAAGGGACGTTCGAGCCAAAATGCGTGGACACGCGGAGTTTGAAGCAATTTAAGCCATAGGAAGAGGGAAAGCCTAATTCTGGGAGAGAATTACAGAGCTAAGCAGTGTAATAGAAGAAAGACTGAGAATAACGTTTCACTCCTGGGATGGAGAGTTGCACAGAGTAGGTATATATATATATATATATATATACCTACTCTGTGCAAGTAGGTATATATATATATACCTACTCTGTGCAACTTTCCATCCCAGGAGTGAAAAGTTATTCTGTCTTTCTTCTATTACACTGCGGAGCTCTCTAATTCTCTCCCAGAATCAGGCATTCCCTCTTCCTATGACTTAAATTGCTTCAAACTCCGCGTGTCCACGCATTTTGGCTCGAACGTTCTTTGATGTTGGCCCTGTCACTCTTTCAACTTTGGGGGAGGCACTCGCTACAGGCAGTTCTGCCTTTTATCTCCCTCACTCACATAGAAAGAACAAACAAAATATATACATATATACATATATACTGTATATATATATATAGCGTGTCCCAAGTAAAAATAGTTGTGCCAAAATTTAGGATGTGATTATATGGACGATTCTAAGCATAACATATTCAATAACATAAATTATAAATCGTTTAATTAGTGTCCTCTCCCGTGACCCTGTAATCGACTGTACCAAGTCAAGTGGTTTCCAACGGGTCGAGTATGAACTAGAATAGTACAATTATTCAGTTATAGCCTAAACTTCCTGGGAGTGAGGAAAGCACTCTAGTGATAAACATTGTCAAAGCTGTAATACTACTACCGACGCCAGTAGACCTAAGTACAACTCTGCTACCTTATTATGTATATACAGTAGTACCTCAGCTAGTGTTTTGTTTATATATAGTCGGCATCAATTATAACCTAAACTTAGTGGGAGTGAGTAAAACGCTCTAGTGATAAACATTGTCAAAGCTGTAATTCTACTCTACTAACAAAGTGATCCAGTCAGCCAAACAAATAGCAACCAACCCGTGTCCAGCAACTCTACTGGGATATTCATCACACAGGTTTCCTCTATATATATATTCAGTATAATAGTTTAGTCATATAAATCATTTATTCTTTTTCATGTATATACTACTAAAATGAACGTGTCAGTTTCTATCTATCTATCTATCTATTGCCTGACGCCGTGATCCCCGAAGGGATGGCCACGAACGAACCGCCCCCTTACCTTAAATATATTTTCACTCTAGCTCTCCTCTTACCCGACCCTCCCACCACCTCCCCGTCTTTCTCTCTGTGTTTATTGCCAATTGTTTAGTACTGCTGCCTCCGTGAGCTGCCAAAATACCATCCATGCTGAGACAATGTAAGCAATGCTCAGAAAGGTTTTCTCCCCAGTACTCTACAGACTACTTTTCTAACCCTGATTGTAGGTTGTGTGAAAACCGCAGACAATTACAAGAAGGACTGAACGAAGTAAGGAGCAGCTATAGCAAACTCAAACGAAAATTTGAATCCTTGCAGGAATTTGTTGCTCTTAACATAGCCGCAAATACTCCAGAAACGCTGCAAGATACAGCAGAGCCAGCGTCTGAACCTAACAGCCTACCCACTTGCCCTAGATTCCCTTCTCCACCTCAAATCAGTCACCCACAAACACCACCGCCAGCCATCTAATGCACCCGCTATAAACCTTCAGTTTCTCTCCCTCACAGACCACCAAGTTTACACCGGTAAGAAACGGCGCATGACCTACAATGACCAAGAGAACACATCTACCAGTAGCTACATGCAACAGATTCCAGATTTTGACCGAGATGATCAATGAACTAGAGGAGACTAGGCTCATTGGAAACTCCATCACACGGGGGCAACTGAAAGAGTTCTGTGGAAGAATCCCAAATCACAGAAAGATAATTTGCCTACCGGAAGCTGGTCTGGACGACATCCGACAGCCTTCAAAGAAGTCACCAAAGATGCTGAAGAAAATGTCCCATTTGTCATTCATGCGGGAATCAATGACTTGATACGCACCAGGTCTGAGGAAATGATGGAGAAATACCGAAAGATGATCAAGCGCTACAAAAGCAAGTCTAGCAGCATATTTGTTGTTGGTATTCTCCCCAAGATTGATGCAGCAAGCGGAATCTATGACAAGGCATTCAGCATCACTAACCGATTGAAATCTCTTTGCTTACAGGAGGACGTAGAGTACATCAGTCTTTGGGACCAATTCTATAATCTTCTTTCTTCTTCCAGCAAGATGGCATCCATTTAAACCCTGTTGGCACAATACGCATGGGTAGACTCTTACATGATGCAGTCTATATTTCTGATAAAAAAACGCCAACCAAGCAGGGGCAGAAACAGAGACTAAAACTACCCTACGTCGTCAAACGTAATAACCCACTGAAATAATATGAAAGTCTGTTATGTTAATGTGCACAGCTTGTGAAATGTTTCGAAGATCTAGAAGCACTTTTATGTACTGAAGACTTTGATATAATTGGAGTTTCAGAATCATGGATCAACATGACTAATCAGGATTTTTTAGCGGAATATGCATTACCAAGATATACTCTTTTCAGTTGCGAAAGATTCCACAGAGTGGGAGGTGGGGTTCTACTATAATTTAGATTCCACAGAGTGGGAGGTGGGGTTCTACTATAATTTAGATTCCACAGAGTGGGAGGTGGGGTTCTACTATAATTTAGATTCCACAGTGGGAGGTGGGGTTCTACTATAATTTAGATTCCACAGAGTGGGAGGTGGGGTTCTACTATAATTTAGATTCCACAGAGTGGGAGGTGGGGTTCTACTATAATTTAGATTCCACAGAGTGGGAGGTGGGGTTCTACTATAATTTAGATTCCACAGAGTGGGAGGTGGGGTTCTACTATAATTTTGATTCCACAGAGTGGGAGGTGGGGTTCTACTATAATTTAGATTCCACAGAGTGGGAGGTGGGGTTCTACTATAATTTAGATTCCACAGAGTGGGAGGTGTGGTTCTACTATAATTTAGAAGCAGTCTTCACTCTCTTGTGATATCCAAGCCAATCATTAACAATATTGACGCTAGTTACATTCAAGTAAATAATCAAGCACGTAAAGTAACAATTGACCTCGTACAATCATCCAATACAGACGAAAAAATCTACAATCAAATAACAGAAATCAGATGTGAGGAAGATTCTGTCATTTTTGGTGACTTTATTCAACCAGTCACGAAATGGGGTGAACCAAAAAATGTTCATGGGGTGAACCAAACATTTTTCACACGGGACTCGATCTATATGCAAATCTTCAAGAGATTGCCCTTTATCAACACATAGAACACCCAACGACGGAAACAACATCCTGGATATTATTCTACCTACAAATTAGAGTCTGGTAAATAGCGTTAACATTGGACCTGAATTTAGTTCTAGTGATCATCATATCGTATAATTAAATATTAACATACAAGAAGATAAAGAAAATGAGAGCAAAGATGAAGTCGCAGATTATCGAAAGGCTGACTTTAGCAAACTTAGAAAGTGTCTTGCTATTACTGATTGATTGACATGTCTGAAACTCATGATGTAAATCGGTCGTGGGAAATCTTTTCGAACAAATTAAATATAGCCATTAAAACATGCGTCCATTTACATAACAGGCGTCCAGTACGAACCAGTAAACAAAGTGGTGGAACAATGAAATTAAAAACAGTCTCTTACCCAAAAAGTATGCATACCCAAATTTTAAAGCAATCATTACGTTAATACCTTGTTACATTCACCACCTACTGTAGGATCTCAAGAGAGTTGGGTCCATGTGTCCTGTTTCTCGTTTGATATAATTGTAAAGCAATCATTACGTTAATACCTTGTTACATTCACTACCTACTGTAGGATCTCAAGAGAGTTGGGTCCATGTGTCCTGTTTCTCGTTTGATATAACTGTCAAAATGTACTTCTATAGTATTTTTCAAAACTTTTAGGCATTATCTCTACATATAACTATTTCTTGATATAATATCTTAGAAACTTCTATGCTATTTCTAGATGAATAGCTTTTGCTATACTAACAATAGAAAACTATCTCTCAACACATCATAGTTTATTACATCAATTGTCTAAATAATTTTATCTTTGGTTGCCCTATAAGGACATCTATATTTTATTGTTTGGGACACAAGGCCTCTGTCAAACATTTATCTTCCTCTCATAATTCTTTTCGGGCCCATAAGGGTCCTTTAATAAATTGGTGTGATCTGCTGCTTCTCTTCCTTACCACCTCAAGGCCAACCAATTCACCTGGTCCATCCGCTCTGTACCATCGACCACCTGGTTACGGTTCTGCACTGCTTGGCTAATAGTGTGCAGGCTGGCGATGTGTCGACAGGCGGCAGGATAATGCAGGTGGATCTGAGCTGAGAGTGAGTGGTGTAGCCAGTCTTTGCTCGCCTTGTATTACGCATCTGTTTGGTGCTGGAGGTCAGGAAATATCTCAGGTTTTATCCCCCCATGGTGGTTGGGAAGGATAAGTGGCGAAGTTGGGCTAGGAGAGGGCCAGTGTTGCCCAGGTGCCAGTGTCCGTCCGAGTCCACTGGATGGGTGGATGGCTTTAGGAAAGTAAGACAAGTTTATTGTATAATGTTGGGGGGAGGAGTGTGTGTGTGTATGTGTGTGTGTGTGTGTGTGTGTGTGTGTGGGGGGGGGGGGGGGGGAGAAAATAGGGCGGTTCTCGGGTGGGTTGTTGGGATTGGTTTCTAGATGTAGATACAGAGAGAAACGGAAATACAGTAGAAGTAAGAAAGGTTTCTGGGATCAACCAGAATACTCCATTGTTACAATTATTAATATTGGTATTTTATTAAACAACTGTTTTGTCCATCCAAGTTCCAATGCTTATTATTACACAAAAAAGATGTTCATAATTCTCCAGTCTATTGTGTGCTGTTATGAAATAACTATGTTGCATTATAATTGATGTACTATTTACAATATTCTTATTATGAGATATTACCATATCACATCATATGACTAAAACTCAAAAACAAAGGTTAAAGTAATTCCCATCTCAATCAAAGTAGGCCTAGTAAAAAAAAAAAAAAAAAATGTTTCGTGTATTGATTCATTTATTATTATTATTATTATTTTGTAGTTTTTATTTGTTTTCAATATACTGTATATATTTTTGTTTTTTGTTTTTTTTAACAACGTCCTCCCGAGCATACCGTCAGCGCCTTACCCTGCAACAGATGGCGTGTCACACAAGTGTCACATCATCTATCACCACTGGTTGGTGCTCACTAAATAGGGGAGCTATCCCCCCGTCAAAGGCGGCTTTCTAGGGCCTTTCCTAGCTGATGCTGAGAGGATTGGGTTCTAGTCATGTGGTGATAGGCTGGTCTATCAGTGTGAGAACTGAGCGATCTCTGCCATACCCATAGCTTAATCTGACTGTTCCTTTTACTTATATATTTTCTAGATCTCAAATGACGGTGTCTCTTCCGTGGATTGACCTCCCAATCTGCCAACCTAGAAGTAGGCAGATTGGAAGCCAAAGCGTCACATTTTTCCTTTGCCTCTCAACTTTCTCTTCAAAATTGTAGAGGGGCATAGGGCCCTGGGTGGGGCTTTGGTTTCCCGGGCGTTTCTGCACCCTCCTCAGCTCCCCGCCATGGAGTGGCTTCGGTCACCCAGGCTTTATTGGGGTAGGCAGGGAGGGTTCTGTGGGGGCGTTCGGTTATGGCCTTGGCCTTGCTCGGGGCCTTGGGGCTGTTCGGCCAGGCAGCCTGGGGAACAACAACAAAAACAACTACTCAGAAATTCTGTGTGCCTATTACCTTCTCTCAACCATATTCACAATATGGTTCTGGTCCTCATTAGTTATGTAAATGGCCACATAAAATATTACTGAGTCTTATAGAACCTTTATTGTATACTAGTCAGAGCTAAAGTCATACTTAAAGTCCACTTATATACACAGTTCAATACATACAAAAGTAGTTGAATGTTTTCATACAGTTAATATTCCGTATATCATAATATATTATTATACTAATATACCATATATACATATGGAAGTTGCACTAGATAGTCATGATAGGGTTTTATATAATGGCATAGGTATAATTAAATAAAGGCAGCAACTCGCAACATAACCACATACAGGTGTGACGCTCCTGCATAGTAGCCACGTGCGGGCATGCGCGAGTGTCGGCTGCCCAGCCGTTTAGAAACCGGCCGGCTTTTCCTTAGTATATAGCCTACGACAATGTAACTAATGTCTGGGATATTCTTATGTTGTTTCACAGCTTGAAGCTGCCCTTATTCTTAACCAACACATCTTAGTATATTTTATTCTCGATAGTTGATTGTTTCATTATAATATATAAGATGTAATTCTAGTGAGAGTGGGAGGAGACGAGCAGGAGAGAGAGGCCGGCTGGGGGACGTTGCTTTGCGCGGGCGCGGAATAGACTAGCTTGGGACGAGCCTGATGTTGCCATTTGATCGCAACGTTAGGCTTAGTTTCGACTCACGCAAGGGGTAGAGGATTTTGACCCGGCAACGGTGTTGAGTGTTGCCAAGCATGGGATGTATTTCGCATGCCTAGGGTGGGGTCCAGACAGATTCAAGACTTAGAGCTCACCTCACTGTCGTACCCTTCGGACCCCCTTGATATCTATTCCTCTCAACCCCACTTAGAAACTTTCTCTCTTACTTTGTATACCTTCTTTCCACTACTTCACCAATCTATTTAATTATCCCATCCCCTTGATAGACCTTATATCTATTATTGTATTAACGACGAGCTCTCAGATAATTAGATAGGATTTTGGGCCTTATGCAGAGATGTAATTGTTAATGAGACCTAGGAAGCTTTTTTGTTGTCTCATATTTGGTGGTTTCATGCTTGCTAGTGTGTTCTTGTGGCAGGTGAGCAGGGCCTAGACCGGAGGGGGGGCTTTTTGCGATCCTTTAAGTAGAGTCTGCTGGTGCGAGTCCTGTGGACCTGCACGACTTTACTAGGATACCCGTGGGAGTCTGGGGGCATTTTCTTGTCTGTGGGCCTGGGTGTCTAGTGTTGTGTTGTGTGAGGGCCCTTGCCTAGTCCACTCAGCACTGCGCTAGCACACCTTGCGTTTGTTTTAGGGTCGCCAGGAGAGAGTCAGATACTTGGGATCTGAGTCTCTCAAGAGAGCACCATTTCAATTAGAGTAATTTGGCGCACAGACTTGGGAACGTCCCTAGGCTAGAGCAGGTGGCTCAGCCCGGGTATCCGAAGCCTATATCCTTCCGGCTAGACCTCTGCCACCTGGCAGATTAACAGCTAGGGGTTTATTATATCTGTATGCTTGTTATTGTGCCACAGTTTACCGTTTTTGTGAGCATTGTGAGTCAGGGTGTGGCTTATAGACTCTGTCCGAGCAGGCTTGCCTGACTAAGAGTGAGAAGCACACCTGTATGTGGTTATGTTGCGAGTTGCTGCCTTTATTTAATTAAACCTATGCCATTATACACTGTAGGTCCTATCACTAGTATTTATTCCTGCTTATTAGTTAAGAGTTCTCTAAATCCATAACGTACTTTCTTTGCTAAGCATCAGATCCTACAGTAGCCGCATGCAGTTTAGAAACCTGCATCTTGTCTACCTGTACGATGTTTTGAGGACTGTTTGCTCTCACCTTCTTTCACGCAGGGGTGATTAGTTGTATTAATTAACGTAACGTTAAATGTACTTTCTTCTAGTTTGTTATTAAATTGTTTCTGCAATTTAATTCCGTTATCTATCTTTTCCTTGAAGCTTTAAGTCAACTTAATTGTGTGATCTTTTATATAGCCTGCTTGACTATCAGCAGTCTATAGTGCGTGCACCCTGTAACCGAGTCATAGGATACCTCGTTGCCTACAGAGAATTGTAGATAATTAGTAAGAGGAGGGGAGTTGATGAAACGAAATACTTTTGACTCCATTCTTTCGAGAAGTGAAATGTCACAACAATATATTTTGTTATCGTCTATTGATTGAATCTATCCATCTATCTATTGACTGATCCTGTGATCTCCGAAGGGGTGGCCACGAACGAAACGCCCCCATGCACCTCTGTCCCCAGTCAGTCGACGCCCCTCCTCCCAACCAGCACTGCCTTCATCCATATTAAACTTCTTCACTCCATCCTTCCACCTCTCTTTCGGTTTACCTCTCCCTCTCTGCTCTTCCACCTCGCTCTCGTACACCTATTAGTCATTCTCTCACTTTCCATACGTTCCATATTGCCGAACCATCTCAAGGTGTTCCTTTTCACACTTTCCAGCACATCTACCTCCACACCACACCTCCCTCTTACTTCCTCATTCGTCTGTCTATCCCTCATTGATTGCATATATTTCCTTCTTATCTTTACCGATGTTGCATTTCGTTCGCTTTCACTATACGTGAAATGAGGAACTGGGCCTTTAAGGCAAAGTTTGTGAGAAAGTGTAGATTTTTTTTAATAACTCAATAAAATAACTTTTTCGATGATTGCTTGCATGTAGTAAAGATGTGATATAATGACCACAATGATATTTACATTCCTTGTAACATGATATACATATGAATATGCCTTTTATTAATTTTGATGGATATTAATTCCTTATATTTGTTTTTCCGTAAACAAATAATGACATTTATTGGTATTAAGAAGTAAATAAAAGCACCGTGTGACACAAAATATCAACTAAGTGCATTGTAGTCAATTGCATAACTAATTTGTTGAAAAGTGGATTCCATTTGAGTGGAAGCCAAACTTGGTAGTACTGCACACTAATTCCTTATGCAAACATTAATTAAAATTAAAATGATTAGTAACGACCCTCATCACTCTAACTGTCGCCATTACAATCTAAGAACTTATCAATTTTCATATAAACCCCTCAATCCTTACACAGACTGAATAAATAGCACACGCTTTGCATATATATGAACTTACGACCTTTCTTATCAAGATTGCCAATGATGGATCCTCTCCCTGATTGTGGGGTAAATAATCCTGCAACATTACATTGAAAATTAAAAACAGAACGTAGTTGATTTTCAGAATTGGTTTATTTTCATGTATTCATTTTCATATTACTGTATATATTCCCCTTATACGCTATTTAATTATTGACTTATTCCAAATCTTCATCCTTGTAATCGTACTTACGGTATTATACTAATGCTCACTTTATAACTTCACCAGCTTCTCCGCATCCATATTATCCTATTCATTCTACTTTTGTATATATATATTATACTTAATAATATTTCTATCATTTCTATTAATTATATTTGTCTGCATAACTTTAATTTCCTTCTTGTACATTGAACATATTGATAGTACATCGATTCTTTCTTAGTGTTTCATAGCTACGTACGGTGAATGTGACACACTCAAATATTTCAATGTGAAGAGTGTTACATTCTTGAGAAATAACACACATAACTATTATAACCTCATGATGATCGATGAACTCCAAACATTGTCTAATGTCTATGAATATTTTATTCTTGTTGGAAGAACCGAGCCTCAGCTTTAGGATCGTGTGAAGCAAAAACAAGGTAATGGGTTACTGGATGCTGGTTGGGGTGGAATAAAATAACAAAATCATGAACCGCTTATCATGGGAATCATGGGTGCTTAAGATCTGAGTGTAAGGCCAAGAATAATTGAAGGAGTAATCCCGTCAGCCAATCAGAAGGCGGGATTTACTCAGTGTGCCAGCCAACTTTGCATCAGACCAGCTACCTGGGGCAACGTCATGGCACCCAAAAACTCTCAGCCAATCACAGGCTGCCTATGACGCACCAAAACACTCACTTCACCTCACCTCCCAAACGCCTGGCTCAAAACTTACCCTCTGTCCACACCCGTATGTTCTATCCCGGTAAAAAGCGTTCTGATGTAATGGTGACAACCCCTTACTCCCGTCAGCCACTGAAAAACATCATAAATACGCTTCCAGGAAGTTATTATGAAGATGTTAAACTGAAAGAGGGAGAGCGGACGCTTCAAAGATCCCGGGCATACCCTGACGAGCCCCAGTGCGCGCCTCAGCCAATCACAGGCCCGTGTTGCGCAGGGTGCGGGAATAAAGGGAGGCGGGCAGGGCCACGACTATTATCACTGTCTCTCCTACTTAACCAATAAAAACTTCCCTTCTTTCACCCTCACCCACCTTTTCTATATTCATTCATTCATTCATTCCAGTGGACTAATGTCAGAGTTAATAATTGACAATAACAGAATTGAGTATAGTAATGAAGGGAAAATCCTGGGACTACTGTGACGCTTCTGCATAGTAGCCACGTGCGGGCATGCGCGTCGGCTGCCCAGCCGTTTAGAAACCGGCTGGCGGCAGCCGGCCGGCCGGCTTTTCCTTAGTATATATCCTACGACAATGTAACTAATGTCTGGGATATTCTTATGTTGTTTCACAGCTTGTAGCTGCCCTTATTCTTAACCAACGCATCTTAGTATATTTTATTCTCGATAGTTGATTGTTTCATTATAATATATAAGATGTAAGTCTAGTGAGAGTGGGAGGAGACGAGCGGGAGAGAGAGACCGGCCGGGGGACGTTGCTTCGCGCGGAGAGTCTAGCTTGGGACGAGCCTGATGTTGCCAATTTGATTGCAACGTTAGGCTTAGTTTCGACCTCACGCACGGGGTAGAGGATTTTGACCCGGCAACTGTGTTGAGTGTTGCCAAGCATGGGATGTATTTTGCATGCCTAGGGTGGGGTCCAGACAGATTCAAGACTCAGAGCTCACCTCATTGTCGTACCCTTCGGACCCCCTTGATATCTATCCCTCTCAACCCCACTTAGAAACTTTCTCTCTTACTTTGTATACCTTCCTTCCACTACTTCACCAATCTATTTAATTATCTCATCCCCTTGATAGACCTTATATCTATTATTGTATTAACGACGAGCTCTCAGATAACTAGATAGGATTTTGGGCCTTATGCAGAGATTTAATTGTTAATGAGACCTAGGAAGCTTTTTTGTTGTCTCATATTTGGTGGTTTCATGCTTGCTAGTGTGTTCTTGTGTCAGGTTAGCAGGGGCTAGACCGGAGGGGAGGCTTTTTGCGATCCTTTAAGAAAAGTCTGCTGGTGCGAGTCCTGTGGACCCGCACGACTTTACTAGGATACCCATGGGAGTCTGGGGGCATTTTCTTGTCTGTGTCCCTGTGTGTCTAGTGTTGTGTTGTGTGAGGGCCCTTGCCTAGTCCACTCAGCACTGCGCTAGCACGTCTTGCTTTTGTTTTAGGGTGGCCAGGAGAGAGTCAGATACTTGCGATCTGAGTCTCTCAAGAGAGCACCCTTTCAATTAGAGTAATTTGGCGCACAGACTTGGGAACGTCCCTAGGCTAGAGCAGGTGGCTCAGCCCGGGTATCCGAAGCCTATATCCTTCCGGCTAGACATCTGCCACCTGGCAGATTAACAGCTAGTGGTTTATTATATCTGTATGCTTGTTATTGTGCCACAGTTTACCGTTTTTGTGAGCATTGTGAGTCAGGGTGTGGCTTATAGACTCTGTCCGAGCAGGCTTGCCTGACTAAGAGTGAGAAGCACACCTGTATGTGGTTATGTTGCGAGTTGCTGCCTTTATTTAATTATACCTATGCGATTATACACTGTATGGCCTATCACTAGTATTTATTCCTGCTTATGAGTTAAGAGTTCTCTAAATCCGTAACGTACTTTCTTTGCTAAGCATCAGATCCTACAGTAGCCGCTTGCAGTTTAGAAACCCGCATCTTGTCTACCTCTACGATGTTTTGAGGACTGTTTGCTTTCACCTTCTTTCACGCAGGGGTGATTAGTTGTATTAATTAACGTAACGTTAAATGTACTTTCTTCTAGTTTGTTATTAAATTGTTTCTGCAATTTAATTCCGTTATCTATCTTTTCCTTGAAGCTTTAAGTAAACTTAATTGTGTGATCTTTTATATAGCCTGCTTGACTATCAGCAGTCTATAGTGCGTGCACCCTGTAACCGAGTCATAGGATACCTCGTTGTCCAGGCAGGACTCTTGACGGTTTAGGGTGGTTTGTTGCCTGGGTTTATAGATAAGGGTTGGATCTAGCGTTTTCCGTTGTTGCTTGTTGCCGCATACCTAGTCCAATAGAAAGAGCCCAGTGTTTATATATCCCAGGACGTAACAAATGGCGACCTTGCATAGGATTTACTGAACAGAGGAATATAGTGGTCATTTGTTTTGAGATTCCTTATGATTAGAGGAATACAGTGGACATAGAGTTTTTTTTTTGGAGCAACCAATATAACACATTAAAGACTTTAAATAACATTAGTATATACATACTTGCATAGGCGATAAGGCACATTCTATAACCGTGATAATTACTGCAGTACACAAACATGTCTAATACATCGGAACACAGTGATGGGTCAGGTCACGATACGGGTTCGGAGGGAGAAAGACCTGTGGAGTGGCTAGTCGATAGCGAGGAGGGTGCTAGAAGATTTTTAGAGGTGCCCCTTACCGCTGCCAGGGTGTTGAAGCTGAATAAATATGGCTTAAAGTGTGTGGCAGGTCTTCAGGGTCACCAGGGTTTAAGTGGCATAAGGAAAGATCAGCTGAGGACTTTGATATTGGGTTTAGAAGGGAGAGACCTGGGTGGAGAGGTGACTGGGGGCCCCGGTCCCCAGCCCCCCCTCCACTCTACCCCCATATCAAACGTCAGGGTGCCTGAATTTAGTACATACCCCCAAGTTGATGGTCAATGGCAGCGTGGAATTCAATCACAGGGACCCTCTCCATTAAATGCACCTTCCCCTCCTCAAGGGTTGACTCCAGATTTGTTGTTTCGGCTTGAGATGGCCAAGGTTGAGGTTGCTAGAGCTCAGGTTGAGGCTACCGAAAGACAGGCTAGAGCTCAGGTTGAGGCTGCCGAGAGACAGGCTAGTGTGCAGGCTGAGGTTGCTAGAGCTCAGGCTGAGGCCGCAGAGAGAACAGGTATATGAGAGGCTGAACTGCAGGCAGAGTCTACTAGGTATCGGGCTGACAGGGAGCTGGAGAGATCTCGAGTGGAGGTAACAGGGCGAAATATTGGGGGAGGTAACAGACATCGGGACCAATCATTGTCGCACCTGCTTAAACTAGTTCCTGTGTTCGATGAATCATGTGTGACTGAGTTTTGTATGCGATTTGAGAAGAAGTGTCAGGAACACCAGTGGCCTCAGGAAAAGTGGGCAGCATTAGTTTCATCAAGACTCCTAGGAAAGGGGCTAAAAGCGTATGATACACTACCTTTAGAGTCCTGTGTAGTTTATGATGAGCTAAAGAAGGCTGTGCTACGGGCCTATGAGTTACAACCAGAAACTTACCGCTTGAAGTTTCGGGGTGTTACTAAGGGCAAGGATAGTACCTTCCTAGAACACGCCCGGGACTTGTCTGATGAACTACGACATTGGCTGCGTTCTGAGAGGGCAGCTACTTTTGAGGAGTTGAGTGAGCTGGTTCTCTTGGAGCAGTTCTTTAAGTGCACAGGCGGGGACTTAACATTAAATATAAAGGAAAAAAATCCTAGAACTCTCCAGGAGGCAGCAGAAATGGCTGACCGCCGACTGTCATTAATTCGAGGGTGCGAAGCAACAGCTAGGAGTGAGTCGGGTGCAAAGGATCGTACCCCTCCCCCTCCCAAGAATTTTGATACACATAAATACACAAAACCATCTAGCACTGACAATAAAACTGAACATAAACGAAATACCGTCCCGTATAAGAAGTCTAATGGTACCTCCCACTCCCAAGGGAAAGTAAAGAGTGCTTTGCATGTCACAAGGAGGGTCACTTTGCAAATGCTTGTCCGAACAAGCCACCAAACAAGGTTGTGTCATTGGCCCGCAGCATAGGGGTGTCGCCTATATCTTCTGAGTTTGCCAAGGGTAGTTCGTCAGAGGTTGGGACACAGCCTGTGTTCAAGAGTCCGGAAGGCTCGAACCCTGTCCGCGACGTCTTTGGGGGTCATAGAGGGCATGGTTTTGTGAGGTGGGCTGGCGAAAGGCGAGGAGTTAAGCTATTGCGTGATACGGGGGCTTTTCAGACCTTGTTAAAGAACTTTACTGGTAGACCGATTAACGCTGCTCGGGTGGTGGTAGTTCAGGGGATCAATGCTACGAAGTCCTACCCGCTGGTGCGGATGGAGCTGGAGGTGGGTGGTGTGGCGAAGGAGCTGGATGTAGGAATTGTAGAGAACTTGCCTGTTGGGGGCGTCGACCTCCTCCTCGGCAACGACTTTGCGGTGCCTGCTTCTAAGGTTTCACCCTTGGTCATTGCCGAGAAGGCGGCCGACGTTAGTAGGGAGGAACAGGAGTGGGTTGAGAAGTGTAGCGTACAAACCATGTCGTGTGTTGTGACGCGTTCTCAGACATTCGGAGCCTTGCAGCCACCACCTCAGTCTATCAAACCGCGGAGGAAAGGTCACAAGAAAACGGGAAGTGTTGGTCAATTGGAGAGTTTTGAGCCGGCAGTGTTTCTTGGTGACTCATTATTGGCACCTATGTTAGAGTCTGGAGAGGCCCCGGGGCCTGTCACCGCTAGTGCAGGTGCAGGGCAGGAAGAGACTCTGCGACAGCATCGTTATGCGCAGCGTGAGGAAAGGATGGCTCAGCGGGACATTGGAGGTGGAAATAAATGATTTAAGATGAACTCGGATAATCTCGCACCTGCTGATATATGTTCCTTGCAGCTGGAAGATCCTGAAGTCAGGGCGTGTGGTAATGGTGCTGTCGAACTGGAGAGCGATGGGGATGCGCAGCCTGGTGATTTTTTCTTGTCCGAGGGGATCTTGTATCGGAGACATCAGGATCCCAAGAAAAAGTGGGATGGCGGGTCAGGATTAGTGGACCAGTTAGTAGTACCGAGGGTGTGCCGTGAGAGCTTATTGAGATTAGCTCATGATGTGCCTTTGGCAGGGCACCTGGGGGCACGTAAGACGGAGCAGCTCTCAGCAAGCTTTTCTGGTGGCCTGGGTTAAAGGCGAGTGTCGTGTCATGGGTGTCACAGTGTCACACTTGTCAAGTTGTTGGGAAACCCAATCAGGTCATCCCGAGAGACCCGTTACAACCCATCCCTGTCATTGGGCCGCCCTTCAGCAAAGTAGTTATCGATATGGTTGGCCCATTGCCCCCCACTAGTGCCGGCAATAAATTTTTACTAACTGTAATGGATGTACCAACACGGTATCCAGATGCTTACCCCATGCGCAACGGGATGGCTAAGACTGTTGTCAAAAACCTACTTGTCTATTTCTCTCGTTATGGCTACCCTCAGGAGATCCAGACTGATCAGGGATCCAATTTTACTTCTGCTCTGTTTAAGCAGATCATGCAGCAACATGGGATAGTGTCTGTGGTGTCATCTGCCTACCATCCCGAGAGTCAGGGAGTTTTGGAAAGGTCGCACTCGACTCTCAAGAGTATGTTGCGGTGTTATTGCATGGAAAATGGGAAGGACTGGGATCTAGGTCTCCCATACGTTTTATTTGCTGCGAGAGAAGTACCTGGGGAGAGCTTGGGATTTAGCCCGAACTAGTTGGTTTTTGGACACAGGGTCAGGGGGCCCCTCCACATAGTCAAGGAGATCTGGGAGGGAGTCACAAAGCCATGCTCGCTTCTAAAGTATGTTGTTGAAAGCCGTGAGAGAATGCTAAAGAGCTTGGAGGTAGCAGGTCGGAACCTTAAGAGTTCACAAGCTCAGATGAAGGACAGATACGACCAGAAGGTGAAGCTGAGGGAGTTTGAAGTAGATCAGGAGGTACTGATACTACTGCCTCTGGTGGGACACCCCTTGTCTGCCAAGTATTCTGGTCCGTATCGGGTTGTAAGGAAGGTTTCTGATCTCGACTATTTAGTAGCTCCACCTGATCGTAAGACAAAGAACCAACTTTGCCATGTAAATCTGATGAAAGAGTATGTGAGGCGCCCCTCCGAGCCTCTCACTGTTCCGGTGTTGATCTGCAGCGATCGTGGTGGAGAAGGAGGAAGGGACAGTCAAGCTGCGGGGGAGAATAATTGAGATTGTCATGTTTCCGCAGATCAGTGGGCGGGGAATTCTAGACAAGTGGCTCACGAGTTGATATTGCACCTGCCTGAGCAACAACGTGTAGCTGTGCAGCACTTGTTTGATTCAAACCCAGCTGTTTTCGCGGAGCATCCTGGCCTCACTACTCAAGCGGTGCACGATGTCGATGTTGGGGACCACCCGCCTTTTAAATCAGTGCCATACCGTGTTCCCCCTATTAAATTACCAGCACTTAGGGAAGAGCTGGATTATATGCTGAAACGTGGGCTGATTTCTGAGGGTGCAGTAAGGTGGCCTTTCCCAGTCACACTGCAGCCCGAACCAGATGGCAAGGTGCGGTTTTGTATAGATTTCCGCAGGTTGAATGGTTTAACCCCCACAAATGCCTACCCTCTCCCTCGCGTGGACGACAGTGTGGATAAGATAGGAAAAGCCAAGTTCCTCACTAAGATAGACCTTGTTAAGGGATATTGGCAAGTGCCCTTGTCTGAGCGAGCGCGAGAGGTGTGTGGGTTTGTGGTGGACGGTGCCACATATCGTTGCCATGTTATGCCATACGGGCTGAAAAATGCCCCTGCAACGTTTCAGAAATTAATGAACGACATTGTAGCCGACATTCCCAACTGTACGGTGTACCTAGATGATGTCATAATATACGACGATGATTTTAACAGTCACTGTGCTCACATCGGTAAGCTTTTTAATAAACTGAATGAAGCAGGTTTGGTGGAAAACCTGGGTAAGTGCGATTTTGTCAAAGCCACAGTTTTGTACCTGGGGTTCGAGGTGGGGATGGGTCAGGTGTGCCCTCCACAGACAAAGATCAAAGCCATCGATCAGTTTCCCCAGCCTACGACTAAGAAACAAATCATGCGGTTTCTAGGTATGATAGGCTATTATCGTCGCTTCATCAAAGGCTATTCGACTGTACTTGCACCTTTAACCGACTTATTATCTAAGGACAAGAAGTTCCGGTGGTCTCCTGAGTGTGCAGAGGCGTTTTCCTTGGTGAAACACCTGTTATGTACCCACCCCATACTCAGGGCCCCGGACTTCAGCAGACCTTTTCAGCTGGCGACTGATGCCAGTGGCGTAGGGGCTGGGGCTGTCTTGTTATAGACAGATGATGAAGATATCGAATATCCAGTGAGTTTTTACAGTAAAAAATTCAATAGTGCACAAAGGAATTACTCTGTAATTGAAAAAGAACTCCTGGCGATAGTGCTGGTGCTCAGGCACTTCGATGTATATGTTCCTGCTTTCGGACCAGTCGTAGGGGTTTATACCGATCATCACCCTCTGAAATTCTTGAATCAGTTTCATAACCGGAATATGAGGCTTACCAGGTGGTCACTCATGCTTCAGGAGTATAATCTGGACATACGCCATATTGCCGGTTCTGATAACGTGATAGCGGATTGTCTATCAAGGGTGGATGATGTTGGGTAGACTGCCACAGGATTGAGGGTTGAGTGTGGAGGAAAATAGGCTGTCACTGTAGTCGAAAAAAAACAAATTAAAAAAGCAAAAACCTTATAAAAACTCTTTATTTTTTTATAACGTGTAGAATTTTGTATAAGATGTTGTAGCAGTATCTAAATTGAATGTTTTCGCTTATTGTCGATGAATTAGTTGAACTTGCTCGGTGGAGCGCAACAGTCTTTATTTTTTTTATATATAGTGCCTTGTGTCGCAACAGTGTGTGGTACTGAGAAGCTTTCTGTTAGATATGAAGAACTTAGTCAAGGGTCTTATATCTTGGGGGAGGTGTGACGCTTCTGCATAGTAACCACGTGCGGGCATGCGCGCGCGTCGGCTGCCCAGCCGTTTAGAAACCGGCTGGTGGCAGCCGGCCGGCAGGCTTTCCCTTAGTATATATCCTACGACAATGTAACTAATGTCTTATGTTGTTTCACAGCTTGAAGCTGCCCTTATTCTTAACCAACGCATCTTAGTATATTTTATTCTCGATAGTTGATTGTTTCATTATAATATATAAGATGTAAGTCTAGTGAGAGTGGGAGGAGACGAGCGGGAGAGAGAGACCGGCTTGGGACGTTGTTTCGCGTGGAGAGTCCAGCTTGGGACAAGCCTGAAGCGTTGCCACATGCATTTGATTGCAACGTTAGGCTTAGTTTCGACTCACGCACGGGGTAGAGGATTATGACCAGGCAACTGTGTTGAGTGTTGCCAAGCCTGGGATGTATTCTGCATGCCTAGGGCGGGGTCCAGACAGATTCAAGACTCAGAGCTCACCTCATTGTCGTACCCTTCGGACCCCCTTGATATCTATCCCTCTCAACCCCACTTAGAAACGTTCTCTCTTACTTTGTATACCTTCTTTCCACTACTTCACCAATCTATTTAATTATCCCATCCCCTTGATAGACCTTATATCTATTATTGTATTAACGACGAGCTCTCAGAAAACTAGATAGGATTTTGGGCCTTATGCAGAGATGTAATTGTTAATGGACCTAGGAAGCTTTTTGGTTGTCTCATATTTGGTGGTTTCATGCTTGCTAGTGTGTTCTTGTGTCAGGTTAGCAGGGGCTAGACCGGAGGGGAGGCTTTTTGCGATCCTTTAAGTAAAGTCTGCTGGTGCGAGTCCCGTGGACCCGCATGACTTTACTAGGATACCCGTGGGAGTCTGGGGCATTTTCTTGTCTGTGTCCCTGTGTGTCTAGCATTGTGTTGTGTGAGGGCCATTGCCTAGTCCACTCAGCACTGCGCTAGCACGTCTTGCTTTTGTTTTAGGGTCGCCAGGAGAGAGTCAGATACTTGCGATCTGAGTCTCTCAAGAGAGCACCCTTTCAATTAGAGTAATTTGGCGCACAGACCTGGGAACGTCCCTAGGCTAGAGCAGGTGGCTCAGCCCGGGTATCCGAAGCCTATATCCTTCCAGCTAGAGCTCTGCCACCTGGCAGATTAACAGCTAGGGGTTTATTATCTCTGTATGCTTGTTATTGTGCCACAGTTTACCGTTTTTGTGAGCATTGTGAGTCAGGGTGTGGCTTATAGACTCTGTCCGAGCAGGCTTGCCTGACTAAGAGTGAGAAGCACACCTGTATGTGGTTATGTTGCGAGTTGCTGCCTTTATTTAATTATACCTATGCCATTATACACTGTATGGCCTATCACTAGTATTTATTCCTGCTTATGAGTTAAGAGTTCTCTAAATCCGTAACGTACTTTCTTTGCTAAGCATCAGATCCTACAGTAGCCGCATGCAGTTTAGAGACCCGCATCTTGTCTACCTGTACGATGTTTTGAGGACTGTTTGCTTTCACCTTCTTTCACGCAGGGGTGATTAGTTGTATTAATTAATGTAACGTTAAATGTACTTTCTTCTAGTTTGTTATTAAATTGCTTCTGCAATTTAATTCCGTTATCTATCTTTTCCTTAAAGGTTTAAGTCAACTTAATTGTGTGATCTTTTATATAGCCTGCTTGACTATCAGCAGTCTATAGTGCGTGCACCCTGTAACCGAGTCATAGGATACCTCGTTGTCCAGGCAGGACTCTTGACGGTTTAGGGTGGTTTGTTGCCTGGGTTTATAGATAAGGGTTGGATCTAGCGTTTTCCGTTGTTGCTTGTTGCCGCATACCTAGTCCAATAGAAAGAGCCCAGTGTTTATATATATATATATATATATATATATATATATATATATATATATATATATATATATATATGCGTTCTGCTATATGTTTACTCTATAATTACCAGTTTACTGTCTACCGGAAGTTATGTGTTCGCCTCCGTTTGTTTGTCTGTCTGTAAACAAGATATCTAAAACAAAATAATTGCCTGAAGTTAATGAAGGTTGGTGGGAAAATAAGATATGCACCAAGGAATAAGTGATTCACTTTATGAGGCGATCTGGAGATTTTCACGACATATGGTGGGCAGATAGAATATGCACCTTTGGAGAAGTTATTCAATATAAGAAGCGTTCCGGAATATATCCCGTAACCCAGATCCAGAATTTGTTTTAGGTCATTAATATTAATGATATAGAACCAGCAAGTATAGGCGGAGGTATGCTCTCTACCAAGTGCCGCTCTACTTTACTTATATATCCTGTAAGCCTATATCCTATATCTAACCTTGTCTTTGTATAAATCTCGTCTATTTAAAACAAGTAGGTTTATTGTATTCAAATTATGTTCTCCGAAGTAAGGTAATCGTACGATAGATTTAGGAAAGAATAGTTAGGGAAGACTGAGTAGAACTGTTAACACATAATTATATAGCTGGCCGCCACGTTCTAAACACAAAGCATTATACGAAGAAAAGCACTATACGGATAAAGGAAATGGACATAGTGACAATAGGTAATATTAAATAAAAATACATTAATAATATACGTGAGAATGGAAGTGAATTACAGAATATTTATAACATTTGGTCGGAACTCTTATAACACATAAATAAACATAACAAGGCAAATAAAACAAAACACACTAACATATAATGTAGGAGTGTAGGTGCTATTAGATAACTTATATAATTTGGTTGAGTACCGGTACATCGAAACCATATACCGGTTGTTACCCCTCTGTGGTTGAGATGCTAGGAGGAGTTATGATATTTAAAAATAGACAGAAGTCTAAGGGCATGGCTACCCCAGAAGGGTCACACAAGACTGAATCAAGAAGATATTCAAGGACTATGACATAATACAACATTAATGACATATTAAGACCATATGGCACTAAAGTGGGATACAAATAGAGAATAGAAAAATATGAGAATATATTCTTAAGATACCCATAGCAGGTATTTATCACTGGTTATTGGTTATGCACTTTATTCAGATCATATTAATTTAATTATTATTTATTCTATCTATCTATCTATTGCCGGACGCCTTACTCCCCTTACGAGGGTGGCCATACACAGAATGCCCCCAAGCGGACCTATTCCCTGTGAGAGGGACAACCCGAGCCAGTTTAGTGAAGGACTTACAGGATTGACCACTCAATTTAGGATCCGTCCGACTCAGAGGCCCTCTGTGTATCTTGTTAGCACTATTTTTCTACAGTGGTGTTCGGCTAATCCATCCACTAACCTGCCTTACCCTTAGGTAAGCAGTACGGATTTGTATCAGGTTTACTCCCCTAGACAGGTTGCCAACCAAGGCTGACGAGTCCCATCCACCCGGTGCATCCAGACAGATCAAGGTACAAATTACACCAGTGACCTAATGACACAAGTGTTAAAAGAACTGAACATTCACAAACAATTTTCCACAGCATACCGACCCCAGACTCAAGGATGCTTAAAACGTCTCCATCAAACTTTTAAATCTATGATCAAGAAGAACTGTTGTGAAACTAGTAAAGACTGGGATGAAGACATAGATTTTCTTCTCTTTGCTATATGTGAGTCTTCAAGAGTCACTAGGATACTCCCCATTTGAACTTCTCTATGGATGCCAAGTTAGAGGCCCCCTCAAAGTTCTTAAAGATAAATGGTTCACGGACACAGCACATCCTTCTCTTATAGTGTCTGAATATATCAACTCTTTGAAGCTAAAACTGTCTACAGTCAGAGAGATGGCCCTTGCCAATATGCAGAGAACTCAATATAGGATGAAGTCCCAATATGATGAGAAATCTAAAGTAAGATCCACACAAAGGTGTGTTTGAAAACACTCTCGAATGGCCTAGGTCAACACTTAAGACCAGTTCAACTAGGTTTCGGAACTCCAGGGGGGTGTGAAGCTGCTGTACACGCAACCCGCACCTACTTCAGCCAAGCCCAAGAAAAACGAGTGCTTCTAATGATTGACATGCGGAACGCATTCAACAGCATTCGCAGGGATGTCTTCCTCCGTGCAGCTCAAGAACACATCCCCACTCTGTACCCCCTACTTTGGCAGGCTTATTCCAAACCTTCAATCCTGATTTTTGGCGAGACGGTGATCCCATCAGCGACCGGGTTACAGCAGGGAGATCCAGGTGGTCCTGCTCTTTTCTCAATAGGGGTGGATGCAGCAGCTAACAAAGTAAGGTCAGAACTGAATGTATGGTACCTGGACGATGCAACCTTGGGTGGGTCTGTAGAGAACGTTCTAACCGACCTAAATAACATCGTAACTGACCTCGGCCAGGCTGGGCTAGTGATAAATGACACCAAATGTGAACTTATCCTCCTCAACCACACACGTGAAGAAGGAGAAGAGACTCAGGCCCTGTTTCAAGGCATATTGCCAGATGTAAAGATCCTTCAGGAGCACCAGCAAACCCTATTAGGTTCCCCACTAACTCTGGCAGCAATCCCACCAGCACTTCAAGTTAAAAAGGAGGAGCTTCAACGTCTCGTGAGTCGCCTGATACACATCGATGCCCACTCAGCTCTGGCCCTTCTCAAGAATTGTTTCTCCATTCCAAAACTCCAATACCTCTTGCGCACATCGATGACTTACACGAACAATGGTGGCCTCCAAGAATTAGACAGCATAATCCGAGAAGCAGTGACCAGCATCACCAACGTGGTATTTAAAGAACGGACCTGGACACAAGCCACCCTTCCTGTCTGCCTCGGGGGCTTGGGCATACGGAGAGCCTCGAATATTGCCTCCCCAGCCTTTATCTCTTCCCTCATCGCGACCAACGACCTTGTAGTGTCCACCCTTTCTTCTCAACCCGGAATGACACTTAATGGGGACGTAGCAGTAGCGATTAACACCTGGAAGGAAAGTACAGGAGCAGAGGAGGAGCCTCAGGGTACCTCCAGGAGCAAGCAGAAAGCGTGGGATACCATCTCGGCGAAGAAAACTCAAGAAAATCTCCTAACCAATGCAGACCAGGTTGCAAAAGCACGCCTCCAAGCAGCCGCCCATTTGGAGAGTGGCTTGTGGTTACACGCCATCCCCATCCCACCTCTTGGAACTCACTTGGATGCTGAAGCACTTCGGGTTGCCATCGCGCTCAGAGTGGGTGCGGCAGTTTGTGACCCACACACTTGCAAGTATGGTGGGGGGATGGATGCTCAAGGTCACCATGCCTTGTCATGTAATTACAACGCAGGCCGCCTGCCAAGACACTCTGCACTAAATGATGTCATAAAACGGGCCCTGCAGAGTGCTAACCGTGCATCAATCCTCGAACCACATGGACTTCATTGAGAAGACGGCAAACGGCCAGATGGGATGACCACTTTCCCTTACAAGAATGGCCGGTGCATCGTGTGGGATACCACATGTGTTGACACTTTCTCCACAACCAACATCGCCAGAAACGCCGACGAAGCAGATGAAGCTGCCCGGATAGCAGAAAATAAAAAGCGAGAAAAATATCAAGCCATCGCCAGAAATCATCAGTTCGAGCCCCTGGCATTCGAAACTGCAGGAGTCTTCGGCCCTACCACCCTTAAGATGGTGAATGAAATAGGCCGTAAAATCAGAGAAGTTTCAGGAGAACCCCGGGGAACCCTCTGGCTCAAGCAATGACTAGGGATGGCTATCCTCCGGGGCAATGCCACCAGCGTCATGAGCTCAGTTCGACTGGACTGGGTCATGCCACTGTGTGAGGCCCGGGCAGGAGTGGTGTATCCGTAGTCTTTCCACAGTAGGGTAAAACAAAACATAAACTTTATTTGTATTTAACATGTGTGATGCACATAAATAAAAGGGGATGTGTCGGACGGTTGAAAGCCACAGTTGCTCGCGTGTATGGGGCTAGCAACACTTATTATGAAAAACATGTATCCTCCTTCATTCACTGTCCCCCCCTTCACTCACTCAACCCCACAATTTGCCGGAGGATAACAGGTTTTTCACAATACGTAGACGGAGGTCTTTTCTAAGAAAAAAAAAAATACATTGGATATGTCTGAAATGGCAATATTGTGACCGTTTGGTACTTTTCACTGGTTTGATCTCGTACTATTAAATAAAATTAAGTAGTAACACTGCTCAGTCCTTCTTTATTCCACTTTAGCGGCCCCAACGCACATCTACACTGTTATTTATTAGTTTGTGTTAACTTTCAAATTTAATATTTTACATTTTTGTATATCTTCTATTGGTTTCGTGAAAATATTCGCATATTTGCAAATAGTTATGAATGGAAATGCGAATACGAATAATGAAAAACATAGCGAATATTCGCACATACGAATACGAAGCGAATATTCGGTCCATCTCTAGCCGACTCTGTACCAATATAAACTCATGCCATTTAGTATAATCAATGCCCCTTCCACTTTCCAAAGAGCCATCTTGCATACTATACAACATTTGGAGGGTGTTAATGCATAACTTGATGACAATGTGGTTATTGCAGACACTTGGACAGAACATGTGGCCAGGCTGAGGATGTTGTTGGAGCGTCTTGCCTCTGTTGGTTTCACCATCGACCTCGCCAAGTCTACCTTCGGCCGGGGTACTGTAACCTACCTTGGTCATTTGTTGGGCCGAGGATTGACCAAACCGAGGGAAGCCATTATAGAAGCCATCTCCAATTATCCCACTCCGTCAACCCGCAAGTCCCTTATGAGGTTTTTGGGGAAGTGTGGCTTCTACAGACGTTTCTGCCCCAACTTTGCACGGGTCTCCTCACCTCTTACAGATCTAAAAAGTCACAAGAAGAGGTTTGAGTGGAGTTCTGACTGTGCCATTGCCTTCAGCCACCTAAAGGACCTTCTCTCTACCCACCCAGTACTCAGTTCTCCTGATCCGTCCTTGCCATACCACCTCGAGATTGACGCAATTGACCAGGTTATTGGGGCGGTCCTACTACAGAAGGTTCCGGCTGATGGCATTCTACATCCTGTATCATACTACTCTACTAAGTTGAAAAAACACCAGAAGAGCTACGCCACTATCGAGAAGGAGTGTTTGGCATTGGTGTCTGCTATCAAGAAGTTCGAGTGTTATCTGCCCCAGGACTCCTCATCCATCAATGTCTATACCGACCATAACCCCCTAGTTTTCATAAACAGGATGACAAATAATAATCAGAGGATTCTCAGGTGGGCCTTGCTGTTACAGGAGTACCGGCTGGTGGTTCAGCACATTAAAGGGGTCAACAACAGAATCGCGGACACCCTCTCCAGAGAGATGAGTATGCCGACAATACTAAAGGTCTAATTACTCAGATATGACTGATGGAGTGGTAGCATTGATTAGTGTACACACTAACATAACCCAGCAATGATTGATTTATTCAAACCCCCTGCATAGAACAAAGGAATAGTTATACACAAATGATTAGAGGAATAATATTCCACTAATAAGGAACGGAGATACAATGAATCAGGTATGACACTAGCGTTTTCCAGTCAAAAACGCTAGTGGAAAGATTATTCGTACAGGCATGAATGCAGTTAAGCTCTCAGTACCCCCTTACATTTACCTGATTCACAGTAACCCATGACTCACAACTCCAAAATGTGATAGGATGATGAGAAGAGGCATTAGGGTATGCTCTGCGCAGAAAAGATCCTACTTCTATCCAAATCACATGAATTAATGAAGGTAGCTGAGCATTGATCTTCAACATTTACATATTTTTCTATTGAAGATGTTTATGCGTACTAACAAGATAACTGGCAAGGGAGCTCAAATAAATTCCGCCTAACCCTAGGTGAGCACACACGGATGTCACTATATTACCCAAGCTATGCGAACCTTGACAAATACAAAATTCTAACATGGAATAATTTAAATAGTTAGGGTAATAAATACAACCCGGGACATTTACGCCATGCTAATTTGACTATGAAAAGAAAATCAATTAAATTACATTATTTACAAGACTTTAGCAAAATTAAACCAAGGACACTATTTAGTATAAAAGGGGGCTAACAAACTCTGAGTTGGTGAGCTGCCTTATATTGTTCAAACAAAAATTTACAAGATCCCGGACCCATTTATGTTACCCCTCTGTGGTTGAGATGCTAGGTGGAGTTATGATATTTAAAAATAGCCAGAAGTCTAAGGCCATGGATACCCCAGAAGGGACACACAAGACTGAATCAAGAAGATATTCAAGGACTATGACATAACACAACATTAATGACATATTAAGACCATATGGCACTAAAGTGGGATACAAATAGAGAATAGAAAAATATGAGAATATCTTCTTAAGATACCCATAGCAGGTATTTATCACTGGTTATTGGTTATGCACTTTATTAAGATCATATTACTTAAATTATTATTTATTTATTGATACCGTAATGCATAGTGCACGGAATTTCGATGCGAGTATCCTAGGTACGAGCCCTCGGAGTGCCACATGTATTTGTTGATTTAATTAACTGAGTTTAGATGTGAAGTTGGTTGGTGTTAAAAACATAATTTAATTATCTGAACGTTAATCCCACAGCTCAAATACCAACAAAGCATTATTCTGCTCTCCTTGAAATTATAAAGGTCCCAGGGAAGTATAGAGAAAGAATATTTTTTTTTTAAATAATTTAATAAACTAAGAATATTATTATACAGTTACTCAAAATAATGAATATAGAAAAAAAAAAAAAAATATATATATATATATATATATACATGGCCTGAAGACGTGGAAATAACCGGAATTATTACCGAAGCTCAGCCGAAGCTCAGTCGATCAACAACCGAAATAGAAGAAGTTAAGTCGAACGTCAGTCGAATAGGCCGAAGATCAGCCGATGATGCAAACCAGCTGTACCTGACATATATAGGTTAGGGTGGGTTCACAGCCACACCATTCGCAACTCGGTGCTCAACACGGCAACGTGGCACGCAGTCTCGACTTCCCGGACCCCTCACTTCCACAAGCGGCATATCAAGATGAATTGAAGAAGGCAATCGGGTTCCAGGAGATTGTTAATGCCAACCTTAACACCTTACGAGCGGCCTATGTGGTTTATTTATGTGTACCGCCCAGCGGGGTGTTTTTAGCCAAAATAGGGCTGTTTACGTGATCATTTTCATGCCTAAATAAGACCCAGAACGTAAAACAAGTACCTATCCCTGAAAGGGCATAAACAGAGCTTTCGAATGACACCATAACGATCCTTGTATGATGGATAGTTTTCTTGCAATAACCGTGCAACGCGAGTGCAAAAAGCAGGTAATTCGGTACTTTCGGTACATAATTGAGTATGTAGCGAGTGAGAGAGGGAGGAGGGAGCTGAGATTTGTGTCAGTAGGTTCGCCGCGGTGGTCTGGAGCAGTCATACGCTCGCTAGTCTCCTGCCACCACTTGTCTCTCTCTCTCAGCCACATTACGTGCTGAAATTGCCACTCGAGTTATGTCGAGCGCCGCCACATAGTCCAGCTTTATTTAACTCGACTTATGTTGCTCGCCGCTAATTAAGGGTTAAGTATCGGCTTATGTGCGGCACCCTCATCGAGCAAGAACGTGAATGCCAAAAGCGACCCAGGAAACCACGGAGTTGCAGCGTCAAGCCTTGGGTCGCACAGAGATCAACCCACGGACACTACCACCAGCTGATGAAGAAGCTTATGGAAACGGATAGGGTCACCTATAAGTACTATCTCCGTATGGACGAGGAGCTATTCAATGAGATTGTAACCCGTGTCACACCCCGGATCCAGAAGGAGACAACCAACTGGAAGAAGCCCCTGGAGCCCGGATTGTGAGTTGCCATGACACTACATTTCTTGGCCACTGGTGAGGCATATAAGAGCATGGCATTGAACTTCCATGTTGGTGCCAACACGATATCTCTGGCAGTACGGGAGACGTGGGAGGCCATAATACAAGAGTACATGAAGGAGGTCATTGTCTGCCCATCAACACCTGAAGGCTGGAAGGAGGTCGCCAAGGGCTTCAACGACAGGTGAAACTTCAGGCACACCATTGGGGAAATTGATGGAAAGCACATTGCCATACAGCCTCCAGGAAACTGCGGATCCCTGTACTATAACTACAAACACTACCACTCCATTGTGCTCCTGGCAGTTGTTGATCACCTGGGAAAGTTTATGTATGTTGACGTGGGAGCGAAAGGGTCAGCATCTGATGGTGGCTTTTTCCAGGTGACCGACATCCGGAAGGTACTGGAGGATGGCGCAGCAGGCTTGCCGGCACCAGAGCCATTCCCCGGGGAGGACCATCCAGTGCCCTACTTCCTTGTTGGGGATGACGCATTCCCCATGAGGGAGTGGTTGCAGAAGCCCCACCCACACCGAGGACCTGACGATGACCAGAGAAACTTCAACTACCGACTGTCCCGGGCCAGGAGGCAGGTAGAGAATGCCTTCGGTATGCTGGCAAACAGCTTCAGGTGCTTCCTGACTACCATGAACATACGCCCCAGCACCATGGAGAAGGTAGTCCTGGCTTCCTGTATTCTTCACAATATGCTCATTGACCGACGGCCAGCACAACAACCCCCACCGCGTCATGATAATGGCCAACAATGTGACTGGATGAGGGACCCCTTGGATGGACTGGAGCCAATGCAGCGCCAGAGGGGACCAGCCGCTGCCAAACTTGTGAGGGAATACCTGACAGAGTACTACCACCGGCCCCAACAGCGCCTTGCCTGGCAGGAACCGGACAACTAAAGAGGTAAGTTTCCATTAAATTCATGTCCAAAGTATTCCATCGCCCACATGTATAACCAAATCAGTAATAGAAATCCTTTGTTAAAAAAAATTGATATTCATGACTTCACACACAATTTGACCCCCATTTTATAATTGTTGAAACAAATTTAAGTTCTCTGTTCATTATAATTGCAATGACATATACCACACACAATTTGAGCCTCATTTTATAAGTGTGTTTAAATTTGTGTTAGTTCTCTGTTCAATATAATTGCAATGACATATACCACACTCAATTTGAGCCCCATTTTATAAGTGTTGAAACAAATTTAAATTCTCTGTTCAATATAATTGCAATGACCTATACCACACTCAATTTGAGCCCCATTTTATAAGTGTTGAAAAAAATGTATGGTCTCTGTTCAATATAATTGCAATGACATATACCACACACAATTTGAGCCCCATTTTATAAGTGTGTTGACACAAAATTTAAGTTCTCTGTTCAATACATTTGCAACAACATATATCAATGTCATGCATTATTAGTTTTTCAAGTGAAGTCTTTTTACATTTGTCATAACCAGTTATAATTTTGTTTAAATGTATATGAATGTTATCTTCGTTTAAATATTTATAAATTTTGCATTACCTATTTGATCCTATAAGTTGACTTGATATTATGTTTATTAGTTAATTTTATCGATATATGTTCCCCTTTTAATCCGTACTACTGATGGGACGTTAAAAATTAGGAACATGTTATGACTATACATTGGGGCATCTTTTCTCATACATTGCAACAACAATCAGATATGTTTAGGAGAAAGTACAACACAATTATACATAGAAAACCAACTTTATTTTATTTGTAATTTATAATAAATATTAGGTACAAAACATTTTTATAAGAAATATTGCGGAGAGAAAGAGTAGACAGATAGGTTATTAGAGGTTGAGTATGGAGTAAGATTACAAAAAACTGTTGACAAAGCCAGGGGAAACATCTAGGAGGTTGGTGGCCCTTCCATGATCCACGGGTGTGGCCTCAGGACGTCCCACCGAGGGTGGATAGCTCCTCCAACCTCGCGGTGTGTTGGGGGCTGCTGGCTGTTGTTTTCCACCATGGTAGAATGATGGTCCCGCAACATTCAGAGTTTCATAATGGCTGGTGTATGGGTTTGGCGTCTGTGCCTGGCGATGAGGTTGAGGGTTGGGTGCCTCCTGAAGCGGGCCAAAACGTGGGAGGGGTCCATGCCCCCGGCTGTGGGCCCGGATAGCATTGGTGTACCGCATCACCTCTATCTCGTAGTGATCCACGAGGCCTGGTGCAAGGTCCGACAGGTTGTTCTGTACGAAGTGGTGGAAGAGCTTGAGGAAAGCGGTAGCTGGGCTGTCCATGTTTCTGCTTCGGTCCCACTTCTTATACAGCTCGTCCAGGTGTTGCTCCCCCTGTCGTAGCTGTGTGTAAAACATATTTGCATTACAACATGAACAATACAATAACATATATTACATAACCATTAATTCAGTGTAGATTATTGATAACGAATATGTGAAAGTGCAAATGTTTAAAAATAAAATTTCAGAATATACTAAGGAATCGGTAAAATTGCAAATCTCTGATAAAGCAAAGTTATGAATATACTTAACTAATCGGTCAAAGTGTAAATGTATAGTAAAACAAAGTTATAATCTGTCAAAGTGCACATTTTTAACACCTTACGTAAAAGTAAAAGTAAAAGTTCTGAATATACAAACAATTCTGTCAAATTGCAAATCTCTGATAAAGGAAAGTTCTGAATATACTTAATTATCAGTCAAAGTGCAAATCTATAATAAATCAAAATTCTAAATATAATAACAATTCTATCAAAGTGGAAATCTATAATAAAACAATGTTCTGAATATTATCAATGAATTAAAAACGTAATGATGAAGGCATGTTAACATCGGATAACTAATATTAATATTTACCTTGTCATACAGGTCGGAATTGCTCCCTTCCGGCCCGGTGTTGCTGGTGCTGGCTGTACGCCGACGCGCCGTGGCCGAGGAGGACCCCGTGAATTCCTGTGTGGTGGGAGTAGGACCTGCAGGCACCGGTGGGCTGTCCTCCTCATCAGGTTGTGTGCCCGGGTCGTCGGCTAGCTCCTCTTCAACCTCCATAGCTGTCCTGGTGGCGGTCTGAGCCTGCTTGTAGACCTGTGAAATATATAGGGGGGTTAGTGAAATTAGGACAATATTGAACATCTATTTATAAAGCAGTTCAAACAATGATTTAACCCATAACTAGCGGCGCGCAACATAAGTCGAGTATAATAAATCTGGACTATCTGGCGGCGCTCGACATAGGTCGTGTGGCAATTTCAGCACGTAATGTTGCTGAGAGAGAGAGACAAGTGGTGGCAGGAGAGTAGCGAGCGTATGACTGCTCCAGACCACCGCGGCGAACCTACTGACACGAATCCCACCTCCTCCCTCCCTCTCTCACTCGCTATATACGGAATTGTATGGGGAAAGTGCCGAATTTCATGCTTTTTGCACTCGCGTTGCGCGGTTGTTGCAAGAAAACTAGCCATCATAAAAGGATCGTTATGGTGTCATTGGAAAGCTCTGTTTATGCCCTTTCAGGGATAGATACTTGTTTTACGCTCTGGGTCTTATTTAGGCATGAAAATGATCACATAAACAGCCCTATTTTGGCTAAAAACACCCTAGCCCGCTAATCTAGTGTTAAAACTGATGATATGGGGGAATGAGTTATTACGTTTGAGAGTGTCATATTTTTTTTATGAAATGTAACGTTCAAGCAAATAATTATAACTGAGTTTTAAGGGGAGGTATTTAGTTTGTTCCCTAGACCTCCATCAACCTTAAAATTACACCCCCTCGAGCCCCTTTCAAGATAAATTTGTAAATTTTTCGGTAGAAAAATGTCCCGGCCGAAGGCCGATTCCTCTTAAATTACAGGCTCGCTATCGCTCGCCAGGATAAAATAGACACCTGAATTGCACGAAAGGTCTTAATATGGGGTGAAAGTTCTTAAAATCGCTAAACTAATGGAGCAAACGTTTTATAATATCAAAAGCAATGGAGCTAAACATGAGGGAGAAAGGGGCTAAGAAAACAATCCCTCAAGTGGAGACCTCCCCTTAAGATAACGTGAAATATTAATATTAACTGACTATACCTGTATACTTTAGAGGTCTATTAATACATAAATACATATATATGTATGTCATAAACATTAATAGTATGTTGGTGGACATCACAAATTATTTCCGTGACTTTACCGTTACATATACGTCTGCGTGTGAATACTCCTTAACCCGTCCAGCACCAGCGACGCGTCTGGCGCGTCGTCGATGTATGTAACGCACAGCCCCAGCGACGTGTCTGACGAGTCACCCTAATTGCTCCGACCGTAACCTCAGGTGTAGCCACTCGAGAGGGCTCAGATTTGTATGGGAACTGTGTACGTATCCCACACAACTGTGCCAATGGTTGAAAACTCTCAAAGTCCACGTGCGTGCACGTGAGCGCGCAATTACCTGTTTTTTTGGGGTAATTGCCTTCAATTTTTTACTCTTGTAAAATACGTTTTCGGGGGCTCTGTAGGACCATTCTTTAACCTTTTTGAGCGGTTTTTCGTGGTTTTTCCTTCATTCCTAACCCATTCGCTATTGTTTCTGGAATAAAACAATTTTTTGAAAACCGGCCGGGTTCTGGTGAACAAACAATACAAAACTAGTCGGGGCTCCACGGGTTAAATACATGGCAATCAATAAATGCAAAAGAACATATTAAAAATATGTAATCCATTTATAATATGCCCAATTGTTTTATATAAAGGTATGTACCCTTGATTAATGTATATTAAAAATTATATCTTGAAGAACACCCACCGATTTCTTTTTTCCTTTATATTGATTGTCCTTTTGGACTAAATTATAGTTATATTGTATAAACGTACCTTGTTCTTCCTGTTGGGCAACTTAACCAAATGTGGTTTGAGGAACGGAAAGGCCTCCTTGATCCAGGCGTCCCTCTCGGTGAGCTGAGCTGCACCGGAACCTGACGGGATCTTGTCCAGCTTCCCGAACCGTGTCCTCATACCCTCCATCCACTTGGCTAGGACCTGCACTGCAAAATAATAATGTATAAACATAAGCAGTGTATACGTGGTGTTTTATTCGAAATAATAATGAGACACAGAAACTAAGAACATATTAAAGAATTGGGAGTCTACAACAATGTGGCAGATTCACCTGGCCAGGTAACCACAAAGTACACCGAAATATAACGGAAATACAATGTAGCACTTCACATGACACTTAATAATGATTCATTAATAAATAAATGTCTTTGTTATTTCACTTAACATACAAATATTTATACATAACAAACAAATGCACTCAACCAACCTGACACATTCTCCTCTGCGGCCTTCTTTGACATGGTTTTTTCCCTCATGTCCCTGTCCCTGTGCGCCCGGAGTTTGCGGTTATACAGGAACCCGTGGTCCCTGTACCACTCTGCCACACCTACTTCCTGCTTCTCCGGCAGGATGGCGTAGGCCCTCTTCCGTTTTGGCACTGATGACTTGCCCGAAGGTTTTTTGATGGGCGGCGTTGTCTTATGCGGCGTCGGCGTTGGCTTGGATGGCGAGGGCGTGGGACTGGGTGGCTGACGCCGGGGCCTCTGACTAGGTGGAATACTGCGTGTCGTCAGGTTGCTGGGAGGGACTCTCACCTACCACAGGCATCTCTTGGGTGGCAATGAGTTCATGCCTGGGGGGGGAAGACGTTGCCGTTTCTTCACAAGATCCATCACCTTCTCTGACTCGTCGGTGGTGTTGCCCGCATCGGGGTCTGAGTTGACTTGTTGCCCTGACGCTGAAGCATCATCCTCGGTGTCTGAGCTCGTGTCGTCGACGATCCACAATCCCTCATCATATTCTGGTGGTGGTGGCAGGGCTTCCTGTGATGGGGCGAAGAGGTCCACCGATTCAGCCTGTTCGGGAGCTGGCTTCTTGGTCTTGCAACGCCCCAACTTCGTCCCCTTTGAACCGATGGGCATCTTGGCGAGTGGTGGAGTGTTGTACGAGATAGAGAGGAGTGGTGTGGCGTCGTCGGTTGGGAGTGAGGCAGCATGTCTCTGCTGGCAGCTATATAAGGAGCCCCGTGCGTGCCTGCCAATGTACGATTCATCGGGTCGCATCTGGTGGTGCCGTGTTCATTCCCCCCTTGTTCTGGCCTGCGTGCCTTCCAATGTACGATTCATCCGGTCGCATCTGGTGGTGCCGTGTGCATTCCCCCCTTGTTCTGCCCTAAATTTGCTGGTCCGTGTGCAAATCTGGTAGCGTCGGGCGTCCCACGTGGACCCACGTGGGGCCACACCTAGCAAAAAGATGCATCGGGTGATATTCCGCTGTTATTCGAGTGAGCATCGACTTTCAATCGACTGTTATTCTGCCAATTCTAGTCATGGTTGGGTCTATATCGAGTGTAAGCTCGATACATCGGGCAAGCAACCAGTGATATACAGGTCGATATCTGGTATTCATCCTTGTATTCGGGTTTTATTCGACTCTCGTTTGAGTTACATTCGATTTTATGAAAGATTCATCCACTTATCATCGAGTTTCCTTCGTGGTAATATCGACTATCTTTATGTTACATTCGACCCAAATTCGAGTAATTCGAGGCATCATCGGCAATTCAAAATACAATCGAACATGACCCGAATAGGTAGAATGTAACCCGAATATAACTCTAATATATCCGAATGTAACTGGAACGTAACTAGATCATGACTCGATAGTTTTTTAACGTTTTTTTGACCCGATTCATCGCCAAAAGTTAACGCATGCACTAACTTTTGGCCGATTCACCGGATGATTCGACTCAAGCCCAGAACATCCCAAGAACTTCCCGAAGATAACCCGAAGCGTTACCAGAATTAATCAGAATCGACCGGAACTGGCTGAAATTTGAATTTTTAAATTGATTCGGCCGGGTTCGGGTGGGTTCGACTTCTGTATGACGCGGCCTTAACTCACGATCACCCCTAGACTTGGCCACTCTCATCTGGCTCAGGAAGACTGAGAAGGGCGAGGTGAAGTAATCTACTAGGGCCGGCGTAATCCACGGAACAACCCTATGAGACTCCAGTTAAGTTATTACTGCTGGTGTAAGAAGCTTGTCAAAACCCCAAGTCACCTCGTATTAGTAAGAACTGACAGTCGGCACCTGGCAGCGAGAGCGTGAACTATCTATAAAACTTGTTGGGGTTCACTGTTTCAGGTCTGGTCAATGTCTCGTGGTGTGTAATGAAGCAGTGAGAGGGGAAGGTCGGAACAGCTAACCGTGAAACCCAGGTCGGTATGATGCAGCCAGCTAATCAGGGTGTAATACGGTACATAAAAACCATATACCGGTACATAACAAAAATTATACCAGTACACCCAAAGCTCTTACTAGTATTATCAGTCTATTTACCAAGTGACACAATGCCTAATATTTGATGTGCAATTGATAATAAGCACCTGTGATAATGAATAATCAGTGCCTAACTCAGCAATAACTTAGTAATATAAGTACGGTATCGAGTGAAAATTAGCAAAATCAGTGACAGTGACACACTAATACACATACTTTTATATGATTGTCCTCACACTAACTAAAAATCTCAACAAACATCCAATTGGTACCATCAAAAACTAAAATCGCCTCTCGGACGCAAAGACTCTGGTGCGACAAGAGACTAGGTGTGCGCTAGCCGGGACCGTGGCGAGGCATCCGAATGCGGCCAGAAATTCCCGAGAAAAATTCTACTCCTTCGCACACTCGCCATTCTGCAACCACTGGGGCTACAGACGTCTACTCAACGCCATTCTACAGACGAGGGTGAAACGATTTTTTAAATTTTATGTATCATTATGCACGCCATATTTCCTTGGTTACAGCTAAAATAGAATACGAAATTAATCGGCTAACTGCCTGGTACCACAGGATACAGGGGAGCTATAGGGGGACCGGGTCTATTGATCTATCTATTGCTTGACGCCGTGATCCCCGAAGGGGTGGCCACGAACGAACCGCCCACATGCACTTCTGTCCCCAGTCAGTCGACGCCCCTCCTCCCAACCAGCACCGCCTTCATCCATATAATTCCTCACTCCATCCATCCACCTCTCCTTCGGTGCACCTCTCCCGCTCTGTCCTTCCACCTCGCTCTCGTACATCCTCTTAGTAATTCTCTCGCTTTCCATACGTTCCATATGGCCGAACCATCTTAAGTTGTTCCTTTTCATACTTTCCAGCACATCTACCTCCACACCACACCTCCTTCTTACTTCCTCATTCGTCTGTCTATCCCTTCATGTAACTCAGCACGCACTTCTCAAGTAACTCATTGCCACTGCTCTCACTCTTGGTCTGAGTCTCTTCCCGAACGTCCATGCTTCGCTTCCGTAAGTTAGTGTCGGGATTACCAGACTGTCATGCAAGGACTTCTTCACTTCCATACTGACCACCCTATTTCTTGTTACTGCTTTCAACATTCCTACAACCTTCTTCCCCTGTTGCACCCTCTCCTGCACTTCTTCATCCATTGTCCCACAACACACTGCCCAGATTCTTAAAAGAGCTGACGATCTCCATAGCCTAACTGTTCAACTTCACCTCACACTCTGTGACTTCACCCCTTTCAAAGACCATAACCTTGCTCTTCCCCGCATTTACCTTCAAATTCCGTTTTTCGCACATTGTTCCAACTCTTTACCAGACCCTGCAATTCCCATTCATTATCGCTCATCAGAACAATATCATCCGCAAACAGCAGTACAGGTAGCTTCCACTCATTTCCCTCCTATTTCAGCGATACACCAACATCCACTGCTCTTCCTAGTATTTCTTTCATGACTCCATCCATATATACAGTAAACAACCAAGGGGACATCACACCCCTGTTTCAACCCAACATTCAGGTATAAGAACTCGCTCTGCTCATTCTCCACACGTAATGCTGCCTTTGCACCCTCATACATGCTCTTCACTGCTTTCAGCAACTTGCCATCTACTCCGTATATTCTAAGTACTTTCCACATGCCTTCTCTGTCCACTCTGTCATAGGCCTCCTCCAAGTCCATAAAGGCAACATACACCTTTTGTTGCTTCTCCAGATATTTCTCCACAACACAATTCAGGGTAAAAATCTGATCTAAACATCCTCTTCCCTTCCTAAAACCTCCCTGCTCGTCGCCTATCCATTTCTCCGTTCTCACTCTCACTCTCTCAATCACTACCCTACTGTACATCTTCCCTACTACGCTTAAAAGGCATATTCCTCGGTGGTTACCACACACTCTTCTTTCCCCTTTGCCCTTATATAGGGAGACTATAATGCCAGTCTTCCAGTCATCGGGTCTGGTGGGTTAATATATTGCCACAATACCGTTATCTATTTATTCAATCTGAGGGATGTGATACTATGAGCGGCATGTCAAAAGGAAACATAAAAACGAAAGGTAGTTTAAGAAGACATAAACAACGGTATGAAGTTTAAGATACAAAACAACCAGAGGCCGATCAAGACCCCAGATTACAGTATATATTTCAGAAGCACAATGTGAAGAAGGCACGAAACACAAGAAGTAAATAATACTTTTGAGTAAGCCTGCTTAATATCAAACAAAAATGCATCAATTAACACACACATACGCAAGCATAATACAGCATTGCATAATAAACTAATCAGTCCACTTTGATATGATTGACCCTCTTCCACTAACTGCTTATTTTACTGATCTTGCGATCGATCGCTGGCCACAAATCATTGACAAAATTACCTGTATAGTGTATTTTCTGACCTCATCAGAATATTTCCATGATTAAAATGGCCGCATGATTTTCATCGAGGTTATCAAGATGAAGACGTATTTATGCACATGCTTCTTTGCACTTTGTGTTAGGATATGCTATAATTAACCTCTTCGCTCTAGTCTAGTTCAGGTTTGTTAATCTGACTTTTAAGACAAATATATAATACATTTTGTTTTAGACTATTTATTTTGAATCCTCTTTACTGAGCTAAATGATTATATAGTTCACTTTTTCTATTGTCTAAAACATTTGTAACTATTTCTATGGCCTTTATAAATGGTTTGAAATATTTACTCAATTATATGTGTCTAGTAATATCTTCGTCATAATCCAAGTCAGGCATTCTGATAAAAGTACCTTTTATTTAACGATTACTGAATTTCAAGTTCGAGGGTTCATTAAGTGCACTGAATACAAATGTTACGAAGTAAAGTTAAATAAAACTAAATGTACATGACACTACTGCACTCTTAAATAGCCGATATTAAAACACAAACAAATAAAATATGAATTAACCTCTCTTATCTGGCTTCACCATTTACAAAAATACTATCTATTAAGACAACAGTTCTAGTTATAGACTGATCTATTGGATATTGCCATTATGCATATCATACTTACTAAACAAGACTGCTATTGTACTCAAGAACCCGCTATTAGTCATGAATCATAAAATAATTAAGACAAAATTAATAGTCCTTCTGATTCTATAACGCATCTTTAAATTAAGTAAACATTAGAATTAGCTTCATTGCTATGCTGGCAGTAACAAACTAAATCCATCTCTATGGTTTACTATAACATACTTTGCTAAGGTATTTAGTTAGATACACCAATATATTTAGATATTAGAATAGTTTTATATACATATGTATATCATATATAAAAATTAACATAATTTGTTTCTTTTGGCAAGTTTTCACAACAAACTTGAAAACTTCTTTCCATATGACGAACATATAGTATAAACAAAATGTTTTGGCGAGATCCTGCAATGATAGGAGACAAATATATAAGTAAATACAGAATCAATATTTATTGAATACCACACATACACATGCATTGACTGTTTGCTTAAACTCTATAATTAATGTAAGGTACACACATTTCAACAACAATATAACTTGAAGAATAAAAAAACAAAACAATCTTTTAAGTTCACAGGTTTAGCTCTGAAAAGGAAATTAAAACGAGCGCAGACATAACGATAAGATGAAAGGCACTGAACAACTATAATTATAATAATAATAATAATAATAATAATAATAATAATAATATTAATTCAGTTATCATTTTACAATGTTGGTACCATATAATATGTTACAAATATGACATGTACCAGCTTTGCATAATTCCAACTAAGGATAGCCCAATAAGGCCGTTAGGCGTATTTCCATTGGGGTCCTTGTGAGATTAGGTTAGCTGGGGAAAAAGGGGAGGATACAAAATGTAGATACTTTAGAGAAAGTATTTCTAGGGAGTTATATTAAGATACCTTACATTCTATAGTTGGACTGGTCAAAATATTTCAGTAATCATTTCAGTTTGTTTTGCCTATCTCTTATGTCGTATTTAGTAGTAGACATAAGCTTGGTGCTCCCTTCTCGCAGCTGTCCGGTTCAGGTGCTCCTTCAAGCTACGTCTGAAGGAATACAGTGTTCTCTTTTCACGGACTGACAGGGGTAGGTTGTTCCAGTCTTTGATGGCAGTGAAGAAAAATGTTAGCTTACCCTGTCCTTGGATTCTCGGGACCGTAAAATTATACATCCTATTCCTTGTATTGTGTCCAATCCTCTCATTTGCTTTAACAAAATTACGCTTTAAATACTCTGGAGCCCTATCATAAAATATCTTGAAGGCATTTATGAGTCTGATTTGTTTGGCCCTATCAGAGACATTGAGCATACCAAGTGACTGAAGTTGTTCCTGGCCAATATGCGATCTGGGTCCTAGGTCCAGCATGAACCTAACTATTTTATTTTGAGTGACCTGAAGTTTGTGCTTTGCTGATTTAGATGATGCAGAGTACCAGGATGACACAGAATAGTCAAACTGACATTGAACAAGCGCTGGGCATAGAGTCTTTTTGGTCGCCGCTGGCAAGCATCCCACCTGTCTATACAGGTATTTAATACGTGCTCTACATTTACTCAGGATCGATTCCAAGATTGTTTCACCTGACAGAGTCGAGTCCAGTTTTAGTCAGAGATATTTCACTTGTGACACTGTTGTTATGGAAATATCATTACAGTTGACCGAGAAGCCCTCAATGTCTTTCAATTTGCGTTTTGTTCCACATAAGATGGCTTCTGTCTTGCCCAGGTGAAGAGATAGTCTATTGTCCACTAGCCAATCACTGCACGATTCTAGTTCTTTGGAAAGTGAGGTGGCAATACTTATTGGGTCTTTTCCTGAAACCAGAAGCACACTGTCGTCAGCATACAGTAATAATTTACACGATACGATACGCTCAGTTCCATGTCGTTCACATAACGGAGAAAGAGTAAGGGACCAAGGATGCTTCCCTGCGGGACCCCACAGTTAATTGGCATAGGATCAGAAAGATTATCATCAATTTTGACTCTTTGTGTTCTACCACTAAGATAATATTTAAACCAGTTCACTGACCCAATGCCCATTGCTTGTAGTTTATTACATAGGATATTATGGTCTACTGTATCAAACGCTTTTTGTAGGTCAAGAAGAACCATACCGGTGTAGTTACCTTTAGACATTTCTTTACGAATGTAATCTGTTGATCTTGATATTGGTTCAGGGGTAATTTATCGAGAGGACTTCCCTAGTGGTTAAGGCCCCATTAATTGCTCTTTCCATTCACATATGCATAGCCTACGTGAGTTGCAGTTGGGATGTGTGTACATGCTTAGATTGATATGCAGGATTCGAAGTTGCATAATAAATCGTAGGCAGTGTCCACCAACCTTTAACTGTCTTCGTGGTGCGATGCATAAGGTGTTGATTTTCGGTGTGAGCATCCTGGGTTCGAATCTACGGACTGCCACATGTGTTTGTAAATTTCATTAATCGATTTTAGGAGTATAGTTGGTTGTTGGAAGGAACATAATAAGTGGATGAGACAGGAGTCAGTCGAGTACATGCCTCTGAAACCTGATTGAAACTTATAGAATATATCATTTGCTTTGAAGTAGTGTTCAATTTGGGTGTATACAGCTCTTTCAAGGATTTTTGATACAATACATAATATGATAAGTGGTCTGTAGTAGCTAACATCTAATTTATTTCCTTTCTTGAATAGAGGGGTTACAATAGCTTCCTTCAGTTCAGCAGGTACAGTGTTGGTGTTAATTGACAGGTTGATGATGTGGGTTAGGGGACCTGCTATACCAATGGCTCCTTCTCGTAGAAATTTGGCACACATTTTGTCTGGTCTTGTGCTTTTATGTACATTTAGGTTAGAGAGCTCCTCAAATGTGTATTTTGGTGTAACATTTTGTAATCCAATAGTGTTCGGGTGTATGCCTTTATCCCTGTAGACATTTTGAAAGGTGGCAGTTGTTGTGGTGTATTTATTGAGAGGTTGCAGTAGGTTCTGTGCTAGTGTGTTTGCTATGGAGGTGAAGAAGGAGTTGAAGTAGGTTGAAATTTGTCGTTTATCATGGCAAACCTGATCATTAATTTCGAGAGCAATATTAGTGTTAGATGAATCCCTTGCCTTGTTGCTGTAGCCCGTTGTTTTTAAGTGTCTCAATCGTTTTTTGGGGTTATTCTGATATTCCTCTGCCTTACTGTGGAAATAAATAGATTTCGCTGATTTAATTTTCCTACTTAGTTTATTCCTAGCCCTGTTGAACTCATGTTTCAGACCTTGATCCTGCCTATGTTTCACTAGCCTTTTTAACAGATTGCCTCTATGTTCCATATGGTGTATGTCATTGTTGATCCATGGGTCTGACCTTGCTTTAATTTGTATGTTTTTCAGAAGAGCTATTTCGTCTAGGATGTGTGTGATGATGGTTCTGAAGCCAACCCATGCGTCATTAACGTTTGTATTTCCAAACACTGGAGACCAATCTGTATTCCATAAAATGTCCCCAAAAAAATCTTTGTTGTAGTTTCTGAGTGACCTTATTCTAATTCTAATGACCTTGTGATTATCTAGGGTAATTTTTGGAATTTTACGTGTACAATATGTGACGAAGTGATCACTTATCCCCATTTGTATAACCCCTGATTGTGATATTTTGTCCTCTCTGTTACAATTTACATGGTCTAATATTGTAGCAGTGTTATCAGAGATACGTGTGGGGGTTGTGATGAGTTGTTTGTGATTGTGTATTGTCAGTATGTGCCTATATTCTCGTACAAGCCTATTATTTCGTTGTTTGTAACACTAGTTAAAATTCCCTAGTATAATAGATTCATTCCGGAGGTCTAGTAATGACAAAGTTCGTTCAAATTTGTTTAAGAATTGTGTGTCGTCTGGTGGCCTATAGCACACTCCATTTGTGATGAGTTTTGTCCTAGGCAGGTGTAATTCAATCCAAAGAGCTTCGTGGTTTTCTACACCGAGGTCATTCCTAATTGTGTGTGTGAGGTTGTTTTTTACATACAGACATACTCCTCCCCCTTGTCTATTACGATTATTGCGAACCACATTGAAACCTTGAATGTTTATTTCACCATCGTTTATACTCGAGTCCAGCCAGGTTTCTGTAATTGCAATTATTGCAGCTTTGGCCTTATTAGCTAACAAGTTTATTTTTGTCAATTTATGATACATTGATCTGGCGTTAATGTGGATAAAATGGAGCCCTTTGTTGGTGAAAACTCTGTATTCATCTTTGAAGGTGTCCTGGCTGGATTCTGAGTTGTTAATACTTGGGTCATTTACATTAACATTCGGTAATAAATGCAAGGCACACTTATTGCATAAAAAGTCATGTTCTTTACTGTCGGTCTTCTTAGAAATGCACTTCATGTGAGCTACAGTTTTACACTTAATTAAAACAGTTTTGGATCCGCTGTCGTCGTGTTATGGGTGATTCACATTTATCACAAATGTTTGTCTGATTTCGTACAGCTGATGTCCCACGTTTAACGCATTCAACTTCGTTTCTACTGTTAACTTAAGTACATTGGTTATGTACAATTTCATTACAACGGTTACATTGTAAAAGTGTACTCCTATTATTGAATCCAATAGTACAGACTATACATAATTTCCTCTTGCTGTTTATCGTACGTCTGGAGGTGTGGTTTGGCCCAGGCCGATCAGCTGAGTGGTGCCGGCGTGTGAGCGAGGGCGGGGGACAGGTTGCTCCTTGTCCTTGACACTCTCCCATCCCTACCTGTATCTCCCCGCGGTAGCACCGTTGTGTTTGTTTGCTGTTGTTGTATTCCTTGGCCGTTGTTGCTACTTCACTGGTGATGTGTTTGCAAGTGCTACCTGATTTTTTAGTTGTTCTGGTGCATGTTGAGCTACTTGGGTCGCCGATATCTGTGGTAGTGATGGTACCGTTGAGGGTAGTGTTGTGTTGGTAGGGTGGTGACGCTGAGGTGGTAGCTGGCTGGCGGCCTGGCTTGTGTGTGTGAGCAAGAGGGGAGGTTCTGGTGCCAGTTCGTTATAATGAAATTTTCTGCTAGGGACTGTTGAAATGTCGGTGTCTGCCTTACTTGATTTGTGGTGAGGTTTCTTCAACGTTGAGCTGGGGCCTGGGTTGGTCTCTATATCTCCACAGCTTATTAGAGTGTAGCACAATAGGTGATGTAGCGAGGTTGTGCCAGAATGTTTGCTAAGACGCTGCGGTTTCCCGATATATGTAGCTGCCCAGGCAGGGATGATGACAGAAATTTAATTTTTGCGTGATTTCTGTGTGACGAGGTCCCTCAATACTTGTTTAGTGTTGACCTGCTACACTACCGGTCCCCTCTGCACCTGTATATCGGCACAGCCCCTCTGGATGTTGAGAAGGATGATACATAGGGAGAGAGCTACGCTCACCCCCTTCAATCCTCCCGCCATCTTGGTACAGCAAAACAACTGTCCAAGTTGGGTTAGGTAAAATGGAGTTAGGCTACATTACGTGAACGTAAACAAATAGTTTAATCTAGTTGATGTAAGGATAGTTTAGGTGAAGTAAGGTTAGATTAGGTTAGGTTCAGTTATGTGAGGTTAGGATAGGTTAGGTGATGAGAGGTTAGATTAGGCTAGGTTTGGCGATGTGAGATTAAGATAGATTAGGTCTGGTCAGGTTAGATGATAATAGATCAGGTCAGACTAGAATAGGGTAGGTTACTGAGAACGTCATGGTAAAAGTTGAGGAGCTTGGGTGCATGAACCCTTCCAAACTCCACGCTATGCACTGATCGTCATCCTTCACAATGAACCACGCGTTCAGACCTAAATACCGACACTAATTTGGTGTAAGTACTCCTTAATTGATTAATTATAGAGGACCGCCCGACATTATAAACCATCACGCCGCACGAGAGTATAACTTATTCCACCACCAGAACAGCCCAAGTCAGCGGTCCAACTATAACCTTGAAAATAACTGTTAGCCTTGTTAGCCCAGAAAGGTTAAGGATTATACTTTGATGAGTATTAGGATGATGGCCTCTGATCTGAAGACAATAGCACATTATGTTTTCAGTTTGTACTTGTCAATCACTCATGAGTAGTGTGCGCTACTTCTGTTAATGGTTAATATGGGAATAATAGTTTTGTCTTCATTCAGCTTGAAAATAATATTATGGATCCTACTGTGGGTACAGCCAATTGCAAATTCAGTTGTTACAGACTCAAATTTACGTAAGTAGGCCTATTCTGAACTGATGGCCGATTACAAACAACAATGAAAAATAAACGTTACATATTGTTTAATGTACTGTATATGTTGATTAATTAAAGTTTTAAGCTTTTGCCATCGTTATACGCACTGCAAGAAACACGTCCAATTCCTAAGTAGCTGCGTAAGAACTGTGACCGGCTGTAGAAGATGAGAGAGGGGGAGGTGGGTGATGAAGACTGATATATGGAGAGGAACGGCAGATCTTGATAACAACCATCTTATCGTAGCCTTAATTTGGTTCCATATCTGTCAGTTAATGAAGAGCAGCACGCGAGATTAGTTTTTATAGTGGTTCTTTTCGTAGGTTACGTAACTGGTAGAATGTTGGTAGGAATGTAGCCACAAAAGGAGAACCTGGATAGAACGAAGTGTGTGAAGGAAGGAAGGTTTTCGGAGCAATGGGAAGTATGTGGAAGACGAGAAATCTCGGAGTGAAAGTAAAAAGTGCACTGTATCAAGGAATTGTTGTGCCAACAGTGATGTATGGGGCTGAGACATGGGCTCTGAAGAAAAAGGAGAAAAGAGGGCTGGATGTGATGGAGATGAGCTGCTTGAGGAGTATGTGTGGAGTTACTCGTAGAGACAGATTGAGGAATGAAGATATACGTAGGAGAGTGGGGCAGCAGAAACATATGTCAGCCAGAGTGGACAGAAGGGTGCTGAGCTGGTATGGTCATGTTGAACGAATGGGAGATGAAAGGCTTACAAAGAGAATATGTGAGTCAGGTACAAGGGGAGATAGAAGGGCAGGAAGACCCCCATTGAGATGGAGAGACTGTGTAAGAAAGGCTTTGGATGATAGAGGAATGACTATAGATCAGGCAGGGGAAGTGCTGGTGGACAGGAGTGAATGGAGAATGCTTGTGAATAGTTGAGTGAACACGTGGTCATTTGGAGTAAGGGGTCGGGCGCAAGTTGGACTAGATAATAGTCCATCAGGCGCCTGGCCCGGGGAGACGATTAATATGAAGGGTGTGCCTGGAAGTGTGGTGGGAGGGCTTGTGGCTTTGGCTCCGCTGCATGTCTGCCTGCCGAGATCGGAACCTCGCCAGGTGGTCAGGGGCCGGGGGAGTGCTGGAGCGACCTTGGTAACCCTGGTCTCTGGGTCTTCTCCTGGGTGACCTGGATGTGTGAGAGTTTGTGTTTTTATCTGTGTTTATTTTTTGTTTTATGTTGTTTTTGTGTTTTCCCTGTTCTTGTTTCTGTCTCGAGTCGGCTACCCCCAAAATGGGGATTGGGCCTGAGCATATAGATAGATAGATAGATAGATAGGATAGAACGAAAATACACCCAATTTCGAGAACTCTGGAAGATGATGGTACAATTACTAGTAATGTATAATGATGCCAGCCAATACCAATCCGTGTTCGAACAAACATATCTAGAACAAATATTCACGTATCATAAAACAAAACACTCTAATTTGAATTAAATATGTTTAGGCTATATTATAAATATTATAAAATATATAATTTATAAATGAATTTGAAAAAAAAAATGAAATATTTACGCAGCAATTAAAGATTTCTTTCAAATATCCACCACTAGAGAAGAACACTATGATAGCAGCAATTGGTAGCCTTTCATAACTCGAATCATTGGATAGGGAGATCATAAGTCCTGAGAAAGAGAACACGGAGAACAGGTAGAATATGACTTTCACATGACAGTAATAGTCCATAAAAATCTATGTCGCTTGGGACCTTCATCAGGTCAAGCAGGATAGTCTGTTAATCCAACAGGTCAGTCAAGAGCAAGCCAGCATCCGATTCAACACCTGTTTCTGGTATTTGCCTATATAATTTATATCGTTGGAAAAAAACAAAAAACAAAACGTTATCATATTTGCATTGGCTCAAAAGTGTATTCCGTATCTAATCCGAGTAATTCAATTAAGTAATTGGAAATATAATCCGTATAAACTGGCTTCGAACTATCCTCCATCATATTTGTGCAGTGTCAGAGTAAATAGATTCAGTTTGTAGGTGCAAGTCACTGACATAAGAATTGCTAAAGGGGAGTATTCAACAACTTACAAGAATTCAATAATTCACCATGTACCCACTGAAATACTACATTAAGTCAGTATTTAGTTGGACTTGGGTCAAACATACTCTAGTCTACGACAAGATTCTGCACTACGGGTCTCCCTCGGTTGGAATGATCGTGACAAACAATAGGTATGGCCAGCTGGTGACAGGGCAATCGAAATATAAATCCCTCCCTTTGAATTACAGAGAACAAACACATCAGCACCCCTATTACGCTAGGAAGCACCTTACGCCAGTTAGTAGCTGAATATCGAAACTTGTTTTCACATACCTGCAATGTTTAGCAACATTTCTGGGGATAAACCAGCAAATATAGCATCTATTAATTAAAATATCTTCCAATATTATGTTGCACCGCCTTGTATGGCTTCATATAAAGAAGTTTGTTTACCTGATGGATTTCACCAGCCTAAGTTTTTCCATGTAACGATAAAGGCGCCGTAGCATTGGTATTTCGTGTCCTTCAGGTGTACAGTATATAAACGTGGGAGCTATCTGGGACGGACGTCTGATCTCTACGATGCCATCGTATAACTTAAAATATATCCATAAAGAGACGTATACTATATGCACTGAATGTAACTTACAAATGTTGCTAGGGCAATCAGATAAAGGAATATAACTATCGATTTGCAGCTACTTAACGGTGTAATGGGCTTTCTAACATATTAAGGGTGTTGATTTTTATCCATGTATCTTAATTGGTTTATCCTTAACCATGACCCACATCAGTATAATTAATCAACAATTTCTTTGCAATAACATACCAAAAACACCATACATTTACAGAAATTCCCGTTCATTGTTTATATATACGGCGCTGTAAATTACCCCACACACTTATCAAATATAATTTAATATTATAGGAGTTGATTGAAGTGAGCCTGATTATTTAGTTTAGATCAGGTATGAATACATCAATTGATCTTACAAGCAAAATGAGAGATAGGCATGCAAGCGAAAACTTGAAAAAAAATACGGGGTGTACACATTAATGTCTCCTAAATTATTTAAAGGTGGCAAATAATAGACTCCAATGGTCAATAAATGTACAGAAATGTTCCTTCTTATTCATTATTATGCAATTCGTGTGTCTCCGTTGGTGGTCAGTCTGGGATCCTGTACTAGGGGAGATCGGCCATATTGTCCATTGGACGCTATTTTGGTGATATTTGGCGATATATTTTGTTTGATCGCGTAGAGTTTAGCACCAAAGAATCGCTACATATTCTGTACCAGTATACTGCGGAATACCTACTATGGTTCTGAACAACATTGGGTGTAAAGATAGCAAATGAAACCAGTGACATCAAATGACAACGGTGTGTTGTTCTCGGTTACTAAAGGTTCTCTAGGTCATTCCTCCAGCAGGCCCTTCATTACCACCATTGTTCAGTCGTCGTCAACAGCATACCTAGAATGACATACGTATAATTTTCGCGAAATGATAACCATCTCGATTGCTTTCGAAACACAACAAAAATAGATTACCAATAAAGACAAAATTATTGTTGTTTAGTATAGTAGTATTTATATATGAGCTGTGATGTTCTTAATTTAATCTAAATATTTCAAAGCTGCTTCTTAGCTGAAACAACCTCCTGGTGATCGTGGACTAACCAAGTTATGTAGTTATACTCAGTGTCAGCGAATATGATAACATATCGGCTCACCTACCGTAGAGTATATGTAAAAATCCCAACTGATTGGCTTTTATGACCATGTATTGTAGTAATTATATATTCTTAACAACAGTTTTAATAATCAATGTTACACAAGTCAATCAGCTAGAATTAATGCCATATAAGTGGGTCGTATTCGCTGACACCAAGTGTACGTACAGTATATTATCTAATTACATTCACCTAACTCGTTTTTTTTTTTTTTCTATGTGATTGAGGGAGGCAAAAGGCAGACCTGCCTATAGCGAGTGCCTCCCCGATAGTTGAAAGAGTGACAGGGCCAAAATCAAGGGACGTTCGAGCCAAAATGCCTGGACACACTGAGTTTGAAGCAATTTAAGTCATCTATCTATCTATCTATCTATATGCTCAGGCCCAATCCCCATTTTGGGGGTAGCCGACTCAAGACAGAGCAAGAACAGGGAAAACACAAAAACAACATAAAACAACAAATAAACACAGATAAAAAGCACAAACTCACACACATCCAGGTCACCCAGGAGAAGACCCAGAGACCAGGGTCACCAAGGTCGCTCCAGCACTCCCCCGGCCCCCGACCATCCGGAGAGGTTCCGATCTCGGCAGGCAGACATGCAGCGGAGCCAAAGCCACAAGCCCTCCCACCACACTTCCAGGCGCACCCTTCATATTAATCGTCTCCCCGGGCCAGGCGCCTGATGACTATTATCTAGTCCAACTTGCGCCCGACCCCTTACTCCAAATGACCACGTGTTCACTCAACTATTCACAAGCATTCTCCATTCACTCCTGTCCACCACCACTTCCCCTGCCTGATCTATAGTCATTCCTCTATCATCCAAAGCCTTTCTTACACAGTCTCTCCATCTCAATGGGGGTCTTCCTGCCCTTCTATCTCCCCTTGTACCTGACTCACATATTCTCTTTGTAAGCCTTTCATCTCCCATTCGTTCAACATGACCATACCAGCTCAGCACCCTTCTGTCCACTCTGGCTGACAAATGTTCCTGCTGCCCCACTCTCCTACGTATCTCTTCATTCCTCAATCTGTCTCTACGAGTAACTCCACACATACTCCTCAAGCAGCTCATCTCCATCACATCCAGCCCTCTTTTCTCCTTTTTCTTCAGAGCCCATGTCTCAGCCCCATACATCACTGTTGGCACAACAATTCCTTGATACAGTGCACTTTTTACTTTCACTCCGAGATTTCTCGTCTTCCACATACTTCCCATTGCTCCGAAAACCTTCCTTCCTTCACACACTCTCTGTTTTACCTCCACTTCCATACCTCCACTCCTGCTTATCGTTCCTCCTAGATATTTAAAACACTCTACTTGTTCCAATATTTCCCCATCCAGCCTCACATCTAGATTCACCCTATGCTCTCCCCTATTACACACCATTACTTTACTTTTATTGACGTTCACCTTCAGTTTCCTCCTTCCACAAACCACACTAAACTCTTTGACTACCCGCTGCAGTTTCTCATCAGAATCCGCCACCAATGCTGTGTCATCAGCGAACAGCAACTGATTCAACTCCCAATCTCTACCATTCTTCCCTACTAAACCCAATCCTCTTCCCATAGTTCTCCTTTTCACCTCCCTCACTACACCATCCATAAACATATTAAACAGCCATGGTGACATTACACAACCCTGTCGCAAACCTACCTTTACCTCAAACCATTCACTCAACTCACCATTTCCTACTCTCACACATGCTCTGCTCCCTTCATAAAAACTCTTAACTGCTTCTAACAAATTTCCTCCTATTTCATAAATCCTTAACACCTTCCACATTGCTTCACGGTCCACACGATACGCTTTTTCCAAGTCCATAAATGCCCAAAATATCTCCTTATGCTTCTCTAAATACTTCTCGCATAACTGTCTTACTGCAAACATCTGATCCACGCACCCTCTTCCCCTCCTAAAACCGCACTGTTCTTTTCCTATTGCAACTTCCGTACACTTTATTATCCTCTCTATCAACACCCTGCCATACAGCTTTCCAACCACTGACAATAAACTAATACCTCTATAACTTGAACACTCCTGCCGATCTCCCTTCCCCTTGTACAACGGCACAATACATGCACTCTTCCAGTCTATTGGTACCATTGACACAGCAAAGCACACATTGAAAAGTCTCACCAACCAATCTATTATCACATCTCCACCCTTCTTTATACACTCCACAGCAATACCATCCAAACCTTCTGCTTTTCCCGCTCTCATTTGTTTTACTGCTTCTTTCACCTCATTTTCCTCAATCCTTTCATTCATTCCCTGCCACCTGGGTGGCCTGGGTAACCTATCTCCATCCACCTCTGCTTCAATCACTGCTTCTCTTCCATCTCTTGTATTTAACTAAGATTCAAAATACTCGGCATATCTTTTCCTCACTTCAACTGGTTCCACTAGTAATTCTCCATTTTCATCTTTCACTGACTCTTCCCTCTTTTGTCCTCCTTTCCTTACTTTATTTACCTCCTTCCAGAACATCTTCTTTCGTTCTTCAAAATTCTCACTCAACCTTTGACCCCACCTTTCGTTTGCATCTTTTTTCGCTTCTCTAATTTTCCGTTTTGCCTCTCTCCTTTTCTCCTTGTACCTCTCCCATACCTCAACACTACCATCCTGTAAAACCCTCTCAAAACACTGTCTCTTCTCCTCAAGTGCCTTTTTCACCGTATCATTCCACCACTCACTTCCCTTCCTGATACCTCTGCCTCCTACTTTCCTTTTGCCGCATACTACCTCTGCACTTTAAGTCATAGGAAGAGGGAAAGACTGATTCTGGGAGAGAGTTGCAGAGCTCAGCTGATGAGTAGAAGAAAGTTTGAGAGTAACGTTTCACTCTCGGGTCGGAGAGTTGCTCAGAGTAGGGGTGGGATTGAGTTGCAAGATGGGTACCATGTGCCCTACGTAAAGGAGGTGGTATACACTGGGAAAGCTCTGAGGAACACTGATTATTATAGTAGCGATAGAATAGCGAGAGAGATGCAACATTGCGGAGGAGAGAGAGAGATTGCAGAGAGTTGGTGAGTGGACGGGAGTTAATGATACGAAAGGCCTTCCTTTCAACTTTGTCTAGGAGAGCAGTGTGAGAGGAACCTCCCCACACATGTGAACAATACTCAATACAAGGACGCACTATGCCCCTGTACAGAGCAAGAAGCTGTGCAGGGGAAAAGAACCCCCTAAGGCGGTTGAGCACACCCAGCTTTTGGGAGGCTGCCTTAGCAAGACTGGTAATATGGTCTTTCCAACTGAGAGCAGATGAAAAAGAGACACCAAGAATATTGAGAGAAGATGAAGAATTGATTTTTGTATTGTTGAAGAATAAGGGATAGTCCGCTGGGAGTTCCTTACGGGTAGATAGATGGAGAAATTGGGTTTTGGAAGCATTAAAGGTAACAAGGTTTTCTCTGCCCCAATTGGAGATAGTATTTAATTCAGAATTTAAGAGTTCTATGGTTTCATTACGTTTGTCTGTCGTTGAGGGATTGCTAGCTGGGGCGTTCTGAAAAACTAATGGAGTAGCGTAAGGTTGAGTCGTCTGCATATGAATGGATGGGAATTGAGGTACAGTTGAGGAGATCATTTATAAAAATTAGAAAGAGAATAGGAGATAGGACAGAGCCCTGAGGAACACCGAAGTTTATAGGGTGAGGAAGTGAACGATGGCCGTCCAGAACCGCGGCTATGGACTGGCCGGACAGGAAATTAGAGACAAAGGCACAGATGGAGGGATAGAAACCGAAGGAGGGTAGTTTAGAAATTAAAGATTTGTGCCAGACTCTATCGAAGGCTTTCGATATGTCTAGTGCAATAGAAAAAGTCTCACCGAAGTCCCGAAAGGAGGATGACCAAGAGTTAGCAAGATATGAAAGAAGATCACCAGTAGAGCAACCCTTAACGCCTTACGAGCGGGCCCGTCAGTAACTTCTACTACCCGCCAAGCGGGTGGTTTTACCCTAAACGACCTTGTTTCCGTGCTCTTTTTCATGCATAAACAAAAGCCAGAGCGTAATACAATTATGTATCCCTGAAAGGGCGTAAATTGAGCTTTCCAATGACACCAGAACCATCCTTCTACGACCACGCGTTCTCTTGCAACGATCGTGCAAGACGAGTGCAAAATCACTAAAATACGGTAATATCCTTACATAATTCCCTGTGTAGCGAGGCAGTGAGTGTGGATGTGTGTGGAGGGAACGTCAGTAGTCGCGCGGGACCCGTGCCGAGTGATCATGAGCCGACCTACGCTCCTCCCATCGCTCGTCTCTCTCTCAGAGCCAATATTGCTCAAAAACTGCACACAGACTTAAGTCAGGCCCCGCCACTTAGTCCTTGGTTCTCTAGGCCGACTTAAGTCGGGTCCCGCTAAACAAGGGTTAAGTTAGTCATACTGGCGATCTGAGAGCAGATTATGAGAAGAGAAATGCTTAAGAAATTTGGAAGCAAGAATAGTTTCAAAAACTTTAGAAAGACAAGAGATGAGAGCAATTGGACGATAGTTGGAGGGTTGAGAGCGGTCACCCTTCTTTGGGACAGGTTGAATGTGAGCAAACTTCCAGAATGTAGGGAAGACGTTAGAGGATAGACAGAGACGAAAGAGTTTGCCTAGGCAGGGAGTCAGCACGGAAGCACAGTTTTTTTAGAACAACAGGAGGAACACTGTCTGGACCGTACACCTTATTGGAATATTTTGGTCTATTTAGTAAGATTACCTATTGCATAATAGTATTTTGAACTATAATAAAGTTTTAAAATGTGGTGATTATGGAAAATTGCTGACAGTGCTGGTCTACCGAAGCTCTGGTAATATTAGTCAGTCAATAGCCAAACCCGAAGTCCCCTGCTGATCCCTTAGTGGGAAAAGTTTCTGGAGGTGGGATTCCCAGTCCTTTCCTCCAGGGGCTGCTTATAATATTAGAATAAAGGGCCCTTCACACATAGCCGAAGCGAAACCCGAATGTAGCCCGTTTCCGAATCGGGCGAAAAAGGTGGCCGAACTGTGACAAGAAAGAATGAAGAAAGAATGCAAAACGAATGCAAAATGAACGCGCCACAGCCTACACTGAACACTGCATGAATGCAGACCGACCTACACGATGCCTGGATAAACATTGCCCGATATTTTCAAATTTAATAAAATTAATGTTTTTTGGGCTGCGCGAATGCTGGACAAATGCTGCAAGAATACAAAGAATACTGCTCGATTGGCGGACCAACCCTGGTCGAATGCAACCCAATGCAGCCCAGCCACCACAAATTTTTTTTTATAAATAAAAAGATAAAATAACAAAATACAACGAAAATATGTGGTTTGTGCCAGAAGTAAATATTTCCTGTATCTAATTAACTCCTTTATTAATGGACATAATTATTTGTTGTTTGATGTTTAAGCTATATTTAACCATCTGAAATCATCAAAATTGCAAAGACCCTTCAGAAAACAGACCGAAAACATTGTAACCTCGCTGTCTCTTTAGAAAACAGACCGCTATTGTTATTTGTGTACATTTCGTATTATAATTTTCCCTGTCATCTGCTTTCTCTCCCTCTATTACTTAACCCTTAATTGGCGGCGCCCGGCTATTGTCGAGTGAAATAAATGTGGCCTATATGGCGGGTCACGGCTATTGTCGAGTACAATTTTGAGCACGTAATGTGCTCTGAGAGAGAGCGGAGCGGTGGGAGGAGCATAGGTTACCTCAAGCCCGCTCGCCACGGTGGCCGTGGAGCTACTGAGATGTACTCCTTTGTACTCCACCCTCTCTCACTCGCTTCACACGTAATAATGTAAGAAAATTACCGTATTTTACCGATTTTGCCCTTCGGTTGCACGATCGTTGCAAGACAACCAGTGATCGTAGAAGGATGGTTCTGATGTCATTGGAAAGCTGAATTAACGCCCTTTCAGGGATACATACTTGTATTACGCTCTGGCTCTTGTTTATGCATGAAAATGAGCACGGAAATAAGCTTGTTTACGGTAAAACCCCCCGCTGGGAGGCACAGTCAAATATACTCCACCACCCGCTCTTTGAGTGTTAAGCTCGGTTCACACATGCACGAATTAACGTCCCGTCCGTCCCAGACCCCTTAATTCGCCGTGCCTCGGCGGCGTCCTTTTTGTGCAGCATATAATGGTCCGTGTGGGTCGGGGAGACTGCCAGAAAACGTATTATGTCACCCACGGAACACACACGGAAGCAGTTGTAGTCTAGACGCAGCCTGGCGGCGTCTAGACGACGACTGTTTCCATGTGTGTCCGTGTGTGTTCCGTGGGTGTCCCGGCAAAAAAACTTTGGAACGGCCCTAGTGGCCATCGTGGCCACATGGGGCCTCCAGATTGATGCCGTCCTGCCTATTTTCTTGGTCGGGGATGGACGTGACATTAATTCGTGCATGTGTGAACCGAGCTTTATATTTCTATCTACTGTATTAATTTCCATCTGTATCTAGCTATCTCCCTTATTTATCAGCTTTCATATTTGTTATGTGGTCTCTATGGAATCTGTGAATAATTTCTGATTTGATGGGCTAAATAAAATAAAGTAGACACGCCGTTTTGCCCAAAATCAAAACGGCATACCCAACTCTGCGATGGGTTACCATCATCACTACCAATACCATCATCACTACTACTTCCTTCATCACTACAACCGCCACAATCATCACGACTACTGTCATCATCACCATTACTATGATCATCATCACTACTACAATTACAATCATCACTACTACTCTCACCATCATCACTACTACTGTCACCATTGTCACAACCATCTTAATTACTACTAGCATTGATACTACAACTATCAACCAGCATTACTACTATCATCACCACCATCTTACACTCATCATTACTACTGTTAACATCATCACTACTACTATAACCATCATCATTACTACTGTCACAAGTATTACCATCATGTATCCTACTGTCACCATCATCACTACTACTGCCATCATCACCATTGCTATGATCTTCATCATCACAACTATTGTCATAATAACTACAACTTTCACCATCATCACTACTACTCACCATCATCACTAATACTCACACCATTGTCACTTCTATCAACACTACTGTCATTATTATCACTACAACTATCATTACTTGTCACCATCATCACTACTATTATGACCATCATCACTACTACTAGTACTGTCACCATCATATCTACTACTGTCACCATCGTATCTACTACTGTCATCATCATCACTACTGTCAACATCATCAATACAACTATAACCATCTTCACTACTATTATCACCATCATCACTACTATCATCATCAATCTCACTATTACTACCATCACTTCTAATGCCAACTAAACTAACTTAACCTAGCAAATACGTAGCGAGATGTTTTCGCCTCCAGAACGAATGCGTTCTTAGTGTGTGAACCCCTTCGGGGCTCACACACTAAGAACGCCATCATTGCTGGGGTAGGGGGGGGGGGGGGGGGGGGGGGGGGGGGGGGGGGGGGGTCCGGGAGGGAGGGGGGGGGGGTAAAACAATATTTTGGACCTAAAATCATAACTATTGCATATATTCAAAAAATCTTTTTTAACTGACGTTCGCATTCACGCAACAAATGTTTGTGTGAAATTTGGTGAAAATCCGTCCAACGGTCTAGGAGGAGTTCCGAGACAGACGGACGACGACGACGACGACAGACATTTTTTTCGTGTGGTACCCACTATACGGGGGGCAATACCAAACTCTGCTTACGCAGAGTTGATAATTATACCACTAACACATAATGAGCAAAATGACACAATTCAATTAAAAAAAAATTAAAAAACAAAATTCACCATCTCTAAACAGTGAGAAGTGAAAGCGATCGACAACGTTCGCGAAAATAGGCTTGTTATGAAACAGAGACTTAACTTTCTGGAACGATAAAACAACAAAAGATCAGGGAGAATTTATATTATATTCTTTTGTCATAATAATTACTAATGTAATGGTAGGACATTATATGTTTTGTTTTTCATTTCCACGGCATTACAAACTAAACAATGATTAAAATGACATCAAACAACACATAATTTTGTCCATTAATAATGGAGATAATTAGATATGAGATAAATAGATCGAAAGGTCATTAGGTCTATGTGAGCCTAAAAAGTGTGCGAATTGTGAAATAAGCTTATACTCTCTGAAAAGATAAGGTGTCAGAATCAGAAATAATTCACAGATTACACAGAGACCAAATATCAAATGTGGGTGCTGACAAATAAGGGAGAGAAATAAATACAGTAGATATAAATACAGTATAAGTAATAGAGAGAGAAAGCAGATGACAGGAGAAATTATGAGATATGTACACAAATAACTAGCCTCTTTGTTTTCTAAAGGGTCACCGAAGTTACGATGTTTATAGAAGAAAACTACGAAATTGTTGTATTTGATGGATAACTGCTTTATAATTATTGTTTTAATATGCCCGAATGAGACAGAATGCTGCCCGACGTATCAGAACCGAGCTCGATCACGGACCGACCACTAAACATTCGGGCACCATTCTGGCAAATTTGAGTGCAGCGGTAAAATTTTGACCCCTCCCCCGAACCAAAACCGACCAAACCAGAATGAGGGAGAACATTGCCAGAATATACCCGATCCGTTACGCGAACGCTGCCACAACGCTGTTCGGGTAGCGTTCGGGCTCCGGTTCGGCTATGTGTGAAGGGCCCTTAAGCAATACAAACATAAGATATTCACTCTCATACTCTTCCAAGTTGAAGACTCGGAGATTATTATAATACTAAACCCTGGTTCAAACACCTAGTTGTTCTGGGCCCCCTTTTCTCTCATGCTTAGCCCCATTAGTTTTCAGATTTTGAGAAGTTAGCCCCATTAGTTTGAAGATATGAAGACCTTTCACCCTATTGCTTTGTCAATATTAAGAACTTCCATGCCATTTAGGTGTCGATGTTTTTCCTGGCGAGTGATATCCGAGCCGAAAAATGTACACTTTTTATCTACTTGATGTAGGTGTTAAAATAAATAAATAGATAACATGACCAACAAATAAACCTTTCCCCCCTTAAACAGCGATCCTCATCAACAACAATTATCCGGTCCTAGACTAGACAAATGTCATGTCAAAAAACAGAACTTATCCTAAGATAATAGGCATTAGTTATAGCATGGTGGTATAATGTATTGTATCTAACCTGACTAGTTGCGTATGTGGGTGTGTCTTTGTGAAAAATTCCATACATTATAATCCAGTGATCAGCGGACAAACACAATGCACATGATTTTGCTCTTGCTTACCATTACAATCAATTAAATTATTCATATATTGTTTCTTATGAAGATAAGAGAGCAGGTGCGTTTCAGCGCGCTACAAGTAAACCGTTTCTTTGGTAATCTCAAGAACAATGTCATAATGTCATCTTACATATTTTGCTGCAACTAAGAATCCTTTAAAGCCTGTGTGTCGAGTAATTATGATTCATATGTACACTCGACCAAAAAACAATCTTTACACTGATGAGCTGTAAATAATCTAGTGTGAACGGAATTATTCGGGTGAAACATACGTCTGTGAGGTATTATCTTAAGATTTCGACCCACTTCCAGAATGTTTAGAGCGTTAGTGTAAAGATTGTTTTTTGGTCGAGTGTACAGCTACTTACAAATGATTATGAGCCATTGCGATTATCTTTATATAAATATATCCATTAAAATTTATGTTCAGATCAAATCAGCTATATATTATTAAATACCTAGTTGATTTGAACTGAACATGATATATATTTACACAAAGAAAATCGCAAGAGCTCACGAACATTATTTTGTCAGTAGCTGTACTGTACCTTGACTATATAATCAGTAAGGCACTGTGTCGAGACTCGTAAACACCTCCATAATCTAGGATAAGTAGGTATAAATTTGAATTAGACGACAATATTAGCCTAAGCCTACATATCTTTATTAAAGGTATGTACAATTTCGTAGTAAGTTTATATGGGTTATTAATAACCACAAATATAATCTGGTTATCATTATAATCAATCCGGAATATATTTGTAGTTAAAGGACGCATTATAATGAATAAGATATTAATTATCACTGCACATGCGTCAAATGAAACAATGGGGGTCCATACCACAAATCTTTAGACTCGCTCTAAAGACGCTCTCAATAACACTTACTTCCCATTACTCCTCGTATCATCTTATTCCAGCTAAGTCAACCTAAATCTATTCCTCTTAGTGGCTACTATAGCTTCTAACTATCCCTACAATTGTCTTTGAGCTATCTTTCTCACTCTACAACATTTAAAGTAAGTTACTTATAGGTTGCCTCTAAACTTTAACTCTAATTCACCCCAGGACCTTATAAATTGGTCCTTCGTGATTCGAACCTCTGCTTTATGCTAGCATTTCACCTTTGCATTTTCTTGCTGTTGTTTTTCCCTTTTCCTGCTTCTCCCTTGTTTTTCCTTCCTACTAGCGTTAGTTCCCGCTTCCCTGATTCCCATTTGTGCCTTGTGGCAGTTTTTATTTTGTGTCGGTACTTTGTTTTTGGCCGAACACTACTTGTTGCTTCCGCCCGCATGTGCGGTCGCCATGTTTTTGAAATCAGCGCATGCGGCGGAGGGGTAGAGGAAGACGACTTCGCCCCCACGCTGTGCCTTTGTAACGTGGACCTATCAAGAAGGTTTCTGTTATGCAGGGTTGTTATCCAACGGGTTTCAGTATTATCTATTATCAATCCGAATTTAGGATATTTAGATTTAGAATATTCCTCGACAGGAGCACATCGAGCACAGTGCATATGATAATAGTAAACTCAATCAGGCAACAATAAACACAATAAACACACAAGGTAATTTACACTAGTATTTATTAACAAGCATAAATAGGTCATATATGTACTAGACTCGACTGTTATATGGAAAACAGGGAGCAAGCAATAAATAAAGTGGAGAGAGAGTTAATAACTATCGTATAAATACGATAGAATATGACTCTTTTGTGATCTCGTATGTCTCTGTGACGTCACGATCGCTCCTACAGCACGACGTAGGACGAGTAGATCGATTATTATAAGATTGTAAATAAGTTAAGTTATAAAAGGACTAATATGCTATTAACCCTTTCACGATCATATGACGCAGAGGTTGCCAGATTAGCAATAAGAAATAGAGTTCTCTCACTCTTATAATTACCTCTCCAAAATTAGTTTTCTGCCCACAGCTAACTCTAAGACAATTGCAGAGGTTGAAGTAACTAAACTAAAGGTTTCTAAATAGCCCTGATGGTAACAAAGGCTTTAAAGTATCCCCAATAGGCTCAAAATCGCGTCATATGTCAGAGAGGGTTAAGCAATATTGCCATGGTCTTATGTAGTATATATGAATTTATCGTATAGAGCAACCTAGATGCGGTACGATAATTTGGGCTCCTGGCGTTTTGCCAAGGCAGCAAGGTGTGCTTTCGAGGAACACCAGAGCCTTCACGAACACCAACCAGTTAACATCTAAATTTCCGCCCTCAGTTGATCGAGCTTTTGTGCCCCTAATCACAATACACATACAGCAATACACACAGCTACACCATCACGACGCTCTCATCGACACCATGACTGACTGACAGATAAGCATAATAATCATGTCCATTCCCATGTAATCATTTATTCTTTCTTTAACTTGACTCGTGTCTTGGGACCGAAGTCTCGTTCCCCATTGTCCACCGCCATATTGGGTAAAACGTTCTCCCTTGCCTCATTGCCACGTGGAACTATTGGTGAGTTAATTCCTGGCTAATATTAACCCTTATAACCTTACCCTATATATACATTTATTATGTGAGACCTTTGGATATAAATTAGCTTGTTTCAGATTGAATTCAATTTAGATATAGAGTAGTTTTCATTTAGATTGATTTTATTTTATTCATTATAGCTTAGTAATATTTAACTTCCATTGATAGTTTACTCTCTTACTCTCAAATGGAATATTAAATTAAGTTACACGACAATCAAGCAAGGAAAAATACGCATAGGATACAGATACATATATAAACAGAATAATAACCTTGATAATAATATGTATGGGAGCCAAGCGTCTAACGTGAAGTATTCTGGAATGAGCTACGCAAGACAATGGAACGTATCGTATCGTTCAATGCGCGGGGCGAGTGCGTGGCGTGGGGGTAGGAAGCCAGGCCGCGCTCAGGTAAAAGATCAAATGTGCCGCCTGGGGGGGTATAGCTAGGATGGACTGCAGTCACGGAAAATAATAATATGAATGAATGCGATGGTAACTTAAGGGTTCAAGCTAGAAGGATAATTCAAGTCTAAGAGGGAAGATAAGTTAAATTTCAATTTGACCCTCTAAGAATATATGTGAACAATCTCTCAAACAAGACACGAACAATACTTTGATCAGATATGAAGTCAAATCACATGAATGGAGGAATTCAGATGCACTAATAATTAACGTGACTGAAGGATAATGGATAACCCGAAGTAATAGGGTTGGAATAAATTAACTAAGTAATTTAGGAGCGCAGATATAAATAGCGCAAATAAACAGCTTAATAAAATAGCTATATGAAATGGCGTACACGACGAAGTTGTATTAATTAAATACCAAACTTGGCATAAAAGGAGTTCTGAATAAATTAACAAATTCCTATTTAAAACGCAGAAGTATTGTAGCGTTATATTATAACCTTGAGATGGTTATAATACAAAATTACCAAATCAAGAAATAAAAGATAAATTAATAGCCAAAACGTATAGGCTATACTTGACATAGGAATAAACAAACGGAATTCCTAGATACGTGTGGAAAGAATTATATGATCCAAATACGTATATTATTAGATTGTTCACAAGAATTAATAGAATAGAACTTGTCAACGAATAAATACTAATTCAACGAAAGGGGTCTTGACTTTCAAAATAAAGGGGGGGTAATATGGTAAAGCTCTCTGGATAGTAATTAATAAATAAAAGAATTGGGTGTAGGTTCTAGGTAAATAGAAGATTTAAGAAGTGAATAAATTCACGTTATACCCTTTGACTTCAACTTCGTTACACACAGAATAAAGGACACATAAGAGGAAAATCTGCGAATATTCCGGCTAAGTAACACTGATAAAAATATGAAGATGAGGCTTGTGTTTAAATTAGTTTAAGACCGGTTGACACAGATTTACAAGGCAATATCTCGTACTTATATATCACTCGTACGGATCAAACTTTAGCATTTCACACGGGTAACACAGATTCAAGACAGATCCTGGGCACAGATCTAGAGTTAATTAAAAATAGAATATTCACATATTTTGCCTTACCTGCACAACTAATAGCCACAACTTAATACACTCAGAGACACTTAGGATAGGGGTGGAGGGAGCCGTGAGCGAGAATCTGGTCGACGTGGTCTCGTGGTTCTGCAGGGCTGGACGTCAGGGGGAACTGCCGCTCTCTCAGGTACAGGTGAAGGGGTTCCGGACTGGACGTCTGGTGAAGCAGCAATACCAATGTTTTCCTCCCGGCGTGACCAGACGAAGGATACAATCGTATTTGCTTAATTTCCTTCAGTTAGAGTCAGGCTATATTTGGGTTCTTTTTAGGGTTCAATTTAGTGTCTTTCGAGTTCATAGGGACAATTTGAAGTTGTTTTTGGCTATGGTGAAGGTAATACTTTATCTAAAAATACATGGGGGTTATTTATTTGTACACATGGAGATTCTTAATCTCGTGATCTTGGTCCCCTATTTTTAGAGGGCCTTGTGGTGATGTAATGGATGATTTTCTATCCATCGTGGTATCTGACTTTTCTTATTCTGCCGCTCACAAGTTTCTTATCTATCACTGCATTTACTTCATTCCCAGTCTTCCGGGAAGGTACAGTCACGGCGGTAAATTGTGGACCAGGGGATGAACCCCTTGCTAGACACCACGCACGTGTATCGCATCCGAATACAGTCTACACTCAGTGAAACTGGGTAGTTTAAACTGCCAGGCCCCGCCCACTACTGGGTCGCCAGTCAGTTGGCAGATAACATTTATTAGAACAATGGTTTAGACACCCACACACACTTCATTATATGCGTTTATAAAGAGTGTGTATAAGCCAAAAATATATTAAGTACCGGATAGAGTGCCAATTTGATGTTATATATCTTAGGTATGCCAAGTTATACATTTAATGTTATTTACTGTAGAGACGGTTTTCGTATCTATCGATTATGTTATGTTCAGACACATAAGAACATAAGAACATAAGAAAATGGGAGTCTGCAGAAAGCCGATTGGCCTAAGCAAGGCAGATCCCTGTCCCACACAACCCCAATTACAAAGCCCAATTATAGGCTCAACACTCTAATACCCTGAGGATCATCTTACCAAACCGGTTAGAGATTAACGCAGGATTACGGGGGTCTGCAGAGCGCTGATTGGCCCAACCCGGCTGATTCCCCTTCACACCCAACCCTTCTCGTCCATATGCTTATCCAATTTTTTCTTAAAGCTCCCTATCGTTCTTGATCCCACTATATCACTTGGTAGCCTATTCCACCCATCTACAACTCTGTTACCAAACCAATATTTGCCTATATCTTTTCTGAAACGAAATTTATCTAATTTGAAACCATTGGTACGAGTTCTTTCGCTATCACTGAGCTTTAGTACATTTGTCATGTCCCCTTTGTTAATCCCACTAACCCACTTGAACACCTCTATCATATCCCCTCTAACTCTGCGTCTCTCTAACGAATGTAAACCTAATTTATTCAACCTTTCTTCATACGGAAAATTTCTAATATTATGGATCATTTTTGTCATTCTACGCTGAATTCTCTCCAATGAATCTATGTCCATTCTGTAATAAGGACACCAAAATTGGACAGCATAATCCATATGGGGTCTCACTAATGACAAGTAAAGTTTTAAGATAACATCAGCAGTTCTGTTACTCACACTCCTAGAGATGAACCCGAGAATCCTGTTTGCCTTATTACGAACGCTTATACACTGTTTTCTAGGCTTCAAATCATTGCTAACAAACACACCTAGATCTTTCTCGCAGTCTGAATTTTCTAATTCTAAATTAGCTAGTTTATATTTAACATTTGTTTGCATCTTCCCTAAAATGTTACGTAAAATGACACGTAACGTAATAAGCATTATTTTTTTTTTAAAAAGACCTCCGTCTACGTATTGTGAAAAACCTGTTATCCTCTGGCAAATTGTGGGGTTGAGTGAGTGAAGGGGGGGACAGTGAATGAAGGAGGATACATGTTTTTCATAATACGTGTTGCTAGCCCCAAACGCGCGAGCAACTGTGGCTTTCAACCATCCGACACATCCCCTTTTATTTATGTGCATCACACATGTTACATACAAATAAAGTTTATGTTTTGTTTTACCCTACTGTGGAAAGACTACGGATACACCACTCCTGCCCGGGCCTCACACAGTGGCATGACCCAGTCCAGTCGAACTGAGCTCATGACGCTGGTGGCATTGCCCCGGAGGATAGCCATCCCTAGTCTTTGCTTGAGCCAGAAGGTTTCCCGGGGTTCTCCTGAAACTTCTCTGATTTTACGGCCTATTTCATTCACCATCTTAAGGGTGGTAGGGCCGAAGACTCCTGAAGTTTCGAATGCCAGGGGCTCGAACTGATGATTTCTGGCGATGGCTTGATATTTTTCTCGCTTTTTATTTTCTGCTATCCGGGCGGCTTCACCTGCTTCGTCGGCGTTTCTGGCATTAATTAAGATGAAGACCAGGGTTATGTTCAATACCCATGTCCCTTGCATAATGCTTACTACAGTTAGGTTTTAACCCGTTTTGTGCGATTAACTTCTGTTTTATAGTATTCCAGTTACCATTAGACGATATTATTCAGTTTAGGAAGGATATCTACTAAATAAAAGGTTATAAATTATAAAAAATTATCCTTATAGCTACCACAGATCCTTCAAAAGCTGCATAAAATCGTCTAAATATAACTATTATAAAATAGAACTGACGTCTCCCGAACTGAAAGGGTTATAGTCCCTACCTATGGATAATTTGTCATAGAGACGAATAAAAGCGAACGTCGAAACACAATAGTGGTTTTATGTAAACTACCATATATTGCACGTATTCTGACCTCGTTTAGTATACGTCAGTGCCATTACATATTTTGTATAATTAATTAGAGAGAGAGAGAGAGTATAATGTACTAACACAAACCAAGACTAATTTCATTCTCAAATGAACTCCAGACTTGAATGTCCTGATTAACCTGTTAGACGATACTTAATTAAGTCCTCATATCCTCTGAAGTCCTAATTTTAACCAACTACCACTAACATTACCGCTTTCCTATTGTAAGGTTAATTTCCATATATGGCTTCCCCATGGAATATGTATACGATCTGTGTAAACGAAATGAATGTATTCCTTGAAATCCATAATAAAGGTGTAATTTATGCACAATTGTATTATTAGTTAAAACAATTAATTGAAATAGGGCTTAGTCTCTTGGCTTAGTAGCTATCAACCCTGCTGGATTATTAAGCCAGCATAATATGTCAATGGGCAATTCAAAACCGGAGTCTCTGTTCGAGAACTATAGTGCCTTGTTGTCATTTGTATTCGGCAAAGGATAAATGAATATGGAGTAATATTTATATTGTTTTGTTTATTACTTCCATATCCCCGGGTTGTCTCAGTTCAATTGTTAGGTGATACGTTGTGTATCGGTCGTGAAACTGTCCATTACCTGCTGTCACCTGAGTTGATTGTAAACAAATACATTGAGCATATTACAGTTTTATGTGTCTTTTTACTTAACTGTAATTACTTTATTATTATACTATAAATGTTTTATTATGTCATAATCATCGTCATTATCAGCCTTAGTCCACTGCAAGACTAAGGTCTTTCCCAAACGTTATTTTGTTTACTTTAGCTGGTCTGATGTTATCCCGTTCCATCCTATTTTTACAAACTTTCCGATCTCGTCCTTCTATCTGGTTCTCTGAATATCCCTGCTTCTAGCTCCATCTCTAGATTCCCATTCTGTTGCTGTTTTTGTCCATCTGTTATAATATTTTCTAAATATAATGATCTACCCAAGCCCATTTTTTTTTTTTTTTTACAGTAATGCGATTATCTTTTACTTTAATTTGTTCTCTTATCCAAGAGGCTCTCTTCTTGTTTCTTCAATTAATCCCTAACATAGCCTCTCCATTTCTTTATATACTTTTCAAAGTTTGTGTTCAGGAAACTGTGTGTGCTTCAAGTTTCTGATTCATAAATTAGCACAGAAAGAACACATTGGTTGTATACTTGTATTTTTAATGTAAGGGGTAACTTGCTTTTCACAATAGAACTGTGTCTAATAAATGCGCTCCATTCCATATCTATCCTTGGTTTGGTTTCTCTAGAGTGATCTGAGTTCGTTTTTCATAACCTGGCCTAAGTATATATTTTCTTTCATTCAGTCTGGCCCATCACCTCTACCTTAATTTGTTGTGGTTGCCCATGATCATTCAACATACTGTTGGGTATTGTTACGACCGGCACAACGAAATAAACAAGGGCACTTAATATTGGACTAGAAGATAGGCTATATCTGCAACAACGGTACGCTAATTCCAAACCCTCGAACTATTAAGCCGGTGAACAAAACACTTAAACCCTCCAGAGTTAATCTACTGGATAACGGGTATCAATTAACTGGGTTTAGTGCACTTCTACAAAGGCTTTCCGGTGACGGCAAAGCCTACTCACAACAGGATTACTTACGTTAATAAAATGCTCTCAAGTAATAACAATGCTTAAATAAACTATAACAAGATTTAATAAAGGAGTATATGCTTACGTTAACTTTAGTGTGAGTCTGAACTCAACACTAAACTCTTCAATGCTCTATGAAAACACTGGAAGTCTAGTCCTACAGCAAACAGATATGGAATCTTCTGAAAACGTCTGATGCTCTAGGATGCTCGTCGAATATAGAACAGAAATAATGCAGGGACAGGACACCAAAGCGTGTATCTTAAATACACCAACAAGTAGGATACATATATATAAAACAAGGGAGTGCAACAACTCTGTGACAGCACTAATAACAGCCACTCAAAAACAGTACTTCTTTAGCCAAAGTAACAGCCATACTGGGTTGTGCACTATGCATCAACCTAGGCTAAAATAATACGTGAATAATTGCGAAAGCAATCGCAGTTAAAGTTAATAAACACAATGCTGTCTTTCTCACTAATAAAGTCTAGCAGCAGCATAAAAGGTACAAGGAGCCTAGGCAGAGTGCAAGCATGCTCGTAGCCTACTGTCTCCCCTGAACAGATTTCCCTTATGTTACGTTAAGTGACTAGGAGGCTCTCTTGGTAAGTCCAGATCTCAAGTATCTGGTCTTACCCTGGCGCTCCACAAAAGGTCAACAAAATGAGGTAGCAAGCATACAAGCAAGAGTAGGCAAAAGCCCTTCGCTTGTATACTGCTACGCTCGCAAAGGAAAAAATATGCACAATGGTTACAGGCTACCTAGTTCCGTCGAAGTCGTACAGGCTCTGACTTGCCATATACATAACTCAGACAACGACCAAAGATACCCTCCACTGTCTAGCATTAAATAGTAGGAAAGAACAACCCAATAATTAGAAGCACCCAATACTATGATACCATGTGACTATGACTCTAATAATCCCTAAAGCTAGTGCAAAACATATATGTGAGAACTGGTGCTGGTAATACGACTGGCCGACTATGGAAGTCGTATGCAGAACCAGAAAGGATGGATAAATGAATAAAGATGAGAAGTATTGGAAAGAAGGAGTTCAGAGAGAGAAACAGCAGTAAAGAGGGTTAGATTGGGGACAGAATGCAAGGGACGTCTAGGACCAAGCACAACATACCAAGCTCTAAGGAGACACGCGGGAAGGAGCCCCCCACCCACCGAGCTAAGACAGCGGCCCCCAATCACAGACCACTACGTCAAGAAGAGCAGGCGTCATATGACACGCCAGGCCCGCCGGCCAATCACGAGCGGGTGGCCCTGCCCAAGCGAGGAATGCACACGTACATACACACGCACATACTACCACCTCGCTGCTTCCCTTATCTCTCTCTCCTTGCAACTATCACACTACATATCTTATAACTCTATCAATGATATAAAATACTTCCAAGTGTCACAGACAAGAATAAAGACAAACACTGATCTGTCTGTGACAACATGAATACTAAGAAAGAAAGAACATCGTTCTACGATTATTATAGCCCATTTCACTGCCCTGGCGAGCGCTAGCGAGTACGAGTACATTCTGGCAAGCTGGCCAGCGTAACAGTATCTGTCTATAAATTGTCAGCACTATTATAAAGCTTTATCTGTTTATATCAGCCATCATTGGTGTAACTCTTCCCTAAGTCGTTAGGAAGAACTTTGTCATCAGCGAATCGGAGGTTGCTTAGGTGTTAACTTTTTATTAATTTATTGTCCCATTCAAGATTCCTAAATATATCTTCCAAACATGCATGAACAGATTGGATATTGTATTATGTAGTGGCTCGCTTGGTGTAGTGACTAGCGTCTCGGACTTCCACCCAGAAGGCCCGGATTCGCGCCCACGCTCGGCGCATTAAAGATTTTTCACAAGCACTGAGTCGTTACCATCCCTCATGAGCAAAGGGATGGGGTAGTAGTACAGGACCCCAATGGAAATACGCCTAATCGGCCTTATTGAGCTATCCTTAGCTAGCTTAGCATGCGCTAGCTTTAAGAACTATTATTATTATTATTATTATACCAAATTTCTGAAGTTTCAATACACGTTATAGTCTGATAATTTGTATTACATACAGTAGCATTTCAACTGTAAGGAACCACAAAACAAAATCATAATAAACTAATCCTAATTATCTTTTAGTTTACGATGTTACCTTTACATACACAACTGGGTATGGATGGAGCTTATTAACTATCATTGCACTTGTTTCACTGGAGTCGTGCCCGCTGAACCACCAAAGATGGAAATTGTTCGAACCTACTGCCAATGTGTGGCTAGGACTTTGGCATGCCCCTGGTCTATGACTTACCGCCGTGACTGTACTATAGGAGGGGTACTGAGGGTCCCACTTATTTCTATATTGGAAGTGTTCTTGGTGCTTAACTTGCATAAACATTTCTTCACTGTACTGCAAGTTGGGCTGAAGCTGATGATATGCCTCGGGCGGTAGTTCCTGCCTCTGCCATTGGAGGAGCTGGGGCCCCTGTGAGTGGCCAGGGTTCGAACTCCTTTTCCGGGTAGACTGGCCTATATCTCTGGAATTTAGAGCATTGGTAGTTCTGGGAAAAGAGGTAGACTCGTGTATCCGGGCCGGAATTAAAGCCTGGGAAGCTGGTCGGGCCTCATTTCCTCTCGTCTTCTCCTGCTTCTGTCTTCTCCTATTCTTCCTGCTGTCTTGGATGACTTCTATTCTGGTGTTGGTCTGGGGCTGGCTGCTCAACCCCGTCATCTCAGTTTCAATTCTAGGTCATAGTTATGTCAGTGAGCTTTTGTCGACCGGCCCATTTATCACCCTTATTTCCACCCCTTTAGTAAAGGGAGGGCACGAGTTGACACCATTAAGGCCACTGCGGCCTGGGAGAGCCACGTCTGTTACCAGCCCGATTTAACGTTTCTTGTCCTGGATGGTAATGAAACCCATCCTGATACAGACATCCACTCTGTAGCCAATGTCATCCTGGACCTGTCGCGGGAGATTGAGGCGATCTCAGTCACTGTGTGATAGTAGGCCTGGAGGCTAGACCAGCGCCACGTGGTTTGCCGGCAAAGAGGTACAAAAGCACTAGGAACGGCATCAACCGCTGGCTTAACACCTTACGAGCGGCCTAGGCGGTATATAATATGTAGCCACCAGCGGGGTGTTTTTACCCAAAATAGGGCTGTTTACGTGATCATTTTCATGCCTAAATAAGACCCAGAGCGTAAAACAAGTATCTATCCCTGAAAGGGCATAAACAGAGCTTTCCAATGACACCATAACGATCCTTTTATGATGGCTAGTTTTCTTGCAACAACTGCGCAACGCGAGTGCAAAAAGCATGTAATTCGGCACTTTCCCCATACAATTCCGTATGTAGCGAGTGAGAGAGGGAGGGAGGAGGTGGGATTCGTGTCAGTAGGTTCGCCGCGGTGGTCTGGAGCAGTCATACGCTCGCTACTCTCCTGCTACCACTTGTCTCTCTCTCTCAGCAACATTACGTGCTGAAATTGCCACACGACCTATATCGAGCGCCGCCAGATAGTCCAGATTTATTATACTCGACTTATGTTGTGCGCCGCTAGTTATGGGTTAAAATAGTACTACCCTTCACGAAGTCCCGCTACCAGTTTATTGAAATGCGGGAGGGTGACTTCGCTGATGATGGTGTATATCTCACGAATGATGCCAGTGACCGTCTGTTTCAACGCATTGTGGCCACAGCTAAGGAACACTTCAAGCTTGATATACAAGCTTTGAAGCAGCATGAGGACGAGAAGCGGGAGGCGGCAGGCTTACATTAGGCTAAACCAGTTTTTGAGTCATGGGCAGCTGCTGCTGCCCATGACTCCAACAATACTTAACCCGTCCGGCCCCAGCGACGCGTCTGGCGCGTCGCCGATGTATGTAACGCACAGCCCCAGCGACGTGTCTGACGAGTCACCCTAATTGCTACAACCGTAACCTCAGGTGTAGCCACTCGAGAGGGCTCAGATCTGTATGGGAACTGTGTACGTATCCCACGCAACCGTGCCGATGGTTGAAAACTCTCAAAGTCCACGTGCGTGCGCGTGAGCGTGCAATAACCTGGTTTTTTGGGGAAATTGCCTTAAATTGTTTACTCTTGTAAAATACGTTTTCAGGGGCTCTGTAGGACCATTATTTAAGCTTTTTGAGCGGTTTTTCGTGGTTTTTCCTTCATTCCTAACCCATTCGCTATTGTTTCTGGAATAAAACAATTTTTTTTGAAAACGGGCCAGGTTCTGGTGAACAAAAAATACAAAACTAGCCGGGGCTCGACGGGTTAATTAATCGGCATACAGAGTAACTTAGATATATATCTGAATATGTATATAGAAGGTATTGAAAAACAATCAATTAGAATTGCTTCGCATCAAAATATAAGCAAGTAAAACTACATATTTTTAATAAAGATTTATTTCAATATCAGAAAATGACAAAAATTACTGAGAATGATCAATGATATATTTATATTTTATTATTATCATGTGCATTACTATAATTATTATTAATATTGTTGTTATTACTTTCAAAGGAAATAAAATCAATCATATCAGTTGAGCTACAGGAAGTAAGAGTCTAACCAAAAGAAGAACCAAGTTAAAATGGTTCCAGCGTTATATCTGCCAGAGTAATTGCCAGCCCGCCTTCCACATGATAACATCCATATTCATGCTGAAGGGGATACCACACGAGAGCTTTAATCCTCCACTTTCGACCGCCAATATTTTTCCAGGAATAATTTTATATTTTTGTTTGCTTTGTTATCAGGAGCTTGACTGAAGATTAATTAAGTTAGGTGACATTATTGTTATAAAAGTTTCCCTTAGAGGCTGCAAGACCAGAGTTGCCGATAATAATTGAGGGGAAAATCGCTCGTATGACACCAGCTTAAAGATTAATTACCAAGATGAACCGAGTTCATTTGTTATTGATGGAGCGCTGAAGGTTTTATTTTGGGTGGTGAATGTTGCTGAAAGCTCTGGTCAGGGTACTATGTTATTACGATCAATATGAATAACAACCAGAAGGAACGTATATTGGAATTAGGCCTCCTTTGGTTATCATTCTTGCTAACCCATATTAAGCTACTGAATGCTAAGATGAAGCTATTTTTTCTTTGATATATCTCCTGTGTGTGTGTTATATGAATATATAATTTTGTTGCACACATACACGTGCGTACATGGTTGGCGTGTCATCATCGATATTTACTATACCATGAGGTCATAAAACACTGAAAACTGTTATTCAGAATTTGGACATATCCAATAAAACACGCGTTTCTAGACCCACTTCTCCAGAGCACATAAAGTGATGTTATCCGTAGTAAGGCTGATTCAACTCTGTAGAGCAATCAAACTTTACTTCTTGCGTATTGCTTATTGGCAGACTAGGGTCTTAGATTTATTATAACTAACCTTCTCGTGTAAAGGTGCTAGTGCTAGTGATGTGGCCTTTGAGTTGAGGTCATTAACAGATTTGTTTTGTCTATGTGTATGAAGGAGACAAAATGCAGGTTTCCTGCAAAGTGTGTCTCCCCTAAAACCGAAAGAGTGACAGAGCCGAATTCAAGGGACGTTGGGGTCGAATTGCCTGGACACACGAAGCTTAAAGTAGTTTAAGTCATACGAAGAGGGAAAGTTTGATTGAGGGAGAGAGTTCCAGAGTTCACTTGTTGAGTAGAAGAAAGACTGAGAAAATTTGCCAATTCTAAGGTTGGAGAGCTAGACAATATATGAGTGGGACTCTGTAGAAAGGCAGGTGCCTTGTACTCACCGCAAGTGAGGGGTATGCACTGATAGAGCAATGAAGAACACTTATTGTTGTAATAGCGATAATAGAGTGAAAGAGATGCAACATTTCAGCGTGTAGAAAGAGATTGTAGGTAACTAGTAAGAGGAAGCGAGTTAATGAGACAAAATGCTTTGGACTCTGCTCTTTCTTGAAGTGCGGTATGGGTAGAGTCTCCCCACACATGCGAAGAATACTCAATACAGTGGCGCACTGTGCCCCGATACAGAGTAAGAAGCTGTGCGGGGGTGAAGAACCCACAGAGACGATTGAGCATGCATAACTTTTGGGAAGCTCCTCCCCCCCCCCCTTTTTCCCCCTCCTCAATTATCAGGTATTTTTTCTGTTAATCACGATATTTATCGAGTATTTTCATGCGAGGTAAAGGAGTGTATCTCCGACCTTCCAAGCCAGTCTGAAATCTCCCCTTGTCTCTCAGTACCATCCGAGACAAGAGAGAGGGAGGGTGTTTGCCTCTCACCGCTCAAGGTCAGATTACGACAGCGGGGCTCAAATATACAATTTTCACCAGCCAATTGCTGTTACCACTTGTTTTATTTATTTCCAATGTTCATATGTTCATATTTACAGTAAAATAGGCACATATGGAGAAATATTAATTATATATATGGTATATGGACGATTTTAGTCAGGAATAAATCAGAATACGTTCGCATGGCGGGCACTTTCAAATACCATAGCTGCGCAGCTTAGAGGTTAAGGAAACAATTCTGGCGATCTGAGAGTAGATTTTGAGAAGATAATTGCTGAAGAAATTTGGAGGTAAGAATATATTAAAAATCTTTAGAGATACAAGAGATGAGAGAAATTGGACGATAGTTGGAAGGTTGAGAGTGGTCACCCTTCGTTGGGACAGGTTGAATGAGAGCAAACTTCCAGCAAGAAGGGAAGACATTAGAGGAGAGACAAAGACGAAAGAGTTTGCCTAGGCAGGGAGTCAGCACGGAAGCACAGTTTTTGAGTACAACAGGAAGAACACCATCCGGACCATACGCCTTCTTAGTATCAAGCCCAGAGAGGGTAGAAATTAAGTATATCTTTAGAAGAGATTAGGATATTAGGCATAAGTAGGAGACAAGGGGGTGGAGAGGGAGGAATAGCACCGGAATCATCCAAGGTTGAGCGAAGAGTTCAGCTTTGTCAGAGGAAGAAGTGATGGTTGTGCCATTAGAGAGGAAAAGGGGAGGGAAAGACGAGGAAGAAAAATTGTTGGAGAGGTTTTTGGCTAGATGCCAGAAAGCTTGGGAAGAGCTAGAGTTGGATAGTTGAGTATATTTATTATTGATGAAAGACTGCTTGGCAAGTCGAAAAACAGATTTGGCTTGATTCCGTGCAGAAACATAAGAAGACTGAGATTCTTGAGTTTTAAGACGTCGGTACCGTTTGAATGCTTCCTCCTTATTGTGGACAGCAGTAGAACAAGCGTGAGTAAACCAAGATTTTTTAGCATTAGTCTGAGAGAAATAATATGGAATGTATGCCTCCATGCCCGATAGGATTACCTCGGTAATGCGTTCAGCACTCTCTGAGGGTCCCCAGCCATAGAATCAAAAATCATTCCATGGGAAATCAAAGAAATACTGCCTGAGAGCCTCCCAGTCGGCAGCGCCATAGGGCCACAAGCGACGCCGGCTGGGAAGATCGGGTGGCCGTACTACAGAGATAGGACAGGTGACAGAGATAAGTTTATGATCAGAGGAGCTCAAAGGAGATAAAAGATCGACAGTATAAGAAGAAGAGTTCGAGGTTAGAAACAAGTCGGTAGAGTTAGGGGAAAGATAGACAGCTCAGAAATATTTAGTATGAAAATGATATGATAGTTTGAGCCATAGAGACTAAGAGAAAGAAAATGGAATATATGCCTCCATGCTCCGAGAGGATTACCTCGGTTATGCGCTCGCCACACTCCGAGGGTCATCGGCCACGGAAGCAATAATAATTCCATGGGAAATCAATGAAGTACTGCCGAAGAACCTCCTAGTCGGCAGCGCCAAAGTGCCACAAGCGCCGCTGGCTGGGAGGATCGGGTGGCCGTACTGGAAAGATAGAACAAGTAACAGGGAAAACGTTGTGATCGGAGGAGCCCAATGGAGAGAAAAGGTTTACAGCATAAGTAGAAGGATTAGAAGCTAGAAATAAGTCAAGAATTGTGGACTGATCTCCAAGGCGGTCAGGAATTCAAGTAGGGTGCTGGACTAATTGCTCTAGGTAATTTAGGATACAAAAGATGTAGGCTTGTTCACAAGGTTGGTCAGTGAAATGGGAGGAGAGCCATTGGCTCACATACTGACCAACCTTGTCGTAGTTCATAGCCATCCCAACTTCAATTGCTCTTTGGAGCACCACTTCTTTACGCAAAAAGTGGTGTAGTGAGGATCAATGATTATGGTATTGATTGCATATCTTTGCAATACATTGTAATGCATTGCTATTTAAAAAAAATTGCAAGACTTGCATGTACTAAATTATCATTTAGTATAGTCGATGTAATGCCAGCAGTTGTGACAAGTGCTTGAATAGAACAGGATGTGGAAAATCGCTTGAACTATCAACCCCAGTGGAGTATAATTTTTGTGTTCAAGCGATTTTCTAATCTGAATTAATGTGTAAATCCGTTATCCCTGTAACATAAGCAAGATTATAAACATGCTGTGAGCGAGTGAAGGCTTGTCCTATCCAGAGTGAGGCTTGACATCCTCTACCCTACCTTAGCCGGTTCTGCACTGTACTACTTTTCCTTCTAGGTGCTGGCGAGATCGCCCTATTGGGTGGCACTGCAAGGGGGGCTGCTGACGGTGGGGAAATTTGCCCGGGGGTGCAAGCCCATGGGCTGATGATCCCCACCCCCGCTGCCCCCTCAGAGACAGATCTCATCTCTCCCTGGCCCCTACCGGACTCAGGAACGATCTGACAAACAGTCTGCGGAAGTACAACAACAATAACATGTTGTGAGCAAAAGGTGACTAGTCAGTCAATCAAGTTTGATTGGAAAGTGAAAGCTTCATGTAATTGCCAATATAGATGTACATTGAAGTATCATAGTATTCACATTTTGTTTAGACTAGTTTCATTCTTGAGAAACAACAGGTTATCACTATATCATTTAACATATGGATATTGATTTGACATGATCTTGAGGGTTGAGGGGAAGAGGTGGGATAAAATCTCACCTAAAAATCTTGAAGGTCTACATCTGAGGGATGATTGACCCCCTGCTGCCAGAGCCAGAGCCTGACCGGCCTGGCAGAGTGGGGCAAGTTGGATTGTTTTTTAAAGAAACTCAAGAGCACACAGTATGTAAAGACAGACAGAAAAAATTGTATAACAAAAGATTCATGCATTGAGGGCTAGAACTGAAATGAGCAGATACGTTCAAGGAGTTGTATCTTTATTTAATAAACAATGCATAATATATTTCCACAAATACTTTAAACCGGTAAGTGTGACGAAGAACAGGGTTTAGCATAATTGTTACCAGGACAAATTTTGAGTCAGTATTATTGCACCGCATGTATCCGACGTGCAGTTTTTCAATCATAGGGATTGATGGCTGGAATATATCAGAAGGTGGTTAATCTCAATAATGACTATAAAAATACTGATAATAATATATAAATACAATATTTTAAATAGGGAGATAAATATGTAGGGTCAACAACTAGCACCTGTTACCTTTTTTTTTTTTTTTTTCTATGTGAATGAGGGAAACAAAAGGCATAACTGCCTGCAGCGAGTGCCTCCCCCAGTTTTGAAAGAGTGACGTTCGAGCTAAAATGCCTGGACACACGGTGTTTGAAGCAAGTCATAGGAAGAGGGAAAGACTGATTCTGGGAGAGTTCCAGAGCTCGGCAGTTGAATAGAAGAAAGTCTGAGAATAGCATTTCACTCTTGGGTTGGAGAGTTGCACAGAGGAAATGGTGGGATTGTGTTGCAAGGCGGGTACTACGTACCCTACGTAGAGGAGGTGGTATACACTGGGAAAGCTCCGAGGAACACTGATTATTGTAGTAGTGATACAATAGCGAGAGAGATGCAACAATGTGGCGAAAAGAGAGAGAATGCAGAGAGTTAGTGAGTGGATGGGAGTTAATAATACAAAAGGCTTTCCTTTCTACTTTGTCTAGGATTGCAGTGTGATTGGATCCTACCCACACATATGAACAATACTCAATACAAGGACGCACTGTGCCCCTGTACAGAGCAAGAAGCTGTGCAGGGGTAAAGAACTCCTTGAGGCGATTGAGCACACCGCGCTTCTGGGAGGCTGCCTTAGCGAGACTGGTAATATGGTCCTTCCAAGTGAGAGCAGAAGAAAAAGAGACACCGAGAACAGTGAGAGAAGATGAAAGGTTAATTTTAGTATTGTTGAAGAAAAAGGGATAGTCCTCTGGAGGTTCCTGACGGGTAGTAAGATGGATAAATTGAGTTTTGAAAGCATTAAATGCAACAAGGTTTTCTCTACCTCAATTGGAAATAGTAGCTAGATCAGAAGATAAGTGTTTTATGGCTTCATTACGTTTGCTTTTGAGGGACTGCGGGCTGGGGCATTCTGGAAAACTGATTGAGTGGTGTAAGGTATAGTCGTCTGCATATGAATGGATGAGACTGGATGTACAGTTGAGAAGATCATTTATGAAAATTAGAAAGAGAATAGGAGATAGGACAGAACCCTGAGGAACACCGGAGTTGATAGGATGAGGAAGTGAGCGATGGCCGTCCACAACCGCAGCTATGGAACGGCCGGAAAGGAAATTAGAGACAAAGGCACAGATGGAAGGACAGAAACCGAAGGAGAGCAGTTTGGAAATTAAAGATTTGTGCCAGACTCTATCAAAGGCCTTCGTTATGTCTAGTGCAACAGAAAAAGTCACACCGAAGTCCCGAAAGTTGGATGACCAAGAGTTAGTAAGATATGAAATAAGATCACCAGTAGAGCGACCCTTAAGGAAGCCATACTGGCGATCTGAGAGCAGATTATGAGAAGAGAAATGCTTAAGAAATTTGGAAGCAAGAATAGTTTCAAAAACTTTAGAAAGACAAGAGATGAGAGCAATTGGACGATTGTTGGAGGGTTGAGAGCGGTCACCCTTCTTTGGGACAGGTTGAATGAGAGCAAACTTCCAGCAAGAAGGGAAGACGTTTGAGGAGAGACGGAGACGAAAGAGTTTGCCTAGGCAGGGGGTCAGCACGGAAGCACAGTTTTTTAGTACAACAGGAGGAACACTGTCCGGACCGTACGCCTTCTTAGTATTAAGCCCAGAGAGGCTAGAAAGTACATCTTTAGAAGATATTAGGATATTAGGCATAAGTAGGAGAGAGGGGGGGTGGAGAGGGAGGAAAAGCACCTATGCAGTAATAACTAAAAAATCAATTAATTCAATTTGTTGAGACTGCATAGGCTGACTGTCGTCTACTACCACTTTTGATTCGCGCATCAGATGCAGTAAAATGCAGGATATAATAATCATGTAACAACGAACAAAACGACTCTGTCCTCTGATAAAAACTAAACCCATTTTCAGTTTGCCTTGGTCAACAGAAATTTCGTCCGACTCAGACCAGACCAGATGGCTGGAGTAAAGTAAGAGAGAAGAGTAATTGGACAGAGGAAGAACAAGCTGAGAAGTGAGAAGTACAGTAGAAGACTGAAAGTTCTCTGAGGCTACCTATCAAGTTTCCTGGTTACTCTGACTTTACATTATATAATCTGACGTTTTATTGGGTTCTTAGCATATTTTGTTTATTATTGAGGATTTTGCTCGCTTTTTGTCATTTTCGAACAATGTATTGTAGTTTGTCCTGTAGGCTAACTAAAATGCCTTCACACTGTCCTTCTGCATGTTCATCATCACGCTCATCAAAACAGTATTGTAATGGTTGTATAACCTTGTATGGTGATATATATATATATATATATTGAGATATACATATATATATATATATATATATATATATATATATATATATATATATATATATATATATATATATACAGTATATATATATATGTGTGAAGGTCTTGAGGGATAAACAACGGCACCTCATAGCTATTTTCTACTTTTCCTATTTTTTGAGAGTGTAGACAAGGGAGAGAGGGTGTTGGAGAGAGAGGAAGCTGTTGGAGTGGCCTTGTTATGTGTGTTATTAGTCTGTATACGTCGTCGAGGTGTTCCCCGACTTGGTGCGAGCATGTGAAACACGCTAGGACGTACTACCACACCCACTAAATGTCCGCCTTGGCTGGGATCGAACCCAAGCAAATCAGATTCACACACTAGCGAGCTCTCCACTGTATATATATATATATATACATATATATATATATATATATATTATATTATTTTACATTATATATTATTACATGTGGCACTCAGAGGACTCGAACCCAGGATACTCACATCGAAATTCCGCGCACTATGCATTACGCTATCAAAACATATATATATATCTATATATACAGTATATACATGTATATCAAGTATATCTCACAAATACGCGTGAGCTAATGTATGTTTAAATATTCCCAGCCGGGATCGAATCTCTGATATTCAGAAAGAGTGTCCAAGCTTTTAATACACTATACCACGACATAATAACATAATCTTAACCTTTTCCTATATATATATATTAAAGAGAAAGGAATTCCTACTTGGAGAATATAATGTATGCACAAGTCGCAAGATCCACATTCCGGGATACCATACAGGGATTTTTACAAGATTACCCACGCAACTCGGGTTATAGAGATTTAATTTCAATTCTTGCCCCGCCAAATACGAGAGTCATATATATCAAGTATATCTCGCAAATACACGTGAGCTAATATATATATATATATATATATATATATATATATATATATATATATATATAGAGAGAGAGAGAGAGAGAGAGAGAGAGAGAGAGACCGAGATTTAAAGGTAGCGAATAATTTACTTGTTCGTGTGCGCTTCGGCAACATTTGATTATTGGTGAACGTTTACATTATGTATCGAAAAATCAGCTGTTAATTGATTAAACCTTTCGTAAGGTAAAACACAAATAGGATGAGGTGTAAGCATTTTCTTGCACTCTCTCACTCGAAGATAATGAAGTCGTACATAGTGACATGAGCGTGTCCCTACCACACACCAAACACAATAATGATAGTGATGGTGCTGTAGTTGGATGATGAAGGCCCAGCAAATCGTTCACTCAATCTTCCACGGCCCTCACCGTGGTTTCAGAAATTAGAATCTCCACGCGAATCACCAATTGACACCTCGACCCCGCCTAAAGTGTTAAGCACGACACAGTATTGTCATGAAGGTGTCGATAATATTAAAATATTAGTAATACTAATATTATTAATACTTCGATTTTGAGTCACGTTACCTCAAAACATGCACACTATTCAATCTCTCATTAACAATTAACGTGTACTGTACATATCTGAAACTACTATACTCAGTGTTATTATCCCACTAGGAGGGGTACCCGGCGTTGCCCGGGTTTAAATTATACTACCATAATCACCATCATCAATCACTACTACCACAATCATCACAATACTACTACTACCATAATCACCGGCCTCGACCTCCCTGTGCCTCATTAAACGGCGACCTCGATTTCGGCCGCTAAATGACCTCCGATTTTGGATCTGACCTTATCCGTACCCCCATTTTGGGGGGCTGCGAACAACTTTCGTTCCATACTCCTTATCCATCAGAGGCCTCCTTCTGCCCCAAACGGCCATTGTTTTCGCATTTTTTTCGCTCCTGTATACTACATAAGTTCTGCCGAAAATTTTATTAAACAAAAGTGTCTCTGATTTCCACTAAACTCGCCTAAAACCATCTTCAAAACCTGGGCTTTCCAACGGTGCCCCACACTCCCACCTGGCACCAAAACTGTGGGAGGAGTTTAGTAACAAAGGTCGGGTAGGTCGGGTAACTGACAGACAGACATTGACCTTTATTATTATAGATAAACTAATTTTATATTACATCTGTAAATTCAAATCACACTAATAGACGACGATATATATTTTAAGTAAAATTTCGCCTAAATCAATCACAATGTATTGAACTGCGTACGACAGCTGCAATAGCAAATTAATTATTAACTCAGTGTTTGCGGACGCATTTGTAGACTTTATTCTTGTTAATGTTAGCACTTTATTTGCAATTATGAAGGATCTTTATTTATCAGAGAAATTATATTAATCCAAATTTACTCTCAAGCTCCCACAACCTCTTCCTAAACAGAATAAAGGCGTCTAATGATAGCCAGAATATATTGTCAAGATGCGGCATTATCCTGAAAAGGTTAAGATTATCTATTGATAACAAACAAATACACTTTGTATTGCCATTAAATCGAAAAAAGTATTACAAACATGAAACATTAGTTATAAAACTAGGTTCTATTATTTTGTATATGCCTAATATGGATTAAGTAGGCATGTTATAAGGGTAACTAATAATTAAGCAGGCATGTTATAAGGGTAACTAATAATTAAGCAGGCATGTTATAAGGGTAACTAATAATTAAGCAGGCATGTTATAAGGGTAACTAATTATTAAGCAGGCATGTTATAAGGGTAACTAATAATTAAGCAGGCATGTTATAAGGGTAACTAATAATTAAGCAGGCATGTTATAAGGGTAACTAATAATTAAGCAGGCATGTTATAAGGGTAACTAATAATTAAGCAGGCATGTTATAAGGGTAATAATTAAGCAGGCATGTTATAAGGGTAACTAATAATTAAGCAGGCATGTTATAAGGGTAACTAATAATTAAGCAGGCATGTTATAAGGGTAACTAATAATTAAGCAGGCATGTTATAAGGGTAACTAATAATTTAAAGAAATAGTTTTATTAGATACTAGCTAACCCTTTAAATTACGCAAGATACACTTTATCAACATACTGTTACATAATTTTGCCTTATCCATCACACGGACACCTTTGCTGTAGAGTTAAGTAGTAAGGATAACGCCAAATTGAAACTATTAGTGAAGTATGTTTGCACTGGTGTTGTCGACCTTGATAAATATTTATTTAATTACAGCTCACCACCACCATAGACGTACGTATAAAAAAATATCTACATGGACACCTATATCGATATTACTGTATGTCTATGCCAACATTTCCAAGGGCGTGATTAGGGTAGTCAGCGCAAAATGTATTATTGAATGAGAATATGTAAGTATGTTTTTCCGGAAAATAGTGTTTATGAAGATGGTGGTGGCATTGGAAGTATAAGACATTTACCTGCACAACACTTAACCTTCACAGTTTCAATTGCTTATATGCATCTTTTAGTTACTGGTACTCATTAATTATCACCTTCAAATATTCAAATTAATATAAATATCTCTGGAATCTGCATGCTGGATCATCAAGGTAATCCCAAAATGTTATGTTGTACACTCGGATACCATAGTCTCTAGCCCACTCCTCTCTGGCAAGAGGTGAGGCCAGGACCCTTACTGGACGGCGGCTCACAGTGATAGTTAAGGGTGGGGTTGAGGGGAGAGGGCAACGCACACACAAACACACTGTGAAGCATTTGAGGTCCTTGAATCCTGCCTTAGCCTCACAAATAAGTATGACATTTATCTAAGATTATTATTATTGCAACTATTATTATTATTATTATTATTAAAGTAGATAAACCCTCCGCCAATCACGGCGCTCCCTTTTACTTACTTGCACAGACAGCTGATTTTGACAGCTCACGGCTACAACGTGCCACGCCCCGCCCACCAGCCAATCAGCGGCCTCCATTATCGGTTGTAGCCACGCCCCGCCCACCAGCGGCCTCCATTATCGGAGCGCGAAGCTGGACTTCTTACTCCACCTCAAAAGTCACTCTCTTTCTCTGCCCGAAGAGCTCCTTCTGATTATCCCTTAAGTAATACCTCGGTGCCAGCCCAGTACTCCCGTAAGCCGACAAAAGAGGGTTATAATCAACTTCCTGGAACTTACTATGAAGAGAAGAGAGAAGAGGTGAAGGAAGCAAAAAGTCAGTGCGAACTTGCAGCCGAGCGAGCCAATCGTAGCGCGGGAGAGCGGGGGGGGGGAGGGGGGGGCAGGACTATAAAGGGAGGGGGGGGGGGAGCGTGTTGCAGATTCATTCGCCGGTCGGACGGCACTGGGCTCAGTCTTCGCAACCTATTTACTCTCTCTCGCTTGGGCACTCACAGGAATTTGGCTCCAGCCTCCCAGCCCTCGCCTTTTTGTTCCAGCAGGCACACCCCAGGCCTATAATCAGCTTTTCCCTACTAAGGCTGTCAGTAAACAAGCTGCCGACAATCACCATCCCTGAGGAGGCTATCTCCACGACCTCAGCAATCACCAAGAGGTCGTCGACAAGGAAGAAGAAGCCCTCCAAGAGACGACAACACCGAGCTCCAGAACCAACACCGCTGGAGGCGAGGAGTGCTCCCAAACAACAGCTGCTTCTGCCAAGACCTCTTAGTCTAAACAGAAGCAAAGCGGAGCGCTCCTCGTCGACGACACCAATGGAACTTGACCAGCAACAGCAGCAACGACCATCAATCATCGATTATAGCCGAACACCAACAGGCGCCACCCGATGCTCACCAAAATCCAGCTACGACCTAAAAACTCCACCAGCCGAGACTCTAACATCTATGCCTTGGTGTACCAACAAGACACCTAAGAAGTGGAACCCTGCACCTGCTGAAGATCCACCAACAACGCCAGCAATCTCCACCGATCCTTCCTACCACCTCTCCAGTCCTAAGCCGAAAAAGCAGAGACAACAGCTGAAGAAGACCAAGATGTTCAACATTTACTCCCAACAACCAAAGAAAAAATAGCAAGGTGGTCCAGCCCACCATCTTTCATCTCTACAACTCTTCCTACTCACCACTTTACCTTGGACTTCAACCTCTTCTTTCATCACTAGTGAGCCCCTCTATCTCACAATAATAATAATGGCAGATACACCCTCAGTATCTGGCCACCTGTCGTCGCATCGCAGGCTTGCATACCACTACAGCCAAGCGATTCAAGAGGACGACAGATAGTAGTGGGAGAGCAAAGATTTCCAGTTGAGATAAAGAAAGAGAGAGACTGCAGAACTAACCCGGTGGCCACCGCTTATAAAAATAAATGTGTCCTTCTAGGACAAGACTAAAGGAAAAAAAGAATTTAGACTCCCCTGAAGACATAAAGATGATGATGTGTTATTAATTAGTTATCTTTGTTAGCAACGGCGCCATGCCGAAAGAGTTATTATATAGAGGGGAGGGAAAGAATACTTTTGTTAATAAATGAGGCAACCAGTAAGTTAAAGAGGGAAACAGTTGTTTAGTTGCCTAATAGATTAGCTATAGCTAGGGAAGGACACTAGTCCATATGAATCATTCATTAAGTTATGTAAACAGGAAACTGTGAAGAAGGACACTAGTCCATAATTATGAACCATTCATTAAGTTGTGTAAAAAGGAAACTGTAAAGAAGGACACTAGTCCAATGTGTGTTGCGTTATTATTAAGTCTAAAAGAGCTATTCCGTGTATGCGTTTGAGGCACGGTTCATCTTTTGTTAGAACGATTATTGATTAAGGTGCAAGGTAACAAAGCGTGTTTGTACTAGGGTTACTTGAGGGTAAATTCGGAATAGTGTTATTGAGGTAATGATTGTAAACCTATATTGTGAAGTAACTGGGTGATGGAACCCAATAGTGTCATTGAGATAAATAATGCAAACCTATGTTGTGAAGTAACTGGGTGACGGAACCCAATAGTGTCATTGAGATAAATAATGCAAACCTATGTTGTGAAGTAACTGGGTGACGGAACCCAATAGTGTCATTGAGATAAATAATGCAAACCTATGTTGTGAAGTAACTGGGTGATGGAACCCAATAGTGTCATTGAGATAAATAATGCAAACCTATGTTGTGAAGTAACTGGGTGACGGAACCCAATAGTGTCATTGAGATAAATAATGCAAACCTATGTTGTGAAGTAACTGGGTGACGGAACCCAATAGTGTCATTGAGATAAATAATGCAAACCTATGTTGTGAAGTAACTGGGTGACGGAACCCAATAGTGTCATTGAGATAAATAATGCAAACCTATGTTGTGAAGTAACTGGGTGACGGAACCCAATAGTGTCATTGAGATAAATAATGCAAACCTATGTTGTGAAGTAACTGGGTGACGGAACCCAATAGTGTCATTGAGATAAATAATGCAAACCTATGTTGTGAAGTAACTGGGTGACGGAACCCTATAGTGTCATTGAGATAAATAATGCAAACCTATGTTGTGAAGTAACTGGGTGATGGAACCCAATAGTGTCATTGAGATAAATAATGCAAACCTATGTTGTGAAGTAACTGGGTGACGGAACCCAATAGTGTCATTGAGATAAATAATGCAAACCTATGTTGTGAAGTAACTGGGTGACGGAACCCAATAGTGTCATTGAGATAAATAATGCAAACCTATGTTGTGAAGTAACTGGGTGACGGAACCCAATAGTGTCATTGAGATAAATAATGCAAACCTATGTTGTGAAGTAACTGGGTGACGGAACCCAATAGTGTCATCGAGATAAATAATGCAAACCTATGTTGTGAAGTAACTGGGTGACAGAACCCAATAGTGTCATTGAGATAAATAATGCAAACCTATGTTGTGAAGTAACTGGGTGACGGAACCCAATAGTGTCATTGAGATAAATAATGCAAACCTATGTTGTGAAGTAACTGGGTGACGGAACCCAATAGTGTCATCGAGATAAATAATGCAAACCTATGTTGTGAAGTAACTGGGTGACGGAACCCAATAGTGTCATTGAGATAAATAATGCAAACCTATGTTGTGAAGTAACTGGGTGATGGAACCCAATAGTGTCATTGAGATAAATAATGCAAACCTATGTTGTGAAGTAACTGGGTGACGGAACCCAATAGTGTCATTGAGATAAATAATTCAAACCTATGTTGTGAAGTAACTGGGTGACGGAACCCAATAGTGTCATTGAGATAAATAATGCAAACCTATGTTGTGAAGTAACTGGGTGACGGAACCCAATTATCGTGACTTATGAGTGTCCACGATAGACCTTTCATTTCCAGTTGGGATTGGTTAAAAATGGGATCTATAATTCTGTATATACACAAAGTATCATGTAAAGTTAATTGGGTTTGTATATCAGATGAATAATATATAAGGGGTAATTAAGGTATAGGCTATGGTGTACATTTATTCTATAAAGAGTTAATTTGAGAATATAGTATTCCATAAGTATTAAGTACTATTTAATATAGCAATTAAAGTAATATGAGGAACGTTAGCAGCATCGAGAATGATTGCGCATGTCTAGCTTCACTTGTTACCAAGCTGACGTTCTAAGATACTCCCTATAAAGGGTGCCACTCAATAACAACAACCCTTACCAGCAACACCGGCGATCGGCCACATCTATCGTCCCATATGTTAAACATCCCAGCACCTACTATCCATCAACATGCTCCACTAACCAGCTAAGTCTATATATATTCACTGGTGGCCATTATAATATGTATAGACCATGTATAGCATGTGAATTAACAACAAAGGTGAGACGATCTCAATGCTTCCCCCTTAGGCTGATAATCCAATCCCTTTACTTGTCTTGTAACTAATTCCTAAATCCACTATGCGATCCTAAGTCTTGACACCAATAGTGTTATTGAGATAAAGATTGTAAACCTAGATTGTGAAGTAACTGGGTGGCGGAACCCATATTATATGTTAGAGAGACCTGGTTATCTCATTCGGTAATTTGTACGATTATATGTCATTGTGGAGGTACTTGTGTAGTAACGACGGTTGTGTCAATAGATTCTATGTATTGAGGAGATAGATTATCTGTGTTATAGCCTTGGTATTGAGACAGGATACAGCAGGCTCAGTAAACGTGAGAACACCTAAAGAGTAGAGGAAATAATATAACTTTTGTTTTTAGTTAGGCAAAGAGCAAATGGTTCATTAGGCCCTGGTCTCAATAAAAGACACAGCAGGGTTTTGATTTAATTATTTAGGATTAATCACTAATAACGGGTCGTAGGATCGAAGCCGACTTGAGTCAATACCTTAATAGCGGGAATTCAGTTTGGGAGTAACGGGAACTTTAGGGGTCCAAAGTGCAACCTAGCATGAATCGACGAATTATTTAATCTGCGTCTTGAACTCATCTCGGCCCGAGCCAAGAACCTAATATTAGAGTAGTTAGGAAGTCTGTTAAATAAAATATACCAACTTCTAAATGACTGTCGAATTATCCCCCGCAGTAGTAGCATAACAGATTTAAAATTAAATACTACAATTATTATTATTATTACTTAGATACAAGTGCCATAGCCAAGATTTAACTGATATACTCATTTTTTCCATGCATCTCTCTCACTTTCTCTCCGAGTTCATATTAACGTCTTACTATTTATATTCATATGAATGTATGCTAATATATATTGTCTTGGTATTTATTACTTTACTTTTTCATCTCACAATTATGTTAACATTATTATGTATAGAGGAAACCTGCTTCTATCAAGAAAACAATCCATGCGCGTACTGTAGGTTTGAAGTGAACCCTACGAATCACACAACATGTGTCAGACTGAAGTTGTATTCATGGGTATTGCTTTACCTGCGTAGCAATGACACTTCTCTAACAGTAAGGATAATGAAAATCTTTAAATTGTTATACTAATTACCATATATGAAAGATATTATTCAGAAAGTTACCAATGACATATATGACTATGATTAGTTATTCACACACACACACACACACACTCACAAATGTTTCTAATGAATTTGTATCGTATTCCTATTCCATATTTCCTTTCCAACACCTCCCTTTCACTCTATCTCACTCCCTCTTTGCCTCTCACCACCACAATCACATTTCACCCTAGCCCCGTTTCTCTGCCGCCCAGTCCGTTACCACCCCCCCCTCCCCCCCACAGACACTATCCTTCTCTCTCTCTCTCTCTCTATCTCTCTCTCTCTCTGTGAGTGTGTGTGTGTTCCAGTCTGCCATATCTATACTGATCTATTTTGAAGCCTTCCCTGAACTTCAATTTTGCTAATAATAGGAACTGCACTACCTAATAACTGTTTGTTCACACCGGTAGTTATACTTACTCATGCTACAGAAAATATTGCATATATTTGTTCTCAATAGTATGGAATAAAGGATTTTAAATAATGCAAAATTATGCGAACAAATATCAAATAACTACAAGAATGTAACCAACAAAGATAGCTTCCTGGATTGCTTCACACAAATGCTTCACAGTGTGTTCGTGTGTGTGTTGCCCTCTCTCCCCAACCCCACCCCTAACCATCACTGTGGGCCGCTGTCCAGTAAGGGTTCTGGCCTCACCTCATGCCCGAGAGGAGAGGGTTAGAGACTATTGTATCCGAGTGTACCTATAATTTTAAGTCGCATATGGGGTCATTAACTGGGAGAGAAATACAAAATTATTAATAAGCAATGCATAGTAAGGTTTAATGTACAATAAGAATACATAAGATCATAAACACAATAATACATGGAGAGTACAATACATGATATACAATATAACTACAATATAACTGCGGGGTAGAACTCGCCAAACACTCTTTCATCATTAGTAAATATTCTGAACTTTCCAACTCTTGCTCTTCTGAAGCTTTCTTGCATCTAGCGAAAAACCTCTCCAACAACTTAACTTCCTTGTCTTTCCATCCTCTTTTCCACTTCAATTACACCACCGTCACTTCTTCCTCTGAAAAAAAAGCTAAACTCTTTGCACAAACTTTTGCTAAAAACTTTTCCTTGGATGATTCCGGTGTTATTCATTCCTCTCCACTGACCCTCTCTCTTAATTATGCCTAATATCATAATCTCTTCTAAAGATGTACTTTCTGCCCTCGCTGGGCTTAATACTAAGAAGGCGTACAAACCGGATGGTGTCCCTCATGTTATACTCCAAACTGTGCCTCCGTGCTGACTCTCTGCCAACGCAAACTCTTTCGTCTTTGTCTTTCTTCTAACATCTTTCCTTCTTGCTGGAAGTTTGCTCTCATTCAACCTGTCCCAAAGAAGGCTGACCGCTCTCAACCCTCCAACTATCGTCCAATTGCTTTGATTTCTTTCATCTCTAAAGTTTATTTATCTACTATTAATTCAAATTTTTGTAAGCATTTGTCTTCCTATAATCTACTCTCAGCTCTCATGTATGGCTTCCTTTTGGGCCAGTCTACTGGTGTTCTCCTTACTTATCTTGCTAACTCTTGGTCATCCTCCCTTTGGGACTTCAGTAAGACTTTTTATACTGCACTAGACATATTGAAAGCCTTCGATAGAGTCCGGCAAAAATCTATAATTTCTAAACTACTCTCCTTCAGTTTCTATCCCTCTATCTGTGCCTTTATCTCTAATTTAATTTCTGGCCATTCCATAGCTGCAGTTGTGGACGGCCATCGTTCACTTCCTCAACCAATCAACTCCGGTGTTCCTCAGGGTTCTGTTTCGTCTCCAGTTTTCTTTCTAATGATCTTCTCGACTGTACCTCTAGTCCTATCCATTCGTATGCTAATGACTCTACCTTACATTATTCAACTACTTTTCCACAACGACCCACCACGCAATCACTCCAAATCTCACGTGATGAAGCCATAGCATGCCTATCTTCTGATCTGTCGAGTATTACCAATTGGGGCAGAGAGAATCTTGTTACTTTCAATGCTTCCAAGATCCAATTTCTCCATCTATCTACCCATCGCAATCTTCCACAAGACTATCCCTTACTCTTCAACAATATATAAGTCTACCCTTCATCTTCCCTCCTTGGTGTATCTTTTTCTTCTCACGTTCCTTGGAAATATCACATTTCCACACTTGCTAAAACAGCTTCGTAAAAGTTAAGTGTGCTTAACCTAAGACATGCGCATGGGGGGTATGAGACACTACACTCCTGTGCGCACGTATTTGAGCTGTTCCCATCACTAACATCGCTATTTTACCATAAATAGCATTAATACTTATCCATATGCGCCTATTTTAGGTTGATTTTAAAGGTATTAACCTGTTACAGCAATAAAACAAGTGGAAACAGCGTTTGGATGGTCAAAATCGGCAATACAGGCCGGGAGTTACATAATGTATGGCTGAGGCAACCTCCCTCCCCTCCTCCCCTCCCCTTGTCCGGAGAGACACTGTTACGCAATAGTCTCTCTCTCGCTCTTTCCCATGCTTGGTAACAGTGATGACAACGCCCTGCTTCCAACTCGCTAATGTTAGCACAAAAATAGACCACAGAATAAGGGAATAACAGGGAAAATAGGTGATAACTGAAGGAGGGGAGGAAAGTGGGGAAGGATGGGATGTGGAGGAGTGATATTTGGCATGGCACAGGGGCAAAACAAAAAAAGAAACACCAAAAAATTGGGGTGTTTTAAATGGATTTTTTTAGGCCCTGGATCTTAAGAGTCTTCCCGCAGTCGCCCGAGGAAACTCTTAAGAGTCTTCCAGCACTTGCCGGGTTAACCATCTCTGTGGGTTCTTCTACCCTGCACAGTTTCTTCCTCTATACAGGGGCACAGTGCAGCCATGTATCGAGTATTATTCGCATGTATGGAAGGTTTAGCATGTGTGGAAGGTTTAGCATGTGTGGGAGGTTTAACCGCACTTCTCGAAAGGGTAGAGTCAAAAGCATTTTGTCTCATCAGTTCACCTATTACTGATTCCCTACAATCTCTCTCTACACAGCACAATGTTGCATCTCTGTCACTCTTCTACCGCTATTACAATAATCAGTGTTCTTCAGAGTTTTCTTATTGTATATGAAGTGACGGGGTTGGATAGAATGGGGTTGGGAAACATCTGTAGGATTGCCAGCCTACAGATGAGTAAGAAGGACAAACGAAGATAGAAGATATAAACAACCAAGGCACCATTCCATACCAGTCCCCCATGATGAGGAGAAACGAGAAACAGAGGAGTACCCCATTTTACCTGGTCATCCTCGTTTTCTGTCTACCAAGGAGACTGGTCACCTAGGTCAGTCACCCCTATTAAAAAATGGAAAGGTCAGCCAATCACCATCCAGGTTTCAAACCCTCCCCACCAATCACCAACCTTCATTGCACCAGCAGCCAGATTTGCAGTACACAGAACAAATGTTTATGCAAATTCCACATCAAAGACCTGAGTGCTACCGACATAAGTGGGGATATTAGAATCTACAATACAAAACTGTTATGAAGAACTCTGGACCAACATAGAGAAGACCAGAGTTATTCCCGGATGCACAAATAACCCCCAATTATAATAAAATCACCAGAACTGCTATTATATCCTTCCTAGACTTAGTAACTCCCCCCCCCCGGAATATTAAATAAAATACTTTAAATTATTAGGTACCTTATGATAACTACCATGTATTTTTAAGCTAAGTATTTACTTCACTATTGATGTCACAACGATTCACTATATCCCTTTAACATTGAATTACTCTAAGTTGAAGCTCAGAAAATATCTGAACATGTACTCAACGAAATTGTTGAGAGGGCAAGCACTTCCACCTCGGTAATGTTCTTAAGTCTGAAAAGTCCAGAGCATCTAACTAAAAGTGGCAACTGCATTCCCCTCCCCCTCGAGCCTACAACGAGCCCTGTTGTGTGCCTCTGGCGTCTGGACGTGGGATTCCTGACTGTGTGAAGCAGCCCTGAAATCTGGCCAGGCGAACCTATGCTCTACGTCGACCAGAACTTGTTTTCAAACCTCAACCCCCCCCCCCCCCCCCAGCTCCCCCTAAGTGTCTCTGAGTATCTTACGTTGTGATTATTGATGTGAAGGTAAGGTAAAATATGTGAATATTCATTGTTAATCTCTGTGCTTGATCTGTGCCTAAGATCATTAATTTATTGTGTATGCATTAATCCTTTAGTAACCAGATTAAACCTTGTGTAGATTTGTGCCCAAGATCTAGTGTTAACTTCTCTGCTAAATTCATAATCCACATTCATTCTACGCATTCGTTACATAATAGTGTAAATTCATAATCAAGCCGAATACTCACAGATTTTCCTTGTGTATGTCCATTCTATTTTATGTGTGTACCAAGTTGAAGCTGAAGTGTATACTGTGAATTGATTCCCTTCTAAAACCCTCACTTTTACCTACAACCTACACTCAATTGCATACCTATTTTAAAACTCTGTTCCCCCCCCCCCCTATTATGCCTTAATTTGATGTGCGTTAATAGTATAATTTGTGAATAACGTATTAGTTTATTCTATTATGAAATAGATAATTTCGATCCTGCTCGTCTAGGAATTCTAGTTCTGTGTAGATCTATTGTATAATTATTTCACCAACTCGAATACAACGCCAATTGTTCTGTATTCCATATAGGAATATGTTAACCAGTTCATACCTCCTTCATACCTTATCAGGTATTTCCATCTAAGTGCAACTTCGTCGTATACGCCACATTTAACTTGTAGTCTTATTGTCACTACTCGTATACGCTAATTTGTTGACGCGTTCTCTAATCTACTGTAATCAAACTATTGCCTGATTCAGTTAGGTTAGTTCCAACCTTCGAGTATACTTCAGTAGATGTAAATCATTAAATCTGAATTCCTCGACCTGTGAGATTATCTTTGCATATAAGAATTTATTAATCGTATGCTCATGATATAAAGTCTCTCCTGCTAATTTAAGTACATCATTAATAGTAAAAATAATTCACCTCCCCTCTCTTTTGAAGTTCAATACATTCCCCCCCCCCCCTTTGTCAGAATAATATCGCACTAACTGTATTTACTATTTTGATCATCGCAGTCAAACATATGACCTAGCTCAAAATAATCTGGGCGCGTGAGCCCTTTAAATCTCTCCCCCTTTCGCTTACCGTGAGCGAGTGTCTTCCCAGCACCCCTCATTCATTTTCCCTTTTTGTTCCGCCCTACCTTGTTGACGAGTATTTATAGATTTCGTTCAACCTGCCTGAAACTTATTCAGAATAAGTCACAGTAGATACTCAACTCTCATATATATTATTATCAAGGGTTGTATCTATGTGAATGTTTTGTCTGATTATTACTGCATATTTCCATTATAATATTATCCTTTGATTTATGCTCATTGTATGTTCTTACCAGACCTTAGTGTGTGATACATGTTAGTAATTGATTGCAGACTATTCTTTATAATATTGCAGTAATCATCCCTCCACACTTTAGGCCTATTTATATGTGTAAAGTACCTGTCAATTGTGTATGTCAACGCCTACATATTTCTTGCTATTCCCTTATAATAGTCAAGGAATATATAATCACATCTACAGTATATGCCCATTGAATAAATAAGAGTGTATAATTACCTGTGTGTATTTATTGTGTTCATCTTAACCTAATTGAGTACCTAATTTGTGAATAAGAACGTGTTCGACGTGACCCTGTTGAGAGAATATTGAGTCTAAAAGTCCATAGTTGGATTTGAGTAAAGACCAAGAACTAAGCTAGGTTGTATTATAACCCGACATAACAGTATACCTCCTCCCTTATGGAGAGTGGGGGGCACCCGCCTTTCAACACATTCCCACACATATTCTGTCCAACTCTCTAACCCAAGAGTGACCTAATTTTCTCATTCTTCTACTCAACAAGTAAGCTCTGGAACTCTGTCCTTCAATCTGTCTTTCCCTCATCCTATGACTTAAACTGCTTCAAGCTCGGCATGTCCAGATATTTTGACTCTAAAATACAGTTGTGGACAGATAAAATACAGAGAGCTTCAGTCTGCCCATAACACTCAATAGAGGACAGCACAAATAGTGCCCATAAATTATTTGGTAACAGTGATGTTGACGTTGTGGTGGTAGTAGGTGGAGGGATTATTATTATTATTTGTTGTTTTTGTTATTAAGTTCGTATAAATACAGGATATACAAATGTTGCATACAGGTATGCATATACACGGAGACTCAAAAGGGTTAAGATGCTTGGGCTTTCTTCCCCCCTGTCTATATTGTAGTATATATATATATATATATATCAATAATTTACTTACATACATACAGAAAAAAAAAAAACTACATGAAAGTATATGACATCCTGTGTTTAGACTTGGAGACAGGGGCAGTTAGTTAATCCCTGCCAATCCCCAGTGGGTTGGAAAACGGTCAGATTTTCTCTTAACTAGGAACCTGGACCACACCCCAGCCCACCTGGGGTCATTAGCAGAGATTCACACCGTTAGGGCAAACTTATTTATTACTTTTTAATTATACCTATGGATATACCTAGCTACCTATATGTTGGTGACTTGTAAATTGTAGATAGTAGCTAGATAATTATAGTAGGCTAGTTCCATACAGTAATCAAAGTAAACATTAAAACAAGTATAATAATAATAATTATAATAAAAATAAAAATAAAATAAGAAATAGAAATAATAATAATAATAATAAGTAAAGCAATAATAACAATATTTATAATGAAGACATCAAGAGAATGTATACCTTATCAGGTTATCTTAACAATGTCCATATATTTTTACACATTCTAGCTAAACCTTCAACTTTATTGTTGTTAATCATCCATATTACTTGTTCTGTAACATTGTTTATAAGAGGATTTCTACAATTTGTTAATTTAGGACACTGTAGAACATAGTGGTGCAGGGTGTGAGATCTTGGTTCCTTACAGAAATGGCAGCAAATTGCATGTTCTGCTTTCTTCACTCCTAGCTGTCACATGTACTTATATCCTAATTTTAATCTAGTACATAAGGAATCCTTAGAAGCATTCCTGTATCGCCCATATGTAAAGTTAGTTCTTTGTGCAACATTAATGTAGTGATCTAAAGTCTGGCTGTTACTATATCTTGTTTCCATTTTTGTAACCATCTCTTCATCCTGCTTTTTACGTATTATTGATTTAATTTGTTTCAATGATAGCATGCAATCAGATCAATAGTTTCTTTTTCTGTCCCTAGCCAGTTTATCGACCCTTTCATTTTTAACTATCCCTACGTGAGACGGTATCAAAGTGAAGGTAATTTTCCTGTGTTTATTACGAAAACTATATATTTACCAATTCTTTCACCCAACCCGATCTTATAAATTCAAAATAAACACTGCAATTTCTCTGAACCAGGACCTTTCTAGAATGAATGAATGGGGACAAAGGAATCTAGTGTCCTTTAATGCATAGAAAACCAAGTACATTCAATTTTCTAACCGACAGAATCTCACTGACTCCCATATATTTGTTAATGATGTAAATATTCCCACTTCCCCTAGTATTGACATTCTCGGTGTAACATTAACTACTAACTTGAGCTGGACACATTATGTTAGAAGCATTGCTAAGAATGCCTCTAAAAAACTGGGACTCCTGTACAGAGTTCGAGAATTCTTCACTGACGAGCAGTTGGCCGTAATATATAAAAGTCATGTGCGTTCTCAGATGGATTACTGTTCACCTCTGTGGGGTGGAAGTGGAGTGGTTGCATTGAGGCAGTTGGACAAAATTCAAAATAAAGCTATTGGATTAATCAATAACCCTGCAATCGCATATGACCTTCCTACATTATCCATACGAAGAAACGTTGCATCCCTTGCATTATTCTACATATATTTTCACAGCAATTGTTCCGAGGAACTTGCTTCAATTGTGCCGCCTCTCCACATCTTTCCCCGTAGAACTAGGGCAGCTGAGAGCGCCCATGAATTTACACTTTCTCCTCCACAATGCAGAACTTCTGTTTATCAGAATTAATTTATCCCCAGAGCTACTACTCTTTGGAATTCACTTCCCTCGAATTGCTTTCCACAAACTTACAATCTACAAATGTTTAAATCCAGTTGTTACACACATTTTATGAATGGAGGATGCCTTTAGGCACATGGACCTTTTTGTTTTATCTGTGTTTTTCCTTCCTCCGTTCATTGTCTCTTAAAAAAAAAACACAAAAAAAAATATAATAATCTTACACTGTCAACTATATCTTTACATACTGGGTGCTTGCTAATAAAAAAAAAAAAAAAAAAAAAAAAAAATCCCTCTCCATTTCTAATAGTCCATAGAAAATGGCACACATCTCTGCTAGGGTTGAAGAAACTTTATCAGATATTCTATAACAATATTCGCTTTCAATTAGTTCATGATTTGCCTTGTCTATCACCAAGACACCACACCCTGATCTTCCCTTTTCTGCAACCGAGCCATCACAATACACGTGGGCTACATCAGCCTCATACAACTTACTTATAATGTATTCTACTATTGTTTTAAGTTCTATATTTTCATATATAATTTTTTTCTTAAACAAAGTTATTATCTTTATTTCAGTTATTTGCTCCTCCCAGGGTGGAAGTTGAGATATATATTGATGGATTACACAAGCATTTGATAAATTATACATCCTAACATTCTCAATCAGTCCTTTTAAGTACCCTTGCTTGCCTTGTTTCCTGAAGGTTCGGAAGTTATGTATACCTTCAGTAAGGTTATTTGATAATTTACTCCCACCTCCTGATCTTGTATGTCTAATAGCAGCTATAATATTTACCTCTTCAATTCTATTTCTTAATGACCCTAGGTTTAATTTCAATTGCATTGGATAGATCATTGCATTTGGAGGGCAGTTTAATACAATCCGCTTACTTAATTTTGAACCTTTTCTAACTTTTCGAGCCTACCTTCTCCAAGACAAGACATGACTGGCATAATCCACCACAGACCTGATAGTTGTTAGGTACGTACTGTACAGTAGCCCAACTAAGTTTTGCGACAAAATTAGGTACGTGGCACCTAGTTTGTAGTTTGTACTCCCGACCCAAGCCCGTGTGGTCGTGTCTAGGCAGGCGCCTGCGCTACCACAGCCAGGCCTGACACACACACACTGTACTCTTACACGCTGGGCGCTACATATGACAATATTACTATCATAATTGAAGTCTCTCTCTCTCTCTCTCTCTCTCTCTCTAATATAAATATATTTACGCTCTACAAACTACTATATACAGTAGATCCACATTCTATACATAACTTAAAATGAACACAATGAGTTGCATAGATTGTATTTTATAATCTATTATACACTTTTTAGTGATTGTTTTAATCAGAGCCCTTCCTTAACACTATACTCGGTGTTGGTGTCAGCGACCTTGGCTCTAATTTGTATCGGGTAGCCTCTCTGTAACTCAGAAAGTGCTCGAGAAACGGGTAGTCAATCTCTACATCTATTTCCTGATCTACTCTTATTTGGTTTTATTTTTGATCGATTTTTTTTTTTTAGTTATAGGATGTTATGCGGTCAGGATTAGCGAAAAGTTCGCTGACACCGGGAATAGATTTTATGAGTTATCCTAAACGTTTATATGCATCAACTGTCTTAGATGGTACTAAAACAAATTTAATTTTATAGAGCTAAATGACCATAAGATACTTAATTTGTCCGGACGTTTATAGCATCTGAGGTGAAGCCAGTGATCTTAGGGGCTAATGCGTGATTAAGGTTTCCGAATGTTTGTGTGCGAACTATTGTATGGATTCTTCCCCTGCCGCCTCTTTTTGTTTTGCCTCCTTTCATGCGTTTCTTGTTCATACTCCCTACCCCTTGGGGGAATAAGGGCTGGCTACTGACTAAATTACAACCGTCAAATTGAGAAGAGTATGCTGCCGTCACATTTGTAAATGCTTAATCATCAATCTTGTAATGGAATTTAACCGTGTTGGCTGCGAGTCTCTGGAAATCTATTAACCTTCCTTTTCCCAAGCATACGAATCGATAAACAAAGACAAAAAATACCTTCAAAGATATTGACATGTCAGTAAAGTTTTCGATAAATATCCACATGAAAGATTGCTGATTAAAGAAGCAGCTCATGGAATAGGGCGAACTATATTACGTGAATTAGACCATGGCTAATTAGTAGGAAACATAAATTTACCATTAACAGTAGCCTATATAATCAGATTAGGGTGTAGTGAAGGTTAGGATCTTACACGATGGTCAGTTTCAGTTCCTCAATTGTTCATCTTTTACATTATCGACCTTATTTAGGCCTAACTAAAAATATTGGTAATTTTGTAAATGACATTAAAAATAGGCTGAATTATTCATCCTGATAACGATTCAAGCTCTCCAAAAATGCTTTCATACACTACTCGAATAGGCAATACCTTGTCAGATGATATATAATGTAGATAAATATATGCAATTTAGTGAAAATTTAGAAATCGATAGAAATTTCAGGATGTAAATATAACAATATTTACTTTGTCATTAATTACGCACCATATAACTCCCGTTCGAGAAGATTCATTAGCTCAATGCATTCTTGTAATGTCCGATTCCATTACCCATCTCTCTTACTCAAGGGTAGCCAATAACCACCAGCAATATCTCAGAAGAACAAAATGTCACCAATCTGAGTGGTGACAGGCCAAGACGCAATATCAGTGGTATCTAGATGGCTAAATAACATGCAATTAAGTAACTCAATTATTACAACAAATTTGGAAGTCATCGTCAGTCGTGATGATAGGTTTGACATACTTATGTTTATAAGCTTTTTGTCGTTATTGATACTACTGTAGCACTCGGTACCGGTAGCCTAATTTATTAGTGGCCCCTCCATCATTGACGAACATGCCTATTACATAAGGCATCCTCTTCAAACACTAATCCGCCGTAGTTTGAATCTACCGCGCAGAGCATTTAAAAAACTGAGGAGCCTTCATCATGAGCGCACGCGACCTCACTCATGGCTTCAGTCATTATGAATTGGGTTCTCACTACGAAAAAACTTCGTAAAAAATAAAAACCAAAAGAAAATAAGAATAACTATCCAATAAGCTTTCCATCATATCGTGGATGTACTTGTGTGGATTTCTGACCAGACGCTGAATCAGGCGTCATTCCTCCTTCACTGACATATCAAGTAAACCAAAATCCTTAATACATCAACGAATGGGAAGGGGACGGTCGGGAGGGCCCCAGTCGTCAATGATTACGGGGCCACTACTAAATATTAGGTTTTCTTTATCTCCTTACAGGAGTCAAACCTATAATTTATTAGTGGCCCCTCCATCATTGACGAACATGCCTGATATCTAAGACTGGAGGGGGACATTCGTAATCATATCATAACTCTAGAAAAGCAGATAATAAAAACAACCACATAGTATTCTTACTTTTTGAAAAATGTATTTAATACGGCGTAGGCCGGAAATATACAAGAAAAAGGGGTTCAGGCAGGTGCGTGCTTCAAAGAAGCCTGCCCGACAAAAATGGGTAACCCTGAAGATTCTGAACACAGATCTGTAGTTACAAAAGGCACCCCACTCAACGAGTGGTGACAAAAATAATAAGTTATAAGTTTATATGTGCACATCATAAACCCCAAAATACATGTGGAGATCAATTGCTAATGAACTCCATTGAATTAATATTACATTGCTTTCGCAGCTAAAACTACTATAACAACACCGTTGTTTTGTACTAAACATTGTACTAGCACAAATTCTCGCAGAGAAATTTTCATATCACATTTTAACCTTAAATTGTATCACAGCTCTCATACTCCGGCGGGGTCTAGGGTGTCCTATGTCAACTGACTGCACCCCCCCTCCCCCTTCCGTGAAAATAAACATAAGTGACTGCAGGGCCACCTAGACCCTCTGCCTTAAAGCTATACATGGTAAGGAAGGTTTGTCTAGAGCAACTGACAAGTATCTACAGAGAAACGTATGATTAGACGCCCACAACTGTGTGGACGCAATATCTTCAACTGAAAAGTTTTTCAGGAAACGTAAAGAGGCCGCCCACTTGCGTAAATCGTGGGCCCTACCCACAACGCCGGGATTACTCTCTTTAATGACTTCTACCAGAAGAGAGGCTAATCGCCGTTTAAGTAAGCGTTTACCCGTACTCGCTACCCATAAAGCACCTTGGGGGTTATGAGGAGCTATTCTCAAATATTTGGTTAGAGCTTGCACTGGACATAAATTATGATGCACCTTTCCCCTTTTTAACGCCGGCACCGTGAACTCAGAAAACACGTGTGCACTATGCTCATTCTTGGCTACAAACGCCGGGGAGGGTGCAATGGAAATTGAATCATTAAGTCTACCAAACCTAAGACAATTAGGTGTGTTGCTCATCGCCGCCAGCTCAGACACTCTGTTTCCGGTGGCCAAAGCCAAAAGGAAAACTGCCTTCTTTAAGATTAAAGCAAAGTCTGCAGTATTTTGATACAGACGAGAATGAAGTAAAGACAAAGCTTTGTCCAGAGACCAAGTAGGCATGAGCTGACGGGGAGGTGGGCGGAGTTTAAAACACGCTCTCATAAATCCTGTTTCCTCCGCCACCGGTATGGATAGACCTGTAAGGTCGAAAAAGGGCACTCTAATCGCAGTTAAGTGATTCTTCAAAGTAACCACCGATAAACGTTTCTGCTCAAACAGATAGTTCAAGTAATTAAAAACCAATGCCACTGAGGGTACAGTTTGTTCCGTTCTAACAATCCAAGAAGTAAAAGCTTTCCAATGAGATTGATATTGTCGCTTAGTAGACTGAGTATATTGATTGAGCAATTTATTGGTCACATCTCTACCGTATGGTGCTAGCCACTTGGCCTCCTGAATGTCCATAATGCAAAAGTCAGCGAGGTCTCTAGGTTGCCAATCGTGTCTAAGTGGAAGTACCCGACCGGGAGTGATACCGGGTCCGGGCACCACATTATTAATTGCTGGTACCACACCTGCGCCGGCCACAGGGGCGCGATTAGCGAGACTAAGCCTCGATAAACTCGTAGTTTGTTCACTACGTGGCACATTAGTGACGCATCTGGCGGCGGAAACAGATAGATGGAGCTCCATCTGTTCCAGTCTGTCACTAGGGCGTCTGGCCCCCCTGCCGGCGTTATCGCCCGGCGGGTGAGGTATAGAGGGAGCTTGTGAGTCTCCTCGGACGCAAAAAGATCCACTTGTGGATGGGAGAGCTCCGCAATCATTAGGTCGAAAATGGGTTGCTTGAGCTCCCATTCTACTGTCGTGCTCTGTCTCCGGGACAGAGCGTCTGCCCAGATGTTCGCTACGCCTGGGAGATAAGATGCGTGAAGATAAATATCTAGACTGGTGGCTAGAACAAAAATCTCTTCCGACACGAGTAGCAACTTCCTTGACCTCGTTGACCCTTGTTTCTGAATACAGTGAACTGCATTCAGATTGTCCATTCTGAAGGCCACTGACTTGCCCCGTAACGCCGGGCCGTGAGCCTGAAGGAAATACAAGGGGACTAGTAACTCTTTGACATTTATGTGAGAGATTTCTAAGTGGGACCAAAGTCCCTGACCCTGGTGCCCCTGATTTGACTGAAATCCCCACCCTATGGTGCCTGACGCATCCGTGTCTACCCATACCGTTGGAGGAGGAGAGGTCCATGACATGATTGAGTGCAATGTTTCCCTCTTCGCCCAGACCGCTAGTAAGGTGTGGATTAATTTTGGTATGGGCCATAATTTTCCCGCCGGTAAGAGTGGGAAATATTTGTTGCCTTCCAATATTAATCGTTTTACTTTCAACCGGCCCAACTTGACAGTTAGCTGAATCCAGTTGAGAGAGCCGACCAGAGACTCCCAGACTCTTCGTGTCGTAGTCAGACTGTGAAGAAACCTGAACAGTTTCCTGCGAAACCTGTTGCGATTGTCCACACTCTGACTCAGAGTGAGAGCGGCGGTGTCCCAGACCAGCCCTATCCACTGAATTATTCTTGAGGGAACAAGGTTTGACTTTACCAGATTTACCTTGAAGCCTAGAGTTTTGACATGATTTAAAATGATATTGACATGTTTTATGCATAATTGTTGTCTCTGCCACCACCAGCCAGTCGTCTAGATACCACAACACTCTGATTCCCTGTTTTAACAACGGCATCAGGGCTTGCCGGACTAGTTTCGTGAATAATCGAGGTGCTAGGTTCAAACCGAACGGCATCCTCTGAAAAACAAAATTTTGGTGCCTGATCCTCAAGGCCAGAAACCTTTGAAATCTTTTGTTGACCGACACGTGCCAATAGGCGTCTGTCAGGTCTAGGGAACACATCCAGCCTCCCGGCGGAAGTGTTAGCCTGATTTGATGAACTGTTAACATTCTGAAAGACTTGTTGTAAATGTGAAGATTCAGATAAGACAGGTCTACGACCGGCCTCATCTGAACACTGTCCCGTTTGGGAACCAAAAACAGTTTTGACGTGAATACAGGGTAATCTGGAGGGACCGGGATGATGACATTCTTGGCAATCATCTCCTGGACCAGCGACTCCACCTCTAATGAAACACAATTTGCCGTTGTCGGCTGACGTAAGCGAGGTCGCCGGAGCCACTGCCAAGTGATGCCTTTGCGTGCCACCATCCGTGCCCAGGATTTTAACGGCCATGCTTGGTGACACGTTCGGAACGACCCAGTTAGCAGACAAGGGTTCGCCGGCTGTACTTCCCTCGGTTCCTCCGGCTCTAAGACAGGCACTGGGAGTGAGAAAGACTTTAGTTTTTTGATGGTGGGTTTGGTGGTGTTGGACGCTTCGCCGGCTGGCTGGTGTGGGCCGAAGACTGGCCCTGCCCCGGCTTATACTGGCCGCGTCCCCTCTGTCCTGAAAACCCTCTCTGTCTATGCCTGAACTGACCCAGGGGGGATTGGGAGGACTTAGGCGGAAGAAACGGCTTAGAACCCCCTGGCTGAGCTTTAGTAGGAGGCTTAGGTTTGGGGAAGTTAAATGCAGGTTTCTTAGCCTGTGCGGGACTGTGCTTCACGGCCTGTGCCATGTTAAACACTGTTCGCCATACATCAGGGGACATTAAAGAAGGAGTAAGTACTGGGGACATTACCACCTGGTTAGCAATGCGATCAGGCAGCTTGCGAACTAATGACATCCTAAGATCCTGTCGTGCTCGCACCGCCTCAAGTAAGGCTGTGCGTATGTCACCTAAGGATTGAATCGACGACTGAAGAATCAGACGCCGGGATAACTCAACTGATCTTCGAGCATCCGCGTCTGCGATTGCCTGAGTAGACCTGAGTAAAGACTTAGCCACCTGTTGAGAAACTATGTACTGTGAAAACAGGCGGAAAGCTTTTCCCCTTAGCCTAAATTCTCTGTCTAGGTGAGAAGGGGTAGGGGTAGTGAATGGTTCCTTTAGTTCACAAAGATTAATCTTAGGGGCAGCTAGAAAAGAAAATAAAGCTGACGGAACTCCGCCGGCAGAACCTACCGGCATGGAGAACCATGAATGTGTATCCTGAGGGATCTGGTGGGAAGATTTAGAAGTGAAAGTGGTTGCAAAGTTTTGAGCCTCTACCTCCCAATCCACCCAGGGTCCTGGTCCCAACTGTCCCACCTTCAACACTGGATTAGCTGTCTCGTCTGTGACGGTCTGTAAATCTAGTTCAGGAGTAAGAGCCGACAGAGCCTTAATATCATTAAACCCATCCAGCTTAGACCAGTCTGAAAAAAGTTTTGAAGCTGAGGCAGGGGGTAAAGCAGGCTTAGATGCATAAACAAAATAATCCTGATGATAATAACTAGGTATAGCCTTGATAATTACGTCCAAAACATTACCCAAGGCATCCAATGCCCTTAGTTTCTTTGACTTGTTTCCCTGGATAAACCACTCACGTGGTACCGGGAGTTCCCCTGACAAGGTAGGCTGGGCAAGCTCTGGCTTAGAGGGGTTCAAAGGAACCCATGACTCGTCTGGCCCATAAAGCAGGGGCATAGCTACCTTTCTAAGAGGCGCTTTGTCTAGAGGGGGTGGATTAACATCCGTAATGACCCTGACATTTGACGTAGTGAATGCCGCCGTAGCTGGCTTAGAGCTCCCTGCCGGTGACAGAGTAGGAGGGTTAGGAATCTTAGATAAATCGATTGACGTTATCAGAGGCCGTACCGCAGAACTTGTCAAGGGAGCCCCCAAGTCCATTGTGGGGTTTTCTCGTTGTTGATTAAAGAATTTAGATAGAGCATGAGTAAGTAACCCATCAATTTCTTGTGCTGTAACAAACTGGTTAGATGCAGAACTTTCAGGTGAATCAGTATTATCATGGGCGGCGTCCAGGCCTAAGCCTGACCCTTGTCCATCCCTATCTGAAATTATTGACACTTCCTCTTGTTCCTCCCGATCCTCCTGAGAAGACCCCGCCGAGGCAGGGGCACCTTGTTTCCAAGATAAGTCAGGGATAGAGGATGGGGTCGCCGCGTCCCTGTGGACATCGGCTACTGTGTGACTCGTATGAGTCGGACGTGGATGGTCAGACCCTGGCTGAGCAAACCGCCAAACACCGAGGCTCTGGCCTACGCTCTCTTGAGAGTCTGAAACATTCTCAATTATTGAATTTCCTGAACTTTCCGTTTCTAGGGTTAAAATATCAATAGGTAAATCTTGTTTAGGGACAGGCGCTTCACTATACTCTGAGGCTGTAACAGAAACATTTTTAGGTGTAGAGGTACGATGAGATGCACTAGACTTAGGAGAATGTCGAGAGGACTTCCTATGGGAATCCTTTTTGGAGGATTTGTGGCTACGGTGTGACCGCGAACTCGACCTAGGTTTGGAAGAATCACCACCATGATCACTGGGGGAAGCTTCAGTCTTACACTTCTTCCTCGCCGGGGAAGAGGCCCGACTTGAAGACTGCTGTCTGAGAGGTGACCTTGACCTCGATCTCGCCTGCGACGAGGAGGTGGCTGCCGGGGGAGTAGGCTTTCTCGGGCGTTTAGACGTATCCACAGACGATACAGAACCCTGGCTAGTCTCTGTCGGCTTAAAACCCGTTACTCTAGAGGTACGTTTAGGGGGAGGGTGCTCTGACAGCAACTTATCCCAAAGTGGGACGTTGTCACATTGAAGTGACTTATGTGCGACAATGGTAGTGTAGGCCGACATTTGTTGTCTGACCTCTCTCAACGCTACCGCCGCGGTCTTGTCATTGTCACACAGGACTTTATTGGCTAATTGGGAGCAAAAGGAACAATTAAGTGTAACCCAGAGACCCCTTGAACGGTCTAGACATCTAACACACCTTATGCAAAGGGTATGCGCAAAAATAGGGATACCCGCGCAAGTAGGGGTAATGCACAGGGCAAAAACTGGGGCCACAGTAGCCATGACAGAGACTGTTGTGAGGAAACTACCGCCGGGTCTGTATTGGTCCGCCGGAGCTCAGCTCTGGAAAAATAAAGAAAAATTTCCAGGAATTAATGCTCATAAGGTTAACCCACGTGTTCGCATACAAGTGTTAATAACCCGCCGGGTAACGGGATGCAAAGACACAGCTAACACATCTCGCTACGCGGCTGGGTGTAAAGAGGCTAAACAAATCTTCTTAGCTAAAGAACATGAAGAATACCCTCTGATATAATGGTCCAGTATGGCACTTATAGTCTGTAGGAGGTGGTGACTGTCTCAAGATTCAATTTTGTAACAAAGCCCCCTTCATAAAGACGCCGGCCCTTGAAATATTTTAGTAGAATAGCCCAGGGCAGGAATATACGAGATCTGATTTTTTAACGAATTGTCCCAAACGATCGTCGTAAAAATAGAAGGCGGCGATACTGAAAGTATCACCCAATTAAGGTTAATCGAAATTGAATTTGTTTATAAATTCCTTAGTTCCTCCACTTAGGGGCACCCGCCGGGTGTGGGAATCGATTTGGTTAAACCTCACTGAACCTTCAATTGCCGTAAGAGTAAAGGCAGCGTACACAGAGTATCACTCAAATGGATTGGCTAACTTATATGAGACCTAAGTCGTTTTATCCCACCCTGCTCAGGTGCACCCGCCGGGTGAGAAGTCTAAAAGTTAACCCCACAAGTTCCTGACCCCACTTCTTTGTAAAAGATCGCCGGGGAGGATCGCCTAAACAACAGCTAGGTTTTCCATGTGGTTGTCGTAAAACCAGGTAGAAAAAACCTATAAAAACGAGTGTTCTCAAGAACGTCGTTTCTTAATATATAAATATATATGTAAGGATGGGTACAGCCATCCCGCCGGGAATTTAAAGGAGGCCTGAAACCAGGCACCCACAGAGACGCAGTCCTGGAGAGCCACAGACACCTCCCCACGCCGGGAACCAGCCAGAGTTAAAAACCACGTGTGGCCCAACACTGCTCATCGGTCAGGATTTTTCATGGTGAAACCGAGAAAAAACCCGCCGGAAGGCAAACCCCACCCTGAACAGACACCATCTGAACAATACGACACGAGGAGAGACACGCACGACTAACCAAGGTCACATCATAATCCGTGGAATTAGCCAATACACAACTAAACCAGGAAACAATTATAGTCCGAGGAATTAGCCAATACACAACTAAAACCCGGATACACATGACACAGTAGGGCATATTTATAAAATAAATAATAACACTAGACATGTGGCAAAGCTACGAGCGGCTGGCTAGGCCTAGGTAGACGGCATGAAAATAGTTGAAATATAAACACACACTGGAATATCACAACAGGAACCACCGCCAACACACCACCGAAGCGATAACTTCCCACCCCGGGAAGCCTGACACGGACCCAGAAAAAACTTCACTAAGTGAAGAAAAATACGCTGGGAACGTCAGCAAACACACAGCTTACCTCATCAGAAGGATAAAAGGCAGCAATAATTAACGCGTAATGAAAGCCGCCTGCATCACCAACTAACACAACTGTGAAAAGTTCACGTGTCCACAACAGGACCACGAGGGTACATCCGAAATAGATGCCCCATACACACGACCCAAAATACATTGCACTGCGGGCAACCAGCCCAGGACACACCTGCTACGCCTATCCTAACCTTACTCGATACATCCTAGAGTAAACAAATGAGAAAAAACTCACTAGGGACGCCACGAATGCGGAACCAGCGGAGCCTGAAAGGTACGTCCGGGCAGGCTGAGCGCAGAGCAAAGAAGGAGGAATGACGCCTGATTCAGCGTCTGGTCAGAAATCCACACAAGTACATCCACGATATGATGGAAAGCTTATTGGATAGTTATTCTTATTTTCTTTTTGTTTTTATTTTTTACGAAGTTTTTTCGTAGTGAGAACCCAATTCATAATGACTGAAGCCATGAGTGAGGTCGCGTGCGCTCATGATGAAGGTGCGCTCATGATGAAGGCTCCTCAGTTTTTTAAATGCTCTGCGCGGTAGATTCAAACTACGGCGGATTAGTGTTTGAAGAGGATGCCTTATGTAATAGGCATGTTCGTCAATGATGGAGGGGCCACTAATAAATTAGGCTACCGGTACCGAGTGCTACAGTAGTATCAATAACGACAAAAAGCTTATAAACATAAGTATGTAGGCACATAAACATAAGTATATAGGCACATGGATGCAATATGCTGATTATCAATGGAATCCGCCGTGAGTGGGCCAGTCAGCTCTCTGAAAAAATCCCTCTTTTATGATTTTTGTTTATGTTTATGTTTATATAGTGACATCAGGACTCTTATAGTGACATCAGGACTCTTATAGTGACATCAGGACTCTTATTTGGCAGTTTATTCAGACTTGCATTAGACTATTATATTCAGAGTAGAAAGGGATTATGAAAGTCAAAGGGTAAATATGACATAGGATGTGTATTGTGTCCCTATAATTCCTACAGAACCTCCTTAACCCTTTGAAGCTCTGACACGTTTTAGCAGTTTATTTTGGCTGTCATTAGACGATTTTGTGCAGCTTAGGAAGGATCTGTGGGTATTAAAAGGATAAAGGCTATCTCAATCAACCCTCTGACTTCCATATACCCTTCCTAATCTGAATAAAATCGTCTAACAATTACCCAAAAAAACAGAAAGGAAATGCGCCTTGGATCTTGAAAGGGTTAAGTTGTATAAACCCTCTAATGAAAACCCCGATTAATCTTCCAAAATGAGTCAATCCTAATAGTAAGGAAGATAATCATAACAATTGTGCAAATTATGACTAAAGCATGACATTTTTACCAGTGTTAGTACATACCATAAGGTTCATTTTCAGATCGGGAGGTAAGTCAGATTTGACCTCTGAGGATAGTGAGAGGTCAATGACCTCAATTACATTGAAATTGTAATTTTTTCACGATTCTGGTGCAGTTTGTCTGTTTTGGGAATCATTAAAAAGGTATGTTGCCATGTCCTTTATCTTCTGGAGAGCCTTCATACATAATCACAGGATGCAACCATGACTGAACAAGTGCTTTAAATGAGGTCAGTGACCTCAGAAAACAAATTTATTGAAATACACATTTAGGTTATTGTGGTATCCAGAACAGCTTGCCTAAAATCGTGTTGTAAGATCATCTGTGCAACCTTAATTTTCAATGTGCACTGAACATAGTCTATAAGCTTAAAGTACAGTGAGGTCAGTTACCTCAGACACATGTATAGTACATACCGGTACATGTAATACACACACATTATCCATATAGACGCATACATATAAAGGTGTCTGATTGCACCTAACAGTCATGCACATAATGCAGTGCACTTGACTGCAGCCTTGGTGCACTTGCAGCGGCCGGTACATCCCTTCTTGCAGCCGCAGTGGATCAGTTTGTGGCAAGATTTTGATGCCTCTGGCAGTGTCGTCCAAAGAGGCTGCCACCCAGAGGCCTCCTTTGTCCAGCCCCAGTCAGATGGGATTGGTAACTCTGGATTCAGGACCAGAGTTTGGTTCCAGCAGTTGCCCTGGAGAGATGCACGTTTGATGTGCTGCTAGAGTGCTGCCTGCGTTGGGGGAATGTTTTCTAGAGCCCTAGACTTGTGTGCGAAGAGCTGTTTCCTAGCATCGTTCACTTCCATGGTGTCACTGGTGCGGTCATACATCAGCACAACGAAGCGCTCCAGCAGTGACATTGACTCCTCACTGACATCACTTGGCATGCGTAAGAGTTCTTCAAAGGTATCAGTCACCTCTGGGAACACTTTCCAAATCTCCCAGGCAGTCTTCTTCCCTCTGCCAGCGAAAGAAGACACAGTGTCGCACCCTGTGAGGGCATGGAAGATGGGGAGAGTAGCACATTGTCTTGGGTTCATGGCGGCAGCCAGTTGGTGAACAGCTATGTACCGGAAGCTGGTACCGGGACTCAATCTTCCTCACAGTTTCTGCCACTGGGGTGTCCATGATGTCTCTCGTGTCAAGGACCAGTAGATCTTGAGTGTTCTCTAGGAAGGGAATCCCCATCTCTTCAAACACTGCTATAAGTGCTCTGACATCCTTCATAAAGGCTGCTTGCACTCCAGGTTTCTGGTCATGGTGAAGATGCCCAGTGTCGTGAGCACCGCCATGTCCTCTTGTTGCCTGCTCTTCAAACTCTGCAGTGATCCTGGCTATTTCTGGCCCTGCCACCATCCAGCGTCTGAGTGCCCCAGGGTTTCCTGTCAGTCCAATAGCTCCACCAGACCCTTTGACCACAGCGTTGTTCTGTTCATGACATTGGTCAATTGCCATGGCAGAGAACTTGTTGCTGGTCTTGTGTACCACAAACTTCCCAGACTTGAATTCTGCCAGTACATCTGGGTGTTTGTCAATGAGGTTCTTCATATCACGGATGTGTACAGAAAGCCACCTGGAATAGTGAGTGTGATCTAAGGCGAACATCCAGGGCATGATCTGTGTCAGGGATTCCACATAGAGCTCAAAGTTCCCTTCACGAAGTGATCGGATGTACACTAGTAAGAGAACCTCTAGTGACAGGGTCTTGAGCCAGTAGTCAAAGTGCACACTGGCCTTTGCTCGCTGTGTGCACAACTGAGTCTGGTGCTTGATGTTCGCCCCATCGAGGATCATGTTCACCAGAGCAAGGAGGGATGGTGTCACAGAATCTTTCTGGCAGTCAGCTTGGAACGCACCGTCAAAGGTGAACCTGGTCTCAAACATTTCTCTACGTACTACCTGTGCTGCTCTTACTAGGTGCATGGCATCACTGTCATGATCACAGGCCTTCTTCAGGGCAGGACCTATATCTTTCTCAAACAAGAGAAGTGTGTCTCGGCCCTGAGAATGGGCTCTCAGATCAGGAAGCACAGAAAGAAGTCTGTCCTTCAGTCTGGTTGTGTGTATTCTGTTGGTTACCGTGGCACCCAGCTGCTCCAGTCTCGTCTTGTAGAGGATAGCCACGTCTGAGAGTTTAAATACAGGGGCATTGTCCTCATCTGCATGCATGTCCTCCATGAATACCACCAGCTCAGCAAAGGCTATGCCATGCAGACGATCCGCATCCTCGTCCTTGAGTGCGGCTGGTCTGATTTTGTTGTATAATGCACGGAGACAGTTGCAATGGTATTTTGCCTCGATGGCAATCATGTCTCCTGCAGACAGCTTGGCCAGCAGTTCAGTGTCCCCCAATTCAGTGGCACATCTCCGAACGTTCTTGTCAATTTCCATTGTAGCTGCTTCGTGCAAGTCTGCAGTGCCAGCTGGCTTATTGCAGAAGAAACAGATAGGCTCGGTTGACTGTGGAAGCCTGTGGGCAGCTGCTGATCGTGTGTGCACGGTTGGAGTACCGGTACTAGATTGCTGTCCTGAAGCTGATTCTGCTCTGCTCTGCTGGTCAAACATTTGTTTGTTAAACTTTAAACAACATTTCTTGTGCCACTGAGCACTGTGTGTCCTCAAGGTAGCTTCTACGCCATCGCCATCATCCAGTCTTTTCACGTTGAGTTCCATTGGCAGGTCTCTTGAAATGGAGGAAGTCTTCTGTCAATGATGTATAGCCACTACCACTCGGTTTCATGGTTGATCTTAGTGGGCACTGCAAAGGTTCATCTGTCTCTGCTTGGCAAAGAATACAAAGCTCCCAGTTAGTTCTTGGGGGTGGTCTTGATTGCTTGGACGTAGAGGGCTGGGCTGGGTCTATGAGGATATGACGCTTTGCCATAGTGACGATCAGGTCTGGGATGCTTGTATCTTAGCTTCGATCATCAGGCAGGGAATCCTGCAACACATAAGTACAACAATTGTGTTAGTACAAGCTACCACAGTTTACATTCATTGGCATCAATATTTGATATGTTGAGGTAATTGACCTCTCACTGTCCTCAGAGGTCAAAGCTAGACACCTGTAAATAATTACCAACGCTGTGTGGAATATGTAGACACTTTTATTGGAACACAAATGCATGGTTTGTACATCATAAACATGTTTACCATTAACCAATGACGCCAAACATCAATATTTTGATACTTTGAGGTCATTGACCTCTCACGGTCCTCCGAGGTCAAATCTGCCTTACCTCCCGATCTGAAAATGAAGCTTATGGCATGTACTAACACTGGTAGAAATTTCATGCTTTAGTCATAATTTGCACAATTCTTATGATATGAGAGATTATCAGCTGTACTATAATAGGATTAATGATTATATATTTATTGATTATCATGATAAACAAGTCTCTATTCACCAATGATAGTTTAGGTAAGGTATTTATTATATTCGCAAACATGTTATATGCATTCACTAAGGGGGGAGGGAATTAATAGGTGAAGATCTATCCTATATTGCACAGATAGTGGCGGGCGAGGTGGCTAGGGTGAGTTACTAAACGGAACGTGGTTGGTTTTTAGGTAAAGAACCGATGGTATAGACAGGAGTGGTTAGTGTGCATATTATATCAAGTCATGCTAGTTAATAGTATTTTTTTTTTTTTTTTTTTTCTATATTCCAACTTACTTCCTCTCGGGCATAGGCTGAGAGCCTTAACATTCACAGTGAAGCCCGTGAGGTCTCGTTCCAGTCTAGGGAGTGAGACATGTGAAGCACGTAGAGTACAACGAGCACCTGCCATCTTGCCTTCACATGAGGCACGGTGCTCACTCATGGCCCGAAACGACCCCATCTCTGAAGCCACCTCGTTCCCGAGCTTCACTGTCTCACCACCTACACTCGGACTCTCACACTTACACACACACAACGCCACCTGTTGAGCAGATAACTCACCAGGCATTGCACACCTATAGCATATTTTGAATATGGGAATATTCATACAGTGCTATTTAATCAGGCAACAATGAGGGTATTTTATTGACGTTTCGGTGGGCTTGTGGTAATGCACTGATACCAGGTACAGCACAAATTCCATCCCAATAATATCTTCCCATTGATACATCGGGATTTGAACCCGGGACCTTTGGATTACCAGGCCAGTGGCAAGACCACTCCACCACACCTCCCCTTGTGCAGTATAAGTAAGAATTTAATTTGCTAGTAGTGGATGAGTAAACAAAATAAGATGTTATATAATGCTCGGTTAACATTAAATTAGCCAAGAGTGATATGATGCACAGTATTACTCTGTATGATAACTATTCTATATATTTTTGCACAATATCAACTAGGACTAACTCACATGACGTGTGTTCCTAGTCCTCCAACAGCGCAGTCTTCGACCCATGCGTGGTTGAGCTGAAAGTGTTCTTGTCTGAGAAAACAACTCTTGGTTGGAAGAGAGGTATCCTGACCATGATTCGAACCCACTCACTCCAGGTATGTTTGGGAGAGTTGGGCACCGTAACCACTCTGCCATGAGCGGGTATAAGAGAAGCAACCTTTGTTCTTATTTGAAGAACTCCCGCCAACTCGGCTAAGCGATACAATTTTAATCGTCCTGGTATTATTACTGAACCTCTCTGACATTATCAAAACAACTCTTGCCCAATAGTCAATAACCTGGTCAACAAATAGTCGAGCGAAATCAAGGCTCTTCTGTTTGTGCCTCTTGGTTAGCTTTGGCTTGACATCTGGTGATCTATGTTTATATCCCATCTTCAATCTCTTGCGTATAGTTTCTGTAGAAACTTGAAGTTGCAAATGTTGCCTAGCTTCCTCGGAGTTGGATGGTTATCCATATACTGTTTAATTTCTTGGTCCATATACTACCACGTTCAGCAACCTTATCAGCCTCATGAGCCATGACTAGCTGAATTATTTTGATAGGTGTGCTGTGGCCAAGAGAGTATTTGGTATTTGCTAATCACCCCAGTTACCAATAATTACAGCTTCAAGATTTTTATTTGTTTTTTACCGAAACAAGTTCGACCTGGGAATATATTGTGTGAAGTGTTAATGCATGGTTGGAGTGGCTGTAGATATGCATGTAATCTGTAATCAGCCAATTGCCAATATCTGAATTTGAGGGTTTGGTTGACCTGTACGGTATCCGTCCAGCTAGTAGCACACCACCAACCCTAAACAAAAAAACGTCGTAAGTGGGCTCTTATTCAAGAGGCCTATTTATACTGCTAGGTCAAGAGAGGCACATTGTGTAAGAAGACTTGCCCAAATGTTCCTTCCCGCCCGAGAATGGAACCCGTGTCGTTTTGGCTGTGAACCAAGTGCGATAACCAATACGCTACGGACCACTGTGTGTGTGTATGTGATATATACTGTATATATATATTTATTTTATTATTTATTTTTTCTCACGTTTTTTCTTCTCGGTTTTTTTTTTCTTTTTTTTTTTTTTTTTTCCCCCCTCAACACTACGTATATTTATTTAGTCTTGTTCTTGTAACTGCCGAATAACTTGTTCAGGTATTTTAGTATCATGTGATACCTTACATACTGAAAGTCACACACCATCAGGGGAGGTGTGGTGGAGTGGTCTTTCCACTGGCCTGGTAATCCAAAGGTCCCGGGATCAAATCCCGATGTATCAATGGGAAGATATTATTGGGATGGAATTTGTGCTGTACCTGGTATCAGTGCATTACCACAAGCCCACCGAAACGTCAATAAAATACCCTCATTGTTCCCTGATTAAATAGCACTGTATGAATATTCCCATATTCAAAATATGCTATAGGGGTGCAATGCCTGGTGAGTTATCTGCTCAACAGGTGGCGTTGTGTGTGTGTAAGTGTGAGAGTCCGAGTGTAGGGGGTGAGACAGTGAAGCACGGGAACGAGATGGCTTAAGAGATAGGGTCGTTTCGGGCCATGAGTGAGCACCGTGCCTCATGTGAAGGCAAGATGGCAGGTGCTCGTTGTACTCTACGTGCTTCACATGTCTCACTCCCTAGACTGGAACAAGACCTCACGGGCTTCACTGTGCATTGTAAAGCGGTGAATGTTAAGGCTCTCAGCCTATGCCCGAGAGGAAGTAAGTTGGAATATAGAAAAAAAAGAAAAAAAGAAAAAAGCGTAGATGCTTAGTTAGGTACAAATATATTTCCTTGCATAGTGTTTCAGTATCTTCTCTTTATATTATATAGTTATACGAATATTATTATTTTATATATATTTTCTTTTTTCTTTTTAATTTTCAGTCACTCTTAAAATATAGCATGATTTTCTTTAACTTTGCATTATACTTTGTGAGTTAAATAACTGCTCTTACTCTTTTCAATTGTTTCACAATAGCTTCTCTCTCTATATATATAGCTATACGACTATTATTTTATATAATCTTTTTTCTTTTTCAGTCTCCATCTGGTAAAATAGCCTGATTTTGTGTAACTTTTCATTATACTTAATGAGTTAAATAACTTCTCTTACTCTTTCTAACGCAACTCGTGGGATGTTAACATTTTCACTTTTTTCGGGCAGAGGCTCGTCCCATAGGAAGTAAGGATATATAGATTTAATATTAGGGCATAGGTAGATAATTAAGATAATAAGACAAGATGGCATTAACTCGGTCCCAGTCGAGGAATAATCCTGATGAAAGACAATACAGTGAGGGATGCAGTACAAATGAACCTTGAAATAGACAATGTAGTTAATGGGGATGTACAGGCAAACCCTGTTAGAGAAAATGCAGAAAATAACAATCAACAACTGCAGCCCGCAGAAGAAAATGCAGGAATCAATAATTCGCAAGACAACAGAGGTATTGAACAAAATAATGAAAATGGTGTAAACGAAGATAATGAGAGAGAAATAATCGAAAATCGTGAACAGAACGAACGACCTCTTAACGTAAACATGAATGGTGGAGAATGGATGGGACATTCTGGTGACAGACTCACAACATTAGTGAATGAAATTTATACAGAAGTGATACAATGGCAACATAATAAGTTTGAACTACCGATTTGTGAAGCCGCAAAAGACATGCTGGGGGAACTCAGACGTATGATCCTAAGGTATGTTCAGGATGCCCCTTTGTCGCACGTGGCAATCAAGATAGCTTCTTTCATTCCTCAGTTGTTCCTTCAAAGAAAAAGACCAAAGGCAAAACTGAATGAGAACATTAAAGCGCTGAAACAGAGAATGGAGTGGTGGAAAAATGGGGAGTTAGACAAAATTCTTAGCCAAGTACGAGCAATCCAGCAAAGACTGAAAACAAAACAACGAAGAAAGGGGAAGCCAGATGATATGGCACGATTAGTGGGAAATAGCATGAGGATTGGTAAAGTGGCACAGGCAGTCAGAATGGTCACTGGGGAAGCCTCAAGTGGGGTGCACGAAGTGAATCGACGCATCTTGGACCAGCTAAAGGAGAAACACCCAGAAGCAAAACCAGCAAGTGATAAGGCCAAACTAGACGGGGAATATGTTCCTCCAGACCCGGTGATATATGAGAATATAACTGGAGACCTCGTATGGAGAAAGGCGCTGAAAACACAGGGAGGAGCAGGTCCATCAGGTGTAGATGCTAAGACTTGGAGGATCTTCCTAAGTCAAAACAAGTTTGGTTCAGCCGCGGGTGACCTTTGTGAAGCAATAGCAATGCTGGCAAAGAAACTTGCATCATCACCATGCGTGAACATAGAAGCTCTGACAGCATGTTGCCTGATACCTTTAAATAAGAATCCAGGAGTTAGACCAGTAGGCGTTGGGGAAGTTCTTAGAAGGATTATAGGAAAAGCAATCATGTCCATATTTGGAAAAGATTTACAAAGAGCATTGGGCAACTTACAAGTATGTGCAGGACAGCAAGCCGGAGGAGAAGCAGCAATACATGAAATGGGGAAGGTGTATGAGGAGGAAGATTGTGAAGCAGTATTGCTAGTGGATGCAACAAATGCCTTTAACACCATTAATAGGGAGGCAGCTATTCACAACATCAAGATCAAATGCCCGAGCATCGCAAAGTACATAGAAAGCACTTATAAGGAGCCAGCTAACCTGTATATAGTTGGAAGCACAAAGAAGGAAGAAATTAAAATTCTCAAATCAAATGAAAGAACAACGCAAGGTGATCCAGTGGCAATGGCAATGTACGAACTGGCACTATCTATTCTGCAGCAGAAAATAAAACATGGGGCAACCCGAGTGAAACAAGTGGCATATGCAGATGACCTCACAGGTGCAGGAAGAATAGGGGATCTCAAAGAATGGTGGCGGAGAGTACATTCGGTTGGCGAAGTCATTGGGTACCATCCGAATGCTAGTAAATCTGTACTAATAGTGAAAGAAGACAAGTATCAAGAAGCGGTGCGGACTTTTGATGGGACAGGAGTGAAGATTACAAAGGAGGGTCAACGCCATTTGGGAGCAGTAATAGGCACAGAAGAATGCAAGAGAGACTATGTGCGAAAAAAGGTAGCGGAGTGGGTAAAGGAAGTGAAAACCCTGGCAGACATTGCGAAATCTGAACCACATGCTGCATATACTGCCTTCACATATGGTGTTAAGCACAGATGGACCTTTCTTATGAGAACAGTGCCTGACATTGGACAGATGCTCCGACCGCTGGAAGAAGCAATCAGAGGAGCATTCATACCTGCTTTAACAGAGATGGAAGGCGTCACACAAGAGCTAAGAGATCTATTAGCTCTTCCGCCAAGGTTCGGAGGTATGGGGATCATAAATCAAGTGGAGGCAGCACCTCATGAGTACCAAAATTCCCTTAAACTTACTACGTCTCTGACAGAAAAAATACGGGAGCAAAATGAAAACGATGAGGTGGACAAAGAGGAACAACGAAATGCAAGACAGGAAATTACAAAGAGCAGAGAAGAGAGACAGAAACATAGCCTAGAACAAATTAAGACCGTATGTAGTGAAGAACTGAAAATGAGAGTTGAGATGGCACAAGACACAGGGGCTTCAAATTGGCTCACATCATTACCAATAAAAGAAAAAGGCTTCAGCTTAAATAAACAAGAATTCAATGATGCCGTAGCCTTGAGGTATGGGTGGCCAGTTTCGAACCTGCCGCTGAAATGTGCACGCGGTGAAATAAACACCTCAGACCACTGTATGACCTGTAAGAAAGGAGGATTCATCTGTATCCGGCATGATGAAGTACGAGAACTCACTGCACAAATGTTGGACGAGGTGTGCCATGATGTCAGAATTGAACCGGAACTTCTGCCTATGGACGGACAGCGCTTGGCCCACAATACTGCAAATACTTCAAATGAAGCAAGAGTGGACATAAGTGCTCGAGGTTTTTGGACGAGGGGACAACGGGCTTTTTTCGACATCAGAATCTTCAACCCAAGAGCACAAACATATCGTGAGCGAGGACAGAAGGCGGCATACTTGAGAAACGAAAGTGAGAAAAAACGCGCTTATGAAGAAAGAATTTTGAACAGGGATCAAGGAAGCTTTACTCCTCTAGTCTTCTCATCGTCGGGAGGAATGGGACCTTCTGCAAGTGTCTTCTATGCCAGATTAGCTGAAAAAATATCGGAGAAAAAGCGCCAGCATAGAAGCCAAGTCATAACTAGGATGAGATGCCGGCTCTCTTTCTCTCTTCTCAGGTCTGCACTCCTATGTCTCAGGGGTACAAGGTCCTCCCCGCTACAGAGGACAAGAGTGAGAGACTTGGACTTTGAAATGGTCGTGGCGGAGGGACGAATTGGGGAACAACTAGGTTGATTGTAGGGAGGTACTGGTACAATAAGATAAACTATAATGTAACTAGAATAAGATAGATTGTACACCACTTTGTAACTGTGTGTATGTGTGTCTGTGTGTAACATTCTGTAATATACAACTTAAATTATATATCCGGTAAACTAAATAATGTTTAGTTATGATCCCATATATTTCCATAGTACAGAATTTCATCGGAATTAGATTCCAAAATCATGATGCGGTAACGATAATGTTCTATATTCTAATAGCATCTCATAGAAACAGTAACACCTTTAGTTGTATATTCATACACGTTGTTGTTGTTCCCCAAGCTGCCTGGCCGAACAGCCCCAAGGCCCCGAGCAAGGCCAAGGCCATAACCGAGCGCCCCCACAGAACCCTCCCTGCCGACCACAATAAAGCCTGGGTGACCGAAGCCACTTCATTGGCGGGGAGCTGAGGAGGGTGCAGAAACGCCCGGGAAACCAAAGCCCCACCCAGGGCCTTGTGCCCCTCAGCAGTTATGAAAAGAAAGTTGGGGGGCAAAGGAAAAATGTGACGCTTTGGCTTCCAATCTTGGTAGATTGGGAGGTCAATCCACGGAAGAGACGCCGTCACTTGAGATCTAGAAAATATATAAGTAAAAGGAACAGTCAGAGTAAGCTATGGGTATGGCAGAGATCGCTCAGTTCTCACTCTGATAGACCAGCCCATCACCACATGACTAGAACCCAATCCTCTCAGCATCAGCTAGGAAAGGCCCTAGAAAGCCGCCTTTGGCAGGGGGATAGCTCCCCTATTTCAACCACTTTCGGGGTTGGGCACCCGCCGATTCATACACGTTCTTAGGATTAATAATAATTAATAATAATTAATATATAATATTAATAATAATTAATAATTAATAATTAATAATAACCTGATGCAGATGTTCCAAATAGAACTACTCGTATAACCCAGCATTGCAAGATGATGCAGATTATGACATATTATCTAAAGGGTGTTAATTAGATAAAAGAACACAATTATTTACACCTCAATGTTTTATCAAGGAATTCAGTGTAGAATGTGGGTTTATAACACTTAACTTTGTCTTCCGTTTCTGTGCGTGTGTGTTAATTAATCTACAAACCGTGTAGCGTGAAAATCGATTGATATTAACCTCAGAGAGAGAGAGAGAGAGAGAGAGACTTCTATTATGATACAAACAAATAATGATAGTAATATTGTCATATGTAGCGCTAAGCGTGTACGAGTACAGTGTGTGTGTGCAGGCGGGGCCGCCTGCCTAGACACCACGATGTCTGCTAGATACGACCACACGGGCTTGGGACGGGTGTGCAAACTAGACAGGTGCCACGTACCTAATATTTTGTCGCAAAACTTAGTTGGGCTACTGTACATAATTTTTAATACTGGTAGGGAGGTAAGGGAGAGCGGGAGGAGGGTACAGGAGTGGGAGGGATTACCAGCGGTGAGGTGGGAGCAGGTGGGGGTGGAGGGAAGTGGGTGGACAAAATACTTTACTGTGAAAACATAATTAATTTTGTGTTTTGAACATTATGTGGGATTATGATTGCAAAATATTGGATTACTGTTTTTTAATGGAACATATAATACTGCTAAAGTTGTAGCCAATTGAAACAGAGCCACCCTTCAATAAGAAACGGTGTGTTTCTACCTCGAGAATCATAGGTGGGGGAAGGGAGACAGTAATATTATTATCATTATTATTGTATAGACTAGCACCAAGCTCATGAAGACTATGGGGCACTAAAACTCATGATTAAAACGGCAGAGGTAAGCCAGTCGAATTCAAGTGATATAATCTTCAATACAAGTCTAATTATATATCTAAAACACACACAGATTATAGTTTTCAATTATCATGAGTAGCAATAATAGCACATCTAATTATTATTCTGGAGCGTGCTAGCCATGGCATACTGTATATAATCACTTTGTATTATATATGGCGATAAGAAAAACAAACACTATAGTAATATAATGAATAAAAACAAATAGTTAAATGTATCTGTAAATAAAGCAGAAACCAGGAAACAATGGATGACAAATATTTATTCACATAACAATACACCTGTTCAAGAAAAGCAACCAGTTAAATATCATGTGTCAAACCAATCCTCAAAGTTTCGGTATAGAGGCAAAAGACCATGTCATAAGATATTTTACCCAAATTGAGAATTAAGTTAATTTATTGGCCAAACCTTTTGGTAGATATGCTCAACGATAATGATGCAAGGGTGGTGTAAGCTATATCTCATATGAAAACACGAATATGCAGAACCTTTTCAATATACCGTGATGCGTTCCAGTTATTTTTTGTTAACGTTTTGACAGAATCAGTAGAAGTGAAAGCGTTAATTGAGATAGCGTTAGGGCCATTCCTTGCTACAGGTTCTAAGCTGCATACAATTGTTTAGTGCTTCAGATATATGAGGAAACGCTTCTTCACTTATTGTGGCAAATAGTAGATGAGTGCATTAATTTTAGGTGCAACGCTTTGTAGTTGGAGGAATATTTGAGATCGTAATTTCCGATTTAATAGCTAAAGAACATTCCAAAACTGAGGAACATCCTATAGTGATTGTGAAATGCAAGTGAAAAAGCGTACTCGTATTAGGAAAGGGTTGGGAATAAATACAACATTAAATACTCAATATGATTGGAATAATTATGGTGAGCAAAGATGCATTGTATATACAACTAAAAATACGACATTAATGCATTGTACTGCTTAATGATGTAAACATGTGATTAAGGTTGAAGGAGTTATCCCGTCCGCCAATCAGGAGAAAGGATTAGCTAAGGTGTACCAGCAAGGTTTACCCTTTAAATCTTGTCCCTGGGACTTATCCTCATTCCCAAGAAAAACCAAGACAAGACTAATCCACTAAACTACAGACCCATTAGTCTACTTGAGACTCTTGGGAAGACTCTAGAACGTATCATAAACCACCGACTCAGACTATTTCTCGAAGACGAAGGACTCCTCACGAACATGCAATTTGGTTTTAGACAACACAGATCGACACAAGAAGCACTAAACATTATCACAAACTACCTTCACATAAACAAACAGTCCAGACGAAAAAACAAGACAGCCTTAATTACAAAAGACATAAAACGAGCTTTTGACACAGTGTGGCACGAAGGCTTGAAGTACAAAATCTGCGAAAATTTCAACTTCCCATTAATTACTCAGAAACTTCTCTGCAACTTTTTGGATAATAGAACAGCCAAAATTAAGTTTTCTAATCTTTATTCAGATTCATTTCCACTAAACGCAGGCGTACCTCAAGGCTCAGTGCTCGCTCCTACCCTCTACATCCTATACACAAATGACTTTCCCAACCCCACTCACAATGACTCTCTCACAGTAATGTACGCAGACGATGTGACGCAAATAATAAGAGCAGACACAATAGACGCATTGACAAACAGAGCTCAAAGAGAACTTGACAAAGTAGCACAATGGGAGCAAAAATGGCGGATTCAGGCTCATCCTCAAAAATCACACGTCACATACTTTGCCAAGGGACATCTCCGCCCAAGACCCTTATTCCAGAACTCCCGAGCACCTGTCCCTAACCGCACACAAATAAATGTCTCTCCCACAAACAAAGTACTCGGCCTCACATTCGACAAAAACATCCGATTCCACAAACAAGCACAAACTTCCATTGCCATTGCATCAAAATCACTACAAACCATCTATCGTTTCAGAAATGCCTCAATAAAAACCAAGCTTCACTTATACAAAGCACTTATAAGACCTCTTTTGTGCTACGTCCCACTCAGCATTTCACTTTCGGCCCCTACCAACCAACTAAAATATCAAAGAATACAAAATAAAGCACTGAGGTGGATGTTCGGGACTCAGTGGTATGAGTTCCAGACGGCACAACATCTTCACAATCTAGCCCACATCCCCCCTCTAAATACTTATTGGCAGCAATTAGCAGAAAAACAAATTATAAAACTTGAGACCTTTCATGATAACTTCATCCAAATTTTCAACATAATTTTACACCGCCCCATGTCAAACCTCCTTCACCCCAACAACAGAGAGGCACCCATTCCAATATTCACTTAAAATCAGGATTGGTAGAGGAGGTGGGTCATGCCGGCTCGTCCACAGTCCAGCCTCCCTACCACTCCTGACCTAGATTCCTAGCTTCACTTCCCATTAAAATGTATAATTTCACAGACAAAGTACAAGACAACAACCTTTTAACGTAACTCCTATAATAATAACAGTACAGCCTTCTTACAGGTTCTGCCACTGACAGACTTCCCCAGCAGTACCCCTTTTGACTCAATGCCACCCAAAATTACCTCCCCCTATACCATTTTCGAATACTACCACCCAAAAATACAACCCCAAAACATGCAAGCACTTTCGATCTTATACCATCCAAAATTAACTTGCTCCCCATCCCTTGCCCCCTTCTTGGCAAGCCATCCTGAATCACTAAAGTAACTTCTCCAACTAAATCAACTCAACCCCAGCTCAATTATTCAACTCACGCACGTTGGGTTAAGCCCCGACACCCTATTTCTCCCACTATTATCACTGTCTCTCCTACTTAACCAATAAAAACTTCCCTTCTTTCACCCTCACCCACCTTTTCTATATTCATTCATTCATTCATTCACCCTAGCACTCCCAAGGTCTCGACCAATCACCAGCCTCCTATGACGCACCACGACACTCGCCTAATATCCTCCCCCAAACACTCGCCTCATAACTTGCCCTCAGTTCACCCCCGTATATGTTAAATTTAAATGCATTAACAATCCCCCTGATGACCCAGGCTCTCACATATTTAGTATCACTCAAACCCAAATAGTCAGAGTTTTCAAAAATCTCAATGTAATCAAAATAAGACTTGCTTCACAAAAAGATCTTGATGCATATCTCAACCCCGCCACTCTAAAGAAACTCCAATCTGCTGGTTATGAACTAGTCCTCTCCCCAGAACTAAAAGCTGCCTGTACAGTCAAAATTCTGCACCCTGACAAGAACATCTTCAACAAAGACGAAGATGAGATTGCCAGGGAAATTTCCAAGAAAAACTCCATCACTGTCTGTGAAGTATATAAAACCCAACGTCAAGCCCTCAAAATTCGATGTGCCTCCCCTCAGGAGGCCAGTAAGCTTCTAAAAACAGGTCTCAAGGCATTTCATGTGATTTTGCCGCCTGATTTTCTGACCCCTGAGTCCTGGATCAATCTCAGGCAGTGCTATAACTGTTATGCTTACGGACATCCCACAGCCCAATGTCAAAAAACAGTAACTTGCTCTCGTTGTGCTGAGTCAGGGCACTCATTTACCACCTGCTCTTCAATCACTCTGAAATGCTCAAACTGCAATGGCCCTCACATTGCAATCAGTGCCGAATGTCCCTTCCGTCTCAATGTCTTAAAAGACACTAGAAAAAACGCAAAGGCCACTCCAACCAATCCCAACCAAACACGTCCTTTATTCTCATCCCACCCAGTCACTGCCAAATCATATGCTTCAGCGAGCACCTCACACATCCCTCAATCCTCCCCCCCTACCCCACCCAACATCAATCCTCCCGGCCCATTGTTCAACCGCGAAATATTCGCCCAAACTTCAGTCCTTGTTAATGTTGCACTCCACCTCACGAACCAAAAAGTCACCCCACAGTTTAACAAGCTACTAAATGATGGCCTGACTGCCCACAATCTCCCTGCCATCATGATCCCTGAGTCTTGGTTCCAGCATAGCAAGAACTCTCATAATCCATCTCTCTCAGCCACTCCTCTTCCTATTCCACTACCCTCAACCTCTACCTCCAACTCATCCTCCACTACCCCTATTCCTCAACCCCCAAGCGCCAACGAAATCCCTGAAATGTCAATCCCTCTCACCACTGAAAATGAACCTCAAGATCTCCCTACCCAAACCCCCCCCTCACAAATGTCACTGACCCAACTCTCAATGCATCTGACCCTGACCTTCCTAACCTTACTACCCCAACATCCTTCATGCCTCCCCCACCCCCTCCTACACCAAAAACGCCCACCATTCCTCCCCAATCTCCTCTAAAACGAAAACCCACCAGTCCAGCTGAGATATCCTCCCCTGAATTAAACCGTTCTCGGTCAAAGTCACGTAAAGTCGAAACCCCAAGAAAAAACACCAAATCTACCTCCAAATCTCCATCTTTTGGAGGAGTCCGCTCCTCATCCTCTCCCTCTCCAACCCGGGCCCCACCATCCCCCCACTTCCCCACACATAGCTCACTTCACGATACCCCATCATGTTAAGAGTCATCCAATTCAACAGACATTACTACAATAACAGACACCTACTCACACAATTAATTTTAGATAATGACCCAGACATAATACTAATTAACAGCACCTGTACGTACAACACACATAAAATTAGATTCTTTGGTTACACAACACGACAGGACCGACGGCGATGCCAACGATGGAGTTGCAATCATGATAAAAAGCACCATTCAACACGAATTCATCACAGACTGGACATACAAGCATTTCCTTGCAGTTAAAACACACACAACACTCGGACCCCTCATAGTTGCCACCACATATGTCAGACCCAATACCTACATCCCTTACACAGACTTAAATACCTTATTCAATAACAATGCACCTACACTTATACTTGCAGACTTTAACGCTAGACACCAAGCTTTCCAACATAATACCATTAATCAACGTGGAATTCAACTATTAGCACTACACAACCACAAAAGATTAACTTTTCAAGGCCCAGATTTCAACACAGTTTTCACACCAAACGGTAATGGTAAACCTGACTTAATTTTTTCAAACCAAGCTTTTAATATATTCCATCATGATATTTCCCCAGGGCCACTTTCAGGATCAGATCACATCCCAGTTTTCATGTCAATTTCTTCAAACCCAATTCAAGTCCCATGTCAATCTCATTTTAACTACTCACAAGCAAACTGGGAAGAATTCAAAAACATTTTATCAGAAGACAACTACATACACGACTATGAGGGACAACACTACACACACATAGACCAACAAATTGAGAACCTACAGAACAAAATCATAAATGCAGCCAACACAACCATCCCAAAAACTACATACAAAATCAAACACACTTTCAGACCCTCCATCAGAACACAACGACTCCTAGTGTGCTATCGTCGTCGATTCGAACAGAACAAACACAACCACATACCAGGCCGAGTACGTTACGATCTCTCCAACCTCAGAACTCACATCCTTAACAGCCTGCAATCTGATCATGATGCTCACTGGACTCACCTAGTACACTCAGCAGAACAAAACAGGAAAACTAAGCCCTGGGAATTCTGGCAACATATAAAACGTTTAAAAGGTAATACCACTCCCAGAACATCCTCCCTCACTGTTAATGGCAACAAAATTACTGATCCTAGGGCTATCACAGATACATTTAAACAGACATGGCAACAAGTATACCACCCACACCCCATTGAAAGGCCTGCCGAACAACACATCCGCAATATAGAACAACATCTCACTACCATCCCTGACAACATCTCCCATGACACACACATTAACCTAAACACACTTGACCCTCAAAACATACTCACTGCTCCCATTGTGCCAGACGAAGTCAAATTCATCCTGTCTAAAACACGGAGAAAGGCGCCTGGTGCCACGGGTATTAATCACCACCTTGTAAAGCACCTACCTAACACTTTCATAACAGCACTCACTCGCCTCTACAACGCCATCCTGGCATCAGGCTACTTTCCCGTCTTCTTCAAGACAGCTACCATTATCCTCATTCCCAAGAAAAACCAAGACAAGACTAATCCACTAAACTACAGACCCATTAGTCTACTTGAGACTCTTGGGAAGACTCTAGAACGTATCATAAACCACCGACTCAGACTATTTCTCGAAGACGAAGGACTCCTCACGAACATGCAATTTGGTTTTAGACAACACAGATCGACACAAGAAGCACTAAACATTATCACAAACTACCTTCACATAAACAAACAGTCCAGACGAAAAAACAAGACAGCCTTAATTACAAAAGACATAAAACGAGCTTTTGACACAGTGTGGCACGAAGGCTTGAAGTACAAAATCTGCGAAAATTTCAACTTCCCATTAATTACTCAGAAACTTCTCTGCAACTTTTTGGATAATAGAACAGCCAAAATTAAGTTTTCTAATCTTTATTCAGATTCATTTCCACTAAACGCAGGCGTACCTCAAGGCTCAGTGCTCGCTCCTACCCTCTACATCCTATACACAAATGACTTTCCCAACCCCACTCACAATGACTCTCTCACAGTAATGTACGCAGACGATGTGACGCAAATAATAAGAGCAGACACAATAGACGCATTGACAAACAGAGCTCAAAGAGAACTTGACAAAGTAGCACAATGGGAGCAAAAATGGCGGATTCAGGCTCATCCTCAAAAATCACACGTCACATACTTTGCCAAGGGACATCTCCGCCCAAGACCCTTATTCCAGAACTCCCGAGCACCTGTCCCTAACCGCACACAAATAAATGTCTCTCCCACAAACAAAGTACTCGGCCTCACATTCGACAAAAACATCCGATTCCACAAACAATCACAAACTTCCATTGCCATTGCATCAAAATCACTACAAACCATCTATCGTTTCAGAAATGCCTCAATAAAAACCAAGCTTCACTTATACAAAGCACTTATAAGACCTCTTTTGTGCTACGTCCCACTCAGCATTTCACTTTCGGCCCCTACCAACCAACTAAAATATCAAAGAATACAAAATAAAGCACTGAGGTGGATGTTCGGGACTCAGTGGTATGAGTTCCAGACGGCACAACATCTTCACAATCTAGCCCACATCCCCCCTCTAAATACTTATTGGCAGCAATTAGCAGAAAAACAAATTATAAAACTTGAGACCTTTCATGATAACTTCATCCAAATTTTCAACATAATTTTACACCGCCCCTTGTCAAACCTCCTTCACCCCAACAACAGAGAGGCACCTATTCCAATATTCACTTAAAATCAGGATTGGTAGAGGAGGTGGGTCATGCCGGCTCGTCCACAGTCCAGCCTCCCTACCACTCCTGACCTAGATTCCTAGCTTCACTTCCCATTAAAATGTATAATTTCACAGACAAAGTACAAGACAACAACCTTTTAACGTAACTCCTATAATAATAACAGTACAGTCTTCTTACAGGTTCTGCCACTGACAGACTTCCCCAGCAGTACCCCTTTTGACTCAATGCCACCCAAAATTACCTCCCCCTATACCATTTTCGAATACTACCACCCAAAAATACAACCCCAAAACATGCAAGCACTTTCGATTTTATACCACCAAAAAATTAACTTGCTCCCCATCCCTTGCCCCCTTCTTGGCAAGCCATCCTGAATCTCATTAAAGTAACTTCTCCAACTAAATCAACTCAACCCCAGCTCAATTATTCAACTCACGCACGTTGGGTTAAGCCCCGACACCCTATTTCTCCCACTATTATCACTGTCTCTCCTACTTAACCAATAAAAACTTCCCTTCTTTCACCCTCACCCACCTTTTCTATATTTATTCATTCATTCATTCACCCCAGTATATTCTATCCTGGTCGCAACCATTCTACTACAATGGTGCCACCCTCTTACTCCTGTCAGCCACTAAAGAACATCTGTAATAAGCTTCCCGGAAAATATTACGGGGATGAAACCAGGCAGGTGAAGGATACTGAGATTCAAAGCAAGTGGGGTGGTATAGCCCCGCCCCAGCGCGTGGGTATAAAGGGAGGCGGGGGGGGGGGGGGGGGGGGGCACAGCAAGCAGACAGCCGCGGGCACCTGCCCGAAACAAATTGGCAACTCTTATCAGACTTATCCTATTCTTCTGAAATCACTGTGTTGGGTGATTTTAATGTCCATAATGTTGAATGGCTCACTCATTCAGCCAGGACTGATGATGCTGGTCTTGAATGTGAGCTATTTGCAGACTCATTTAATCTCACTCAACTAGTCAACCAACCCACCCGTGTACCAGATAATCCTAATCATAATTCCCACCTACTGGACTTATTTTTAACAACCAATTCAGAAAATTATGATGTTGCAGTGAGGTCCCCGCTTGGATCTTCTGATCACTGTCTGATACAGGCCACCTGTCTATCAGCTACCACACCTTCCCACTCTGAACCTGTTTTGGTGACTAAATGGCATTACGATAGGGCAGACTGGGAGAGTCTTCAAGGTTTCTTTATGGATATTCCCTGGACCTCTTTCTTTTCTAATGATGCACACTCCACCTTGAGCCACATACAAGATTTTGTAAAAATTGGAATGGAAACTTTTATTCCTCATCAAAAGTACAGTAAAAGATCTAATTCACCTAAATGGTTTGACCATAATTGTGCTAGAGAAACTGAACAAAAAGCAATAGCCTACAATGCATACACAAGATCAAAAACACATGAAGCCTTTAATTACTTTAGAAACATCAGAAATCATGCAAACTGTATTAAACCTAACTAAATCAAACTTTCTCCACAAGCAGGCAAATAAACTTCTAAATAATCCAAATGATAACAAAATATTTTGGTCTACTCTTAACTCATTTAAATCCAACTTCACTACTGCTTCATCCATTCCACCATTAAAATCTCCGACTGGCAATCTTGTAAGTGACCCACGAGGTAAAGCTAACCTTCTTGCGGATATTTTCTCCACCAACTCAACCTTCGATGAAATAAATCAAGATGTCCCTGTACTTAATTTTAATTCGCCTGAAATTCCCTCACTTAAGATCCACACCAGACATGTCAAAACTATTTTGCAGAATCTCTCAGTAGATAAGGCTCCTGGTCCAGATGAAATTCCTCCAATAGTACTTAAGAATTGCTCCTTGGTGCTCGCTCCTGTATTGGCAAATTTTTTCCGTCTGTGTACTCATACCTCATGCTTCCCAGTACCCTGGAAAGAAGCAAACATCCATCCAGTTCCTAAAAAAGGTGCCTCTTCAGATCCATCAAACTACAGACCAATAGCTATAACTTCCACTCTTGGTAAAGTCTTTGAAATTATATTAAATAATCACATAATTAAGCATCTTGAGAATAATAAATTAATCAGCGATAGGCAATATGGTTTTATAAGATGTCGATCAACTGCAGACATGCTTTGCCTTCTACGCATCAAATCAACCAAGCTACAGACCAACATGGTGAAACACATACAATAGCACTGGATATATCAAAGGAATTTGATAGAGTCTGGCATCAATCCTTATTGTCGAAGATGTCACACTACGGCCTTGCATCATTAGTTCCACTAATTTCTTCTTATCTTCATAACAGAAAAATATGTGTAATGGTAGATGGCCTTTATTCTCAATTTCACTCAATAAATGCTGGTGTTCCCCAGGGATCAGTTTTGGCCCCAATTCTGTTCCTCATTCATATCAATGATCTCATATCTACCACTCATAATCCAATACATTCCTACGCAGATGACTCAACACTCCACAGTTCCTTCACATTTACCAATTCTTTCACCCAACCCGACCTTATAAATTCAAAAATAAACACTGCAATTTCTCTGAACCAGGACATTTCTAGAATTAATGGATGGGGACAAAAGAATCTAGTTTCCTTTAATGCACAGAAAACCAAGTACATTCAATTTTCTAACCGACAGAATCTCACTGACTCCCATATATTTTTTAATGATGTAAATATTCCCACTTCCCCTAGTATTGACATTCTCGGTGTAACATTAACTACTAACTTGAGCTGGACACATTATGTTAGAGGCGTTGCTAAGAATGCCTCTAAAAAACTGGGACTCCTGTACAGAGTTCGAGAATTCTTCACTGACTAGCAGTTGGCCGTGATATATAAAAGTCATGTGCATTCTCAGATGGATTACTGTTCACCTCTGTGGGGTGGAAGTGGAGTGGTTGCATTGAGGCAGTTGGACAAAATTCAAAATAAAGCTATTAGATTAATCAATAACCCTGCAATCACACAGTACCTTCCTACATTATCCATACGAAGAAACGTTGCATCCCTTGCATTATTCTACAGATATTTTCACAGCAATTGTTCCGAGGAACTTGCTTCAATTGTGCCGCCTCTCCACATCTTTCCCCGTAGAACTAGGGCAGCTGAGAGCGCCCATGAATTTACACTTTCTCCTCTACAATGCAGAACTTCTGCTTATCAGAATTAATTTATCCCCAGAGCTACTACTCTTTGGAATTCACTTCCCTCGAATTGCTTTCCACAAACTTACAATCTACAAATGTTTAAATCCAGTTGTTACAAACATTTTATGAATGGAGGATGCCTTTAGGCACATGGACCTTTTTGTTTTGTCTGTGTTTTTCCTTCCTCCGTTCATAGTAAGACACACCCTCCCTTGCTCACCTTGGCACCTATGGGGAAATAAATAAGCCTGTTCCTGACCTCCAGCAAGCAAGCCCTACTGAATACAAGATGAGCCGAGATCCAGTACACCGCCCACCCTTGGCACAGATACACCTACAATATCTTGATACCTGCAGACACATCGCTAGCCTTCACACAATAAGCCAAGCGCTTCAAGATTGTAACCTGGTGGTGGATGGTGCCGAGAAGATGGACTTGATGTATTGGCCAGCTTTGAAGTGGTGAAGCAGAAACAAGACAGCTTCCTGAATATTTGTAAAGGACCCTTCAGGTCCCGAACCAACTTACCAAAGATTTAATGCTAGACTGAGCCTCTGTGTTCCAACAATAAAATATATGCGTTCTTATAGAAAAACAAAAGATAAATTGCAATTGATGCAATAAAGAGATGAAGTTAGTGTTGAGAGATATAGCTGTTCTTGTTAGTAAGGCTCTCAGCCAATTAGTTAGCAATAATACAGGATCTAATAGGGTCTTATATAAAGATAGGGTTAAATTTAAGTGAGAGTTCTTCGGGATAAAGCTATAAGGGGAAATAATTGATATAGTTCATGTAACTGAAATAACTAGGCTTACCTGAGCAGTTTTCTGGGGTTTGTGTTTGCAACCTAGGTTAGACATAGCTGGAGAAATAGTAAGAAAAGGACTTCAGCACAAACCTATGAAATACTCTTTGCGTTATAAGGAAACAATATTTATTAATTAGATATTCACTTCGTCGACAGCATCCTTTCGATTGCGCGTAAATATCTAGCCAACTAGTTTTAAGGATCTCATGGATTGAATAATAGTTTACAACATTGTTAAGGTGACATAAATGACATAGCGTTCTGATATTGCTAGGTAATATAAATGCCTGTTGATTTAGTAATTGTGTTTAATATTGTTAAAGGGATTTATGAACGCGGATGGAGTATTTGTTTACTAGTATGTTCATGGTGATATAAATACCTATGGATTGATTAATCGTGTCCAATATGATTAAAGTGATTGAATCTCATGTAAAGGAATACATGTTTCTGATATTAGTAGGGTAATTTGAGAACATATTGATTAAATCCTCGGTCCTAATATTTTTAGAGTGATTCAAGGCCACATTGAGGGATATTTAGAGTATAGTATTGTCAACCATTCTGAATATAGTGATGTGCCTTTAGCTCGGAGTCGAAGTGAGTCCAAACTCTGAATAGCAATTGTCCAGATAGGTAGTAATGGGAATGTAACAATTTCAAAGTGCAATCTATACTGAGCCGTCGTAGGTATTCAACTAATAGTTTGAACCCATCTTGACCCGAACAAAGAATCAGTTGCTATGCGGATTACAGATACAATGGGAATTTGTTAAATAAGTACGCAAACTTTCAAACAACTGTAGAATTATTTCTACACTATTAGAAGAGTGATTTTAAATTTAAATACTACAAAGGTAATCAGAAAATACATTATGTCACGATATATTGGTAAAAGTAGACTTCAAAGTTTTGAGATATAGCTACTAGCAATCTAGGTAAAGATGAAAAGATGAACAAGGAGAGATAATGTGCATGTATAAAGTGATATATATATATATATATATATATATATATATATATATATATATATATATATATATATACTGTATATATATATATATATATATATATATATATATATATATATATATACTGTATATATATATATATATATATCGGTATATATATATATATATATATATATATAGTCACTAGAACTTCCGCCGGTGATCTTGGACACCGCAATTTCCAAGTTAGCAGGGCAATAAGAAGAAACACGTTGTGGAACATTTTGATTTATTCGAATGTTCTGCAGCTTCATGCAGCCATCCTCAGAAAGGGTTCACAACAGATCCTAAAAATTGAGTTTAACTCTATAAATCATTCTAAAAAAAAAGGATCACCAATTGACGTGCATTGTTAACAAATATATGCATTGAGCTAAACGCAATATAGTGATTCTACAATCAAGGATATAAAGGCTTTATATTAAAAAATAACTGATGGCTAAACCACGTACAAGTATTAATGTGATTAATTATACAATGCAGAGAATGCAAACATTAAGATTAGATATATTGTCTAATAGTGATTAACTAATAACTTGTATAACATGTATCCAAAGTAATTAACTGCTAAAATTACCCAAATATTTAAACTGTGTGTTACTTCATAATTATAGTCCATGAGCCAAGACCCGAATTTTGGGATATCGGTACCACCCGGGGTGACTAATTCTCTTAGGTGTTTTTAGCTTGCTACATGTCTCTAGTTTATGTTTTGATATGATAGCCCTTGCACATTGGTAGCTTAATGGTCGTTATCACTTCTTGAATAGACATACCCTACCGAAAATTCCGAAATTTTTTAAAATGTCAAATTTGGGGACAGGAATGCCTAAATGTCAACAAAATGCATATAGTAATTGTCACATTTAATACAAGTCCTGTAAATACACACTAAGCATGCCATGGGCTTGTACATACTATTATGGCAAATTACTACTCCTAAATATCATCTACGTCAGACTCGGAATCTGACTGTTGTGCCACCGGCTCTTCTTCAATAGCCTTGTTCTGACATGTCTGTAACCTGCACATGTCCGTGCATTTTAGACCATTGCTGAGGCAAGTACACTTAGGGAGTTCGCATGACCGCACACACTTGCAAGACAGTAGCTGCATAACAGCATCTGGTGCTGGTGAGCCTCGCATCCAGTTGACGGCAAGCTTACCGTCCTCATCTGTCATCCAACCGCAGTCTGTTGGGTTCGCAACAAATGGCTGGCTCTGAAGACTTCTCCTCCAGATCGCAGCCTGGTAGTTTGCACGCAGTGCATGCATGAAGAGGCAGTCCTCACAAGGAGGGAGTTGACTTGACTCTACCTCTCCACGTCTTGCACAGAACAGCTCATACCGAAGCTTGTTTACCTTAGTTGTGTGGGTAGATGGTAGGTACATGTGGCAGGTGATTTCCTGTAGCTTCTCAAAGAGTTCAGGAGACACTTCCCATGAGCGTCCAAGTTCGTGAAAAGCATGCTGGTATGTCTTGTCCATCTTCACCTGCTTGAGTGTCGTCATCTTCCCTCGGCCAGCGAATGCACTGACGGTATCACAGCCTGTAAAGGCATGCATACCAATCAATGAATCACACACGCTGCCTCCCAGTGTGCGGCTCAGTGTGGTGATATCCAGGAATCTTGTCCGGTTCTTCGTCCCGCACTTCTGGAACAGATGGGATGGGATCTTGTGGCACATGCCAAGACACAACACCATGACGTCTGTATCTTCTGCAGTGATGATGACAGACTTGTTCCCAGATTCTGCTGCATGAAGTGCATGGAGAAGAAGGCGTGGGTCTGCTTCTTCTTGAGTTGACTTAAGCTCAGGAGCCTCTTCCCACTGCTCTTTGGTGATCTTGAAGCAGCGCTGCTCACATGTGACATACAGCTCCTTGTCCTTGAGCTTCTCCCTGTGCTGTGGTGCCTTCCATTCTTCTACCAAGAACTTGATAAGACTTGCCTTGTTGGAGGAACTACCGAGTAACTTTCTCCACTGCTGGATGTTGTGCCCAGGTTGAATGTTCTTGAAATGAATTCCTGTGCCTGCACTTCTTTTGGCTCGTTCTGCATCCTTGATGGATGTCTCCTTGTAGATATCAAACACAACATCAATGCGCCTGTTCTTAGCACCTTCATGAACAGCGTGACTCAGTGCTGTACCTGCAAGCTGTGAAAAAGTTTTGTCGTTTCCCTTCAGTTTGTGGACCAGGCTCATCCCATCAATTATGGTAGCAGAGGGCTCGGGTATCACTTCTGCAGGAGAAACATTCCTCTCTAACTCCTTTGCGAGGGCAGCCTTGTTGGTCTTGCGGAGAGACCCATCACCGCTGGCAAGTGCCCAAGGCAAAGGCCCCAGGGGATGAGCCAAGACATCACTCATTTTGAGCTTTCTGTTCTCGGCAACAAGGATCATCTGGCCAAATAGGTTCCTGTCAGCCTTTAAGATAACCTCCTTGGCATGGTCTTGTGAGCGTGGCTTAATTCTGATGTTAGTGAACGTTCTCAGTTTCGTCTTCGTCATCGTGTCATGAAACTGTATAGTTGGCGTATCGATCTCCAGGCGCTCTTCCTTGAAGGCTTGATATGCATCCTCTCCTATTCTGTAGGCCCCTAGAAGGTCTTTGACAACTTCTGGTGGTGCCATAGTCACAGTTGACAAACTGACAAGATCTTCTTGCTCTGTGTTGAAGGGGTTCAACCAGCTGGTCTCCATCAGTTGAACTAAAGATTGGACATCGGCCTCATCTCTTCTAATCCTGGGCATCTGTAGGTCTGGGTGGCTGAAGTCAGTATACTTTTGGCCTACTACCATAGTCCTGAGCTGCCTTAAGTACCTGCTGCGATACTCCGATGTCAGGTAGTACCTGGCGACAGCTCCGCCTTTCAGGCTGAAGCCTTTTGTGCCCCCTGGTGTCTGGGTGTCTTTGTTGATCGTCTCTTCGATTGTCTGGTCCACAGGGATCCGTCCAAAGGGATTCTTGCTACCGATCTGGACCGAAAAGCCACCTTGCATGAAGTGTTCATGGACCTCTGGGTGTTCAATGGGCAGTCGAGACATCAAGGCATAGTAGTAGGTTAGGAACCGGGCATAGTTCACTTTGTCATAGGCAAAACACCACGGTATCATCTGTCGGATTGCTCCTAGGTGGAGCATCCAGTTGCCTTCTCTGGAGGCTCGAATTAAGTCCAGCATGATCTCAACCATGTCCAGGTATGACATCCAGAATGCTGAGAGGTTGTGTTCATCTCTGAGGGTCTCAAGATAAACTTGGAAAAGCTTCATGATATGTGTGCATGATTCACTCTCCATCAGCTCTTGAAAGAGTCCCTGAGACACATTGCTGTGAAAGCTGTTGATGTCCTTCAGTGTTTCATCTAGATGGTGTATGTCCCTTGAATGGTTTTCTTCTAGCCATGAAAGGAAGCCTTTCCATGCAAGCCTCATCAGTGCTTCATACACGAGCTTGTGTAGTCTCACTGCTCTGTTGTACCTCTTGCCGTTCATCACTCCTGACACTGATCCTTCTGCGATGATACCTGATTCCACACACAGATCTCTAAGACCTGCATCTTGAAACCTCTTTCCTATGGTGGAGATGAGATTACAGATTGTGTGGAAGACGCCCATCCTGATGATAATGTTCTTGAACTTCTCTTGTTTCCAGATAACTTCGGCAGCTTTGGCATAGAGTGCTTGATCAAACACGCACACAATCTTGTTAAGCTGTAAGGACTGCATGATAGCATGCGTTTGTTCCAAGATTTCATTAACGGTGGACATTTCTGTTGCGGGAGCATTGATAGTGGGCAGGTAGCTTACAGTGTCCTGAACCACTGCAATGTCTCTGCGCATTTTGATGTTGAACCCAGTCCAACTGCTGATGGACTGGTCCTCATGGTCTGACATTCGAGTAAGAAGCCAGATATGGTTCTTTGTCTTTGAATCCTGGACTTCCTTGGTAGTGTCGACATACGCAGTCTCAATCCTAGGTGGCCCTGCCCGCCGCCCAACATTGTATATTGGCAGCATTGATGATGTCTGAGTGATGCTTCTTATCTTGGACTTGGTAATCTCTGGCAGGACTTTCTCTGGCACAGAGCCTGCAACCTTGGACTGGACAGCAATGCCATTGACTCTATGAGAAGTACCTGCTCCACTTAGGGTCTCTTCAAGTCGGTCAATGTTATCCCAGGCCAGGGTTGTGAACACACCAGGGTAGATGTTTGCTGGCAGTGGAATGTCATCCTTTGAGCATTCCAGCTTCTGGATACAAAGGGCTGTATCGATCTCCTCAAACATTGAGTAAGACACACAGTGACCAAGACGATTCAGAGTTCGGATCAGTTCTGTGTTTCCTGTCAAAGACTTTACAGCATTGGTCAGCAGTACGTGCTTGGGTGGTTTTGTCTTGCCACTGGTAACAGCAAAGACCAAGTCACTGCCAAAGGAAGTGGCAAGACGTTGAGCTCTTTCAGAGGGAGTTTCACACTCACACTCTCCTGTCAGCAGGGTGTGCAGGAATTGAGTGACTGCTGCAGGAATGACATTCTGATCTGTATCGGGAGGCCATGGCTGACTCACATCTTGTTTATTGATCTCATTCCTCAGCTGCATTCCTGCTTTGGTTAAGACATCTTCAGAGTTAGCTGCTCTTGCTTCTTGCAGGTCTTTTGCCATTTTGTGTGCTTGCCGGGCAAGGTCGTCCATTGAGAGGCTGCGTGGATAGATTAGAAGCTTTCCTTTCTCATCTGGGACAAAGCGTAGTGATTCTCCAAACTCGGTTTCAATCTTTCGGCGAACATGTTTCTTTGTCGCTGGTTTCAGTTGGATAATACCACGGGACATCATGGATCTCTCAAGCCTAGATGTGAGGTTTGTCATAGGCAGTACCTCTGGGTTGGGGAATAATTTGGTCCTTATATACAAGCAGAGTTCCTCGAGGGCTTCTGTCTCAACCTCTTCGTAGCGTGCTTCCTCGCTTTCTTCCTGATTTTCACCTGCACCCGACCTGGCGGCCGCTGGGAAATCATCTTTTGTGAAGAGTTTGTAGCACGACTTGTGGTAGTGACCCTCTGCAGCAACAAGGTCTCTGCTAACTAAACCAAGGATTCTCTGGTTGAGTTTCCTTATTGCTGCTCTGCGAATCTTCTCATCTGCTCGTAGCTCAACACACTGTATGAGTGGCTCCCTTGTCTTTGTTGTTTTTATGTACTTGCTTGACTTCTCGCAGAAGATACATACTTTGGCATACACCCTGCTAGTACTAGGGGCATCCCTTGATGCCCTCCTCCTGGGGTCGACGCTTGCTGATTCTATCTTGACACCCTTGGCAAGGATAGAATCCAGTGACTTCTTCATTGTAAAGAGACTACGACATTTACGGTGATAATGTATGTGTGGTATTCCTCCTTCTTCAAGGCCCTTGGCTGCTTCCAGGACTGGATCATGCTGCCTGATTTCTGCAGCCCTGAGCAATGTGTTCCAGGAGTCCAAATCCTGTGGTGACACCAGAGCATCGCTGTCATCATCAGAGCAGTGGATGATACAGTCGATCCGTGCTCTCTTCCTCGCAGATGGTTCCATCCTGCCGTCAAACAGTCGACACACACCTGCAAAAAATATCACCATTAAACCATGAACAAACAAACACATTACATGGAAACCACTCTACATATGTTTGCTCCTTCCAATAATAAATTATCCCCAAAATATAACAAAAAATCCCCAAATATGAAATAAACCCCTAAATATGGAGAAACTTGAAATACACATCGGAATAATTCTTGTAGAGAATCAAATAAGCTACAAGAGCTGTTAGAATATATTTTTCAATGTTCCCCATATTTAAGGATTTATTCTAGATTTAGAGGAAAATACCCAAAATATAGAGTATATTCCGAAATATGAGGAAATTTGAAAAATACCTAGGAACAACTCTGGTAGAGAATATAATTCTACATAGGTGTTCAAAGTTTCGCGATGATTGTGTGATGGATTTTAAAGAAAATGAGGAAAACGCCGAGCGTCACGCTAAAAATCTTTATTTTTGGGTAGCGCCCCTATTGCATCAAAAATATTAGACTAAGCTACCAGTGCGAGAAGGCTATCATATCTTAATGTACTTACAGTCACTCTATAAACATTTTAGTACCATTCGTGTTTAGTCACCCCAGGTGGTACCGATATCTGGCCTGGCTCATGGACTATTATGACAATTAATTATACCGTTAACACATTGAAAGGACGAAGATAAATTATTTTAAAATACTGTATCATTGAAACTTGAAGAGAAAGGTAAATCCTAACCAGTTAATCATAACAAAAACTATTCAGATATCGTAGGGACAGCTTTCCTACAATACATTTTAGAATAATCTTCACAAATGAATTCAGAATAGGTTCTTTCTTTAGCTTCAAGGATCGGATGCCGGACTACATGCGCTCAAATATTGTGTATAAATTAACTTGTCCCAGCTGTCAGGTGGGGTACATTGGGTGTTCAAGTAGAGCATTCAAGTTGAGAATATATGAGCACATGGGGAAAAGATTCAGAACGGGAAAGTGTTTTGCAAAGAATGTCCTTTTCTGTGATAAGAGACCACTCAAGAAATGAGAATCACCGTTTCTCTGAAAGGGATTTCAAAATGATTGACAAATTTAGGAACACTTCTGATGCTTTATTAGGGGAAAACATGCTCATAAATAAGCATAAACCGGAATTAAATCTTACTAATAATAGTTGTAAGTTAATTTGTAAGTTCATTTGGGTTGTGTTTGGGTCTTCATTTAGTATCGTTTTTCACTTTGTATCGTTTAATATTTTTGGTTCAGAACATATAAATATGACAATTTTGTATTTTAATTCAGCAGGAAGGGACTGGAGTTTTCGCAGAGAGGCTCCAGTCCCGAAGTTATTCTTGACTTACAGTGTGCTGGCTTAATAATCCAATAGGGTTGATAGCCTCTGAAGTCCTATTTTAACTAACTATATAGTTATAATTCAGGCCTTCATCGCTTTTCGTAGGAGACTAGTGGCAATATGGTGAATTCTGGCTTTGTGACTATTTACTATATTTTTGTGTATCAGTTTTAATTTCGAAGTCTAATAGGTTTATATTCATGATGTAGAATAAATAATGTAAGATATTCCTGTCTGTTTTGAGGTAGTCATTGTTTCGCTGTATTTCGGTGTGACATTATTCATTAGGCACTGACATTTAAAATTCTTAATCTTAATATAATCAATAATATACTTGGTTTGATGTGTGATTTTGCTAACAACAACATTATTTTAGTTTAGTAATTTGCATAGAAACTTGGAAGCTGTTTAGCCGTAGATTATTTTTTTGATACATGAAGATCGTACCTACGATTTGCGGCAAGGGACTGGAGTTTTCGCAGAGATGCTCCAGTCCTGACGTTATTCTTGACTTACAGTGTGCTGGCTTAATATTCCAATAGGGTTGATAGCCTCTGAAGTCCTATTTTACCTAAAAATATTTTAACTAGATTTGCGGATAATATCTGAATAGTTTTTTTTATGACTAACTGATTAAAATTTACCTTTCTCTTCGTGTTTCAATTTAGCATAGTCAGATACTGTATTTTTTTAAATAATTTATCTTCGTCCTTTCAATGTGTTAACGGTATAATTAATTGTCATATGAAGTAACACACAGTTTAAATATTTGGGTCATTTTATCAGTTAATTACTTTGGATACAAGTTATTAGTTAATCACTATTAGACAATATATCTAATCTTAATGTTTGCGTTCTCTGCATTGTATAATTAATCACATTAATACTTGTACGTGGTTTAGCCATCAGTTATTTTTAATATAAAGCCTTTATATCCTTGATTGTATAATCAATATATTGCGTTTAGCTCAATGCATATATTTGTTAACAATGCACGTCAATTGGTGATCCTTTTTTTTTAGAATGATTTATAGAGTTAAACTCAATTTTTAGGATCTGTTGTGAACCCTTCCTGAGGATGGCTGCATGAAGCTGCAGAAAATTCGAATAAATCAAAATGTCCCACAACGTGTTTCTTCTTATTGCCCTGCTAACAATAGTATATCTAGACTGATACCTAAAGCTTGATATATTAACTTTAATAGATTATAGACAACAGGGAGAGCGGAAAGGCACAAACGAGAAACGGGAGCAACACATGATCAGTCTTCATGAAACATTTAACCCCGGTTTAACAAACAGGGTGAATGTTGTTGTTGTTGTTGTTCCCCAAGCTGCCTGGCCGAACAGCCCCAAGGCCCCGAGCAAGGCCAAGGCCATAACCGTGCGCCCCTACAGAACCCTCCCTGCCGACCACAATAAAGCCTTGGTGACCGAAGCCACTCCATGGCGGGGAGCTGAGGAGGGTGCGGAAACGCCCGGGAAACCAAAGCCCCACCCAGGGCACTGTGCCCCTCAGCAATTATGAAGAGAAAGTTGAGGGGCAAAGGAAAAATGTGACGCTTTGGCTTCCAATCTTGGTAGATTGGAAGGTCAATCCACGGAAGAGACGCCGTCACTTGAGATCTAGAAAATATATAAGTAAAAGAAACAGTCAGAGTAAGCTATGGGTATGGCAGAGATTGCTCAGTTCTCACTCTGATAGACCAGCCCATTCACAGGGTGAATGTTCATATATGTGGTTATGTGCTTCTGTGATTTTGAATAATTTTTAACAATAAATTGTTAATGACATAAAGCTTAACACCAAGGTCAGTATCTAAAAGATGATTGAAATGGATGGTATGGAATATATACAAATCAATTTAATTTATGGGGCTTTCAATATACAGCACTGAACATAACAACATTTCTTAATTCAATATTACTTTAGGCTACCGGTACCAATAATGCAATCTTGACAAATATTGCCAATCAATAATATAAGGTCCATTGATTTGTTTATATCTTTAGTAACAAACTATAATAATAATAATAATTAAAGTAAGAATCCTGCCAGCCAATCAATGCGCTTCAAATCACCATCCCTTTAAATCAGCTGAGTTTGACATTTACCACAACTCTGCCACACCCGCCCGTGCAGCCAATCAGGAGCCTCCGTTGTCGGAGCGTGTGAAGACCGAGCTAGCCGCGCGCACATCTCACCTTTCAAAATCGCTTTCGCTCCCTCCACCGGCCGTTCCCTTCAAGTTGCAATAAGTCTATCACATCAGTGCAAGCCCCATACTCCCGTAAGACACTACAATACCGTTGCAACCATCTCCCTGGGACTTATTACGAAGAGAGAAGACCCAAGGAGGGAGAAAGAAACATTCAAAGCGCGCGGCTAGAGTTAGTACTGCCCGGGCGGCCGGCTCAGCCAATCACAGCGCGCCGCACCGTGAGGCGGAGCTATAAAGGGAGGGGGGAGGGGCTGCAGATGTCACTATTCCACCTCTTCACCATGGCTCGGACCTACATCACCGGCCAAAACTACCGCAACCCCAACACTTCGATTAATCTCAATATCTCGGGATTTGTCAAGTGGTACAATGTAAATCAGGGGTATGGATTCATCACAAGATTGGATAATAACACAGATATATTTGTTCATCACAAATCAATATCTATATTCAATCCTAAATATTATCCATCTCTAGGTGAAGGTGAATCAGTTGTTTTCAACATTAAACCCGGGAAGAAAGGGCCAGAAGCTCATCAAATTACTGGCCCTGGAGGTGCAGCAGTCAAAGGCTCACATCTTGCCCGCCAAAAACACCAAGTCAGCAAGTCACCAAGACAACAGACAAGACACAACGAGGAACCTGACACCATGGCCAGTATATATGAATGTATTCAGGCTGCCACAGTCATTGCATGCTTAAACAAACATCATCTATGTCAGATCATTCCTCAAATCCTCAAGCACAACGGATTACCAACAATCTACATCCCACCTGAAGTCTTGGATTCCCGAAAATAACAGAAGAAACCAAGAAGGAAAACAGAACATCACCATAGAAGATGACTCCTCCATCAATTTAGAAGACTTTGAGGAGGAGGACAATGCTGAAGAAGATGACGACTACGAAGAAGATCCGGAAGTCGAAGAAGAAGAATATCCTGACCATCAAGAGAACACTCCTTCTCCCCCTCCTCCAGTTCTGACTCCTCAAGTTGCTGAAAAGAAGAAGGAGAAACTTACCAGAGACACCGCTACCAAGTTACCAGACAAACAAACTGAGGATTTTTTTAAATTTGTGGACGATCTTGAAACTCTTACTCCTGCTATGCTGAAGGAAAAGTACCCAAAAGATAACATAGAGTTTGCACTTTCGCCTACAGGAAGACAACTCTTTTCCAATTTGAAGAGGTAGGGAGAGGAAATTTATCAGATACCCAAATAACTTAGTCAAATTAAACTCTTCATCAACAATAACCATAAATATAAATATTCTATGTTTCAGCCAAACACCAAACATAAACAAAATACACCACTTGCCCCAACACATAAACATACGTTTCAAACACACAACATAGCAAGGTGGTCTGCCCACCAACTGTTACTCTCCTACTTTCCTTCAAACTTTCCTCCTTTTCTCTTCCCTCTCCCCCCTCTCCTTCCCCCCCCCCCCCCCCTTAGACCCACCTAGGGTAAAAAAAAAAAAAAAAAAAACAGACGTCACTCACGTCACGGACTCCACTGGGTCAACCTGCCAGCAACTCTCTTCCTCTCCCTCACCTGTACAGTGATGGGAGCTCTGCCAATCCTGCTCCAGCCTACCCGCTAGCTTACCACCCACCAATAACGTCCACCTCTGGCCTACAACAACCTTCCACTGCGAACCAGATATACCATCAGTATCCTGGTGCTTGACGTCATATTGCTAATATTGCTAGCTTACACACGATTAGCCAAGCAATTCAAGAAGGGGGACAAGTAGTAGATGGGACTGAAGACTTCCAGAAGACATATTGGCCGGCTATGAGGTGGTGAAGACTGGTCCAGAAACAACCCAGACTTTTTAAAGGACCCTTAATGGGCCCGAAATAGATTAAAAAGAAAGAGAGAAAAATGCTTGACAAACCCAGTGGTTCCAACCAATTAAAATTAGATATGCTCTTATAGAACAAAAAGAAAGAGAAATCGATAGACTCATGAATAAATAAAAATATGTATTGTTGAGAGAGATAGCTATTAATGATAGAGAAGGCTCCATGCCATTTAGCTAAAAATAGGATAGGATCTCATAGGGTAATAAGTAAAGGGGATTACTAAGAATCATATGGGAGTCTGTTTATATAATGATAACGGGGCTGTACCACTTATTTGAGAATAGGAATTAATCATGTTTGTGATAGGTTAGACCTAGATGAAGCAATAGCCAGGAAGGACACTAGTCCGTTTGATGAAATATATTGTTTATATGTAAAGGAAACATTGTTATTCGATTCGAGGGACTTGTACGGAATACGATTCTTAGATTAAGCGACCCTGTAATCATGACATAAGTAACAAGTCGAGGCGACTATTACCAGGGGTGTTGTATTAGTGAAAGTACTTATTTTATGTTGAATGAAACAGTGTTCTGATATACCAGGCGAGCAAGTGTTAAATTGTTGTAATAAGGTAATGTTGACATATCGGATATATTGAATTATGTAATGATCTATACGAGTTGAAACTTGATTATAAGTTAAATAAAATAGGAGTTAAATTGTATTGTATAACATCATTTGTGAAATAGGAATCAGGAGTGTGGGACACTCCGGAGCAGAGTTAGATTTAAGTAATTGCCTACGGGCGCCTATTTACGTGTTTTGAGATATATGATATAAATAGACGAGATGTAAATATAAGAACGTCTAGATTAACTGGATTAAAGCCTAGGTCCTACGATCGATCGGGCATATTGAGGCGTAGTCAAACATATGATAAATATATATATATATACAGATAGGTTGTAAGTTTAGGGACGTTTAGATTAGATAGGTTAAAGCCTTGGTCTAACTATAGGACATATTGAGCCGTAATAAAGTTTTGTTAATTCTTTTGAAATAACGACATGCCTTTGGATCGACGTCGGAGTGAATCAATGCCTGAATAACGGGTACCCAAATAGGTGGTAACGGGAATTTAAGAGTTCCAAAGTACCATCTATATTGGGTCGACGGTAATATTCAATTTATGGATTGAACTCATTTCGGCCCGAACAGAGAATCGATTGTTATGAGGAAATACATTACCAGGAAGTTTTGTTAAATAAAAGTTACGAACTTCTGAACAACTGTCGAATTATTCCCACCTTAGTAGCAAACTTAGAAATAAGTACTACAATAATAATAATAATAATAATAATATTGATAATAATAATGACAATGATAATAATGATAGTATTAAAATATAAAAGTAGTAATAATAATAATAATAATAAAAATAATATTAAGTACTAGTAATAAACAATGAGGCTACAAAACACACAGTTACTAATACTAAACATACAGGTATAATAAAATTATAGGAAGACAGACCTTGGCTACCAGAAGTCACCGACGTATATAAAGAACTAGTGCCTGAATTCATCAACGTTACCATGTCATCGGATTACCATCATGCTTACCGTTACCATTTCACACCTGAAATATACGTAGTTTCCATATCCACTAATACAAGTTAAAGAAATGGGATGGCAAAAGTCTTGATAAATGCATGATAAATTATGTATTGACTTTCAGCGAATTAATATTGTTGTGTAGGTTAATACAATGAGGAATCTGATCCCCAGTTCAGTCTCCCACACAAAGGAGTTCTTTTGTGAATGAGTTTCGTTTCGAAGAAACACTCCTTAAACCTGTAAGTTTGAATACAATTATCAGTAGTTATGGATAATAGGCAACCAAAGAGAGAGAGAGAGAGAGAGAGAGAGAATGCGTCACCCCCAGCCATTGTTTATCGAGGTGGTGTGAGTCTCAGTAATTCACAAGTTATCGTGGGTCTCTCGTAAATCATGGGGGTGGTGAGAGGCGAGATGATTGGGGGTCAGGACATAGATAAAGAGGAGTGGGGTGGCTGGCTAAGTGGACCCTTGGCACCAGCCTCATTGTTCATAGTACACAGAATATTTAAAGCAGAGAGAAGTAAAGTTAGAAACGAAAATATAAAGAGGGGAGGAGAGAAAATGAAGAGGTTGTATATAAAAAAAAATAGGTGTCGTTCACGAGGTTCATACATTACACTGCAAACGTGGATACATATTATTTCCAGGTAGAGGACAGGTAATAGGATCTGTCATGTAGGGAGATAAATCACACCACATGGCTAGGGAGATGGCGTTCAAGTATCTGTGCAGCATCCTCGGTGAAAGCGGCGGCGGTTCTAGTATTTGTGATACTTCCAGTCAAGGTGGAGACATAGGGAGCTTCACTTGGCTAACATTAAATGAGGGTGTGAATATTGTTGGCTCAGCAATCCATCAAGTATTCCATGATGCTAACCAGGTTCTTAACCCCTACTGTACCAGAGGGTATTACCATAAATGTACCCTCCAGTACCATGCAATGTGGCAACAAATGGCTTCAGAGTCGCGAGAGAACACCCTTCCACCTCAAAAGATGGAGGAATACTGGCCCTCCTTTTTTTTTTTTTTTTTTTTTTCTATCTGAATGAGGGAGACAAAAGGCATAATTGCCTGCAGCGAGTACCTCCCCCAGAGTTGAAAGATGTCAGGGCCAAACTCAAGGGACGTTCGAGCTAAAGTGCCTGGACACATGGAATTTGAAACAATTTAAGTCATAGGGAGAGGGAAAGACTGATTCTGGGAGAGAGTTCCAGAGCTCAGCAGTTGAATTGAAGAAAGTCTGAGAATAGCGTTTCACTCTTGGGTTGGAGAGTTGCACAGAGTAGGGGTCGGATTGTGTTGCAAGGCGGGTACTACGTACCCTACGTAGAGGAGGTGGTATACACTTGGAAAGCTCCGAGGAACACTAAGTGTTGTAGTAGCGATAGAATAGCGAGAGAGATGCAACACTGCGGCGAAGAGAGAGAGATTGCATAGAGTTGGTGAGTGAACGGGAGTTAATGATACGAAAGGCTTTCCTTTCTACTTTGTCTAGGTGTGTGGTGTGAGAGGATCCTCCCCAGACATGTGAACAATACTCAATACAAGGGCGCACTGTGCCCCTGTACAGAGCAAGAAGCTGCCTAGGGGTAAAGAATCCCTTGAGGTGGTTGAGCACACCCAGCTCCTGGGAGGCTGCCATAGCGAGACTCGTAATATGGTCCTTGCAAGGGAGAGCAGAAGAAAAAGAAACTCCAAGAACATTGAGAGAAGATGAAGGGATGATTTTTGTATTGTTGAAGAATAAGGGATAGTCCTCTGGAAGTTCCTGGTGGGTAGTAAGATGGATAAATTGAGTCTTGGAAGCATTAAATGCAACAAGGTTTTCTCTACCCCAATTGGAAATAGTAGCTAGATCAGAAGATAAGTGTTTTATGGCTTCATTACATTTGCCTTTGAGGGACTGCTGGCTGGGGCGTTCTGGAAAACTAATTGAGTAGTATAAGGTAGAGTCGTATGCATATGAATGGATGGGACTGGATGTACAGTTGAGAAGATCATTTATGAAAATTAAAAAGAGAATAGGAGATAGGATAGAACCCTGAGGAACACTGGAGTTGATAGGATGAGGAAATGAGCGATGGGCGTCCACAACCGCAGTTATGGAACGGCCGAAAAGGAAATATGAGACAAAGGCACATATGCAGGGAAACCGAAGGAGGGTACTTTGGAAATTAAAGATTTGTGCCAGACTCTATCAAAGGCCTTCGATATGTCTAGTGCAACAGAACAAGTCTCACCGAAGTCCCAAAAGTTGGATGACCAAGAGTTAGTAAGATATGATAGAAGATCACCAGTAGGGCGACCCTTAAGGAAGCCATACTGGCGATCTGAGTGCAGATTATGAGAAGAGAAATGCTTAAGAAATTTGGAAGCAAGCATAGTTAAAAAAAACTTTAAGAGATAAAAGAGATGAGAGCAATTGGACGATAGTTGGAGGGTTGAGAGCGGTCACCCTTCTTTGGGACAGATTGAATGAGAGCAAGCTTCCAGCAAGAAGGGAAGACATTAGAGGAGAGACAGAGACGAAAGAGTTTGCCTAGGCAGGGGTCCAGCACGGAAGCACAGTTTTTGAGTACAACAGGAGGAACACCGTCCGGACCGTACGCCTTCTTAGAATTAAGCCCAGAGAGGGTAGAAAGTACATCTTTTTTAGATATTAGGATATTAGGATATTAGGCTATTCCTCCCTCTCCACCCCCCTGGTGGAGAGGGAGGAATAGCACCGGAATCATCCAAGGTAGAGTTTCTAGCAAAAGTTTGAGCGAAGAGTTCAGCTTTGGCAGAGAAAGAAGTGATGGTTGTGCCATCAGATTGGAAAAGGGGAGGGAATGACGAGGAAGAAAAGTTGTTGGCGAGGTTTGTGGCCAGATGCCAGAAAGCTTGGGAAGAGCTAGAGTTGGATAGTTCAGTGCATTTATTATTGATGAAAGAGTGCTTGGCAAGTCGAAGAACAGATTTGGCTTGATTCTGGGCAGAAACATAGGAAGAATGAGATTCTCGAGTTTTAAGGCGTCGGTACCATTTGAACGCTTCCTCCTTGGTGTGGACAGCAGTAGAACAAGCGTGAGTAAACCAAGATTTTTTTGCATTAGACTGAGAGAAAGAAAATGGAATGTACGCTTCCATGCCCCAGAAGATTACCTCGGTAATGCGTTCAGCACACTCCGAGGGTCCTCGGCCACGGAAGCAGAAATCCTTCCATGGGAAATAAAAAAAGTACTGACGGAGAACCTCCCAGTCGGCAGCACCAAAGTGCTCCAAGCGCCGCCGGCTGGGAGGATCGGGTGGCCGTACTGAAGAGATAGGACAGGTGACGGACATAAGTTTATGGTAGGAGGAGACCAAAGGAGATAAAAGATTGACAGTATAAGAAGAAGGGTTAGAAGTCAGAAATAAGTAAAAAAAATTGGGCCGATCTCCGAAGCGATCCGGGATGCGGGTGGGTTGCTGGACCAGCTGCTCTAGGTAATTTATGATAGAAAAGATGTAGGCTTGTTCACCAGGATGGTCAGTAGTGTGAGAGGAGAGCCATTGGCGGTGGTGAACGTTGAAATCTCCTAAGATGGAGACATCAGAGAAGGGAGAGATGGACAGAATGTGTTCCACTTTAGAGTTTACATAGCCAAAGAATTTGGTTAAGTCGGTAGAGTTAGGGGAAAGATCGACAGCGCAGAAATATTTTAGTATGAGAATGACAGGATAGTTTGAGCCATAAATTTGCGAATCCAGAGGATTCGAAATCGGGAAAACGAGAGCAAGTGAGTTTGTTGTGCATGTATGCACAACATCCGCCTTTGGCTTTGAAACTAGGATAGAGAAAGTAGGGGGATACAGATAAGGGGCTGCTGGAAGTTGTCTCAGATACCTGGGTTTCGGTGAGGAAAAGAAGATCAGGTTTGTAGGAGGAGAGATGGTGTTCGACAGAGTGAAAATTAGAGGAAAGGTCGCGAATATTGCAAAGGTTGATAATAAGAGTGACAGGCCATGGTCCAGAGCATTTAGAAGGGTCGTCAGGGGAAGGTCAGGCATGTGTGGGGGCATTTATGGCCCCCCCCCCCCCCCCCCCCTGGGGACTCTGAGGCTGGACCTGTGTTCATTATTATAAATAATAATTTTGAAGGAGGAAGTGTAGTGTGCATGTTAACTGTAGCGAAGTAGATAGGAGGAGGAGGTGTTTGTGAGAGCATGCTGGACTACTCTCAGTGTAAGTGAGGCACAAAGGGAATCAGTAAGAGAGGCCAAGTAAATGAAACAGGAGTTCCAGCGATTCCTTATCAAATGCCTACAGCCTCTCCTGGGTATAGCCCTGTTCGATTGGTGCCTACAATCTACCCCCATTCCCCCTATCAGTCGCCTTGTACGACACTACGCAGTAGGAATGTGGGAGCTTGGATATAAGCTGAGAAGTGTTGCCAAGGTCTCAGAGCAGTGTGTATAAGTCATGGTATCAGGCACCGATCGATACGGGTAGTTACAAGGACCGCATATTATGGACGAACGTTGTCCGTCGCTGGTACTGACGAGTGACTTTTTTACTGTGGGCCATTGTACGTCGCAGGAACAGTAGGTGTTAATGGTATTGGTACTATAACTTGTATAGCTAGTCAGATGCCTAGTGGAATAAGACATACAGCTTGCGGTGCCGACCAGATGACTAGCCTGGTGTTATTGTATAAGGTTCTCAAAAAATATGATGGCAGTGGAGGTACATGCCTGGCCTAAGCTCATTTTGACCATGAAGTGTTAGCAGCTTGGTGGGTAACAGCAAATGGTGTTTTAGGGTTCATAGTGGCATACTCAAACCCCAGCAGGAGGCTGTTTATGGGGCATTTTATCCCAAGTCACGATGTGGTAGTCTCAGGTCTCTTGTTGGATAAGGGGTCACAGTGACCTCTTTCCCCTGTATTATTGCGGTAGAGTATTTTACAAGCTAAGGGTCTCCTCGCACCTCACCTGATCGTGCAGTTAGACACCCGCTAATCCCTAAATCCCCCAAATATATCTGTTCTTACAGCTCTCCTAGAGTACATTCTACCATAAGCTAAATACACCACATCTATCCTAATATTATAGCTTGCTTAGACCACCGTAAGTTTAGATTCCACACATCAACTGATCGTATAGATATCTGTAATTTGTACCACCATCAACGTACTAATAACAAAATAAACTTTTATTTGGTTAATAGTATATGGATTTAATAAAGAATATATTTAGAGAAAGATACACGTGATTCAAATATTATTTCGATATCGAAGTGAGTCCTATAACAAATATTTATATGCTTTATTTTTATGACATGCATTATATCATCCGTTATAACAAACTGGCATATTAGAGAAAATTAATTGCAATAGTATCAACATTGGAGACAAATAAATATAGGTTTTTGTTATACGGCGAATGTGACACAGATTTAGGAAAACTATGTATGGTAAATATATTTATCTTGAATATTGAGGGTATGGCAAAATCTAAATGAAGCTACCGTTAATAGATTTTATTTAATATACTGATAATTGTTATGAGTTAAGGAAGTGTGTGTGGAGTTACATGACAAATAAAAAGGCAGATAAGGAAGTGCAAGAGTGAGGTGGTGATGATTGATTGATAGAAAACATGGAACCGCAATAACAAGGTCAAATGTCGACGGATAATAATAACTAAGAATACAAACTTCAGGGCGAATACCAGATATCAATGTAAAAGCAATTCAATCCTAAAAAAGTATCGCCCCCCCCCCTCCTCCCTTAGGGCGCATTACAAAAGCGTGGATTACAAAACAAATTTGCCGCGTTCGAACTTCCGGCTGAAACAACCATCAAAAGCGCGGCAAGGTTATTCCAGTACACTCGTTTTGTCATTAATTATCGTTCGGGGTCTCATATTGCTTCACACGATGATCGCACAGATAGTTGTTGGAACAAGTCAGTCAGCCCACGGTGCACAGTCAGTCCGGTGGTTTCGTCCTGTGTTGTCAACCTGTCACGTGCATAAGTTTTGTGCAATGGATTTTTACTATTTCGAAGACCAAACAAAGACCAGCAATTGCACACAAAGTTGACCGAGACAGGACCGAGTATGCCATCTCACAGTACAAAAAAACATAATTCAGAGGAAACAAGCATACAAAATGATATGAAATTTTTGGGTTTCCGATTCACAGCAAGAACAAACATGTACCTTTGAGTGGTTTGTATTAATTTAAATATCAATAAAGGACAATTTTAACTATGTTTACGGAAGAGTTGAATTTAAAACGAGATCAATAAAGTACAAAGAAATATATCCTACTTCAAAATCCTACTTCCACCTCACCGTGGTGGATAACGTCTGGCTAACGGAAGGGGTGAGCGATCAATACAAAAACTGCTACACAATCTGACTTCCAGCTGAATAAAAAACACGCAAATTATAACAAATTCAGCCGCGCTTCTGATAAAAAAAATCTGCGCTTTCGTTGATAAACCGCCGTGCTTTTAATATGCCCATCCGTGCTTTCGTAAAACGCCGCCTCCCCAGCACCATAGACAGACAGTATGTACCATCTGTTCTCCGTTGCCGCAATAACAACATCCAACGTAAGTTGCCCAAACTGGAACACTCAACCAGCAAGTGCCTAACAGTAAGGGGAACTAGACAGTCATCACAAAGTGGCTATACATCTTCACACGTATGGAACTCGTGTCACATGTGTGAGCCTGGTATTTCCAGTGTGGAGGCGAGCCAGAACATTCTCCAACTTGCAGGACATGATAGGGCAAACTCTTAGAAAAAGTTACTTGGTAACTGAGCTTGTTGATAGTAACACAATCCCACCATGACTGCCAACGAGTACGAACATCAAACATTAGTGGAGCACACCAAAATGTGCCGGTACCCAGCAAAAATCCACTCCTTTCCCCCGACGATGAATGAGGACCAGCCACTCTAAAATAGCTAAAACTATAGGACGAGGAGAATAAAAATATTCCAGGGCCATAAGTGCCCCTTGAGAGTTTCTAGATATAGGAAAATTATTGTCCTGGTGATATACACCAACTTCATAGCTAAAATAATAGCACAAATCTCTGTAGGAAAAACTGAGGCAGCAAAGGAAGAATACATCCCACGGCTACATTTGGGGAACACATCTCCAAAACCAACACCAGAGGCAGATTTAGAGCCGTCAGGAAGCACAGCCACAGAGCTCTCTTGACTAGAAAAATGGTCTAAAAATAAATGGAGAGAAGACTGGGGAGGGACATAATCCTGCTGTCTTTAAAAAAAAAAAAAAAAACAAAAAAGTAGAATGTTACCTCACGCAAGACCAAGAGGACAACCCTCGAGATCTGTACAGGACTGACAAGAGCTGCCGACAGATTAAACTCCTCCATTATTTCACGGAACCTATAACCAAATGGACAGGATATGTGTGGATGGTGACTAAAGTAATAAAAACAAGACTGTTGCAACACACAGACACATGAACAAGAGAGTCTGGAAGGCATCATTTCCGAAACCATTAACATGCAGCTACTGACTGACGCAGTAAATCTAAGGGAAGCACACCAAACTCCTCCAACAAGCTGGGAATCGGAGACGACTGAAAAGCCCCATTTGCAAGATGAAGACCAGCATGATGGACAGCATTCACAGTATTAACCCATAAACAGCAACCGTACTCAATAGAGGTTTTTGTGGTGCACTGCAACCGTCTTCAATAGATCCAGAGCATAAATTTTGTTTTTTAAAACACCCCAGTGACACTCAAAACAAAGCAATTTGTGATTAGGTGAGATAATTCCCCTCCATTACTTGGTACCACTCCTACATATTGCATGTCCCCCCCCCCCCTTCCCTTTTCCCCCTCCTCAATTATCGGGTAATTTTGGGCGCAAATTTCCCTCACGCAGTCTCTTTAACACGGGCGAAGCAGCTTGAGATCCTTGCAACAGACAGACTTCTAGTGCAAGGCCTCAGTGTCGCTATACAGCTCTAAGAGGGAGCATATACGCCGCCCCGTCTGTTGCTTCATGATACGACCGGGCGGCAATAATACGTCTTTTTCACCCCCCAAATGCTATTCCCACTTCTTTTATTGCTCTTAAATGTTCATATGTTCATATTAAAAGCAAAATAGGCACATATGGATAAGTAATAATTACATATATGGTACTAGACGATTTTCATCAGAATAGAACCAAATACCTTCGCTTGGCAGGAGGGTTTGAACTACCATAGCTTTGTAGTTTACGAGTTAAACCTGTACACAGTGACAGAGGACTAGACCTCGCCATACGACAATTTGGAGATGACATGCTTGATACAAATGCAGTAGTGTTCTGCAATCAGCACTCCAAAATGGTGTGACAGATCCCTGAACAGATTTAGGGGCTTAATACACGATGCCTTCAGATTTGCCAAGTGTGGAACCCAAGACAAGGGCTTGAGAACACTCCAATAGGCACAGTGTCTAACATACCGTTGATGGCTACCACAAACACGGACAGAGGGTAGAGTGACAATCCTAAACGCTCGTGTTAACATTAATGAGAATGTATACAATCTGGATTGTTCTCTCTCTCTCTCTCTCTCTCTCTCTCTAACACATTACATAGATGAACATCGATGTCGTTGTCTATTTATATCCAATTCTCTGAAAGTCAGGCAGTTAAGTGACCAGACACTAGCCCTTAAGAAAATACCTCTTATGAAGAAATATGTTATGCTTCAATCGTATATTCTTCACTTAACCTTTTCCAATTACCAGGAATATAAATAAATTATATTGTGGTTTTTCCTAGACTCCTTTATTACGTTTAAGAAGGATATGTGGGAGATCAATCCTAATCCATATGAATTTGTCTAGTGTTAGGAAGAATCATATGACCATCAAAGGGGTAAGGCAGTCTTGTAGAACTGCGCGAGTGATGACTCAATTATACTGATTGAGAGCCAGAATCAAAGGCAGACTTCGGATGATGTTAATGGTTTGTCAGATGGTTAAATTGATATAACTAATGTACCTAATATATTATTGTTTTTATTATTATTATCTTAGTATTATTATGTAAGCTGTCGGAGTCTCCCAACAGGGTGCAGATACACCTGTAATAGATGAATCCCCACAAAATACCCGAAAGTACTGGAGAGAGACTCCGACAACTAAGACAAAAGGAAATGGCTAATTAGAGAGCGCAGAAGAGAAGATCAGTAACTCAATTAAAACACCAATGCAAAAACACATGTTTTGATTAAAAAAACAAAAAACAAAATTACTGCTGTAATAAATCATTAACTCTAGACTTAAAAGTTGAGATATGGGCTGACTGTACAACCTCATTTGGCAACTGACTCCACAAGTCATTCAATTACGGAATAAAACACTGAGAAAACCGAGTCTTAGAAACATTTACAGGAGTCAAGGCAAAGTCATTAAGACTTAGTAAATATTATTGCACGAAATGGAATAAAACGTTCTGGTAAATCACTATGCAAAGGATGCTGAATATTGTTAAAAATGTTAAATAAAAGACTAATGGCACCAACTTTACGCCGATGATAAAGATCGAAAGATAAATAATGAAGAATAAATTTGATGGAATTGAGAGCTCTATCAAACAATTTTAAATGACAGTCAGCAGCCGTGTTCCAAACAGGAGAACAATATTCAAAATGAGGCAAAATGAGAGCATAATAATAATAATAATAATAATAATAATAATAATTTATAACAGTGGTGTCACAAGCAAATGTTTTATAACACTTGCGAAGCAAACCTATCTTGTGAGCAGTAGTAGAAGATAAGGAACGAATATGCTTCTCGAATTGTCAACTTAGGGTCGAGAGTTACTCCCAGCAAACGCAAACTTGTCACATCCTCAATGTTTTCACCAGAAACACGCACACAAGGACGAGGAGGAGCCAAAGTATGTGATCTACTGATTATCATGAAGTGCGTTTTCTTAGCATTGAGCTTCATACCCCAAAGTTCACACCAAGAGGTAATCTTAGCCAAGTCCCTGTTTAGAGATGCTGCAACTTCAATTCTACTATCTGGTGATAAAATTGATGAGAATAAAGTTGTGTCATCAGCATAAGACATTATTTTATTTTCAAGTTCAAAGCCCAAGTTAGCAGTAAAAATTATGAAAAAAGATACCCAAGCACACTGCCCTGTGGAATACCTGAAACAAAAGGTACAGAATATAGGTTTGAGTCCCGAAGGGAAGAAGGAAAACCTAATATTTAGTAGTGGCCCCGGAATCATTGATGATGCGCCTTAAAGTTGGTAATGGCCAATCTTTGAACTCAAGCTTGTCTTTCAAACTTCCCGCCCGGGAGAGAACAAAATACGATTGTCACACATCGTGAGCGAAACACTCTTAAAAAAAAACACTCACGGGCTCGTCCTATATGATGTGGGTACCACTACTAGAGAAAACTAGTAAAAAATAATGAAATAAAAAATTTAACTTTGATCGTATCATTGCGCTTCTCATGCGTCTGCTGTTTGTGTACGCTTCGCCTCACTCATCGAAGCGCTATCTCGCCCTTAATCTGATATATCAAGACTCTCAAAATATAGCAGATGAATGGGAAGGGGATGGAAGGGAGGGTCAAATTTGTCAATGATTCCGGGGCCACTACTAAATATTAGGTTTTCCTTCTTCCCTTCGGGACTCAAACCTATAATTTATTAGTGGCCCCTTCATCATTGACGATGCGCCTGATATCTCAAGACTGGAGGGGGACATTCATCATGAACATCAAAAACCACTAATAAATTACGGAGGTCCAAGGATACACATACTCACAAGATCAGTTTAATAAAAAATAATACAGTATTGTACAGGCGGCGTTCCTTAAAGGTAGCCTGCGGTGTTGTCACCTTTACGTTTGATAGAACAGTTGGTGAAACACATAAACTATACAAATAGCTTATAATACAAAAATATAATACATTATTTATCAATGCTGATAACAAGTTGGCCTATATATTTATGGCCCCAGGTACTATATTACAAAATATTTGTACTCTCTTTTAATCCTAATCCTTAAGATTAATGAGAATACTGTATATAGTGAACTCTATTGCATCCATAAAGTAAACATAAAATGTTCCTGACTAGACTTATTTGAGTCTAAGGAATGGGTTATCACATCACCTTTCATTCTCGTCATATCTTGTATCACATAAGAGGCAGGTCAGAGTCCTTAGCTAGGATACTCTCCCCCCCCCCTCCTTTTCTTTACAAAATAGCTTAAAACTAGACTTTCTGCCTTACTGCTACACATGTACGAGAAGGTTTCATGAGATTCACGGACAGGTAACGTGTTAGAAATGTGTGATTAGAAGACCACAACTGTGTCTGTTGAATATCATCGAGAGAGTAATTGTGGAGGAATCTGAATGATGCCGCCCACTTCCGAATATCGTGAGCCCTAGCCAACACGCCCGGATTACTCTCCCGAATCACCTCTACTAATAACGCAGCTAGCCGGCGTTTTTGAAGACGTTTACCTGTCCGCGAAACCCAGAGGGAGCCCGCCTGTGACGGCCGGGACTCCCGCATAAATGACATAAGGGCTTGGACCGGACAAAGTAAATGGTGCCGATCGCCGTTTCAGAGCTGGAACTTCAAACTCTGTAAAAACATGATTACTATGTTCATTCTTTGAAATTAAATTAGGAGCAGGGGAAATATGGACACTCATGATACGCCTCCAAAACCGTAAACAGGTCGGCTCCGAACTCATTGCCGCCAACTCAGACACCCTGTCACCTGTTGCCAATGCCATTAGAAAAATTGCCTTTTTTAGTTTTAACTCGAAAGGCAGATCATGGCAATATTTTGGTAATTGAAGCATTTCAAGGGCCAGATAGAGTGACCAGGTGGGTGTGAGTTGACGAGGAGGGGGGGCGAAGCCGGAAGCAAGACCTCATAAACCCTTTTCCTCCGCCTCCGGCACGGACAGGCCTGTTAAATAAAAAAACGGTGTCCGAATTGCTGTGAGGTGATTCCTTAATGTGACAACTGATTACTTTTGAATGTCAGAGGTAATTTAAATAATTATAAACCAGAGCCACCGAGGACTGTTGTTGATCAGTTTCTATTATCCATGTAGTAAACGACTTCCAGTGATCTGGTACCGTCTTTGAGTTGATTTAGCATATTGATTAATCAATTTGGGAGTCACAGATTCCCCAAACCGGCCTAGCCACTTGGCCTTCTGAATGTCCATAAGGCAAAAGTCAGCGAGGTCTTGAGGTTTCCAATTGTGTCTTAAGTGGAAATACGAGATCGGGAGCGACACCGGGTTCTCGTACCACGTCTTTAATTGATTGTACCAAACTTGAGCCGGCCACATCGGCGCGATTATCGAGACCATGCCCCGATAACCCCGTAGTTTGTGAACTATTTTGCACATTAAGGATGCGTCTGGAGGTGGAAAGAGATAAATGGAGCTCCATTTGTTCCACTCTACCAGAAATGTGTCTGGACCCCCCGCCGGAGTGTGACTCCGCCGTGTGAGGTACAGAGGGAGATTGTGTGTTGCCTCTGACGCGAACAAGTCCACTTGTGGATGGTAGGGTTCGGCAATCATCCTTTGAAAGATGTTTTGCTTGAGAGCCCATTCTACTTGAGTGCTCTGTCGCCGAGACAGAGCATCTGCCCAGACGTTCGCCACGCCGGGCAGATATGTTGCGTGAAGATAAATCTCTAGCTTCGCAGCCAGGTGAAAGATCTTTTCCGACAACCTTTGTAACATTCGAGATCTCGCTGACCCTTGCTTTTGAATGCATGTCACTGCAGTCAAATTGTCCATTCTGAAGGCAAGAGACTTTCCCGCCTGGCTCATGCCGTGCTCCTGTAAAAGGAATAGTGGGACTAGCAACTCCTTGGCATTGATATGAAAATGATTTGATATTGACCATAGACCCTGATGTCCTAGGTTTGACTGGTAACCCCATCCCAGGGTTCCTGATGCGTCTGTATCGATCCAGACCGTCAGAGGCGGAGCTGTCCAAGTCAAGGAGGAGTGTATTAATTCTGGCTTCGCCCAAGCCGCCAGGAGGTTGTGGATTAAATTTGGAATTTTCCTCAGTGTTTCCGCCGGCAACAGCGGAAAGCACCAGTTTCCTTCCAAAATAAGTCTTTTGACCTTCAGACGACCTAACGGGACCGTCAGCTGTATCCAATTGAGTGAGCTTACCAGAGATTCCCAGAGCCTCCTCGTTGTTGTCAGAGAATGAAGAAACCGAAAGAGTTTCTTCCGAAATCTCTGACGGTTGTCTTCGCTCTGACTCAGAGTGAGTAACTCGGTATCCCAGATAAGGCCCACCCATTGAATTTTCCTGGTGGGGATCAAGGAGGAATTTGCTAAGTTCACCTTGAACCCCAAGGCAGCTACATGATCTACCACCTGTTGAACATGTTGAAGGCATATTATTTTGGATTGTGCTACCACTAGCCAGTCGTCTAGGTACCATAACACCATGATCCCAGTTCGAGCAATGGTAGCAAAGCCTGTCTGACTAATTTTGTGAAAACTCGGGGTGCTAGATTTAATCCAAACGGCATTCTCTGAAAGACAAACGTTTGATCCCCGTTGCGTAAAGCTATAAACTTTTGAAAAAGTTTGTTGATTGGGACATGCCAGTAGGCATCAGTCAGATCTATTGAGCACATCCAGCCCTGCGGCGGAAGTGTTAATCTGATCTGATTCACAGTCAGCATCCTGAATGAATGATTGTGAATGTGTGTGTTGAGATAGGAGAGGTCGATCACCGGCCTCATCTGAACACTGTCCCGTTTTGGCACCAAAAACCACCGGGATATGAACACTGGCATTGACACAGGACTGGGGGATAATTATCTGCTTTTGGGCCATCTCTGTGACGATTGATCCCACTTCCAATGAAACACGATTGAATTCTGTGGGGATACGTAGACGGGGTCGCCGGGACCACCGCCAGGAGAGGCCTTTGCGGACCACTGTCCTTGCCCATGTTCGCCGGGGCCATGCCCGAAAACAATCTCAGAAGTTGCCAGTTGCATATCTGGTGTTGTCCGGCAGTACTACTCTCGTTTCCGTCTCGCCTTCCCTTGGCACTGGGAGTGAGAGAGCCTTGTGGTAAGCTATCATTTTTTTGAAGAGGAGGGATGTGACTCTGATTTTGGTGTAGGGGGATGAGAGACCTTGCTACCATCGCTACTGGGTTTACCCCTAGAAGTACCCCTGAACCAACGCCCTCTACCCCTGAATTGACCTCGCCCTCGAGGCGTCCCAGTAGTTGCAGGGGTGGTGAAAGTCTTTGATGACTGATGTGACTGAGCTTATCCACGAAAAGAACCCTTAGCTTTGAAATTAGATTTAGCTGACTGTTGACCCTTAGACTTAGAAGTGGTAGCAGTGTATGAGTCAAGTAAGATATTTACGGTGCGCCAGGCATCCTCAAAGGCAATAGTTTTGGTGAAAACATTTGACAAGATAAGTCTCCTACCAATCTCCGCCGGGAGCTTCCTCACCAAGTAAACCTCAGATCTTGGCGGACCCACCTGTGTGGGGCATTCAGCTGGGCCTCTTGTGCCCACGCAACCCACGGTCCAGATTCCCCACCCTGAAGATGAACTAAGGATGACCCATGAGAGTCCCTGAAGGGTAAAGCATTTAATTCTGGGGTCAAACCCTGTAAAAGCTTAAGATCATTGAACCCATCTGACTTAGTCCCGTCGGAAAAAAGTTTTCCGGCGGATGCGGGAGGCAAGGCAGGGGATTGCATATGCACAAAGTAATCAGGATTATAAAAAGTGGGAATGTCCCTGACAACAACATCAAGCACCTCACCCACCTGGTTCTTGGCCCGCAATTTTTTAGCCTAACTAGCCACGATAACCCAATGTTCCGGCACAGGTACCTCCCCTGTAACTGTGGGTTATGCGACCTCGGGGTGTAGCGGCTTAACAACTGACCAAGATGTATCTTGTCCGTATAAGAGTGGCATAGGGCCCTTCATACCAGGAATAGACTTGTCAAGCGGTGGGGGGGGTAGCAAATCTGAAAGCAGTTTCAAATTGGACAGTTAACCCGTGGAGCCCCAGCGACGCGTCTGACGCGTCGGCTATGTATGTAACGCACAGCCCCAGAGACGCGCCTAACGCGGGAAACTACTTTGGGATCCGGCGGACTAATTCCAAAACGTTTTGTCCATACGCGTGCGCGCGGGGACGGAAGAGGGCACCCGCCTTCCCACACCTCATGGTCAGTTTACCGCGCACCCTCTCGAGTGAAACACCATGTCTCGACGTTATAGTGCCCGCCTTACCCGCCCCTGCAGTACAGAGGAGGTCATGGATATACTGTACGACACTGACAGCCCTGATAGTGACACTGACTCGGCATTGGACGAGTCTGGGGACGAGTATGCCCCCTCCCAAGCCGAAATAAGAGAGCTAGAGGAAGAGCTTTCTCAGATTCCTGTCAGGCGGCGTAGGCCGTCACAAAGACAGCAAGGGGCAAGTGCACCTCCCCGCCGCCCACTTCCCCAAGACCCCACTGAATCCTCAGAAAGTGGGGAAGAGGTTGTTGTTGCAGATGAACCTGCTGACCCTCAAAATTACGTGCGTGTACCTGGGGAAGAACGAAAGGGATTGAAGAGAAGAAGGGGCGAGTCTGGGAGTGAAGAGGAGGTACCCCAACAACCCCGCCTGCCTTCTCTCCCACTTCGCATAATCTCCCCACTCAAGAAAAATACCCCGGGGAGGTTCTATGGTCGTCATAAACATAGTGACGAACATCAACGTGGTGATGGAGAAATGGCACAACGTGGTGCGAGACAAGGGCAGTCACGTGACCCAAAACGCTCTCTCTTCCCTCCTGACCCAGAGCACGAGGGGGGGGATGAGTCACCACCACCACCACCACTACTACTACCAGACTCTCCGCCTTGCCATTCTTCCCCCCCACTATCACCTTCAGGCTCCATCCCGCACACCCCCCCACGAATGTCTCCCTCACCTGAACCAGGCCCCTCCCGCGCCACTGCATTATCACCAGCCTCTCCACAACGCCCCGATCTGCCCCAACGCCCTGCAAGCAAACGACGTGGGCGTGTCATATCTCGCGGGCGTGCCACCCGCGGCCGAATGCAGAAGGTGACGCAAATAAGACGCCCCAGCAACGACTCGAGCTCTAGATCTAGCTCTCGATCAAGTTCGAGGTCTAGCTCCAGACCCAGGTCCACCTCTCGCCCACGCCGCCCACGCTCCACCCGCACCCGCCCAACCCACCCCGGTGCCCCTGACGATGACCCTGATGAGCCCGATGCCCCATCTAGCGACGACGAAGGCGCTGATAGGTGGGATTGGGTGGATGGGGAGAACTATCTACCAGGACAATACCACTTTTGGGGGGCAGCTGAGGCCGGCCCTACCATGCCCAATCGTGGACCTGACACCACAAGACTGGGTGTTTTTCTGCAGTTCTTCACTGCCAACCTTATCGGCTTGATTGTTGACCAGACGAACTGGTACAACTATTATTTTATGGCAGGGAAGGAGCAGAAGAGGAACTCGGCGCGTCTCTCATGGGTGGATTTGTCTTCCGATGAGTTCTACGCATTCCTGGCACTGGTCATCCTGATGGGGGTCACCAAGAAGACGTCTCTCAGGAAGTACTGGTCATGTGATCCCCTCATCGCTACCCCCTTCTTTGGGAAAGGCAGGAGCAGGAATAGATTCACGGCAATCATGGGAAACCTGCACTTTATTGATAGCCTGGCAAGCCACACCAGGAACCAGGAACGCCCCAGGAATACCAAAGACCCGATGGAGAGGATAAGACCTATATTTGAATACCTGAAATCTAAGTTTGCAGCCTCCTTCAAACCTTACCAAAAACTAATAATTGATGAGAGTCTGGTGCTATGGAGGGGGAATATTAGCATCCGACAGTACATCCCCAGCAAGCGTCACCGTTATGGCCTGAAACTGTTCGTGATGTGCGACTGCAAAACCGGCTACATCCAGGACATCATCCTCTACATGGGCAAGGTCACTGAACTGGTGGAGGAGAGGACATATGGGATATCTGGGGCCGTTGTCATCACCATGTTGGAGGGATATTTGGACAGGGGCCACATCTTGTACCTCGACAACTGGTACACCAGCCCTTCCCTTGCCAAATTCCTGTACAGCAGAAACACTGGCGTCTGTGGCACTGTCAGGAGGAATCGTGTCTACATGCCAGAGCTACCCGAAAGGCGGGAGAAGGGCTCCATCATCCACCTCCAGGCAAATAATATCTTGATGCTCTCGTGGATGGACAATCGTGACGTCAATATCCTCACCAGTATCCACCTGCCCCGCTTAGAGGACACCAAACGCCGTGATAGAGCCACAGGTGAGGCGGTCAAAAAACCAGTTGCAATCATTGACTACAACATCAACATGCGGCTGGTTGACAAGTCAGACTCTTGTCATATCGTCGGTCGAGTGTGCCAGGAAGACGATGAGGTGGCATAAAAAACTATTTTTCCACCTACTCGACCTCACCCTCTACATCTGCCACATCCAATATCATGAAATAACAGGTGAAGTTGAGACGATGGAGTCGTACTGCATCGAACTTGCACGGGAGCTTCTGTTCTTCTTCAGGGATGGTCCACGCCGCCAGCAACGTCCCGCACCTCGTTTTCAAGCACCAGAAGGCCCCGCCAGACTAACACAACGCCACTTTTGCGATTTTGTCCCGCCCAACCAAGTAAAACCCAACCCACGCAGACGGTGTCATGTGTGTCGCAACACAGGCAGACGCACACCAAAACGGACAGACACCCGGACGATGTGTGAAGAATGTGATGTGGGACTGTGTTTTCCCACCTGCTTCAGGGATTATCACACCCTCGAGCACTTCTAAGTGTTCAAAGTGTTCAAAGACTGCGATAAAAGACGCTATAATGTAATACTAACAGTGTATATAAAAGACGCAAAAAGTGAATATAAAACAGTGTGTATATATATATCATTTACAAGTGCAAAGTACCGAACAATATGAAACACTAAGTAAATTCTAAACTTATAAAACTGTGTGCAAATAATTATAAGAATACGAGACAATAAGTGCGTAAAACAATGTATATACACCTCACAATCTTAGGTAAAACAATGAACAAGTACAAATAATTCAATGAAAAGGAGAGACAGAGTGACCTTGAGTGAAAGTGACAGCCAGACAGAGAAAGAAAGAGAGAAGGGTGCTGTGGAATGTGGGTCACTCGGTCCGCTGTCTGGCAGTGTGTTCGTATGTGCGTTTTGTTATTGTCCTGAGCAAAGATGGCCGCCCAAGATGGCCACCATCACCATGGCAATGGGGACGCTAACACTCGTGCGCACTTGTAATACTTGAATGAAGGCACTTATCACACTACAACTTCAGTTATATTGACATTATGTGATATACAAAGACATTCTATGAACTCTGAAGCGCACTTTATGTCCGAGAGGTGCAAAATAAGTCATGCTGCCTGGCGGCTGGCAACTGGCTGCTGGCGCGGGAGATTTGAAATGGCGCTAAGGCTCCTCTGAGGCTGGGGACCCCCACTACCTCCCAGGACCCCCAAATGGCCTAGGTAAGTACTTTTTTCATATTTCTTCATGTCTATCATTATTTTCTAACACATTCTGATATATTTATAAAAAAAACAAATTTGGAAAATTGCCCGGGTTCTGGTGCGCAAAAATAATAAAACCGGCCGGGGCTGTACGGGTTAACAAAGCAGTGGCACCCAAAGTGGGAGCCTGAGTAGTGACAGTAGGGGGGAGGTAAAGTTACTCTAACTTGAGGTTGCACTGTTACTTGCCCTAGAGGTCGCACCACCGGGGCTACTGGTACTGGCACCACTACCTGACGCTCACCTTTCACCTGTCTCATAAAGTCAAATAACTCTTGCAGTTGTTCCTTGGCTACGAAAATCCCACTTTCTTGGTCAGACTGGGACGCAGAATGTGACGTCTCTGACGCCTGCGTTCCAGATTGGCGAGAAGCTGGGCGTTGGCCAGATGCCAGCTCCTCATCATATACTCCTTGGTGGTGTAGGTTAGGACCCAGTGACCGGGTCGGGGGGGCCGGCTCAGCCTCCAACCGAGACTCGCCGACCCGGGCAGCGGTGTCGTGTGTTTATGATTGTGAGTCAAGAATGTCGGTCTCAGAGACGTCTTTCAGGTTCAGATCTGGAATGTCATACAAGAGTGGGTCATGTCCTGAGGGCTGCTGGTCAGAAGAGCTCTCATCGCTCCGCTGGCTAGAACACACGCTGCTACTCCTTTCAATTCCAAAAACTGGCAAGACCTTAGGTTCTGGCTGCGGGTTGTGGGGAATTGTGAACCGGTGAGTATGGCCTGAGACATGACTAGATGTGTCTCTTGGCGTCCCTCTGTGTGTCGAAGACTTAACCGGCGTGGATAGCGGCTCAGCTGCCTTCTTCGACTTGGAGGACGTCTTAGACTTGCTCTTCCTGGACTTGTCATCGCCGGCATCAAGTGCGGCGTCAAAATCAGTGCGGCGCCTCTTAATCGTCTGTTCATCAGATGGCGACTTGGGAGTCAGTAGAGGAGAGCGGGACCTGTCTCGCCGGCGAGACAAAGCTTTGACTTCCGGCGGATCAGTGGTCCTTGGTCGCTTATGGTGGTGGGAGGAAGTTTCACGAGAACCCACAGGGGGTGAGGTAACTAAAGCCCCTTTTAATAAGTCGTCTAAAATCTGGTCATCCAGCTGTAGAGATTTATGGGTGACCGTCTTACAGTAAGTTACAAATTCTGACCTAATGTGAAGTAAAATAGTTTTACATTGGCTATCAGCATGGGTCAAATAGGCACTGCGGAAGGCTGAACAATGAGGGCACGCTTGGGAAAGCCAACGGCCACGTGAACGGTCAAGACAAGGAACACACCATAAACAGAGGGTGTGTCCGATAACCGCTAAATGATTACAACCCAAAGCCTTGCAGAAAGAGAAAGCACTCACTCTTATCCATGATAACTTCCTCCCACCAGGGAAATTGCAGAATCCTCCTAGGTGTCCCCCACGCGAATCTGGTGTGAGAACATTTCAAGAATCAATGCTCATAAGGACATGCTAGGCTGGCAAAGCTAAGAATAGCAATAAATCTCCACGTTAAAAGATAAAAAAGAATTGAATAGCACTATACAGTCTTAGTTCCCCTTACGTTCAGTACATTCCCCAAAAATGTAAGTGAGTAGGTAGTAGTCCCATGTTCTACTTAAATTATATAACTTCTTACCCAAGTGACCAACACTGACCTCATCCCATCTTGTGATGCAAGAACTAACCCAGGCGACCAGCGCCACTATGGATATTAATTCTTACCCCCGGCGGACCAGTCGCACAAAAATTAAAGCGAAACAATTTAACTGAAAGCTACAAGATTGGAATGGGTGAGTTCGTCTCTCGGCTCAGCCGTTAAGATCCCGGCGAACGTGGCTCCCCACGATGCACCTCACGATAAACGTCCGAATGTACCAAGCAACGAACGTTTTTATCTGTTAATTTATTTGCGTCGGAAATTGAGGTGTGATAAAGGAGAAGGCATAGCCGGACCTCCGGAACACAATTTTAGTTACATGCTGGCTCAGCCAGAATCAAACTAGACGCCGTGAACAAAACAGACAAAATTAATTACAATCCTGTACCAAACGGCGGATGTTTTGAATTTTAAGATAACTCTTAGATGTTCCCGGCGGAAAAAACATGCGAAACAAATAGACACGTTGTTATTAAGTCTTACTTTATAAAAAAAAACGCCGGAAGGGCAAACCCTCCAATATGGAATGAACAACGTGTACACACATGGCATGGTTGTACATAAATAGTAATTAATAAATCAATAATAACACATCCTAACCATATATATAATAACCTACAGGAGGCCAACTAGATGGGGGCAGATGGCGATTAATTAGTCATTGTAGCACAAACCTGCGATCCACCGAAGACCTCACCAACATGTAAGAATCACGAAGAGTAGGTTGAAGAGCAGCATGGCTCCGTGCAGGATCCCTCAGCTAAGTGAGACAATCCACGAGCACTAGCCCACGAGGCATACTAGTTGAACACCCAAAATGGACCGAACAACAGATCCCATTTCAGCCTATAAGAAGCCTCATGACTACACAGTGAAATAATAATGAGCTAAGGAAAAAAAACACGCGCGTGGGAGCCTCGCCTTATCACAACGAGGACTCCGCCTAACACGTTTACTATAGACCCTGAAAAACAGTCTCCAAGGCCCGCATTTAACACTTCACAGCCTACACAAGTCGATAAGCTACCTGTCCTCAGCACATAATATGTACAGATGAGCAAAGACTCGCCATAAACAATGAGAGGTGACGAACAAGGAAGGGCAGGAGCGCCAAGGAGACACGTCTGTACCAAGCGGGCTCGGGAGAATTAAGGGCGAGATAGCGCTTGGATGAGTGAGGCGAAGTGTACACAAACAGCAGACGCATGAGAAGCGCAACGCCAAGATCAAAGTTTCATTTTTTATTTCATTATTTTTTACTAGTTATTTCTAGTAGCGGTACCCACATCATATAGGACGAGTCCGTGTGTGTTTTTTTTAAGAGCTCACGATGTGTGACAATCGTATTTTGTTCTCTCCCGGGCGGGAAGTTTGAAAGACAAGCTTGAGTTCAAAGATTGGCCATTACCAACGTTAAGGCGCATCGTTAATGATGAAGGGGCCACTAATAAATATAGAAGTGTGCCCATCAACGAAAACACGTTGTGATCTTTTCGTCAAAAATCTTTTAAAATTGTTAAAAGATTACCACCAATACCACTGAGTTGCAGCCTATATAGAAGGACTTTATGATTAAGATCAAAAGCAGAACTAAAATAGCAGTATGCTGAGTAAAGATGGGAGTATGGATGAAGAAGTGCGGGGAGAGGGTGCAACAGGGGAAGAGTGTTGTAGGAACGCTGAAAGCAGTAACAAGAAATAGGGTGGTCAGCATGGAAGTGAAGAAGTCCTTGCATGACAGTGTGGTAACCCCCTAACTGGCTTACCGAAGCGAAGCATTGACGTTGGTGGAGAAACTCAGACCAAGAGTGTGAGGGGTCGGGGCTTGAGGGGATATGGAAGATGGTGGTTTGCGTTTCTAGGCCCTCTGTCGGCACTCCGGATGAAGAGTGCGCTGGTCCTCTGGTTCAGGTATTTTGGTGTCCTTCTGACCTGTTGGTGGTGCTGATGGCAGCTATTTTTATTGTGGGCATAACAAATATATTTATAGTTGTCTTATTTTGTGAGTTTGTTACCGCCTAGCCAACAAACTCTTGGGACTATAGTAATGAGACTTGGCTGGGTTACTTAGGGGTACCATAATATGTTTTAAGCAATATATATATATATACCATATATATATATGATGTAAAAATGCCATCGACCAATCAGAGGGCGGGATTCCCTCAGGTATGCCACACCAAAATTGCCGACAATACTCAGCTCCGTGAGATGTGTACGTCTGGGAAGCTCTCCACCAATCAACGGCCGCCATTTTCGCTTGTCACTCTGCCTCCTTCATTCAAAACGGCAGATTATAACTTATCTCCTGTTCGCTCCAGAGTATTTTTCTGCAGTAAAAAGTGGTCTGGCGGGAAGATACTATCACCATCTCCCCGAAAACCACTAGAAAACAGCAATGAGAAACTCCCTGGATACTATATGGAAGAGATAAAGGAGGAGGAGGAGAACAGAGGGATTTCGGCCGCCCGAGTGATGTCGCCCGGGCCGCTCCACAGCAGCACTAGGGGGCGGGTATAAAGGAAGGGGTGGGGGGGGGGGAAGCCTCGAGGGTCACTTGAGAAACGGCACTGGCACGGACAGGTTTAAAGGTCACCGCCTACATACCTTCCCTCCCTTACCCGGGAAGGTCCAGGCACCTCCAGTACTTCGCCCAATACCAACCATGGGCCGAAGTTACATCAACGCTACCCCTACGCTTCCCGACATATAGCAAGCCTACATACACACAGCCAGGCACTACATGAGGGCGGGACACTTGTGGCGAAGAGAGAGAGTTGGCAAAACACTACTAGTCAGCTGTGAGATGGCGATCCAAGCAATAGAGAGAAGACCCTAATTTTATAAAGAACCATTAGGGGCCCGCATACCATTGACCAAAAAGAAACTGACCTGAGAGAGCCGGATGGGAATAAAGATATGTGTCCTTGGGACAGAACCAAAGATAAAGATTTAGACAATGAATATAAATACAAATGATGATTAGTTTAGATGTACAGTTCTCATTGGTAGAAAGGCATAACGCCCATAGTTAGAAATATAATAAGACTTGTTAGGGAGTAGAAGTAAATTGAAATGAAATAAGCTTAAACTAGATATATTTATATAAACTGAATTAGGAAGTTTATCTTTTCTATACACTCAGATAGTCCTTCTACTATCGGGAACAAGGGACATACCTTATCCCAAAAGAAAGTTATTATCTTTGACAGGGCCAGATCTTTCCTAGATAGCACAGCTCTCTTCCACTATTAGAACAAAGGAACATGCCTTTTTAATAGTTAGAAGAACTACTTTTGGGGGTTTGTGAAGTAGGCTTGTTTAGCTGAGAAATAGTTAGGAGAGAGTAATTGATACTCTATAAATATTATCCACAAACACTTTTTGTTAATAAGGAAACACTTTATCTTTCGTTATACGCAAATACTCCCATAACGTAATAAAGGAAATATTAATTAGGTTCATTACTTCTCTGCACAAATCAATAAAGGATGCATCGTTTATCGATTTAACTTCATGAACAGCCAACCGAGTAATGGATATATTATCTTATACTAATTCCTACGAATAAGAATAACGCTAAGAAGGTAATACGCGGACAAGGGATTTATGGTAGAAATATGTGTGGATACTTGTAAATATTAATTATAACGACTTAAAATGGAGTCATTGTGTTGTTATTATATTGCTGGAACGTATTAAGGTTTTCCTGTCGCCTAGTCGGAATACGGCAAGTTCTGAATAGCGTTCTTACAGGTAGATTATAATGGGAATTTAATAGTTCCAATTTATAAGTTATGACTGGTGACCGTAACTATTTACTCAACGCTTGAACCTGAGTCGGAGACCATATAATACGTAGAATTAAAAAGGGATCATTTATGTGCGGAGTTTATTTACGATTGTTAAAGCAAAGAGATTAATTATGTTCCAAGTCTATTTCCCAATGAACATATAACCGTGATGTTGTGACTCGTGACCGAAGTCGAAATAAGTCAATCCATGAATAGCGTCCATACAGATAGGCTGTAGCGGGAATCCACCGGTTCCAAGATACAATTTATGCTGACGGCCGTAGGTATTCAAAAACAGGTTGAATGTTGGGAATAGGGTAATGATCCCGACAGTTTAGGTCCAATAGGGCATTTGAATTTGGCGGTATCGTATCGCATGTACGATTTCGGCTAGTTCTTTGTGTATTGTAGTTTATTATTAAGTGTAGGTTAAATATTAACTGTAATGTATAAATATCTACATCAGCTCTAGATGTATCATGAAACCAAGTTATGGGTTATAATTATTATGAGCCGGCAGCCATATGTAATTTCGCGAAGCGATCGGACGCCGGCCCTTTAGTCTCTCAATCAACACCATACAGCCAACAACTTCCCCCCGGCTCGGACTCAACCCATAGTTCACCATGTGCTACAATTATTAATCTAGATCAACAGTCCTACATTACCAGTCCTCTAAGCTAAGTTCATTGTATCGATATTGTATTATGTGAACATTCCTACATGTCATGCAATTGAATTAGCTGTGTGGGGGGGACTGGATTACACCCATCGAATCCGAATCCTTCGTTGGTAATTATATTATAACTATTTGTTGATATATATTCATGTACCAGTGATATGCAATTTAACCTCTTTATCTAAATTCCCGACAAATAATGGTCCTTCGATCTCTAGTACTTAATTTATTACAGTAATAGTGTTATGTTTGCATCCGCTTTCGCTTGGTGTTACAAATGGCTGCCGCGCTAGGGGTTGGGCAAAATGCCCTTGCGGTTTTTTTTTGTTGTTGCCTACGTTGCCTAGTTATCCCTGTGTTTTTTCGGTGGCACCCCGTCACTGTTAGTGTGGGGGAACTAGTTTCCCACTGTTTTCGACGTAGTGCTGCTTACCTTGTTTGGGGGTTTGCTGGGCTAGGTATGTGTGTGAGGGTGTCTCGATTTGCTACCATTTCTCGCATTTTTGTTTTTTGGTTAGGCCTACTGAGTGTCTGTGGTTGTTTTGATGACACTGTTCGTGGTAGCCTACTTGGTGACTTTAACCCTTAATTAGCGGCTCACCACATAAGTCGAGTTAAATAAAGCTGGACTATGTGGCGGCGCTCGACATAACTCGAGTGGCAATTTCAGCACGTAATGTTTCTGAGAGAGAGAGACAAGTGGTGGCAGGAGAGTAGCGAGCGTATGACTGCTCCAGACCACCGCGGCGAACCTACTGACACGAATCTCACCTCCCTCCTACCTCTCTCACTCGCTATATAAGGAATTGTATGGGGAAAGTGCCTAATTACATGCTTTTTGCACTCGCGTTGCACGGTTATTGCAAGAAAACTAGCCATCATAAAAGGATCGTTATGGTGTCATTCGAAAGCTCTGTTTATGCCCTTTCAGGGATAGATGCTTGTTTTACGTTCTGGGTCTTATTTAGGCATGAAAATGATCACGTAAACAGCCCTATTTTGGCTAAAAACACCCCGCTGGGCGGTACATATAAATAAACCGCATAGGCCGCTCTTAAGGTGTTAAGTTTAGCCTTTAGGCCATATGAGACTCTTTTCTTAATTTTGCCGGTGGGGAGGGTTCTCATGGGACTCATTTAATTAAATTTTATAGCCTAGTTGCCTAATTACGGTCATCGGGTTCGGTCTCTGTTGATTCCTAAGCGATTGACAGCCAACAGACCTCATGATTGTGGGATGGGCAGCTGGGCTAGGCCTAATACTTATTACTAGTCAGTTCTTTTCATTTACCCTTCTTTTTCTAGCCCTAGTTTGTTTCTGCTACTTGTCAATTTGTCTTATTAATTTAATTAATTAATCCTAATGCAGCTAGTAGCCTAATGACCGTTTCCAAATTGGGAGTGGAAATGCTATTGCCACATTTTTTAATTTAAATTAATTTCTGTAACTAGTTTGCTTTATAGTTTAGAGAGTTAATAGCCTAGATTCAGACTTTAACGATGACAGATTAAAAGAAGCTTAGTATTCTGAAGGGAGGGATGAAGGGAAGTTTAAATCTTGATTAATTTTTATTAAGTGCCTCGGCTGATCAAATTAAGGGTAAATTTGCTACTGTAACTAAATCGCTAGCCACTTATGGTAATTATGCTCAGCAGGTATATGATTTATTGACAAGTGCTGACTATGTGGAAGAAGAAATGTCAGCAGATCTTGAGTATGTTGAGGATGTTAATGCAGCCTTAGCCAAACTATCTTCCACACAAGAAACACACCCTGTTAAGGATACCGGTACACCAAAGGAGACTGGTTTTAACCTGCCGAAGCTTACTTTGCCTACCTTTTCCGGGGATTCGGCTACCTGGACTGGATTTTGGGATATCTTTAAGTGTTCCGTCCATCAGAATAAAACACTCACATCCATCCAAAGGTACACATATCTCCGTGGCCAGTTGAAAGGGGAGGCATTGAAGTTGATCGATGGGTACAAGCTAGAAGCTACAAGCTACGAGTCTGCAGTGGAGTTGCTGAAAAGAACTTACGGGAGAGAGGAAGTCATCAAGGCCGCATTAATTACTAAATTCTTCACTCTAGATCCTCCATCCTAGGATGTGACGGACCTAAAGGAGAACTATGCCTCCTTTGAGAGCCTCCTCCGATCTATGGAGACAATGGCGATCACCAAGGAGGAGATATTTAGTGTAAATATCTTGAACAAGATACCCTCTCCCCTAATGGAAATCGTAAGACGACAACTAAGCGACTCTCCACTAAACTTGGAAGCATTGGTGCAGGTGTACCAGACTGAAGTCTTCAATATGGAGAGTACTTGACACTACCGACAAGTGGAGATGTCGCCATCCACTGCAGCTTTCCCGGTACAGACTTCTCCTAAGCAGAAAAGGCCAATATCATTAGGTTGCAAGTTGTGCAGTGTCCACAGTCATCTGTGGTACCAGTGTCCTAAGTATCCTAAGGCTACACAGAAGATTGGCAAGGCTAAATCGCTTAAGTTATGTACCAGCTGTCTGGCAAGAGACCACTTCAACAGTACTTGCACCAATTCCTACATCAAACCTTGTAAGTATTGCAAGGGGAAACATTGGTTTTCCCTTTGCACCCAGTCTGATCGGCACGACGGCAAAGAAAAGGGGAGAACCACCAAAGAGTCGCATGAGAAAAGTAAAAGCGAGGGTAATAAAGTATCTGCCATGTCCATTGCTTCTCGAGAATGTCAATTGCTTCCTACTATGATGCTGCCAGTAGTGGGGAGTAATAATAAGCCTATAATGACGCGCACCTTACTTGACCAGTGCTCACAGAGGTCATTCGTTCTGCGGTCATCATTACCCCAGCTCAAGTGTACCAGCAAGGGTCAAGAGAATTTGCGTCTCCATGGTTTCACTGGTAAAGTAGATTCCAGTGACTATGATATAGTGGAGATTTCCTATGTTTATAGAAGAAAGGTATGTCCCATCAAGGCTGTTGTGGTCGACAAACTACCCAGTTTCTATATAGCATCAGAGATTCAACCACATTTGAAATATCTCAGAAGCAAGGGTTATAAACTGGCTGATGATCAACTCTCTGCTAACAATGGAATTATGCTACTGGTCGGAGCTGATTATTACTACGACCTGGTTCACCCTGGATATCGGCGGGTAGATAAGCTAATAACGCTCCCCACGATCCAAGGGTATGCCATTTCTGGATCCTATGCCACTTCCTCTCAAGACACACAGGTGGAGGTGGTTACGGTCCTCAAGGTAGCAGTAAGCCCCATAGATAAATATATTAGGCCAAATGTGCCTGATAATACATGTACTGATATAGATAAGCTATGGGACTTGGACAATATTGGAATTGACCCACATGAACTTGATCGTGAGTCCAAGCTAGCGTTAATCTCGTATGAAGAGACTGTAACGTATGACTCTGGCAGGGGTCAGTATGTGGTAAGGCTCCCTTGGAAGGATAACAAGAGTAAATTACCTACTAATTTCCATCTAGCACTTGGTAGATTACGTGGCCTTCAGAAGCATTTTGTCAAGGATCCAAATTATTGCGAGACTTATGTGGCAGTTTTATACGAGCAGGTACAACGTGGATTTGCCAATACAGGAGCGAGCACCAAGGAGTTTACCAGCAGAAATTAATTTGTATATAGAGATATTTATGGAGAGAGTAGATCTCAGTGAGTATGGGGATAACATCCATTACCTTGCTCACCATGGGATTAAAAAGGACAGTTCCACCACTCCTGTTCGTATTGTGTATGACTGCCCTGCTAAATCCAGTGATCGCTCCTATAGCCTGAATGATTGTCTGTACAAGGGTCCGTCCCTGGTCTCTGATCTCGCGCAAATTATGTTGCGCTTCAGATGTCATAAGTTTGCATGGGTCGCCGATATTGAGAAGGCCTTCCTGATGCTTCAACTCCATCGGTGAAGACAGGGACTCGACAAGATTTTTATGGCCACGGGACCCAATGGATCTAGATTCGGAGTATCTGGTCTACAGGTTCAGAGTCGTCTTATTCGGGGCGACCTGATCCCAGTTCCTTCTCAACGCTACTATCTTGCGTCATCTTGAGGAGGCTGGACTAGATCCTGACTTCAAGAATGAGATCAAGCAGGGGATCTATGTGGATATATTGTCGGGAATTTAGATAAAGAGGTTAAATTGCATATCACTGGTACATGAAAATATATCAACAAATAGTTATAATATAATTACCAACGAAGGATTCGATGGGTGTAATCCAGTCCCCCACACACAGCTAATTTAATTGCAGGACATGTAGGAATGTTCACATAATACAATATCGATACAATGAACTTAGCTTAGAGGACTGGTAATGTAAGACTGTTGATATAGATTAATAATTGTAGCACATGGTGAACTATGGGTTGCGACAGAGCCGGGGGGGAAGTTGTTGGCTGTATGGTGTTGATTGAGAGACTAAAGGGCCGGCGTCCGATCGCTTCGCGAAATTACATATGGCTGCCGGCTCATAATAATTATAACCCATAACTTGGTTTCATGATACATCTAGAGCTGATGTAGATATTGATACATTACAGTTAATATTTAACCTACACTTAATATTAAACTACAATACACAAAGAACTAGCCGAAATCGTACATGCGATACGATACCGCCAAATTCAAATGCCCTATAGGACCTAAACTGTCAGGATCATTACCCTATTCCCGACATACTGCCCGCCACCAAAAACGATATACAGTAGCTATATACTGAAAACAAAAGGACATCGAAGATTCAAAGATCACCTTGTTTGATCTTAGATCTCCAAAGATCCACGGAACTCATAGCCGCCCTCCTTTTGGGACGAGCGCCACCTGAAGCCAGAGGAGGATCATCCTTCTCATCATCAACTGCCCCACCCTGAGGAGCACTGTCACCAGCACTCTCCCGCGGAGGGGTATCAGTAGAGACGCCAGTATCATCCGGCAGTTCTACATCCTGCTCCAAGGGATATAACCTTACGACTGGGCGAGTAGTAACCCCAGTCGAAGTACGTAATCTAGCAACCCTTATAAGACCATCAATGCCCTGGAACAAATCGACAATCCTCCCAAGCTTCCAAAATAACCTATAACGCTCATCATGAATCAGTACGATATCCCCGATACGAGGCCATCGTTGTTTCGTCCCTTTGATCATATTGGAGTGACGCTCACGAAGAGACAGCAAATATTCTTGAGTCCACCTTTTCCATAGATCGTCCGACACCTTGTTCACATACTGGAAGCGACAACGGGTGGCGTCAGCATCGCCGAACGTAGGGTCTTGTAGATCTTCGTCGGTTACTGACGATCTAGGAAAGGTATTAAGGGTTCTTCCACGTGTTAGCATAGAAGGCGAAATGGGTAAGAGGTCATCAACATCTGCCGAGGTATAGGTCAAGGGCCTGTCGTTGACTGACATCTCAATCAAGATGGTTTGCAACTCGCTTCTGGTCATCAGTGCCCTTCCTAATACCTTCTTCATGGCAGATTTGCCAATACCGATTGTTCTTTCCCAAATCGCCCCGAACCATGGTGCACGTGCTGGTATAAATTTCCACTGACAATCCTTTCCAGTGAGGGTAGCCACAACTCGCGGGTCATACATTAAACTCTGGAGATATTTAGAGGCCCCGACAAAACAAGTCGCATTATCGCTCATAATAATTTGAGGGAAACCATTGCGGCCTGCAAAGCGTCTTAGAGTATGCAAAAACCCCTCACTGGATAGGTCGTCAACCAATTCAAGATGAATCGCTCTGGTTACCGCACATGTGAATAGAACGGCATATACCTTTATGATATTACCGGGCGATTCTCTAACTTGAATCGCTCCGGTGTAGTCTACCCCGGTTACCTGAAATGGTTCAGTCCTTTGTACCCTAAACTCAGGTAAGGGAGGTAGATCTACTGGGGAGTAAGGCTTACCCTGTAATCTTTTACAGATAGTACAGCTATTGTGGATCCCTTTAATTGCTTGTCGCATCTTGGGGATCCACCAACGTTGTCGCATATACGCCAGAACATAATTTACGCCAAAATGTAGGCAGGTCCTATGGCATTGGCGAATCAACAGTTTGGTAATCAAATGAGAGGAGCTAAGGAGGACAGGATATTTCGCAGAATCAATAATGTCCGCCTTTTGTATCCTGCCTCTACACTTAATTATGCGTCCTTCCATGTATAATCCTAGCTGCCTCATTAAGTTAGAGGGTTTGGCCTTTGACTCCTTGCTCAGGATTTGATGTTCAGTAGGATAAGGTTCCCTTTGTACTAAAAATATTAGTTTCGCTTCTGCTGATCTCAATTCATGGAATCTGATATGCTTCGAATCTTCACTAAGGAAAGAGCCGTTAGCCCGACTTCTCATGTTGTTAATGAAATGGTATAGCCATGCGAATACCCGTATTACTTGATCATAGCTGCCGTAACGTTCCCACTCTACCAACTTGTTATCCTGATGTGTAGTACTCACAGTCGAACTACTTAACACATCATCTTGGGGCCGACTTGAAGGATCAGATATGCATTCCCTGAAATCCTGAGGCCATTCAGTCGGAGATATAAGCCATGGAGGTCCATGCCACCAAATAGAGGACGACATAAACTGTTGCGCCGAGATCCCCCGGGAAATTATGTCACTGGGGTTATCCTTGGTGCTCACATAGCGAAATTTAGCTGTAGGAACTAAGTTATGTATCTCATCAGTGCGATTAGAAACAAACAGGCAACACTTTCTGGCTGTGTACCCATGAAAGTGCTATTTGACTGTTGCTCCAGACATAGACGTTATTAATCTGTAGTATGTCTGTATAAGTATCCAGTGTAAACTTTATTAGACGAGCAGACAGAAGCAATGCAGTAAGTTCTAATTTAGGAACTGTAATCTTCTTTATAGGGGCTACTTTGGCCTTTGCTATAGCCAGTTTCGCTTCACTACCATTGCATATGTATATGGCAGTACCGTACGCACTATTACTAGCATCAGAAAAGGCATGTAGATCCACCTGTTGACCACTAATAACCTGACGATTAAGTTGGACCTTGCAACATGTGGAAAGGTCCGACCGAATCAACCGCCAAGTATCTTGTAACTCAGTCGGGAGGGGCGTGTCCCAATCTAGTTTTAGCCGCCACAGTTGCTGTAAAAACATACGAGCACGGATAGTTACAGGCAGCAAAAAACCTAGGGGATCAAACAACCTCGCTGACAAGCTTAAGCAGTTTCGCTTGGTCATAAGCTCACTGCCACATGGGGTGTGACAGAAGGATATACAATCTGTGGTAGTGTCCCATTTGTGGCCTAAAAACTTCACCTCACTATCCTCAGTAGCTACACCGTCAGAAGCAAATTGACCTTTCACAAGATCACTATTAGTGGCCCATTCTCTTAAGTATAAATGAGCCTTGGCAAATATATTGCATATATAATAGGTTGAACATAATTATATCGAATTCGGACAGAGAAACAGATGTCGCGAGGTTAAGAGGCGTCTTTTCGTAATAAACATTACAAATCCAAACAACTGTCATATTATTCCCAACCTGTAGTATAGTTTTAGAAAAAATAAGTACTACAATATATATATATATAAATATATATATATATATATATAAGGAATAGGATAACCAGCGTTGTGACGAACATCTATATTTTCATTGTACAAACGTTTCGGAGACCTTCCCCATCATCAGTGCATCTAAAACAAAATGTAATACAATCACCATTAAAAACTCTTAGAGGTCATTTAAAAGAACAATCGTTAAAAGCTAAAGTTAATTACCGTATAAAATTCGAATTCTAATTAAAACTAATTAACATAACCTATTGATATGCCGAGCAAAAATACAGAAAAGGAGAAAGAAAAAATATAAGAGAAAAAAAAAGCAGCAAATCATAATACTACACCATAATGGACATTACCTACTTGTATACGTACCTACTGGTGAATAGTGGGGCGGCAGTGGCAGTATTGTTTAAATGCGGTTTCAATATATTAATGAAGATTGATTCAGAAGTGATGAGATCAGAGCGGTAATGAGACTTCTCAGATTTGGAAGTCTGAGGAAGAGAAATGGTGATCACGCTCGTGAAAGTGTTCCCGAATGGAGGAGAAAGAAGGTTTGGAGAGGAATCTGCCAAATCTGAAAGTAAAGATGTTCGTCACAACGCTGGTTATCCTATTCCTTGTGAAGCTACGATTCCCAAGAGGAAGGTCCATTGCTAAAGTATATATATACCCGTAAATATATAAATATATACCGGATATATATATATATATATATATATATATATATATATATATACTGTATATATGACAATAGTGAAAAAGAATAGAAGAAAGATTAACACTATTGGTTTGAGTTTATTATCAAAGCGCAGAACTCTCAGGATCTCGTGATTTATCCGTACCCAGCACAGAGAGAGAGGGGGGGGGGGGGGAGGTACCTTAGATGTACAGGTATAATAAGAATATTAATTGTAATAAACTCATTGGAGGAAGCAGTGTTAATATTACTAAAAGTAGACAAGAAGCAAAATCATCCTTCGTAGTATATGGCGAGTTCGTGTCTGATTAATTAATAAATTTTATGGTGAACCATTAAAGGCCATTGTGAAGCATTGAGTTTCACATTATAACTCGCTATTTAATTGTGTTCTTGCAAAAATCATGAATAGTTTAACACAATTTGATGTCCAGTTTAGCTATATATATATATACAGTTGTATAAATCTGTTATCAAATTACAACAGTTGGATACAATATAAGATCCATGTATGCTACTTACTCGAAACTAATCCTCTGTTAGAATACAATTTCCCTATGGTTATGTAACTTGTCTTTCAGGTTACACGCATGACTACAAGCAGCTGTATTTGCACTGCATTAGGCTACTTGACTAGACTTTAGTACCTTTATACTATGTTATGGATATAAAATACTAGTTTTTATATTATGTTTATTAACAACTATATTATTTGTCTTTTCTATTAGCAGGATTGAGTTATGAAGTAACTACATTTATGTATTTATTAGGGTGAGCATAATAGTAAACACTTAAGAACCATTTTCAGGCACAAACAAGTAACTGTACAACGTAGCATGGTAGCCAAAACCAAAGCAGTTTTAATAACTAACCTAATTGAATTCTATTGAGCCAAAGTCCCTCCAAACGATCAGTAACTGCGACGATAGAGATCAAGTTTACTGCACTTCTTAATCGACCACAATGTTTGGTACATTGAAAAGTAAGTTTTATGTGACAGTTTTGGAGATCACTGATATGTATGTTTTGTTGTTACCTGCTCGCCCACCCAAGAAGTTGACAATGTTCTTATTTCTAACTGAGTTTGACCAACACTCCTGCAATTTGGTAAATGTTTGTAACATTATGGAGCACTATATATCTTCGTATGAAACCTTGCAGAGGATGAATTTACTGCTGTAAGCGGTTTACATCCTTAGATAAATAAACGAATGATTTCCTGATATTGGTACATCCATATTAAAGTAATAAAATTGACTATAAATATATTACTATTCAATAAACGCTCTGATGCACATTGCAGCAATGCTCATATACTCCAACGGACTACAAAAGATATCGAAAGTCCAAATATGTTGTTGAGCCTTAAATGCATAAATGAAACAAACAGTTTGGAGGAAGGGGTTCATGGTTTAAGTTTGTGACATATATTGAACATTATTGTGCAAAGTCTCATAATTGTCAAAGATACAAATAATGCCAACAAAGTTATGTGTTTATTTTGTCTATGGAACAGTGTAACAATCGGTATCATTTGAGAGGGATAATATTTATTAATTTTAAGTCCACGTAACTGGCGTTCTTTCAGGTTACTTACAGTATGTGTAATAACCTCTTGGAGATTTTTGTTTTCTATATTCCAACTACTCCTCTCGGGCATAGGCCGAGAGCCTGCACACTCTACCGCTGAACACAGTGAGGCCGGTGAGGTCTTGATCCAGCCTAGGGAGTGAGATATGCGAAGCACCCACGGCTCGAAGCAATTTTTTTGTTTTTGTTTTTTTTATGTATTCCAACTACTCCCTCTGTGCATAGGCTGATAGCCTTTACACTCTACCGCTGAACACAGTGAGGCCCGTGAAGTCTTGTTCCAGTCAAGGGAGTGAGACATGCGAAGCACCCACTCACGGCTTGAACCCAACTCCATCTCTGAAGCTGCTTCGCCCCTGCGCTTCACAGTCTCACTCCCCAGGCTCGGACCCTCACTCTCAGAACGCCACCTATTGAGCAATTAACTCACTAGGCATTGATTGCCCCCCTGTAGCATATTTTGAATATGGGAATATTCATACAGTGCTATTTAATCAGGGAACAATGAGGGTATTTTGGTTTGGCATTTCGGTGTGCTGTGGTAATGCACTGAAACTAGGTACAGCACAAATTCCATCCCAATAATATCTTCCCATTGACATATTGGGATTCGAACCCGGGTCCATTGGATTACCAGTCCAGTGGCAAGACCACTCTGCCACACCTCCCCTGCATCTCTGAAGCTGCTCCGCCTCTGTGCTTCACCGTCTCATCCCCCAGGCTCGGTCCCTCACTCTCAGAACGCCACCTATTGAACAATTAACTCACTAGGCATTGCCCTCCTGTAGCATATTTTGAATATGGGAATATTCATACAATGCTATTCAATCAGGGAACAATGAGGGTATTTTTTGGCATTTCAGTGTGCTGTGGTAATGCACTGAAACTAGTTACAGCACAAATTCCATCCCAATAATATCTTCCCATTGACACATTGAGATTCGAACCCAGGTCCATTGGATCACCAGTCCAGTGGCAAGACCACTCTGCCACACCTCCCCTAAATTGCGATGTATCTTATAATATCTGAGCGACTAAGACTAGAACAGAGTAAGTGGTCCTGGTACAAAAGGTTTAATGTATAAGTAACAACTGAGAGAAAACATAGAGATTGGTTAAGGTTAAATATACAAAAACAATATTACTAGTAGGTCAGAGGTTAAGCATACACTATAATTATATACAGACACAGATTAATGGAACGTGTAAGAGAACAGAACATGTATAATTATAGAAGGGATAGCAAAGTAAGGATACCACTAGAGTGCTATGTAAATGAGTAGTGTTGTATATATTCTGACTTCATATGGGAAAGATAAATATACATTAAGTAATATAGATGGAGACGTCTATGGAACAATATATATGAATATACCATTGACTAATGTGCCATATGTATAAAGTGTGGGTTGTGTGAATGAAAGTATGACAAGGGAGAATATCCTCTGGTCATTGACTAAGCGTAATTTCTCTCCCCCTTCGAGGAGATTCAATAGGGCTAGGTACTCTTATGTAAGGCCCGACACCATTACCCATATCCCTTGCTCAAGGGGAGACGGTAACCGCCGGTTATATCTCAGAAAACTTTTACATCGACCTGCGTGAGGATCTAACCTGATTCTGCAGGATAGAAAGCAGGAACATTATCAACTGAGCTACCCGAATGGATCTCATATATAGATAACAACTATTATTGTACCTTCACTCCTAACTTGGAAAGGATAAATTTCCCAGGGATTTCGGGCTATGGTGGACCAGGGCTTCTCGTCATCTTCTTCTTCTTCTTCTTCTTCTGCTTCTGCTTCTCGGGGATTTGGCAGTAGTCTCCTGGGGGGCACCTTCTCTGGAGTCAGTACACTCGGAAAAGGAGCGACTTTACCATGCATAAGAATACGCTCTGGTTCCTTGCTAGGCGAGTATGCTGGTACGGTGCTCGGAAGATGCGACGCTGGGTGAGAATTTGGTGGACGCAATTCTCTTGAGTTTGGCAGACGCAACTCTTTGGGAAACTATGCGGAAGCAGTAACCAGCAGGTAAGTTGACAAGCAAAATCTCCATCCAGTCCTGTACCCTTTTTCGGTGGTTCCTACTGATGGTGGGCTTCTGGTGACTTAACTAGACTTATTTCCTTTCTTCTCTTTGGTGACAGATAAAAGGGTAATTAATGGTGGCTGGGTAAAGGTCCTGTCACACTGGCGAGCCGACCCTTCCAGACTTAAATATGACCTATGTTTCGCAAAGTCTGATGCAAACTCCTGCAAGGTCAGGGCAAGGTCAACAAAGTCATGGAAAGGATGCATCAAGGCTTGGACACCCGCTTTTCATTTAATGTGTCCAAAAGAGTTGGAAGGGTCGGCCCTGGATGAGCTCCATCAGTAGGCGGCCGAATGGTGTGGATGGGGCCTAATATAAACGGCTGGAGGTCCACTTGGTTGGAAGTGAGGCGGGGGTGGGCCATGTCGGAGGCATGCAAACGCTGGAATGCGTGGTTTCCCGTCCATCAACCGGCCTTTTGCAGCCATTGTACCATTCACAAAACAAGGACGGAAACAGATTACGTCCCTCAACTGTCAAACTGGACAGTTTGTCACGTTTTCCCCAGACTTACCAATGCCACAAGGGTGCGCATGTCCTGCCCGTCATACGTGCCATAATAAGAGGCTGATGGGTACCTTGGCTTCAGTCAAACTAGCCGTGAACATCTACCACACCACCGTCGCTTCCCCCCACCATCAAAGCATCAATAATCACCAGCACCACAACGGCAGCCACTGTCACCGCAACCATGAGAAAACGCCAAAAAAACAGCAACACCCCCACAAAAATGGCCTCCACCACGACCACCACTAGAACACCAACCACCACCGCCAGCACTACCACTACAGGCCCCTTAACATCCTACTCCTCAGAAGCTGCCCCTGTTGTCACGGTCCCCAACTCCTAGCTCTCTCACCGGTTCTTTAACATCAACGACCTCCTCCTACATCGACCTGGGGGATGCGTCACTAACCAGCTCCTCCCTGGCCGCCGTCAGGACACCTGTCCGCCCTGTCACCAGTCATCTGCATATCCCATCCGGCCCTGACCTCCCCAAATGATGAATACATACATACACATACAAGTTTAAAGACCGTTTTGTCCACAGAGAATGTGGTTAGTCTCACATCCTAAATGGCGGCTTTCCAGGCGGCCCTGTCAAGGGCTGCCTCTGTTGTCACGTTCTTTATTTTGAGATCAGACCGGAGTACCCGAGCCCACGTCATTCGAGGTTCACCCCTATGTGCAGCTCCCCCCCACGTTCACAGTCCGACATTTCTTCACCAAGTTCTGATCTCCATTCTCTCCACATGTCCAAACCAACCAAGTCGGCTCGTGCTCATCACTTCACTGACACTCCTGATGCTCAGACGCATTCTCAATTCCTCGCTCGATACCCTGTCCCCGAGATTAACCCCACACATCCATCTCACCATTCTCTTCTCATTCCGTTCCATTCTATTGATATTCTCCGCTTTAACCGGCCACGTCTCCAAGGCATAGGTCATTGCGCTCCTCACACATGAGGTATACACTTTCCCTTTAAGGTGGGGTGAGAGCCCTCTCATGGTCAGGAGTGGCATCAGCTCTCTAAACTTTCCCCAGCTATTTCTGACTCTAGCAATGAAGCTAGCTTCAGCGCCACCTCCGGCGGAAACGTATCGCCCAGGTAGCAGAACTTATTCACACACTCCAGCGTTACACTGTCAAAATCAACACTGACAGGCAGGTCACTTAATACAAGATCTGCCTTGCACACTGCACATTGAAAGTCTATGATTCTTGTCAAAGGGCCTCTAGCTCCACTACATCTCTTGTGTACCCAGGCACTACAGACACAAGATTGAATTGAGTTACTTCTCTTCCCACATACTGTGCATGGATAGTCGCTGCTTCTTTCCATAGTTCCACGCCCTACTCCACTAATCATGACCTTTGTTTTATCTATGTTAACTCTTAGACCCTTATTTGCTATACCTTTCTTCCATCTTTTGAACTTCGCCACTGCTTCCTGCGCACTATCTGTGATAAGAACTAGATCATCTGCATATAACAACTCCCATGAGAGTCCAGTCCTAAATTCCCTTGACAGAGCCTCCAGGACTAAAACAAACAGTAATGGGCTCAGCACTGAACCTTGGTGAACTCCAACCTTCACTGGGAACTCTTCGCTCCGGCCCCCATTCACTTTAACTGCTGCCTGTGACCTCTACCTGATAGTGATTTATAAAAGATTGCAGATCAAGTGGGTTAGATTTAATCTATATATTTATGTTTTCTCGAAGTGGTGATGGTAGCTTATTCATCAAGATGACTTTACACATTTCGTCAACACTAATATTCAGTTTGGATCTGATGGTACTATCGAAAACGGCAGCAAATAATGACTTAAGCACAACTACTTAATGAAATGGAGCTGACAATTCACACAAGTAGGAAATGTGTGTGGATAAGTTCCTTCTGTTCACAAGTATGACTACTGCTGTGTCATAGCTACTGGCTACTAAACCCCTCCAACAATTTCTGAGCATGCCCTTCCAGCTGCCCGCTCCAATTATACAAAGCACAACTTCTCCTTGGCATGCAAAGTACAGCGGAAGAGGTCCCAGAATAATGTCCACATTGCCAGATCACCACAAAATGTCGGCAAATGAAGTGCAGGTAGCCTTACCCCGGCTACCTTGGATGTGGAACTTTTGGTGGAAAAAATAGGAAACCTTCCAGTTCAGTTAATTTTGCTTTCATTGCCTCTTAATACTCATCATCATCATAATCTGCAGCTAGCTGTTCAACATCCACTGTTTGATCATACACTCGTTACGCTGGCCATCTTGCCAGAATACACTCGTAACTCGCTAGCGCTCGCCAGGGCAGTGATATGGGCTACAATAATCGTAGAACGATGTTCTTTCTTTCATAGAGTTCATGTTGTCACAGACAGATCAGTGGTGGTCTTTATTCTTGTCTGACACTTGGAAGCATTTTATATCATTCATAAAATATAAGATGCATTGTGTGAAGTTGTAGGGAGAAAGAGAGCAAGCAGCGTGGTGGTAATATGTGCGTGTGTATGTACGTGTGCCTCCCTCGCTCGGAGGAGTTTCCCACGCTCGTGATTGGCCAGCGGGCCTGACGCGTCATATGACGTCTGCTCCTCATGACTTAGTCGTCTGTGATTGGGTGCTGCTCCCTTTGTTAGTGCTGGGGGGCTCCTGCCCGCGTTTCTCCTGCAGAGCTTGGCACAGCGTACTTGATCCTACATGTCCTTTGCAATCTGTCCCCCTATCTAACCCCCTGTACTACTATCTCTCTCTCTCTGAACTTCTTCTTTTTCATACTTCTCTCTTTATTCAATTACTTATCCCTTCTGGTTCTGCATAAGACTTCCATAGTCAGCCAGTCGTATTACCAGCACCAGTTCTCCATATATGTTTGCACTAGCTTTAGGGAGTATTAGTCATAGTCAAAGGGTATCATAGTATTGGGGTGCTTCTAATTATTGAGTTGTACTTTCCTACTATTTAATGCTAGACAGTGGAAGGTATCTTTGGTCGTTGTCCGAGTTATATATGTGGCAAGTCAGAGCCTGTACAACATCGACGAAGCTAGGTAGCCTGTAACCCTTGTGCATATTTTTCCTTTGCGAGTGTAGCAGTATACAGGTGAAGGGCTTTTGCCTACTCTTACCTCTATGCTTGCTACCTCATTTTTGTTAACCTTAGTGGAGCGCCAGGGCAAGACCAGATACTAGAGATCTGGACTTACCAAGAGAGCCTCCAAGTCACTTAACGTAACATAAGGGAAATCTGTTCAAGAGGAGACAGTAGGCTACGAGCATGCTTGCGCTCTGCCTAGTTTCCCGATACCTTTTATGCCACTGCTAGACTTTATTAGTGAGAAAGACAGCATTGTGTTTATTAACTTTCATTGGGTATGCTTTAGGAATTATTCACGCCTTATTTTAGCCTAGGTTGATGCATAGTGCACAACCCAGTTTGGCTGTTACGTTGGCTAAGGAAGTACTGTTTTTGAGTGGTTATTATTATTAGTGCTGTCAGAGTTTTTGCACTCCCTTGTTATATATATGTATCCTACTTGTTGGTGTATTTAAGATACACGCTTTGGTGTCCTGCCCCTGCATTATTTCTGTTCTATATTAACGAGCATCTTAGAGCATCAGACCTTTTCAGAAGATTCCTTATCTGATTGCTGTAGGACTAGACTTCCAGTGTTTTCATAGAGCATTGAAGAGTTTAGTGTTGAGTACTGACTCACACTAAAGTTAACGTAAGCATATTTTCCTTTATTAAATCTTATGATAGTTTATTCAAGCATTGTTATTACTTTAGAGCATTTTCGTAACGTAAGTACTCCTGTTGTGAGTTGGCTTTGCCGTCACCGGAAAGCCTTTGTAGAAGTGCACTAAAACCCAGTTAATTGATACCCCATTATCCAGTAAATTAACTCTGGAGGGTTTTAAGTGTTTTGTTCACCGGCGTATTAGTTCGAGGGTTTGGAATTAGCGTACCGTTGTTGCAGATATAGCCTATCATCTAGTCCATTATTAAGTGCCCTTGTGTATTTCGTAGTGCCGGTCGTAACACACTTCATATAAGTGATCATTGACTGACTCCAACTCACTAAGGTGCTTGCATACTGCAATAACTTTGCCCTTTATCTCAGAGGCATCCGTTCAAGTAGTAAAGGTATCCAGGTCTTTTGTAAGCCTAGTGAAACCACTCGATGCTATCCCCCTTTTATTCTTTAATTCTGACACGGTGGTGAATGTGATTAACCCGTACAGCCCCAGCGACGCGTCTGACGCGTCGGCGATGGTCAGGTGTAGCCACTCAAGAGGGCTCAGATTTGTATGGGAACTGTGTACGTATCCCACGCAACCGTGCCGATGGTTGAAAACTCTCAAAGTCCACGTGCGTGCGCGCGAGCGCGCAATAACCTGTTTTTTTGGGATAATTGCCTTCAATTTTTTACTCTTGTAAAATCCGTTTTCGGGGGCTCTGTAGGACCATTTTTAAAGCTTTTTGAGCGGTTTTTCGTGGTTTTTCCTTCATTCCTAACCCATTCGCTATTGTTTCTGGAATAAAACCATTTTTTGAAAACCGGCCGGGTTCTGGTGCGCAAACATTACAAAACTAGCCGGGGCTCCACGGGTTAAAGAAGTCTAGGCTAGGCTCTTAACACCTTACGAGCGGCCTATGCGGTTTATTTATATGTACCGCCCAGCGGGGTGTTTTTAGCCAAAATAGGGCTGTTTACGTGATAATTTTCATGCCTAAATAAGACCCAGAACGTAAAACAAGTACCTATCCCTGAAAGGGCATAAACAGAGCTTTCGAATGACACCATAACGATAGATACAATTCGCTAATTAAGGGTTAAGTCGAGTCAAATATTTCTAAAACCCCAACTCTCTTGTTAGACCTAAAGATCTTATGCTAGTATGGCAACTCTATACCCAAACCTAGCAGAACCATTTCTGGCCATCTCCTAAAGTATACCCCCCCCCCCTCCCTTTTGGCTCCTCTAGATTGTGGAAATTCATTGCCTCTTGATCAACTCTGCGAAGCAGAGTGGTATCGCGCACACAGATCCCACCTGTATACTTTGCACCACCAATCAGCTTGTCTGTCGTCGTCCGTCGTCCGTCGCCTGTCGTCAGTCAGGAAACTCCTCCTAGACCGTTCGATGGATTTTCACCAAATTTCACAGGTATATTAATTTGATCAATGCAAAGGTCAGTCAAAAAGAAATGTTCAATTTTACTTAAAGGTTAAGGTCAAAGGTCAAGGTTAAAAATAAGGTCAATATTTCATGTCTTAGTTTTTACTAAAATTTCTTAACTGTACAAGTTACTGGTAACCTCGATATCTTATTGACCAAATTTTAGATACATTTTCTGAAGGGTAAGGTCAAAGGTCAAGATCAAAGGTCAGAGTAATTTGTTTACCAATATTTCTTATATTAACGGTTAGATTCTTACTAGACTTACCATATATATTCGGAATACTTGGGCTAAGGTCGTACAAGGAACTATACAATTCCATAGTAAAGGTCAAGTTCACAGGTCAAGGTAAAATAAAAGGTCAATATGCTAATTTCTTTACTTTTCATGCAAACTTCACAACATTTGGTGATATAGTTGCACTTTAAATGAAAAGAAAGACAATAAATTTGACACATATCATGAAGGTCAAGGTCAACTATTCTATATATATATATATGAAACTAACTGATGGGTTTTAATGAAATTGATCATGCTTATTTGACTTTCATGAGCAATGTCAATGAACACAAAATGTTACTCTTACATAAAGGTCAAGGTCACAGGTCACATGTCAAGGTGAAAGGTCAACTTATAATATTTACTTTTAGTTTTATTCAAATATTTTCATTCTCACTATACAGTACAAGTTACTGGTAACCTTGATATCGTATTGCCCAAATTTTAGATAAATATTCTAAAGGGTAAGGTCAAAGTTCAAGGTCGAAGGTCAAACATTTTTTTTTTACTAGTATTTCTTATACTAACTGTTAGATTCTCACTATGCTTACCATGTATATTAGGAATATCTAGGCCAATGTCATACAAGAAACTATTCAATTCCATATGAAAGGTCAAGGTCACAGGTTATATATAAGGTCAATATGCTAATTTATTTACTTTTCATGCAAACTTCAAAACATTTGGTGAGATACTTGCACTTTAAGTGAAAAGGAAAACAAATGTTGAGACAAAGGTCAAGATAAAGGTCAAGGTCAACTATTCTATTAGTATATATGAAACTAACTGGTGGGTTTTAATGAAATTAGGCATGCTTATTTGATTTCCATGAGCAATGTCAATGCAAACAAAAATGTAGTCTTACATAAAGGTCAATGTCACAGGTCAAGGTCAAAGGTCAACTTTTATTATTTATTAAAAAATATTACTCAAATTTTGGAAAACTGGCTCCGTTATGGCTTATTACTTAAATATCATATCAAATTTCACATAAATATTGTAATAGTTAAGGGCAGAGTCAAGGTCAAAACAAGAGTATTTCTCATTTTCCCTAAGCTCCCCCTAGACTGTGTAATGTATTGTCACCAAATTATACAGGCAAATTCAGTTGGTCAATCTGACGACCATACAAGTATATGTATTTTATTTTAAGTGAAAGGTCAAAGGTCATGGTCACAGTATATGATCACTATTTATAATCAATAAGTTTTTATACAAAATACACCATATTCATAATGCTAGTTAATACAAACATTGCTGTTAAGCTAACTAAATCCTCGATTAGAAATTCTAAGGTCGAAGGTCAAGGTTAAAGGTCGAAATATGATTTTTACTAGTATTTCCTATTTAATGTAAGATTCTCATTAGGCATATTATACATATGACCAATGTCATACAAGAATAAACATATGTCTAAGTCACAGGTCAACATCAAATATTAGGTCAATATGCTAATTTCTTTACTATGCATGTAAACTTCACAAAATTCGTTGAGACAGTTGTGCTTTAAGGGAAAATTAAAGGGTTACATTTTCAGACATCATGAAGGTCAAGATGAAGGTCAAAGGTCAAGGTCAACTATTCCTTTCATACTTTTGAAACTAACTGATGATCTTTTAACCCTTTCACGCTCATATGACGCAGAGGTTGCCAGATTAGCAAAAAGAAATAGAGTTCTCACTTTTATAATTACCTCTCCAAAATTAGTTTTCTGCCCACAGCTAACTCAAAGACAACTGCAGAGGTTGAAGTAACTAAACTAAAGGTTGCTAAATACCCCTGATGGTAACAAAGGCTTTAAAGTATCCCTAATAGGCTCAAAATCGCGTCATATGGCGGAGAGGGTTAATGACATTTTACAGACTTATTTGATTTTCTAGAGATACATCAAATCAAACAAAAATATAATCCAACATAAAGGTCAAGGTCACAGGCCCAGGTCAAAAGTTAACCTTCATCATAAAAAAAAATACTCAATTTTCGATAAGCTGACTACTATTAGTTGCATTTTACTTAAATAATATATATACTGTAAGGTATACCGGCCCTTGGCCAGCACCAGGACGTCAGGACATCGCTTGTGTGAGCAGTATATCATCTATGTGCTTTTAAATGTTGAAAAACAGTTAAATTTATCTAGGGACACTACTACTGTAAAAGACGGAGTGTGGAATGTCTCCCTATAGAGGACCCAACTAACGGTTCTAAGAGTGACGGGTTCTTGCCTAATATTGCATCATCTTATTTATATCAGCCCATAGACTATTAATGTGTCCAGGATTACAATCAGTGTAATTTTACAAGTGGCATGATGTATTTAAGAAATTATATGATGTTAGAACTTTATAATCAAGTCGAAGGTTTGCAAGACTTGATAAGTGATATTATCTGTGCTTATATGAATACCTCGCTTTGTCCGAGTATGCCTTGTGAAATAGATTGTGTGGGCGGTGTCTATCTATCGAGTGAGGGTCTTGTGATTGGGATATTCACCCTCTAATGTATATATGGGACCAATAACTGTGTTTTGTCATCTTGGACATTTTGAATGTGAGGAGTGCCCCTCAGTGAGCATAAGGCCCAGCCCGTATACATACTCCCTCGCCGGGACCCACAGGGAGGAAAACGAGGGCTAGGTGTGGCAGGTTGAGGGCGATTGCTGGTGTTGCAGGCGTGCGTGTGTGTGTACGCGGTCCCTCAGACAGAGACGAATGGTGACAGCTGATGGCAGAGGAGGGCTGCTCCTGGCATCTTTAACTACAGACACGGTTGTGTGTGTGAGTATTTGTGTGTTGATACAGAGGGTTCCATGTCAGTTGAACCAGTGCCACTTCAACCAGTGCCACTTTAACCAGTGCTAACTCAACCAGTGGCCACTTCAACCAGTGACCATTTTAACCAGTAACCTAACCTAACCTAACCTACTGGTTAAAATGGTCACTGGTTGAAATGGTCACTGGTTGAAGTGGCCACTGGTTGAGTTAGCACTGGTTAAAGTGGCACTGGTTGAAGTGGCACTGGTTCAACTGACCTGTCACCGATACAGAGCCTTTCTATTCTCAATATATACATTTTTACAGTGATCTCTTGTAATTGATTTATATTTATGTGTGTTGATTGACCTTTTGATCAAAGATAATTATATATTGTATCTCTGATGAACTGGGTTATATATTTTATATGTGCGCATTAGTTAGGATATTCATACAGGGTATTTGTGTGATAAATGCCACCCTACAGATTTAACATTCCAGTAGCCTATTATTTGCACATTAAGAACCACCTGGGCTGACATTGTCATACCAGATATCCCATATTGTTTTTGACTATATCCCAGTGGGACATTTATATTTCCCATATTGTTTTGACTATGTCCCAGTGGGACATTTATATTTTGTTGGCTTAATTAATTAAGCACCCGATATTTAATGTCATTTGAGTCAAAATGTTCCTTTAATTCTCAATCAAATTCACTGCATTTATTATTGCCTGCTTAAGTGAGGAGTCTTGATACTTTATAGGAGTAATTTATCAACGTGTTTCTTTGATAGTTAATCAATTTCACTTCTGATATTTTTGAGAAGTCTGCTTAGCCTAACTCATTTCGTCTTGAGGAGTGCCTATATAATTTACTTCACAGTAGTCTATTGTACGGTGACAGAAGTGAATTATAAAATTATATGAATCCATTGACACTGTATCAATATGATTTCCTTCCATGTGATAGCAGTGTAGATTTACCTGAATTGGGATATTAACCCTACCGGTCTTCTGAAGTAGTCAGATTCGCGTTGTTGTGTCCGAGGCCTACTTAGACTTTGTATGAGTTCTGAAGAGAATTCGTAACAATATATATACTGTTTATATAATTTTATATATATTTTGTTTAATACTTAAGGTTAAAGGTCAGTGTCAAAGAACAAAAGAAAAGTGTTAATAATTGTCTTTAAACTCTTCCTAGACTGTTTAACACTTTGTGTACCTGTGACGTCTTTTTTATTGTATTCTAGCTATAATTAGACAATTTTGTGGATCTTATGAAAGATCTGTGGTAGTAATAAGGGTTAATTAAGATAGTTGAAAGAATGCTAATATTATGTAGACCCTTCATATACTAAATAAAATCGTCTTAATATCCAGTATGAAATGAAACTTACATAACTGTACTGAACGGGTTACGTATCATCAAATTTGCTGGCAAATTTGGTTGGTCAATGCAAGGATTGTCCAAATTTTGAGTTTTTGTTATTCAAAGGTCAAGGTGAATGGTGAAGGTCACAGATTATAGTCACAATGTTTTTCTTATATTAATTTTAAATTTGAATTACACCATATTCAAAATGCTACAAAATAGTGTTACGCTGACCTTATTATAGATAAATATTCCAATGGTTAAGATTCAATGTGATCATAAATTTAATTATATATATATATACTTCCAGGCGGACATGAACCACCAACAGTCAGGACTAGTATCTATGCTTTAATCCACTACACACAAGTATCCTCTATCACGCTGTGGTATAGTGAATTAAAGTATGGGCACTTGTTCTGACTGTCGGTGGTTCAAGTCCGGCTGTGAGTGTAAAAACATTTAGTATATATATATATATATATATATATATATATATATATATATATACTGTATATAAACTCATTTTACCTAAGAGATTCAATACTACTTGCAAATTTTTAGGTCGCAGAGTTGCGTATGCATTTTGTTTTCTTTTTTAGTGTAATGCGAAAAATGCACACCTACTTTATTAAGAAAATATCCGATCATTAGGCCTAAATTGACTTTAGATACAACGCTGATGTATATATACAGTATTGGGCCACAACTTATGCTATAGTGCGGCATCACTCTCGGCCATTTGAAGAAATCCCAGACTAATTTCCGACACCTACAAGGACAAAATAAATCTTTCGGAAGTTAGCCTATTAATTGTTGATAATAAGAAAGTAGATTATAATTATGTGAATATGGAAAGGAAAAATGAACAAACTTTCGAAGGACCAAATCTTGACAGTTTTAATTTGTGACGGTTCGAAGGACCAATTTTTATCTGACGTGTGAAAATATACAGTAGAAGAAGGGCAAGGGTTATAATTACCTTAATATCTATTGTTGAACTCATAATTCTTGTATATAATTAAACAATATAGCCCTATTCATTGATTAATGTCATCTTAGCTGTGTGTGTAGTCTTGTAAAGTCGAGGAATAGTTAGATGGTCTAAGGATTGAGCATTTATTTCATGATGACAGTAGTAGGTCTGGACAACTTAGATTCGTTAATTTCCTATAACCGTGTAAGGCACACCTGTACTGTATATTCAAATATACATTGTTCATTACCTATAATTATCTTATGATAGGATTAAACTATGTCCGTAGCCTACGAAGGGAATAACTACGAGCTGCATAGTAGAGACTTGTCATAATGGTTGATGTAATTATTGGAATTAACTTAAATTAGAGCGAACAATGAAATGGATAATACTGATGTATTATCCTATAACTAATTAGCCAATATTATCAACTCTGCGAAACAGAGTGGTATCGCGCACACACATCCCGCCCGTATACTGTGCACCGCCAGCCAGCCTGTCTGTCGTCGTCCGTCCGTCCAGAAACTCCTCCTAGACCGTTCGATGGATTTTCACCAAATCTCACAGGTATATCCATTTAGTCAATGCAAAAGTCAGTCGAAAAGAAATTTTCCATTTAACATAAAGGTTAAGGTCAAAGGTTAAAACAAAGGTAAATAAGTCATATTTTTTAGTTTTTACTCAAATGTCTTCATTCTCACTATACAAGTTACTGATAACCTTAATATCGTATTGACCAAATTTTAGGTAAATATTTCAAAGGGTAAGGTCAAAGGTAAAGGTCAAAGGTCAAAATAAGTTTTTCACTAGTATTTCTTATACTAACTGTCAGATTCTCACTAGGCTAACCATGTATAATCCGAATACTTAGGCCAAGGACATACAAGAAACTATACAATTCCATATGAAAGGTCAAGGTCACAGGTCAAATTCAAATAAAAGGTCAATATGCTATTTTTATTTTTCATGCAAACTTCACAAAATTTGGTGAGATAGTTGCACTTTAAATGAAAGGGAAAATTATACATTTGGACACACATATCATAAAGGTCAAGATAAAGGTCAAGGTCAACTATTCTATTAATATATATGAAACTAACTGATGTATTTTAATGATATTAGGCATGCTTATTTAATTTTCGGGGGCAATATCTGGGAGAATTTGACAGTAAACAAAGTATAATTTACCTATAAAAACACAAGAAATAACTTACTTTACTTGTTGATAATGAAGGAGAGCTCAAGGATTGAGTTAGGGAAAGATTGAAGGTATAGTGGCCACTATGAATTTGAGTGACTTAGCATGAAACAGGTGGTTGTATTGAAAGCGGCTAGAAGGTGTAGTTGAGATGGTAGCAAAAGCGAGTCTCAGGTTCCCAGCGGTCAACCCGCCAGTCCCGAAAATGACGCATGTGCAGTTAATATCCACCAATGCGTCATTTAACTATCTACAAGACATACCGGATTAATTGTAATGATAACCCGATATAATTATGGATAATAAACCCTTTTTCTATAGCACTAGATGACTAGACATATCGAAAGCCTTCGATAGAGTCTGGCACAAATCTTTAATTTCTAAACTACCCTCCTTCGGTTTCTATCCCTCCATCTGTGCTTTTGTCTCTAATTTCCTTTCCGGCCGTTCCATAGCCGCGGTTGTGGACGGTCATTGTTCACTTCCTCACCCTATAAACTCCGGTGTTCCTCAGGGCTCTGTCCTATCTCCTATTCTTTTTCTAATGTTTATAAATGATCTCGACTGTACCTCAATTCCCATCAATTCATACGCAGACGACTCAACCTTACACTGCTCCATTAGTTTTTCAGAACGCCCCAGCCAGCAATCCCTTAACGACAGGCGTAATGAAGCCATAGAACTCTTAAATTCTGATCTAAATACTATCTCCAATTGGGGCAGAGAAAACCTTGTTACCTTTAATGCTTCCAAAACCCAATTTCTCCCTCTATCTACCCGTAAGGAACTCCCAGCGGACTATCCCTTATTCTTCAACAATACAAAAATCAATCCTTCATCTTCTCTCAATATTCTTGGAGTCTCTTTCTTCTGCTCTCAGTTGGAAGGACCATATTACCAGTCTTGCTAAGGCAGCCTCCCAGAAGCTGGGTGTGCTCAACCGCCTTAGGGGGTACTTTTCCCCTCCATAGCTTCTTGCTCTGTACAGGGGCATTGTGCATCCTTGTATTGAGTATTGTTCACATGTGTGGGGAAGTTCCTCTCACACCACTGTCATAGACAAAGGTGAAAGAAAGGCCTTTCATATCGTTAACTCCCGTCCACTCACCAACTCTCTGCAATCTCTCTCTCTCCGCCGCAATGTTGCATCTCTCTCGCTACTATAATAATCAGTGTTCCTCAGAGCTTTCCCAGTGTATACCACCTCCTTTACATAGGGCACGTGGTACCCGTCTTGCAACTCAATCCCACCCCTACTCTGTGCAACTCTTGTTACAATTGACAGTAGAGGCTTAAAGTCCATGGACTAACACAGACAAGTAAATACTCAGCACCTCCGTAGCCTCAACTCGTAACACAGCCTATCGCAACAGAACAGAGCTCATTCGCAACGTCCAGGCTCTCTGGGGACCAAAGGTGCAGACAATCCCCCAACTGGTTCCGTTATACACACAATGCAGAAACTGGAACCCCTAGTTGTGGTGAAAAGATATCTTGAGCCACAACTATCAACAAAACTCAGTACCGAATGGCAATACTGAGGAGGATCCTTCCTAAGCTGCACAAAGAAGAGAAACCTCTGATTTAAGTTACGTTAATGCAATTACGTTAAATACATGCCAATAATAAATGCAAGCTTAATGAATCAAACCCTAGTCAAAATAATACTCCAATCAACCACCACCCACTTAAGCTGTCCAGACCATTGGTTGGCCTGGGCCGAAGTAATCCTCCCTGTAACAGAAAGACTAATGAAGTCCTCCACCCTCTACTTCGAACCAGGCGCCCCAATAGTCTGGACCCCCAACTGAATATATGCATATAAAATAAATAAATAACTATCGGCTGGTAATCAACACACGCCACTGCAGGAAATAAATAAACACAGTTATGCCAGCGAGGAATATTTTCGTATCCCTCCACTAATACCGAAGTATACTGGCTACCATAACAAAGCCATGGTTGAGGCTCAAGAAACACAGAAAGGAAGAACAACTATATAGGAAAACACATAATTTTGCAGGTACAATAAGAGGGACAAACACAAGCCACACACACGTCCTTAGAATCCGTCTGAGTTACGTTAATATACAAAATGAATAAACAAAGAAGTAAATGCCAATAAATACATAAGTATAAACAAATGCCAATATGAGAGAATTGCGAGAGGGAGGTCTTGTTCCCTCGAATGTTAAATGCGGACGGACTTCCATCTGGCACACACTGACGACGACAGGGGGCTCCACATGAAGCAGCTCGATGGTTCTTTTATGCACAATGTAACCAATGTAACGTAAGGTACAATGTAAGGAGGACCACATAGGATTAAATAACTAAATACAAAATGTATGCAATGCATAACATATATACATGCATTGTGGTAATGTATTATTAATAGCCCCCAATAAACTAATAAACAATTAAAACATCTGCAGACGACAGCCACTGAGAATGGACACGCAAAGTGACCACGTCATTGAACGAAATAATAAGAATATGAAGCAGGGGATCATATACAGGGACAGACGATAATATACGGATAATATGAAGCAGGGTTGATCACTGCTTCACGTACTATTGAAATTACGGTGTGACGTATGATATAATTATTCACCCTGTGAATATAATATTATGACCAATGCAACATAGTAATTTATAGGCTATATAGACTATTAATTTTATAAACTATATAAAGCTTACGATGAAGGAACATAGTTACATCCTCACCGTGGGGGGTGAAATTTTCAAGGCAATGAAAATTTCGCAACATAACCCAACCTCACTATAGCCAATAAGCACATAGTTTTAGTTTTGAGTTTTGATACTATATTTATTTGTTTGTAAAGTTTACTAATGTGCTTACAACTAACTAATAACTAAAACATTCATCTCATCACCACCCCAATCCATCTCAGACGGTCACACAAGAAATCAACGCATCCCATGGTAGGCTACCCTGCTCGGCCCTTGACTTGCGCAATGGCTGGCGCACACGGCCGTCATGATCACACCACATGACCCCGTGACAGGCAATCCGCTAGAGCATTATCCACTCCCTTGATATTCTTAATTGTAAGGGAATATTCCTGTAGCATAAGGCTCCACCGAGTCAATCGCTGATTCTTGTTCCTAAACCGAATGAGAAATTGCAAAGGGTGATGATCAGAATAAATAACAATATTGGGACCGAAGGAAGGCAAATACACTGAAAAATGTTCCAGAGCCAAAATCAAAGACGGCAACTCCTTCTCAATCACAGAATAATTGCGTTGGGCCTTATTAAATTTCTTAGAAAAATATGAGACCGGATGTTCAACACCATCCTTGGAGTCTTGAAGCAATACAGCCCCAGCGCCGACATCACTTGCATCAACAGCTAACTTGAAAGGTTTGGAGAAGTCTGGTGCACGCAATATTGGATGACAGCAAAGGAGTGTTTTCACATCCTTGAATGCTAGCTCACATTTATCAGTCCAACAAAATGTTCCCTTCTTCTTGAGGAGATCAGTGAGGGGGGCCAGTACAGTTGAATAATTTTGTATGAAACGGTGATAGTACCGTATCATACCGAGAAAGCGTTGCACTCCCCGCTTATTCTTGGGCACCTCAAATGCTCTTATCGCCTCAACTTTGGCGTTCGAGGGAGCAACTGTACCCTGCCCCACGATGTAACCGAGGTACTGCACTTGTGCCTTGACGAATTCACACTTGTCCAAATTCACCACTAGACCCGCCTCACAGAGTCTTCGAAATAAAGTAGTGACATTATTCAGGTGGGCTTCCCACGAGGCGTCATATACTACCACATCGTCTATATAGACTGTACAATTTGGCACCCCATCAACAACCTGATCCATCAGACGCTGAAAAGTGGCTGGGGTGTTTTTCAGTCCATATGGCATTACCTTACACTGGTACACACCACCTGCCACAACAAAACTGGCAATTTTCTGTGTGTGAGGTGTCAAGGGGACCTGCCAATAGCCCTTCTGTAGGTCCACCTTAGTGATGTACTGGGCAGCCCCTATAGAGTCAACGGAATCATCTACCCGAGGGAGAGGGTAAGAGTCAGTGCGGGAGAGATCGTTCACGCGCCTGAAGTCAATGTACCCGGCTTAGGCTGCAGGGTGACAGGAGACGCCCACTCACTCCACACACGCTCAATCAAACCCTTCTCCAACATATAATCTAGTTCGGCCTGAAGGGTTTGAGCTCGGGCAGGATTCAGACGATAGGGAGCCAGCTTTATCGGTTTATTATCCTCCACATCAATGTCACGGACCGCCCAAGTGGTCAGCCCAGGCGCATCCCTAAACACCAAAGGATACTGTGACAACCGACTAAACAAAGCCTGGCTACGGGACTCGTCGAGGTGCTCCAGCTTAGCCCACAAAGCCTCTGAATTGTTATTACACCAGGCCCCAGCCGACACCGCATCGGGAAAATTCCCATGAAACAGATCTCCCTCCTCCTCCTCCTCCTTAGTGTCTAATACAGCCAGGACCTGCATTCCACCACCCTGAGACTTGCCGACTGCAATTCCAACGTTACCTTTCCCCATCCACTGCTCCTTTGAATGTGCCTGTCCAGCCCAAGAATCGGCAAGCATGGGGGTCCTCTGCACATCGACAGAAGAGTCGCGCCCCCCTACATTGGCGATGCTCGACGCGCACACTGCCTGTGCGGAGCAAGTGTCTTCCACCTCCCCAGAAACACGTTTTAATGACAACAAGCATGCATCAGAACAAGGGGAAAACACAGTCAGGGGACGATAATAGGGTTTTAACATGTTGACATGACATAACTGGTGTGCTTTCTTGCAGTCAGGGGTAGCTACAAGGTAATCCAGCTCGCTCACCTTTTTTATTATCTTGTAGGGCCCACTAAACTTCGCTCTCAACGGCTGACCAACCAGGGGGAGGAGCACCAGCACATCCTCACCCGGCGCAAACTCCCTCAACTTCGCTTTCTGGTCATACCGTGCTTTCATCTTACGCTGCGCCCCAACAAGATTAACCTGTGCAAACTGGAGAGCCGTGACCAACCGTTCCCTTGTCTTCATAACAAAGTCCAACAAACCAACCTCTGGGACTTGCACATCTCCTTCTCAGGCCTCCCTCACCACTGCCAGAGGACCTCGAACCCTATGCCCAAACACCAACTCATTAGGCGAAAACCCTAGTGATTCTGAGAGGACCTCCCGGATGGCAAAAAGGAATAATTTGAGAGTTTGATGGGCTCTCTCAAGTGCTCCCTGAGTCTGCGGATGATAGGCAGACGATAGGATCTGCTCGACCCCAAGTTCCTGCAACAATTGTTTGAACAGGTTAGAGGTGAAATTTGACCCACGGTCAGACTAGATCTCTTTGGGGAGTCCAAAACGGGTGAAAAAAATCTAGCAATTTACGACTGATTACTTTAGTATGTGAGCTAGGCACTGGAATAGCCTCTGGATACCTAGTTGCAACATCCAGAATGGTCAACAAGTACTGGTTTCCTGATGAGGTGCGGGGCAAGGGTCCCACCATATCAATGATGACACGGTGAAAAGGGATACCTACAGCGGGTATAGGCTGTAAAGGGGCAACAGGAATGCTCTGGTTAGGTTTCCCCACCAGCTGACACACATGACACGACTGTAGGAAGTCTGCTTCCGAGGCAGACATTCGTGGCCACCAAAAATATTGAGACAGCCTGTCAAGTGTTTTCCTGACTCCAAGGTGGCCTGCTAGAGGAGCTGCGTGGGCCAGGTGTATCAGCTCTTGTCGAAACATCTGCGGCACCACCAGCTGGTCAAACAACTCTTCTCCACCCCTACATCCAGATCCCCCACGTCTGAACAACAACCCTTCACGTACAAAAATTTCCCATGCACCATCAGAACGGTTACACACCTTGCCCACCTGGCCAAAGAGAGGTACCAACTCCTCATCTGCCTGCTAGCACCGCATTAATTCAGCTGGAGCCACCGCCACCAACCAATCATGCGACATAATTATAATGGGACAAGGTTGGTGGCGAAACGATAACTGTGCCACCTGTAGGCCCCCATTTTCGTCTTCCTCATCACCTCTGGCACCAGAGTCTGCTAAAGGATCTAAGTCAACAAGCATCCTAGTATCACACAAATCACTCTGGGCACCAACACAGTTCGTGGGAGATATTGTTAGTGCGCCCTCTTGGCTGTCCACTCCCTCCTCTGAACTATCTATCATGTCATCCACTCTGTCTTCCTCTTCAAAATATTCATCCTGACTCGCGACCTTGGCCATTGACCGCGTTACAGCACATACAGGATAAATCTCAGAGTCGTGGTCCTTGGGAACATCAGGTAGAATAACACTGGAGACACACACTGGCGGTGGGAAAACAAGGTCACCCGCCATATCAGCACCAAGCAAAAAATGCACTCCTTCCATGGGCAAAGTCTCCACGCCTGCCACAGGTGCAGAAGAAGTCACTACAGGGTACCTCAATGACATCTGAACCAGGGGGTGACATGCTTCAGAATTAACCCCACACACCAGCACAAAGTCATCCCCTTTAGTGTCCATCCCAGGCAACCAACACACAAAGACTGTCGGGCCCCTGAACACCTTAACAGGGAAGACCTGTCCATTCTCCAGCTCTACCTCCCCGTCATGCAAAAAGGCACGCCCCCAAACCTGCGGGTCTTCCGAACTACTACCAGCGATACCCGGGGAGTCCCCAACTGGGCTCACAGTCGTCTGGCCTGGGAAGGTCCCCTTCCCAGACTTAACACAGACAACGCCCTGCAACTCCCCTCGTAGCCCGAATCCCCCATCAGCTGGGACGCCCACCAACAATGATACAGGTTTTCTCACCGACTGCTTCCATTTTGGGCAATTAGGCTTTATGTGCCCCTTCTGCCGACAAAAGTAGCATACCACTTGACGTGAATCATAAGTACTAGACTTACGAGCATTTGTATTAACCGCACCCGTCCTCTCCCCACCTGCCTTGGGAGCGGACGGTGTACTGACGGGCAATACACCACCTGCATGCTGCCGATGCGCACCAGCTGATGTACCTGAACCCCAGCCCCCAGTACTGCGCAAGGCCAACATCCTATCATCCGCCCACAATGCTGCCTCCCGAGTCCGCTTAATTCGCTTCTCTCGGATATTTGCACATATTTCTTTATCCACCCCATTGCAGAAGTGTTCAAGGAAGAGCAGTTCCTGGAATTCAACATAGTTGGTAATGTTTTCACTCAGCAACCAGCGATCTCGGGCGTCTCTTAAATATTTCTCAAACTCGACGTGACTGTCATGAGGTCTTTTACGAGCATTTCTAAACAAAAGACGGTAGGCCTCGGGTCTTAACTCGTATGCCTGTAGTACACATCTTTTGAAAAGCTCGTAGTCGGCCAGTTCCTCTGCCGTGAGTCTGTCATATGCCTCTAGGCCCTTGCTTTTTAATACGCTGGCTGCTAGTGTGACCCACCGGCCCTGATCCCACCCAAACTCGTGCGCCTTTTTTTCGAAGCAAAGGAACCACTCCAATACCTTCACTTCGTCAAAAGCGGGCACAAGCTTGAGGCTGCGGACCAGACCTGTCTCCACCGACTCAACCCGACCATTTCCACCCCGTGCACCACCTCCCGCTGAAACTGCCAGCGCTCTCTCCTACTGTGCTTCTCTCTCCCTCTGTCTTTCCTCATGCTGCCAGCGCTCCCTTTCTAACTGTGCTTCTCTCTCTCCCTCTCTTCGGCCTGATGCCTCATTCTCTCTCTCTCCAACTCTATCTCCAGCATGTGCACATAAATATCAGGATTAACACCAGCAAGGGGGTTGGAAGGTACTGTCGGGCGTATTATCAGGGTGGGGTGAGCCGGGGTAAACCCTGGACGATGGGCATTTCCGGGCAAAAAGCGGAGTGGGGAACGATAGGTGAATTCTGATGGTGTTGTTGTTGCTGGTGTTGTTACTGGTGTAGAGTGTGTGAGGACATGGGTCACTTGAGTGGGGAACCTTCCCGCGAGTGTGACAACGGCAGCAGGCAAGCCCGGGGTCCCCAAACCAGGCGAGTCCTCTGACAACCGGCTCATGCTGCTTGGGAGACTTATGATACCTGCTACATTGGACACACTAACGGGCGGCGATGACCTGTCGCCCCCCCCCTTGGGACATCACCCACTCAACCACCAATGGCTCACACTTCTCTTTTCGGAGCTCAGTGCAACTCTGACCAGTCAACATAGCTGCCACCAGCAATAATTCGTCTCGCCCACGGCGAGCAATCTCGGACACATCAGGCTGGGCGAGGAGGAATGCCCTAGCGTCTGACTCGGTCAAGAGATGCAAGGGAACACTACTTGCCATGGTTGAGTAGTCATATCAAATGCAAATTAAACAAAAGGACGGTGTGAGCAACCCTCACAAATCACAAAAACAAAATTAACAGCAAAAAAATAAAAAATAAAGTGGTGGTTGATATATACATACAAAGTAATTCAGCTTAAAAAGTATCCTGGCAAGGTCGCCACTGTTACGACTGACAGTAGATGCTTCAAGTCCATGGACTAACACAGACAAGTAAATACTCAGCACCTCCGTAGCCTCAACTCGTAACACAGCCTATCGCAACAGAACAGAGCTCATTCGCAACGTCCAGGCTCTCTGGGGACCAAAGGTGTAGACAATCCCCCAACTGGTTCCGTTATACACACAATGCAGAAACTGGAACCCCTAGTTGTGGTGAAAAGATATCTTGAGCCACAACTATCAACCAAACTCAGTACCGAATGGCAATACTGAGGAGGATCCTTCCTAAGCTGCACAAAGAAGAGAAAGCTCTGATTTAATTTACGTTAATGCAATTACGTTAAATACATGCCAATAATAAATGCAAACTTAATGAATCAAACACTGGTCAAAATAAAACTCCAATCAACCACCACCCACTTAAGCTGTCCAGACCATTGGTTGGCCTGGGCCGAAGTAATCCTCCCTGTAACAGAAAGACTAATGAAGTCCTCCACCCTCTACTTCGAACCAGGCGCCCCAATAGTCTGGACCCCAACTGAATATATGCATATAAAATAAATAAATAACTATCGGCTGGTAATCAACACACGCCACTGCAGGAAATAAATAAACACCGTTATGCCAGCGAGGAATATTTTCGTATCCCTCCACCAATACCGAAGTATACTGGCTACCATAACAAAGCCATGGTTGCGGCTCAAGAAACACAGAAAGGAAGAATAACTATATAGTAAAGCTCATATAACTCTGCAGGTACAATAGGAGGGACAAACACAAGCCACCACACGTCCTTAGAATCCGTCTGAGTTACGTTAATATACAAAATGAATAAACAAAGAAGTAAATGCCAATAAATAAAAATGTATAAACAAATGCCAATATGAGAGAATTGCGAGAGGGAGGTCTTGTTCCCTCGAATGTTAAATGCGGACTGACTTCCATCTGGCACACACTGACGACGACAGGTGGATCCACATGAACCAGCTCGATGGTTCTTTTATGCACAATGTAACCAATGTAACGTAAGGTACAATGTAAGGAGGACCACATAGGATTAAATAACTAAATACAAAATGTATTCAATGCATAACATATATACTGTATATATTCATTGTGTTAATGTATTATTAATAGCCCCCAATAAACTAATAAACAATTAAAACATCTGCAGACGACAGCCACTGAGAATGGATACGCAAAGTGACCACGTCATTGAACGAAATAATAAGAATATGAAGCAGGCGATCATAATACTGGGACAGACGATAATATACGGATAATATGAAGCAGGGTTGATCACTGCTTCACGCACTACTGAAATTACCGCGAGACGTATGATATAATTATTCACCCTGTGAATATAATATTATGACCAATGCAACATAGTAATTTATAGGCTATATAGACTATTTATAAACTATATAAAGCTTACGATGAAGGAACATCGGCACACTCTCCAACCCGAGAGTGAAGCGTTACTCTCAAACTTTCTTGTACTCAACAGCTGAGCTCTGGAACTCTCTCCCAGAATCAGTGTTTCCCTCTTCCTATGACTTAAATTGCTTCAAACTCTGTGTGTCCAGGCATTTTGGCTCGATCGTCCCTTGATTTTGGCCCTGTCACTCTTTCTAATATGGGGGAGCCACTCGCTATAGGCAGTTCATAAAGATATATAGCTTAGCCTAATATTGGCGCCTAATTTGAACTTCCAGTATCTCAACTAAACCTAATTTGTCGAGGTGCTTACGAGTCTCGACAATGTCAATGAAAAAAAAAATACTCTTACATAAAGGTCAAGGTCACAGGTCAAGATCAAAGGTCAACTTTTACAATTTATTTTACTTTTTCCTCAAATATCTTCATTGTCACTATACAAGTTACTGGTAACCTTGATATTGTGTTGCCCAAATTTTAGATAAATATTCTAAAGGGTTAGGTCAAAAATCAAGGTCAAATGTCAAAATAAGTTTTTCACTAGTATTTCTTATATTAACAGTTTGATTCTCACTAGGCTTACCATGTATATTCGGAATACCTAGGCCAAGGTCATACAAGAAAGTATACAATTCCATGTCAAGGTGAAATAAAAGGTCAAAATGCTATTTTCTTTACTTTTCATGCAAACTTCACAAAATTTGGTGAGATACTTGCACATTGAATGAAAAGGAAAATACTATATTTTGACACATAATAAAGGTCAATATAAAGCTCAAAGGTCATGGTCAACGATTCTATTAATATATAGGAAACTAAGTGATGGGTTTTAATAAAGTTAGGCATGCTTATTTGATTTACCTGGGCAATGTCAATAAAACAAAACATGTACTCTTACATAAAGGTCATGGTCAAAGGTCAACTTTTACTATATATTTTTAGTTTTTACTCAAATATCTTCATTTTCACCATACAAGTAACTTGTAACTTTGATATCGCATTGCACAACTGCTAGATAAATATTCTAAAGGGTAAGGTCAAAGGTCAACATAAGGTTTTACTAGTATTTCTTATACTAACTGTTAGATTCTCACTAGGCTTACCATATATATTCGGAATACCTAGGCCAAAGGTCATACAAGAAACTATACAATTTCATATGAAAGGTCAGTGTCACAGGTCAAGGTCAAATAAAAGGTCAATATGCTATTGTCTTTACTTTTCATGTAAACTTAACAAAATGTGGTGAGATAGTTGCACTTTAAATGAAAAAGAAAATAATAAACGTTGAGACATCATAAATATCAAGATAAAGGTCAAAGGTCATGGTCAACTATTCTATTAATATGTATGAAACTAACTGATGGGTTTTAATGAAATTATGCATGCTAATTTGATTTTCATAGGCAATGCTAATGCAAACATAAATGAACTCTTACATAAAGATCAAGGTCAAAGGTAAAGGTCAAAGGTCAACTTTTATTATTATTTAAAAAAACAATTACTCAAATTTAGGAAAACTGCCTGGGTTAGTTGCTTATTACTTAAATAACATATTTATCCAATTTCACATAAATATCGTAATAGTTAAGGTCAAAGGTCAAGGTTAAAAACAAGAGTGTTTGTCAATTTCCCTAAACTTCTCCTAGACTGTTTAATGTATTGTCACCCAATTGTACAGACAAATTCAGTTGGTCAATGCGACAACCATCCAAATATATGTATTATATTCTTAGTCAAAGGTCAAAGGTCAAGGTCACAGTATATGATCACAATTTGTAATCTATAAGTTTTTATACGAATTACACCATATTCATAATGCTAGTTAATACAAACATTGGTGTTAAACTAATTCCTCGATAATAATTGTTAAGGCCAAAAGTCAAGGTTAAAGGTCAAAATATGATTTTTGCTAGTATTTCCTATATAATGTAAGATTCTCACTAAGCATATCATGCATAATCGGAATTCCTAGGCCAAGGTCATACAAGGGTATTCATAATTGCTTTTGATAGGTCAAGGTCACAGGTCGAGGTCAAACATAAGGTCAATATGCTAATTTATTGACTTCATGTGAATTTCACAAAATTCTTTGATACAGTTGTGCTTTAAATTAAAATTAGAATGTTACATTTTCAGACATCATGAAGGTCAAGATAAAGGTCATGGTCAGCCATTCCTTTATTACCTCTGGAATTAGTTGATGATTTTTAATGACGTTTAGCACATTTATTTGATTTTCCAGGGTTACATCAATGCAAGCAAAAAATACAAGCCTACATAAAGGTCAAGGTCACAGGTCAAAGTCAAAAGTAACCTTCATCATAAAAACTACTCAAATTTTGATAAGCTGACTGTTACTTGTTTTTTACATAAATAACATATATATATATATATATATATATACAGTATATATATATATATAAATTTCATATACAAATATTCTAATACTTAAGGTCAAAGGTCAAGGTCAAAGATCGAAATAAGAGTGTTAATCAATTTCCCCAAACTTTTCCTAGACTGTTTAATCCTTTCTTTACTGGAGACATCTGTTGTTTATCATGTTCTAGCTTTAATTAGACGATTTTGTGAAGCTTAAGAAGGATCTGTGGTTGAAAAAGGTTTATTTGGATAGTTGAAATCCTGCTAATTAAACTAAATACAATCGTCTATTATTATCCAGTATAAAATGAAAAGGAAACTGGTACTGAACGGGTTAATATATCGTCACCAAATTTTGCACGCAAATTCGGTTGGTCAATTGTCGCCCCCCGGGCAAATCCTCCAGTATTCTTGGTGATATTTTAAATGATGATGGTGATAGTAGTAGTGGTGATGGTGATAGTACTGATGATGACAGTAGCAGAGATGGTAGTAACAGCAGGTATGATGGTGATAGCAATGATGATGGTGATAATAGTAGTGATGATGGTGATACTTGTAGTGATCATTATGACAGTAGTGATGATGATGGTAGTTACTAGTAGTAGTGATGATGACAGTAGTACTAGTAGTGATGATGGTAACAGTAGTAGTGATGATGGTGATAGTACTAGTAGTAGTGATGGTGGTGACAGTAGTAATGATGATTATAAGTGATGGTGATAATAGTAGTGATGATGGTGATACTTGTAGTGATAATGATGACAGTAGTGATGATGTTAGTGACGATGGTGATAGTAATGGTGATGTTGACTGTTGTAGTGATGATGGTGATAGTAGTAGTTATAATGGTAGTGATAGAAGTGATGATGGTAACCCATCGCAGAGTTGGGTATGTCGTTTTGATTTTGGGCAAAGCAGCACTTCAACTTAATTACTATTTATTATATCTTTATTTGGGTCTTACTAATATGACGTTTGTGGTATTTCATTTACTGTAGAGTCTCGACACAAATAAAAAAGAAAGAAAAACAATCTATGTTTTGACAACTATGAATGGAATGAATAATTGGCGATCGTTTTTTGGCATCCTATTTCCAATGATCTTCTTATCAACTTCTCCTCTTGCTTCTGAGGGCTATCATCTCTCACCACATACCTAGTCATCGTTTATCTTGACAAGCCAACACCTGTCTTTACACTTCACCAGCCTATCCTCACCAATCACATATACATACACACTCCATATATCAATCAGCTCACCTCCAGCCGCCACAATCCATCACCATACACTAGGGCATCATCAATTCCATCACACGGTAAACAAATTGGTCTCCCTGGGGCGCCAATTACTCCAGTGGTCTAGGGTCAACCAGGCCTTGAGGCTGATGCGGGGTCATCTGCTAGCTATCGTATATAAGGAAACAATAAACGGTGGTCGGTTAATTCAGTCACCCAACATATCTAAGTTAAAAAATATATATTTTATGCTTCTCTGTTAGATAGTTTAATAAGGCTATTTATAAGGTTACAACGAATGTAGAATTTATCGGGAAGTATATTCACATTTGACAGATAAACAGTATACTGTACTGTATATATATACCGTATATATATATTTTTTTTTTTTTTTTTTTTTTTCCTATATTCCAACTACTTCCTCTCAGGCATAGGCTGACAGACTGTACATTTAACCGCTAATCATTGAAAAGTGAAGTACATGAGGTCTCGTTCCAGTCTAGGGGGTGAGACATGTGAAGCACTTTTACCTGCAACCAGCCCCTGACATCCTGCCTTCACAGGATGTATGGGGCATAGTTGCCCACTCAGCTCGAAGCAGCCCCATCTCTGAAGCTGCTTCGCTCCAGTGCTTCGCTGTCTCAACTCCTATACGCGGACCCTCACTCTTAGAACGCTACCTATTGAGCAATGAACTCACTAGGCATTGTCCCCCTCTAGCATATTTTGAATATGGGAATATTCATACAGTGCTATTTAATCAGGAAACAATGAGGGTATTTATTTGTCGTTTCAGTGAGCTTTTTGGTAATGCACTGATACTAGGTACAGCATAAATTCCATCCCAATAATATCTTCCCATTGACATATCAGGATTCGAACCCGGGTCCATTGGATTACCAGTCCAGTGGCTGTACCTAGTATCAGTGCATTACCACAAAGCCCACCGAAATGCCAAAAAAATACCCTCATTGTTCCCTGATTAAATAGCATTGTATGAATATTCCCATATTCAAATTATGTTACAGGGAGGCAATGCCTAGTGAGTACATTGCTGAATAGGTGGGGTTTTGAGAGGGAGGGTCCGAGTGTATGTGGTGAGACAGTGAAGCACTGGAGCGACGCAGCTTAAGAAATGTGGCTGCTTCGAGCCGTGGGTGGGCAACCGTGCATCATGCGAAGGCAAGATATCGGGGGCTGGTTGTATCCTAAAGTGCTTCACATGTCTCACTCCCTAGAATGGAACGAGACCTCACAGGCTTCGCCGTTCAATGTATGGTTGAATGTACAGGCTCTCAGCCTATGCCCGAGAGGGAGTAGTTGGAATATAGAAGAATTTTTTGTTTATATATATATATATATATATATATATATATATATATTGTTATGTTGTAAGACGAGGGGAAATAACACAAACAATAGGCTAAATTTAAATTCAAAACTAATGTCAACTTCCATCTCGAAAAAATCCAGGTTCAAGGAAACTAGAATACAAATTATTAGTTTAATTAAATTAAGTATTATAATATAAAAATAAATCAGAGGCACTTCAGGACGAGACATACGAATATAAAATGCACTGAGATTTGGCTTAACAACAAAAGAATAATTAATCAAAAATATGCAAGTGAAAAATAAATAAGTATACTGAAACAATGCAATATTTAATAGTTAAAACACACATGAATAAATATGTTCTCAAGATCACTGAAAATGGTTGATATATGTTTAATCACTTAAGGAAATGCACACAATATTAATAAAAGCAATACCAGTAAGTAATACAATTATTTAAATGTGAAATACGCACTAATATATCACTTGAGAAAATATTCCTTCTGGAAATACAATAATAATGTGTAACTAGATTAAAACAGTTCAAATTCATAATCTTGGAAACTAATCACAAATTAATGTAATGCTTTACACTTATAAAAATAATCAAAAACAATCAAAAGGGAATAACGAAATAATATTAATTCACAGACATCTTAATAACACTTAATTGAACACTAAATTACAGTAATTATTGAATTATAATTTATACACAAGAATATCACTGGGAATAATAAGTAGGCTATAATATATGACACACTTATATACTCAACTCCCCAATCACAGGTAACAGATGCAGACTGCTTTATCATTTGATGGTAGCCAGGCAGGGAGGTTTGTCACTTCACTAAGTATAAGGGTAACTATGTACAGGCAAGAGAGATAGAGATGTGATGCTAACAGCTGGTTAAGTCGATCTGGAGTCCTAGTGACAGGGTGCGCCGTGCTTATGTAGGCATCACGGTAGCCAGAAAGTTCGACAACGCTCGCGATCAAGCCAGACAGATCGGCACCGTCTCCATACAGGAAGCTAACACTTGAGATGATGCAATCTCCACTCACACGAATGAATTAACCTCTAAAGCGCTAAGCCCCTGTAGTATACACCACACCCCTATGCTTAGGTATTCTGATTAATTCCTCACTAAAATTGTTAATTTACCATATATATAATTATTACTTATCCATATGTGCCTATTTTACTTTTAATACGAACATATGAACATGAGAAACCATTAAAATAAGTGGTAACAGCAATTGGCTGGTGAAAATTGTATATTTTATCCCCGCGGTCATAATATGGCCCAGACCGGCGAGAGAGACACATCCTCACTCTCACGTCTCTCTCGTGGCACTTAGAGGCACGGGATGGACTCAGACTGGCTTGGAGGGTCGGTGTTACATTCCTCCACCTTCCTCTCTCTCTCTCACTTGTCCTCCCACGAAAATACTTGATAAATATCGGGAATAATAGAGAAAATACCTGATAATTGAGGAGGGGGGAGGGGACACATGTGTAGGAGTGGTAGAAAATAATGGAGGGAAATTATCTCACCTAAACACAATTATTTATTTTTTTAGTGCCACTAAGGTGTTTTAAATGTTTTTTTTAAGCCTATGATCTTATGAGTCTTCCCGCAGCCGCCCAGTATAACATCAATTGAGTCTTCCCGTAGCTGCCGGGTTAAGTGAAACTCTCTAAACACGCATATTAGCCATATCACTATTGTACTTATTTTATTTATTTTGTTTTAGCTCACAATACATAACAATATATATATATATATATATATATATATATATATATATATATATATATATATATATATATATATATATATATATATATATATATATACAGTATATTAATGGATACGATTATCATAGGCTACCGGTATAATAAATTACTAGTTTACAGTATAATACACAATCCATATATTAGGTACAGGATAAAAATCAATGAATAGCGTATAAAAACAACAATTAGCAATTATGATATACTGTATATTATGCAACAAATTTGGAGGGCTTCACTTCATATACACGAATTCTTATTTTAACAGTTTGTCTAAAGCCATGGGCACATGCTTTCAAAGGTGTTTATGATAAGTGAGACCTCAAGTATTCACAGGGCACGGAACTATAGACTCAATGAATAAGGCCGACGATCCACGTCCCACCATCCTCGATTGTGAAAGAAGTACTGAAGAAGTACTTCCAAGAGAACGATCACCCCAGACCCTCTTTGGCACAGCAGAAGGCACAATGGATAACAAAAATAATCCACGTCCCTTCCAACCTTGACGGTGAAAGAAGTATTACCCATTATGGAACTAAGATTGAAAGACCCTCTTCGGCACAGCAGAAGACACGCTGGATAACAAAGGTAATCCACGTCCCTTCCAACCTTGACGGTGAAAGAAGTGTTGCCCATCATGGAACTCAGATTGAAAGATCCTACTTCTCCAAAACTTCCCAAGCATCAATCCAGGGAAAATCTGGATTCCGAATCATGGAGAGGCAAGTGGGTGCTAGTGCGTCCCCTGATTGGCCAACCCGGGCAACCTTAACCCTTAAAAAGCGGCTCACCACTTAAGTCGAGTTAAATAAAGCTGGACTATGTGGCGGCGCTCGACATAGGTCGAGTGGCAATTTCAGCACGTAATGTGGCTGAGAGAGAGAGACAAGTGGTGGCAGGAGACTAGCGAGCGTATGACTGCTCCAGACCACCGCGGCGAACCTACTGACACAAATCTCAGCTCCCTCCTCCCTCTCTCACTCTCACTCGCTACATACTCAATTATGTACCGAAAGTACCGAATTACCTGCTTTTTGCACTCGCGTTGCACGGTTATTGCAAGAAAACTATTCATCATACAAGGATCGTTATGGTGTCATTCGAAAGCTCTGTTTATGCCCTTTCAGGGATAGATACTTGTTTTACGTTCTGGGTCTTATTTAGGCATGAAAATGATCACGTAAACAGCCCTATTTTGGCTAAAAACACCCCGCTGGGCGGTACACATAAATAAACCGCATAGGCCGCTCGTAAGGTGTTAAACTTCTCCAGACCCTCTTCAACATCAGCTCGTGGAAAACCCAGATTGTGGACCATGCCCAGCTACAAAACTTCTACAGCATTGACTCGGAAAAAACCTGGATTCTAGATCACAGGAGAAACGGTCGATTAGGTCACACCCTATGATTGGTCCAGCCTTGTACTCCAAAAAAGCCCTTCGATTAAGGACTGGGCCATATAAGGGCCAGAATTGCCCCAAGAAATGCAGAAGTTTTGAGACTCATCACAAGCTCAGACCTGGGACTTGCACAAGCTCTTCCTCCCTCCCTCAGCAGCAGCAATCCAATCTGGTGGGTTGCACTGGTGACCTAAGAGGTTTTCTGAAAAAGGGATTAAACGAACCAAGGACTAACAACTGACCTCCTGAAAGAGTATAATTGACTACCTTTAGCTTACCGCATCCCCCACTGGATGCTGAGTTATCACCTGAATGTCCTGAAGTGAGCGAGCTGAGGATGCTGATCTCTGCCAACAATATTGACAACTATTTCGAGCAGCTAAATCAGCAGTGGAAGGAAGAGCTGCCTTGAACCCTCCAAGCCTGTATCAGGAGGTGAAACGGAGAGCGAGCCCCAGAAGTAACCAACTTTGTATCCGAGATAGTAATTTGTTCCTGAAGAAGTAGTCATCGTCCGAAGCTGCTTCGACACCAGACTGCTTCTGTGTTCCATGTTCCAGAAGCAGTAGTTTGTTCCCGAAGAAGTAGCTGACATACGAAGCCACAACAGCTCGGACCATCATCCTCATCCATTGTTCCTGAAGCATTAGTTGTTCCTGAAGAAGTAGCGGACGTCTGATGCCGCCACAGATCAGACTACTGTCCCCATTTCTTGTTCTAGATGTGACTTGGAAACAGAAACACCGAGAAACCATGCCCAGTTTCCCACGATTGACACCCCAAACCTCCACACTACCCGCCCAATGCAGAGGTCCCAAGGGGCCAGGAAGGCAAGACTGTCTTGTATATGTTTTTTTTATGTTATTTCCGTTGTAGTTCTTGAAATGACGGGGTTGAGCAGCCACACCTCAATCACGCCCGAAAGTATAGCAGTGATACAGAGCAGCAGGAGAAAGAAGAATAAGACCAGACCAATTTCCCAGGCTCCAATACCAGCCGGAATAGGTCAGTCTACCCTGTTTCCCGGATTTCCCATACTCTAATCCCTGAGAAACTAGGTCAGTCTACCCCTAAAAGAAGTTTGAGTCCCCACCAATCGCAGGGACCCCAGCTCCTCCAATGGCAAGGACCGAGACAGAAGCCCTAGGAATCTCATCACCTCCAACCGCATTTGCAGTATGATGAGGAACTCTTTATGCAAATGCAACATCAAGAACCCTCTCAATACCTGAATAGATGGTAATCCCAGTACCCCATCTACAGTACCTTCCGGGAAGACTGGGGATAGTACCACCTAAGTGAATAGTGAAAGAACTATAACCTATAGAATAAGAAAAGCTAAAGATTAAGATGAATAGAATATCATCCATTACGTCACCATAGTACCCTCTAAAAATAGGGGAACCATATTGAAAGATCCAGAATCTTTGTGTGCATAAATTAATATCTACCATGTATTTTTAGCTTAAAAACTACCTTCACCATAGCCAAAACAACGATATCCACATGTCCTTATGTTACCGAATTAGACCAAACTGAACACTAAATATAACCCAAATATAGCCTGAGTGAAACTGAAAAAAGTTAGCAAATACTATTGCTTTCCTTCCACTGACTACAAACCAGGAGTGGGATTGGATTGGTACTGTTCATCCTGAATGAGAGAGTGTGCTGCCCTGCCCCTGAAGTGAAAGGCCAGATCCACTCCACGTCCAGCCCAGCCGAACTCCGAGTCCTACGTCGTCCAGACTCTCGTTCATGGCCACCCCGATCCTATCCCTTAAGTGTCTCTGAGTGTTATAAGTTGTGGCTATTGTTGTGAAGGTACGATAAAATATACGAGTATTCTATTGCACTTAATTATAGATCTGTGCCTGAGATCTATCTTGAATCTGTGTTCTCCGTGTAACTTCGTTAACTTTGATCCGTACAGCGTTTTATTAAGTACAAGATATTGACAAGCTAAATTGTGTTAATCCTTCAGAAAACCTAAATCATATGTACGTTACTTAGTAATTTTTACACGTGTTATTTAACCAGAATACTCTCAGATTTTATTCCTAGGTGTTAATTATTCTTTGTGTATTCAAGTCGAAGTGAAAGTGTATAACGTGAAGTGATTCCCTATTTTATTCAATATCTACCTAGAACCTACGCCCAATTTAGGATTTATTTATACATGTAATTATCACCAGAGAATTTATATTTCCATTCCTTTAATTTGAAAGTATAGAACCCTTCCATTGAGTTAGATTTAACTCGTAATCAAGATACTTGAATTCTATTTGTTCTTGTGAGTAATCTAATCATAATCGTGATTCGGTTCATATAATTCTTTCCACCCTTTTCGAGGAACTCAGATTTTCCAGTTCTTGTTTCAAACTGCCTATTATTAGGTTTTGGATTATATTTATTATTTAATATATTAATCCCTTGATTATATTCGTAATTACGTTACAATACAACGCTACGTTAGTTCTGCGTTCTTTAACCCGTGGAGCCCCGGCTAGTTTTGTAATGTTTGTTCACCAGAACCCGGCCGGTTTTCAAATTTTTTTTTTATTCCAGAAACAATAGCGAATGGGTTAGGAATGAAGGAAAAACCACGAAAAACCGCTCAAAAAGCTTAAAGAATGGTCCTACAGAGCCCCCGAAAACGTATTTTACAAGAGTAAAAAATTGAAGGCAATTACCCCAAAAAAACAGGTTATTGCGCGCTCACGCGCACGCACTTGGACTTTGAGAGTTTTCAACCATCGGCACGGTTGCGTGGGATACTTACACAGTTCCCATACAAATCTGAGCCCTCTTGAGTGGCTACACCTGAGGTTACGGTCGGCGCAATTAGGGTGACGCGTCAGACGCGTCTCTGGGGCTGTGCGTTACATACATCGCCGACGTGTCAGACACGTCGCTGGGGCTGTACGGGTTAAGATCTAATTTGTATAAGTAAAACTTCTTAACCTTTAGAATACTCCTGAGATATAACTTCAGTATTATCATTATTAACTAAATCGCTATTTTGATAAGATATTTTCCCGCACATAAATAAGTGTGCTCCTTAAAGCCAAGCAAGCGAGTATTACATAATAGCGGGGTTCCCGCATTTCACTGGGACCACTGCGGTTTGAACCAGACCATGTACAGGGTCCGTTCTGGTGTCATTTTGAAGCTATTTTCGTCTAGTTTTCGGCAGAATACACTTCATTTAATGCAGATGCTTGATTTATCATTCAGGAGTGCCTGAATATGCCCTAAATATCCCAAACATAGCCGCAGCCAAAGGGTTAAGACTCGAATAAATGATTCTTGCATTCATAAACTTCATATTATTCCTCACAAATCAGTCACTATTGTTATTGTGATTCTGAGTTCATTTGTATGTGTAAATTAACCTCATCCAGGGTCGAATTTTATCTTTGTGTCCCATGTGAGAGATTATTCACAATAATTCTTAGAGAGTTGTATTCCAAAGTAAACTATCTTCCTCTCTAGAATTAAATAAACCGCCTAACCTTATCCCCTAATATATTATCGCATTAAAAAAATAGCCATTGTTCAAGACCGCAGTCCACCTGAACTATAGGCTACAACGCGGCTCCTTTGATGTACCTACCTGCGCGCGGGCTGTATCTACCTGTTTGTTTACCACCCGACAAGCTCCGCGGCTGAGCGATAAGTTTCACACTCTATCGTACCTTGTCAGAATACTTCACGCTAGACACTTTGCTCACATATGTATTATTGTCAAGGATTCTTGTCTGTGTATATGTTTATCTGAGCATCTTTGTGTATTTCCATGCTTCCATTGTCACTCAAGTAATAACTTGAAACTTAGTAGAGGGTGGAATTAGTTCGCTCTCTTCTTCATGTTATACTGACTTGCTGTACTAATAACAGTATAGTCTAGTGCTACCATTTATATATATATGCCCATGCTTTATATAAATAAGAGTGTAATCTAACTTGTGTGTTTATTGTGTTATCGTTTTCCTGATTGATTATTTACCTATCAAATTCACTAAGCTCGACATGTCCCTGCTGAGATATAGTCCACATGTAGACATACTCGTGAACACTCGCGATAACTCGGCAACACTCGAGTTGCATTCGGAATAACTCTTGATTACTCTTACACACTCGGATGCACTCGGGAACCAGAAATGACCGTTAAAATTCAAATTTTCACACACTCTCAGTACACTCTTAATGACTCGGTAACTACTCCGAGTGTCCCCGAATGTACTCGGGCTTACTCGACATAACTCCTGGACACTCTAGGACACTCTTGTAAACTCCTGGTATTTTTCACACTCTGCCTCTTTTTTGCCCGATTAACCAAGACTGTGGACTCTTGGAAACTCGGCCTCACACTCCTGAATGTGTGAACTAGGCTTTACTTAGACGGGTACATAAAATGGTTGATGTCTTTGTTGGTGGTGTAGAGCTCGATATTATTGAAGATGATGTTTAAGTATATATTAGGGATAACTTTGAGGTAAATATTCATGCAATTAACAAATTGGACATTTACTCTGAATCCTTTAATGCATATAAAGTTACAGTTACAATACCAGAGAGGGAGAAGTTATTTATGAAGGAGCTATGGCCTGAAGGTATAAGAGTAAACAAATATTACAATAGGCGCAAGTCTCCTGAATAAATAGTAGTAAATACAGCTCACTAACTTTAGATACATAAACTAATTTTTACTCATTTGTGTATATTTTCCATTTTTATAATCCACTGTATATTTCTAGTTTTTACTGTCATGGATATTAGGATGCGTACATATAACTGCTGCTCACTGCAAACAAATATTGATATAATTCGTAAACTAGCATTTCATGAACATGATCTAATACTCTTGCAGGAAACTTTCATTACAGATAATAAATTAAACATTTTAGACTATATAGATGAAAATTATGAAAGTGTGGGGGTTGCAGCCACCTATTCTGATAAAGTTCTTGCTGCCATGGTTGGTTGTCCACAGAAAGGGATGACTGTACTTTGGAGGAAGAACTCTAATATTAGGATAAATAAAGTTACTACAAAAAATAACTGTATAGTTATAAATATATCAGTTTTAGGCAATGATATTGAACTCATTAATGCTTATTTAAATAGTGACCTTTGGTAAGCTAGAACACTCAATAAATACCTAGAATATCTTGTTAAATTGGGAGAGGTAATTCAAAAGTATAATTTTGATTCTATTTTTGTTTTTGTGTTTTGTTTTCCTTCATGGGGGATTTTAATCCTGGCCCTGTCTTGGAGCGAGCATGGCGTAATTTGAAAAATGTTATGAAGGAAAATTCACTCAAATGTGTTGATGTAGCTATGTTACCTGCTAGTTCATTCTATTTTATTAGTTATTGAACCTCAACTAGTAGGTGGCTGGATTATGTTATCGGACGTGAATGTGACACTGTTAACAGTACAAAACGTTGAAATATTGAAAGATATGATTGGTTCTGATTGCTACTACTCTTTACTTAAAATCCCAAGTTAATCCAAATAGTGACTTTGTCCATGAAATTGTATCTAATAATAACTCTTGCCATGCAAGAGAGGGAGTTATGTGGAATCGTTTGCTGCCTGCCGAGCTTAACCAAATCGACTACCGAATTTGCCAGCTTCTTAAAAATAACACGCTCCAAACAATACAAAATTGCTGTACCTTGGACTGTCAGGATAGTGAACACTTGAACTGTCTTGATCAGTTTTATGAGTTATTTTGTTCCTCTATAGCAACTGCATCTCAGTCTTTTAAGAAGAAGTACGTACAAATAAATACATTTAAAGTTATTCCTGGCTAAAACAGGAGGGTTAAAATTAAACATGAAATAGCTACATATTTGTATCTTAGATGGGTAGAACTTGGTAAAAAGCATGACACTCAAGAGTATCATGATATGGTTGAATCGAGACATTTGTTTAAAGATAGTCTTAAGCTGTGCAAGAAGGATATAAACAAATAAAGATGTCAGAGTATAACTGAGAAATTTACTAATTAAAACAAAACTGAATTCTGGAAGGACGTTAAACATAAGAGATGGACAGATGAACGAAGAAATTACGACTATTTTTGCTAATACATTTTTGGGAGATCATCCCTTAAATTCCAGTGATAGAGAAACTAATCTGATCAATAGACTCGAAGGAATGTGGAATAATGGTAGAAAGATTAACCTCAATATATCGAAATTGTCCATTCGGAGATGTCTTTGTCAATTGAACAATGGTATTGGTCACGATGGTATTCATTCCATGCTCATAAAAAATGCCTGAGATTCGCTTTTAAAAATTATTACACCATTTTACAATGCAATATATTCCCACTGTTACATTCCTACGTAATGCTTAGAGGTAATATATTTCCCACTTTAAAGGTTGTGAAAGGAAATATCACTGATTCATCAAACTACAGACCTGTGATGCAGTCGTCTTGTTTACTAAAAACAATTTAGTTACACCTATTGGACATCTTAAATGAAAACATTCGCTTAATGAAAGACAGTTTGGCTTTAGGAAGGGAATCTCAACTAATGATGCATGTCTCTTGCTTAAAGAATCAATCAAACAATATTCCAAAAATAAACAAGCTGGTTATATATTGTATGTAGATCTTTTCAAAGCATTCGACACTGTTGATCATTTTTTGTTAGGAAATAAATGACTTGATAGAGGTATTCCTGTAGATATTGCTCTCATAATTATGCACTATTTACGAAATCAACATGTAAGTATCTGCTGGAAGAGTTCTTTTTATCCTGTAGAAGGTGTACAGTCTTTTCGCCCAAAGTCCGTTCGCTCACAATTTGTAGTCCGTTCGCCCAAACGAGAAAGTCCATTCACCCAATCAAAGAAGTTTGTTCGCCCAAATAGGAAAGTCCCTTCGCCCAAACAATACAGTCAGTTCGCCCACACCTTGAAGTCTGTTCGCCCACATTTTTTAGTTTGTTATCCAATACTACTTGTTGACTTCCAAAGGCTGTATGTGTATTTTGTTTCCAGAGTGATGGTAAAATTTTGTTTATTCATAACAGAATGTTATGACACACACATATACTATAATATATATATTATATATATATATATATATATATATATATATATATATATATATATATATATATATATATATATATATATATATATAATACATATCAGTTTTTATCTATTTACTAATGTATCTATATGTATACTTATTCCACGGCAAAAACATTGCTTGTAAAGACACCAAGTAAACAATTAATTTGTTTACAATTCTTGCCATATACATATTTATATTTAACTAAGCCTACCAAGTACCTATATCTTAACGATAAACGAATTATGTCTGATAAACCACAAACAGCTAAAAAAAAAAAAAACGAATGTACAATATACATAATACAAGAACGAAAGTAAGAGAAAGTGGGAGGTATATCAGAACTAGGTATTCTGTCTTGAGAAGGCTATCGACACATTAATGACAAAGATTACAGGTAAAATACATCCACCCGCCTCAGCGGATTAGTTCATAATTATACAGTATACTCCCTCTCCCATGCCCCCACACTACCCTCTCTCTCTATATATATATATACAGTATATATATATATATATATATATATATATATATGAAAATGGGAGTCTGCAGAGAGCCGATTGATTTACAGACGGCAGATCCCTTTCACACCCAACCCATCTCGTCCAGATACCTATCTAATTATATCTTAAAGCTCTATCGTTCTTGATCCCACTATGCTGTTTATATAACTCTATTACCAAACCAATATTTGCCTATATCTCTTCTCAAACGAAATTGATCTAATTTGAAACCATTTGTTCGAGTTATTTCGCTATCACTGAGCTTCAGTACATCTTTCATGTCCCCTTTATTAACACCACTAACCAACTTGAACACCTCTATCATATCCCCTCTAACTCGGCGTTTCTCTAACGAATGTAAGCCTAATTTCTTCAACCTTTCTTCATATGGAAAATCTCTAATATTATGGATACCTTGTGTCATTCTTCGTTGTACTCTATCCAAGAAATCTATATCCATTATGTAATAAGGACACCAAAATTGAACAGCATAATCCATATGGGGTTTCACTAATGACAAGTAAAGTTATAAGATAACATCAGAGGTTCTGTTACTCACACTCCTATAGATGAACCCGAGAATCCTGTGTGCCTTGTTATAAACGCTTATACACTGTTTTCTAGACTTCACATAATTGCTAACAAACACACCTAGGTCTTTCTCACAGTTTGAGTTTTCTAACAGTAGTTGATATCAAATAGAAAAATGGAATTGGTGTATTATATAGTAAATAATCGGTATTCTTCAGAACTTTCTCAGGCTATACCGCCTCCTGACAAGGTGGCACCCGGCCTGCAACACATTCCCACCTCTATTTGGTCCAATTATAAACCAAGAGTGAACCGTGTTCCCAGTCTTTCTTTCCCTGAATAAGTAAACTCTGGAACTCGCTCCCTCAATGTATCTTTCCCTCATCCAATGACTTAAACTGCTTCAAGCTTCGTGTATCCAGCAATTTTTACTCCTAACATACTGTAGCTTGACTTTGGCTCTCTATTACACTATCAATTTTTAAACAGGATGTTTAATTTTAAGGTCCCGAGAATCCAAGGACAGGGTAAGCAAACATTCTTCTTCACTGCCATCAAAGACTGGAACGACCTACCCCAGTCAGTCCGTGAAAAGAGAACACTGTATTCCTTCAGACGTAGCCTGAAGGAACACCTGAACCGGACAGCTGCGAGAAGGGAGCACCAAGCTTATGTCTACTACTAAATACGACATAAGAGATAGACAAACCAAACTGAAAGATTACTGATTACGGATTACTGATATTTACTATAGGATGTAAGGTATCTTAAAATAACCCCCTAGAAATACTTTCTCTAAAGTATCTATTTTTTTATCCTCCCCATTTCCCCAGCTAACCTAATCCCACAAGGACCCCAATGGAAATACGCCTAACGGCCTTATTGGGCTATCCTTAGTTGGAGTTATGCAAGGCTGGTACATGTCATATTTATAACATACTATGTGGTACCAACTCTGTAAATTGCTAACTGAATAAATATTATTATTATTATTATTATTGTTCGTAACAAGTCAAACAGGATTCTCGGTTTCATCTATAGTGTGAGTACAGAACTGTTGATGTAGTCTTCGAACTTTACTTGTCATTAGTGAGACCTCATATGGATAATCCTGTTTCAATTTTGTTGCCCTTATTATAGAATAGATACAGACTCTCTAGAAATAATGCTACGTAGAATGACAAAACAAACATAGTTAAATATTTGTTTAAGTAACTGCAAAGATAGATTTGCAGCTCAGAAACGGTGGAAAGTTGCAAACGTAATTTGGATAGTCATATAAATTATATTGGTTGGGTGTGAAAGGCATCTGCATCGTGTGGGCCGATAAGGCCCTCTGCTGATTTCCGTATTCTTATGCTCTTATATGAAAGTTGGAATAGTAGGACAGTAGATAATTATGGACGCTGGCGGTGGAGTCGGTAGTCAAATTAAGAAGGCTTCACACGGTCATTTTTTCTCAGCTGCTTGTCTCATTAACTTTGGTCTGGGAGTTTCCGAAATATATATGCATAGGAATCAAGCTATCTATAGCAATCTAAGGTTAGTAATGATGCCGAAACCGATGATGAGTCCTAATATGCTATCATAAATAATGATGTCAATCAAAAGTCGCCAGAAAAAATATTCATGTGACTTGAACCTAAAGTAAGGTAGATTTTTGTATTCCAATGTACGCGTATGACTCAAACCTCAGGTGAGGTTCTTTACACCTCACAATGAGTTATGGGCACACACACACACACACACACCACTATGCTAAGCAGAAGTTAAAACATCAGAGAATGCGGATAATTTATAGCTAGTAGTTTTGTGAATATTCAAGAAAAGAGAGAAAACAAAAATCACCTATACAGTATACAGTAGGCTGCGGTATATCATGTCTGCCGCATCTGGAATATCAATTTAACCCTTCCAGTATGAATGATGATATTTTTATTATACTTTTGCTGAATTCAGCCGATCATGCTCAGAATAGAAAACACGTCTCGTAGGCAAGAGGAATAAAACTAAGCCATGTGTCTCCTGCAAAAGTATATTATGACTTCTTGAGTTTGCAGAACACTAGACAATTTTATTAAGTTCAGGAAAATCATCCCGTATTAAATATTCTGGTCTACATGCGTTAGAGTACAAGTGACAATAAAACTATTACTAAGTAAAACATATGTCAATTTTAGTACGGGTACCAGAAAGATGTTATACCATCATTATACGTTTATAATAAATATGGACCACATACCACACAGACTATCTTTTTTCCTATGTGTTTGATGGAGACCTAAGGCAAAGCTGCCAGTAAAAGTGTTCCCAAAAAATTGATAGTGTAATAGAGAGCCAAAGTCAAGCTACAGTATGTTAGGAGTAAAAATTGCTGGATACACGAAGCTTGAAGCAGTTTAAGTCATTGGATGAGGGAAAGATACATTGAGGGAGCGAGTTCCAGAGTTTACTTATTCAGGGAAAGAAAGGCTGGGAACACGGTTCACTCTTGGTTTATAATTGGACCAAATAGAGGTGGGAATGTGTTGAAGGCCGGGTGCCACCTTGTCAGGAGGCGGTATAGCCTGAGAAAGTTCTGAAGAATACCGATTATTTACTATATAATACACCAATTCAATTTGTTTTAGTTGATATCAACTACTATTAGAAAACTCAAACTGTGAGAAAGACCTAGGTGTGTTTGTTAGCAATGATGTGAAGCCTAGAAAACAGTGTATAAGCGTTTATAACAAGGCAAACAGGATTCTCGGGTTCATCTATAGGAGTGTGAGTAACAGAACCTCTGATGTTATCTTATAATTTTACTTGTCATTAGTGAAACCCCATATGGATTATGCTGTTCAATTTTGGTGTCCTTATTACATAATGGATATAGATTTCTTGGATAGAGTACAACGAAGAATGACACAAGTTATCCATAATATTAGAGATTTTCCATATGAAGAAAGGTTGAAGAAATTAGGCTTACATTCGTTAGAGAAACGCCGAGTTAGAGGGGATATGATAGAGGTGTTCAAGTTGGTTAGTGGTGTTAATAAAGGGGACATGAAAGATGTACTGAAGCTCAGTGATAGCGAAATAACTCGAACAAATGGTTTCAAATTAGATCAATTTCGTTTGAGAAGAGATATAGGCAAATATTGGTTTGGTAATAGAGTTATATAAACAGCATAGTGGGATCAAGAACGATAGAGCTTTAAGATATAATTAGATAGGTATCTGGACGAGATGGGTTGGGTGTGAAAGGGATCTGCCGTCTGTAAATCAATCGGCTCTCTGCAGACTCCCATGTTCATATATATATATATATATATATATATATATATATATATATATATATATATATATATATATATATATATATACTGTATATATATATATAGAGAGAGAGGGTAGTGTGGGGGCATGGGAGAGGGAGTATACTGTATAATTATGAACTAATCCGCTGAGGCGGGGGGATGTATTTTACCTGTAATCTTTGTCATTAATATGTCGATAGCCTTCTCAAGACAGAATACCTAGTTCTGATATACCACCCACTTTCTCTTACTTTCGTTCTTGTATTATGTATATTGTACATTCGTTTTTTTTTTTTTTTAGCTGTTTGTGGTTTATCAGACATAATTCGTTTATCGTTAAGATATAGGTACTTGGTAGGTTTAGTTAAATATAAATATGTATATGGCAAGAATTGTAAACACATTAATTGTTTACTTGGAGTCTTTACAAGCAATGTTATTGCCGTGGAATAAGTATACAGATAGATACATTAGTAAATAGATAAACACTGATATATATTATATATATATATATATATATATATCTATATATATATATATATATATATATATATATATATATATATATATATATATATATATACTGTATATATATATATATATATATATACCATATATATATATATACTGTATATATATATATATATATATAATATATATATTATAGTATATGTGTGTGTCATAACATTCTGTTATGAATAAAAAATAATTTACCATCACTCTGGAAAAAAAATACACATACAGCCTTTGGAAGTCAACAAGTAGTATTGGATAACAAACTAAAAAATGTGGGCGAACAGACTTCAAGGTGTGGGCGAACTGACTGTATTGTTTGGGCGAAGGGACTTTCCTATTTGGGCGAACAAACTTCTTTGATTGGGTGAATGGACTTTCTCGTTTGGGCGAACGGACTGCAAATTGTGAGCGAACGGACTTTGGGCGAAACGACTGTAAACCTTCCACAGGATAAAAAGAACTCTTCCAGCAGATATTTACATGTTGATTTCGTAAATAGTGCATAATTATGAGAACAATATCTACAGGAATACCTCTATCAAGTCATTTATTTCCTAACAAAAAATGATCAACAGTGTCGAATGCTTTGAAAAGATCTACATACAATATATAACCAGCTTGTTTATTTTTGGAATATTGTTTGATTGATTCTTTAAGCAAGAGACATGCATCATTAGTTGAGATTCCCTTCCTAAAGCCAAACTGTCTTTCATTAAGCGAATGTTTTCATTTAACCCTTAATTAGCGGCGAGCAACATAAGTCGAGTTAAAAAAAGCTGGACTATGTGGCGGCGCTCGACATAGGTCGAGTGGCAATTTCAGCACGTAATGTGGCTGAGAGAGAGAGACAAGTGGTGGCAGGAGACTAGCGAGCGTATGACTGCTCCAGACCACCGCGGCGAACCTACTGACACAAATCTCAGCTCCCTCCTCCCTCTCTCACTCGCTACATACTCAATTATGTACCGAAACTACCGAATTACCTGCTTTTTGCACTCGCGTTGCACGGTTATTGCAAGAAAACTATCCATCATACAAGGATCGTTATGGTGTCATTCGAAAGCTCTGTTTATGCCCTTTCAGGGATAGGTACTTGTTTTACGTTCTGGGTCTTATTTAGGCATGAAAATGATCACGTAAACAGCCCTATTTTGGCTAAAAACACCCCGCTGTGCGGTACATATAATAAACCGCATAGGCCGCTCGTAAGGTGTTAAGATGTCCAATAGGTGTAACTAAATTTTGTTTAGTAAACAAGACGACTGCATCACAGGTCTGTAGTTTGATGAATCAGTGATATTTCCTTTCACAACCTTTAAAGTGGGAAATATATTACCTCTAAGCATTACGTAGGAATGTAACAGTGGGAATATATTGCATTTGTAAAATGGTGTAATAATATTTAAAAGCGAATCTCAGGCATTTTTTATGAGCATGGAATGAATACCATCGTGACCAATACCATTGTTCAATTGACAGAGACATCTCCGAATGGACAATTTCGATATATTGAGGTTCATCTTTCTACCATTATTCCACATTCCTTCGAGTCTATTGATCAGATTAGTTTCTCTATTACTGGAATTTAAGGGATGATCTCCCAAAAATGTATTAGCAAAAATAGTCGTAATTTCTTCGTTCATCTGTCCATCTCTTACGTTTAACGTCCTTCCAGAATTCAGTTTTGTTTTAATTAGTAAATTTCTCAGTTATACTCTGACATCTTTATTTGTTTATATCCTTCTTGCACAGCTTAAGACTATCTTTAAACAAATGTCTCGATTCAACCATATCATGATACTCTTGAGTGTCATGCTTTTTACCAAGTTCTACCCATCTAAGATAAAAAGATGTAGCTATTTCATGTTTAATTTTAACCCACCTGTTTTAGCCAGGAATAACTTTAAATGTATTTATTTGTACGTACTTCTTCTTAAAAGACTGAGATGCAGTTGCTATAGAGGAACAAAATAACTCATAAAACTGATCAAGACAGTTCAAGTGTTCACTATCCTGACAGTCCAAGGTACAGCAATTTTGTATTGTTTGGAGCGTGTTATTTTTAAGAAGCTGGCAAATTCGGTAGTCGATTTGGTTAAGCTCGGCAGGCAGCAAACGATTCCACATAACTCCCTCTCTTGCATGGCAAGAGTTATTATTAGATACAATTTCATGGACAAAGTCACTATTTGGATTAACTTGGGATTTTAAGTAAAGAGTAGTAGCAATCAGAACCAATCATATCTTTCAATATTTCAACGTTTTGTACTGTTAACAGTGTCACATTCACGTCCGATAACATAATCCAGCCACCTACTAGTTGAGGTTCAATAACTAATAAAATAGAATGAACTAGCAGGTAACATAGCTACATCAACACATTTGAGTGAATTTTCCTTCATAAAATTGTTCAAATTACGCCATGCTCGCTCCAAGACAGGGTCAGGGTTAAAATCCCCCATGAAGAAAAACAAAACACAACAACAAAAATAGAATCAAAATTATACTTTTGAATTACCTCTCCCAATTTAACAAGATATTCTAGGTATTTATTGAGTGTTCTAGCTTACCAAAGGTCACTATTTAAATAAGCATTAATGAGTTCAATATCATTGCCTAAAACTGATATATTTATAACTATACAGTTATTTTTTGTAGTAACTTTATTTATCCTAATATTAGAGTTCTTCCTCCAAAGTACAGTCATCCCTTTCTGTGGACAACCAACCATGGCAGCAAGAACTGTATCAGAATAGGTGGCTGCAACCCCCACACTTTCATAATTTTCATCTATATAGTCTAAAATGTTTAATTTATTATCTGTAATGAAAGTTTCCTGCAAGAGTATTAGATCATGTTCATGAAATGCTAGTTTACGAATTATATCAATATTTGTTTGCAGTGAGCAGCAGTTATATGTACGCATCCTAATATCCATGACAGTAAAAACTAGAAATATACAGTGGATTATAAAAATGGAAAATATACACAAATGAGTAAAAATTAGTTTATGTATCTAAAGTTAGTGAGCTGTATTTACTACTATTTATTCAGGAGACTTGCGCCTATTGTAATATTTGTTTACTCTTATACCTTCAGGCCATAGCTCCTTCATAAATAACTTCTCCCTCTCTGGTATTGTAACTGTAACTTTATATGCATTAAAGGATTCAGAGTAAATGTCCAATTTGTTAATTGCATGAATATTTACCTCAAAGTTATCCCTAATATATACTTAAACATCATCTTCAATAATATCGAGCTCTACACCACCAACAAAGACATCAACCATTTTATGTACCCGTCTAAGTAAAGCCTAGTTCACACATTCAGGAGTGTGAGGCCGAGTTTCCAAGAGTCCACAGTCTTGGTTAATCGGGCAAAAAAGAGGCAGAGTGTGAAAAATACCAGGAGTTTACAAGAGTGTCCTAGAGTGTCCAGGAGTTATGTCGAGTAAGCCCGAGTACATTCGGGGACACTCGGAGTAGTTACCGAGTCATTAAGAGTGTACTGAGAGTGTGTGAAAATTTGAATTTTAACGGTCATTTCTGGTTCCCGAGTGCATCCGAGTGTGTAAGAGTAATCAAGAGTTATTCCGAATGCAACTCGAGTGTTGCCGAGTTATCGCGAGTGTTCACGAGTATGTCTACGAGTTCGTTGAGAGTAAGCCCCGACTGCCTCCCATTGTGCCCATGGCATGCACTAAAACACTTGTATGTGTAGTCATATATTATTTAACTGTTAATTCTCATCAAACTATCTCACTTAACCCTTACCACTACCACAGATCCTTCTCAAGCTGCACAAAATCATCTAAATATAGCTAGAATAATATTAGAAAGACGCCGCCGGTACGGAAGCGGTTAATTACATTTATTGGTATATTTTTATATATATATACAGTATATATATATATTGAGTTTTATGATTATTATTGTATTATATTTATATATTTGTTCATGTTATTAATCTATTAGTTCTCATTTTTTACCACGTAGTTTTGTCCCCGAGTGTTGAGGAGTTAAACTGAGTAATGAGGAGTAATTCTGAGTTGTTAAGAGTGACTTCGAGTACTCAAGGGTTATTTCGAGTGTTCCTGAGTGATCTCGAGTGCCTTGAGGTTGACTGACTCGGGGCCATATTTTCTAACATGTTTGAAATTTGGGCTGCCCGAGCGGAGTTCCCAGGAGCATCAGGGAGTGACCCAGTGCCCATGGGTGCATGCGATCTTACAAGAGTCATTACGCGAGTTTCCGAGACTGTGGACTCTTGGAAACTCAGCCTCTCACTCCTGAATGTGTGAACTAGGCTTACGCAACCATTACTTTTTCTCTCTCCGGTGATGCCTCTAAAGGATTTATAATTAGTTTTATTATTCCTATTATCATTCTTAGAATGAACGAAAGTCCAGCTATTATTTGCATTATGTACAGTGTTCATAGAAGTTTGTTTGTGTCTATACAATGAAGGCGTTGCAGCATTGAGTTGTGGTTCAGTCAGCCTGGTTGACTTGGTTATGGCCGCCACACACATTCACGACTTGGACTGCGACTTAGTGCGTATTTTGTCTCAGGATGAAGTCTTGTAGAAAAAAGCGACGTCTCACTCCATGTCTGGCAGTCTCGGGCGATGTGTGCGAGGACTGCGTAATTTGAGTGTAGTCCTTAAAATTTCGCGCTGAGTCGTGACCTGACTTTTTGTCGTTGCATGTCGATGTGATTACGTTATGAGTCCTTTCAGTGCTGGGTGGCGTCTAGGTGGCGTCGCTTCATGTCGTTGCAAATCGCGTGACATCGCAACGAGAAAAGACGTTACGAATGGCAACAGCCAGGAGTCATCCCATAGTGTCACGTAGCCAGATTGAACGCAACGTAACCACACAGACAATATCTCGATATCCCACCTTAATTTTATGACCCACTGACGAGATTTGACAGTGTTTCAAGAAATTTGGACATACACACATAGTACATATAACGTACACAGAACATACATGGCGAATCCACCCAGACAAGTGAAGAAACCAATGCAGCCCTCCTTTTTATATTGGGCCGTGCTCTTGTCCCGAAACCTGAACGTCACCTGCACGTACCTGGTCTGACACGTACTGGGTACGTTGTAAGTATGTTGTGATCTCCTGGTGTTTCCTATTGATTTTGCGTGATCCGAACTGTCATCGGTCAATTCTCTGGCTGGGGTAGCGATGCCTCGTATTGGGTACATTCTGTTTCCTGTTTAATGTTGTGCTTGTTCGTAGTGGGTACGAGATGCCCTCAAGATGGTCTTTTCCTATAATTTGTCGTGCTCGATGTCCCCGACTTTTTCGCAAAACTCAATACACACTAAGTCGCCGTCCAAGTCATGAATGTGTGAGGCGGCCATTACCGCTCTAGTATCAGGGTTTGTCACCATCTCACCACCACCGCCATCCACGGCACCGTTACGATCACCACCTCCTATGTCGACGCTCTCCACCGCTCCAGTATAGCTCAGACGATTACCACATCTCTCACTTCTGCCACGACTCCGTTTCTCTTCAGAACTCCGCACGGTCCATCTAGGAGTCGGAATTTCTTGATCAGCGTTACTCATGGATGACATTCTTGTAGATTTGTTTCGGAATTTAGCCTGATTTTGTGAGACTCCTGAAGCTGTACTTAATTCACCAGAATTTAATCCTGAAAGCCTCTTGTTCCTCTCCCGGGTATGTCTAAAGGATGAAATGTCATTAACCGTAGATCTGCCAAGACTTTCCCTGCAAACATCTCCAGTAGCCTCTTGCATACCCATAACTGCGCATTTTTTGATTCACTTCACGAAGCTCAAGCTTCATTTCCCGCACTGTGTCGGCTGTGTTGAACACTTCAGTTTTAATGTCCATTATTTTTTAAATCATTTAATTTAATTTCATTATTTCATCAGACAAACTGCTTAACATGGGGCCAATCATTTTGAGTCCTAGAGGAGGCATTCTTTTATGAGAATCAGACAGAAATTTAACGTGCCTATGAGATTCACACACCTGGGAGTGAAATAAGAACACATCGCTTAAGTCTTTTCGTTTTTTGTCGGGGTCACGTCTCCAGACCTCCAGACAATTTCTCTATTTAACATATTGCATAATGCATTCTTAGCCGCTTTTACTTCTTCATGAGAGTAGAAACTATAAGTAATATCCTCTAGTGACTTGGGATTTTCAAAATCGTCTTTAGCCAAAGTAATAAAGCACAAGAGATTGTTTATAATTGGATCATTTACCACCATTTTTATCAATAGACGGCAGCACAAGCCACCCACTGACAGAGCATTAAGTTCACGCTGACTACACTTTGCGTACTCAAAGATTACTAATGATCTTCACACATCATAGGAACACCAATATGAAACAGCAGTAACTTTCATTGTTGGCGGTAGCCTGGTACTGTAGAGGTTATGGCGGGAAGGTGGCGGCGTAACAGCAGATGCTACCCAACACACCACAACAACGCCCTCTGACCAACACGGCTGCAACAGGTGTAGTGACGACTGGCGATAGCCTGTTACTGTAGAGGTTATGGCGGGAAGGTGGCGGCGTAACAGCAGATACTACCCAACACACCACAACAACGCTCTCTGACCACTACGGCTTCTATCTTGATAAACTCCACCTGCAAGGCCAGCTAGCAACAGAATGGTAGAGGTTGGTTGCTGCCGCTGCTAGTTAGTTAGTTATAATAGGACTTCAGAAGCTATCAACCCTACCAGATTAAGCCAGCACATTGAAAGTCAAGAATAGTTTAGTTAGTTAAAATAGGACTTCAGAGGCTATCAACCGTTCTGGATTATTAAGCCAGCACACAAAGTCAAGAATAGCGTCAGGACTGGAGCCCCTTGTCGAGAACTCCTGTCCTTTTCCGCCGCCAGTTCCTTAGATCCTTGTGTGTACACAAGGGTTGCTGAGTGTAGTCGTGGAGGTTGTGACTGTGCGGGGGTTGCTGAATGTAGTCTGAGAGCAAAGGTTGCTGAACTCTCTGAATTCACAAGAGTTGCTGAGTGAGGTTGCGGCTAGTCAAGAGTTACTGAGTGTAGCTACTGTTACCTCACAATAGTTGCTGAGTGAGTAACTCCCAAACAAGGGTTGCTGAGTTTAGGAGAGGATGTGAGCCTGTCAAACAATATCCACTCTTGGTCCTTGATAATTTTCTTGCTCCTTTTGGTCCTGGAGTCCTTGGGAGTAAAAGGGCCTTATGGTGGAGATTAAAGATGTGCTTGTGTCCTTGTTCCTCTAGGCCGGTCTGCCCAGGTAATTTGTCTTCCCAGAAAGCAGGTAGGCGGGCAGGTAGGCTACCACCTGTACAACAAGTGGTAGGCGGAGCTCTGATATCATCGGCTCCAACATAATTGGCTGTACCTGTGGTACCGAGAGAAATTGAGGTGGAAGGGGACAAAAAAATCTGGGCTAGAGGGGGCACTTGGTTAGTCTTCTGGATTGCAGCTACACGTGTTGTGGGAGACATTGTTGTTCCCGGTGTTGGGACTGGTGTAGTGCTGGTGGGAACTTCTTGGCTGTCTTCCCTCTTGAGTCGCGGCATAACAGATACATAATACAGTCATATAAAACCGTGATTCTTTGAATAAACAGATGCCACGAATATGCAAACAGTATACAAACAGCTGACGCATAGCTTGTCATGTGTTAGCATGATCGTTCTGCACATAACAGAAGATCTATCAGATATACACACAAAATATTACTAAATTTGTTTAATTAGATATTCATACTCATATAACATACGGTATAATATATAAATATATCACAAGGCTCATTGAAAAAAACAACGCTTGCAGGTCAAATAGGACGCACAAACATAATACACAAAGCACCATATATCATTCAGATATTCATAAATTCCAAAGAGAAACACTTGACAAAACGCCCATCAGATGCAATGTGAACATTATACAAGAGGCATTAGATATTCACGTTTCAGATATGCATTAATATATTTATACAGTATATATATATATATATATATATATATATATATATATATATATATATATATATATATATATACAGTATATATAGATATATATATATACAGTATATAATTATATATATTTGACGTACCTAGTTTAAGAACTGGACTTTTGGGTTAGAGGTGTTGATTCAAACACGAGTCCTATTTTTGATTACTTTTCATTTTATTGTATAAAATTATTTATATTTCAAATGAACACACATTATGACGCGATATAAACATAGATTTGTTTATATTTGGTGAAGTATGTTGATATTGTAACATACGATTTGTTTCTAATGTTTATCTATAATTAACTGGAGGATTTACTTTTTCTCAGAAAACGAAAATGTTTAGCCATTGAAATTATTTTGGCTTCTCTTAATTGCCTTTCTTCGTCTGTTTGGCTTTACAACAATTTAATTAGTCACTGATTTCGTATTAGTCATCCGTAATTTCCTTTGAAATTTAGACGATTTCATTATTAATTTCCGACGAGCTAAAAATTTAAATACCAATCCGAGGACTACATTTTATAACATTAGTGTGTGAGGGTGGGTTCTGTCAGCATAATATAATGCATTAAGCTATACCTTTATCTCTCCCATTGTGGATTTACCCGTATCGATGGGTAGTGTTACAAGTAAATCTATTCTCCCCATTCCCTTTCCTTTGGCATACTGAGGACCGCGTCTGTTCACAAGATAAGAAGGTGCCTGGAACACTTGTTGCTGTTGGTGTGGGTTTGTTTTATCCTATGTGTAAGTGTATGTGCCTGTGTCAGTCTGTATCACTGTCTACCCGTGTAAGTTTCACGCCTATAGTGTGTGTATGTGCACCGGTGATAGTGTCTAGGCGTATATTTATTAGTGGCCCCTCCATCATTGACGAACATGCCTATTACATAAGGCATCCTCTTCAAACACTAATCCGCCGTAGTTTGAATCTACCGCGCAGAGCATTTAAAAACTGAGGAGCCTTCATCATGAGCGCACGCGACCTCACTCATGGCTTCAGTCATTATGAATTGGGTTCTCACTACGAAAAAACTTCGTAAAAAATAAAAACAAAAAGAAAATAAGAATAACTATCCAATAAGCTTTCCATCATATCGTGGATGTACTTGTGTGGATTTCTGACCAGACGCTGATTCAGGCGTCATTCCTCCTTCTTTGCTCTGCGCTCAGCCTGCCCGGACGTTCCTTTCAGGCTCCGCTGGTTCCGCATTCGTGGCGTCCCTAGTGAGTTTTTTCTCATTTGTTTACTCTGGGATGTATCGAGTAAGGTTAGGATAGGCGTAGCAGGAGTGTCCTGGGCTGGTTGCCCGCAGTGCAATGTATTTTGGGTCGTATGTATGGGGCATCTATTTCGGATGTACCCTCGTGGTCCTGTTGTGGACACGTGAACTTTTCACAGTTTGGTTTAGTTGGTGATGCAGGCGGCTTTCATTACGTGTTAATTATTGCTGCCTTTTATCCTTCTGATGAGGTAAGCTGTGTGTTTGCTGACGTTCCCAGCGTATTTTTCTTCACTTAGTGAAGTTTTTTCTGGGTCCGTGTCAGGCTTCCCGGGGTTGGGAAGTTATCGCTTCGGTGGTGTGTTGGCGGTGGTTCCTGTTGTGATATTCCAGTGTGTGTTTATATTTCAACTATTTTCATGCCGTCTACCTAGGCCTAGCCAGCCGCTCGTAGCTTTGCCACATGTCTAGTGTTATTATTTATTTTATAAATATGCCCTACTGTGTCATGTGTATCCGGGTTTTAGTTGTGTATTGGCTAATTCCTCGGACTATATTTGTTTCCTGGTTTAGTTGTGTATTGGCTAATTCCACGGATTATGTTGTGACCTTGGTTAGTCGTGCGTGTCTCTCCTCGTGTCGTATTGTTCAGATGGTGTCTGTTCAGGGTGGGGTTTGCCTTCCGGCGGGTTTTTCTCGGTTTCACCGTGAAAAAACCTGACCGATGAGCAGTGTTAGGCCACACGTGGTTGTTAACACTGGCTGGTTCCCCGGCGAGGGGAGGTGTCTGTGGCTCTCCAGGACTGCGTATCTGTGGGTGCCTGGTTTCAGGCCTCCTTTATATTTCCCGGCGGGATGGCTGTACCCATCCTTACATATATATTTAGTTATATATAAAGAAACGACGTTCGTGAGAACACTCGTTTTTTATAGGTTTTTCTACCTGGTTTACGACAAACCACGGGGAAAACCTAGCTGTTGTTTAGGCGTTCCTCCCCGGCGATCTTTTACAAAGTAGTGGGGTCAGGAACTTGTGGGGTTAACTTTTAGACTTCTCACCCGGCGGGTGCACCTTAGCAGGGTGGGATAAAACGACTTAGGTCTCTTATAGTTAACCAATCCATGTGAGTGATACTCTGTGTATCGCCGCCTTTACTCTTACGGCATTTGAAGGATCAGTGAGGTTTAACCAAATCGATTTCCACACCCGGCGGGTGTCCCTAAGTATAGGAACTAAGGAATTTATAAACAAATTCAATTTCGATTAACCTTAATTGGTTGATACTTTCAGTATCGCCGCCTTCTATTTTTACGACGATCGTTTGGGACAATTCGTTAAAAAATCAGATCTCGTATATTCCTGCCCTGGGCTATTCTACTAAAATATTTCAAGGGCCGGCGTCTTTATGAGGGGGGGGCTTTGTTACAAAATTGAATCTTGAGACAGTCACCACCTCCTACAGACTATTAGTGCCATACTGGACCATTATATCAGAGGGTATTCTTCATGTTCTTAGCTAAGAAGACTTGTTTAGCCTCTTTATACCCAGCCGCGTGGCGAGATGTGTTAGCTGTGTCTTTGCATCCCGTTACCCGGCGGGTTATTAACACTTGTATGCGAACACTTGGGTTAACCTTATGAGCATTAATTCCTGGAAATTTTCTTTATTTTTCCAGAGCTGAGCTCCGGCGGACCAATACAGACCCGGCGGTAGTTCCTCTCACCAGTCTCTGTCATGGCTAATGTCACCCCAGTTTTTGCCCTGTGCATTACCCCTACTTGCGCGGGTATCCCAATTTTTGCACATACCCTTTGCATAAGGTGTGTTAGATGTCTAGACCGTTCAAGGGGTCTCTGGGTTACACGTAATTGTTCTTTTTGCTCCCAATTAACCAATAAAGTCCTGTGTGACAATGACAAGACCGCGGCGGTAGCGTTGAGAGAGGTCAGACAACAAATGTCGGCCTACACTACCATTGTCGCACATAAGTCACTTCAATGTGACAACGTCCCACTTTGGGATAAGTTGCTGTCAGAGCACCCTCCCCCTAAACGTACCTCTAGAGTAAGGGGTTTTAAGCCGACAGAGACTAGCCAGGATTCTGTATCGTCTGTGGAGACGTTTAAACGCCCGAGAGAGCCTACTCCCCCGGCAGCCACCTCCTCGTCGCAGGCGAGATCGAGGTCAAGGTCTCCCCTCAGACAACGGTCTTCAAGTCGGGCCTCTTCCCCGGCTAGTAAGAAGTGCAAGACTGAAGCTTCCCCCAGGGACCATGGTGGTGATTCTTCCAAACCTAGGTCCAGTTCGCGGTCACACCGTAGCCACAAATCCTCCAAAAAGGATTCCCATAAGAAGTCCTCTCGACATTCTTCTAAGTCTAGTGCATCTCATCGTACCTCTACACCTGACAATGTTTCTGTTACAGCCTCAGAGTATAGTGAAGCGCCTGTCCCTAAACAAGATTTACCTATTGATATTTTAACCCTAGAAATGGAGAGTTCAGGATATTCAATAATTGAGAATGTTTCAGACTCTCAAGAGAGCGTAGGCCAGAGCCTCGGTGTTTGGCGTTTTGCTCAACCAGGGTCTGTCCATCCACGTCCGACTCATACGAGTCACACAGTAGCCGATGTCCACAGGGACGCGGCGACCCCATCCTCTATCCCTGATTTATCTTGGAAACAAGGTGCCCCTGCCTCGGCGGGGTCTTCTCAGGAGGATCGGGAGGGACAAGATGAAGTGTCATTAATTTCAGATAGGGAAGGACAAGGGTCAGGCTCAGGCCTGGACGCCGCCCATGATAATACTAATTCACCTGAAAGTTCTGCACCTAACCAGTTTGTTACAGCACAAGAAATTGATGGGTTACTTACTCATGCTCTATCAAAATTCTTTAATCAACAACGAGAAAACCCCACAATGGACTTGGGGGCTCCCTTGACAGGTTCTGCGGTACGGCCTCTGATAACGTCAATCGATTTATCTAAGATTCCTAACCCTCCTACTCTGTCACCGGCAGGGAGGTCTAAGCCAGCTACGGCGGCATTCACTACGTCAAATGTCAGGGTCATTACGGATGTTAATCCACCCCCTCTAGACAAAGCGCCTCTTAGAAAGGTAGCTATGCCCCTGCTTTATGGGCCAGATGAGTCATGGGTCCCTTTGAACCCCTCTAAGCCAGAGCTTGCCCAGCCTACCTTGTCAGGGGAACTCCCGGTACCACGTGAGTGGTTTATCCAGGGAAATAAGTCTAAGAAATTAAGGGCATTGGATGCCTTGGGTAATGTTTTGGATGTAAATATCAAGGCTATACCTAGTTTTTATTATCAGGATTATTTTGTTTATGCATCTAAGCCTGCTTTACCCCCTGCCTCAGCTTCAAAACTTTTTTCAGACTGGTCTAAGCTGGATGGGTTTAATGATATTAAGGCTCTGTTGGCTATTACTCCTGAACTAGATTTACAGACCGTCACAGACGAGACAGCTAATCCAGTGTTGAAGGTGGGACAGTTAGGACCAGGACCTTGGGTGGATTGGGAGGTAGAGGCTCAGAACTTTGCAACCACTTTCACTTCTAAATCTTCCCACCAGATCCCTCAGGATACACATTCATGGTTCTCAATGCCGGTAGGTTCTGCCGGCGGAGTTCCGTCAGCTTTATTTTCCTTTTTAGCTGCCCCTAAGATTAATCTTTGTGAACTAAAGGAACCATTCATTACCCCTACCCCTTCTCACCTAGACAGAGAATTTAGGCTTAGGGGAAAAGCTTTCCGCCTGTTTTCACAGTACATAGTTTCTCAACAGGTGGCTAAGTCTTTACTCAGGTCTACTCAGGCAATCGCAGACGCGGATGCTCGAAGATCAGTTGAATTATCCCGGCGTCTGATTCTTCAGTCGTCAATTCAATCCTTAGGTGACATACGCACAGCCTTACTTGAGGCGGTGCGAGCACGACAGGATCTTAGAATGTCATTAGTTCGCAAGCTGCCTGATCGCATTGCTAACCAGGTGGTTATGTCCCCAGTACTTACACCTTCTTTAATGTCCCCTGATGTATGGCGAACAGTGTTTAACATGGCACAGGCCGTGAAGCACAGTCCCGCACAGGCTAAGAAACCCGCATTTAACTTCCCCAAACCTAAGCCTCCTACTAAAGCTCAGCCAGGGGGTTCTAAGCCGTTTCTTCCGCCTAAGTCCTCCCAATCCCCCCTGGGTCAGTTCAGGCATAGACAGAGAGGGTTTTCAGGACAGAGGGGACGCGGCCAGTATAAGCCGGGTCAGGGCCAGTCTTCGGCCCACACCAGCCAGCCGGCGAAGCGGCCAACACCACCAAAACCACCATCAAAAAACTAAAGTCTTTCTCACTCCCAGTGCCTACCTTAGAGCCGGAGGAACCGAGGGAAGTACAGCCGGCGAACCCTTGTCTGCTAACTGGGTCGTTCCGAACGTGTCACCAAGCATGGCCGTTGAAAACCTGGGCACGGATGGTGGCACGCAAAGGCATCACTTGGCAGTGGCTCCGGCGACCTCGCTTACGTCAGCCGACAACGGCAAATTGTGTTTCTTTAGAGGTGGAGCTGCTGGTCCAGGAGATGATTGCCAAGAATGTCATCATCCCGGTACCCCCAGATTACCCTGTATTCACGTCAAAACTGTTTTTGGTTCCCAAACGGGACAGTGTTCAGATGAGGCCGGTCGTAGACCTGTCGTATCTGAATCTTCACATTTACAACGAGTCTTTCAGAATGTTAACAGTTCATCAAATCAGGCTAACACTTCCGCCGGGTGGCTGGATGTGTTCCCTAGACCTGACAGACGCCTATTGGCACGTGTCGGTCAACAAAAGATTTCAAAGGTTTCTGGCCTTGAGGATCAGGCACCAAAATTTTGTTTTTCAGAGGATGCCGTTCGGTTTGAACCTAGCACCTCGATTATTCAAAACTAGTCAGGCAAGCCCTGATGCCATTGTTAAAACAGGGAATCAGAGTGTTGTGGTATCTAGACGACTGGCTGGTGGTGGCAGAGACACAACAATTATGCATAAAACATGTCAATATCATTTTAAATCATGTCAAAACTCTAGGCTTCAAGGTAAATCTGGTAAAGTCAAACCTTGTTCCCTCAAGAGTAATTCAGTGGATAGGGCTGGTCTGGGACACCGCCGCTCTCACTCTGAGTCAGAGTGTGGACAATCGCAACAGGTTTCGCAGGAAACTGTTCAGGTTTCTTCACAGTCTGACTACGACACGAAGAGTCTGGGAGTCTCTGGTCGGCTCTCTCAACTGGATTCAGCTAACTGTCAAGTTGGGCCGGTTGAAAGTAAAACGATTAATATTGGAGGGCAACAAATATTTCCCACTCTTACCGGCGGGAAAATTATGGCCCATACCAAAATTAATCCACACCTTACTAGCGGTCTGGGCGAAGAGGGAAACATTGCACTCAATCATGTCATGGACCTCTCCTCCTCCAACGGTATGGGTAGACACGGATGCGTCAGGCACCATAGGGTGGGGATTTCAGTCAAATCAGGGGCACCAGGGTCAGGGACTTTGGTCCCACTTAGAAATCGCTCACATAAATGTCAAAGAGTTACTAGTCCCATTGTATTTCCTTCAGGCTCACGGCCCGGCGTTACGGGGCAAGTCAGTGGCCTTCAGAATGGACAATCTGAATGCAGTTCACTGTATTCAGAAACAAGGGTCAACGAGGTCAAGGAAGTTGCTACTCGTGTCGGAAGAGATTTTTGTTCTAGCCACCAGTCTAGATATTTATCTTCACGCATCTTATCTCCCAGGCGTAGCGAACGTCTGGGCAGACGCTCTGTCCCGGAGACAGAGCACGACAGTAGAATGGGAGCTCAAGCAACCCATTTTCGACCTAATGATTGCGGAGCTCTCCCATCCACAAGTGGATCTTTTTGCGTCCGAGGAGACTCACAAGCTCCCTCTATACCTCACCCGCCGGACGATAACGCCGGCAGGGGGGCCAGACGCCCTAGTGACAGACTGGAACAGATGGAGCTCCATCTATCTGTTTCCACCGCCAGATGCGTCACTAATGTGCCACGTAGTGAACAAACTACGAGTTTATCGAGGCTTAGTCTCGCTAATCGCGCCCCTGTGGCCGGCGCAGGTGTGGTGCCAGCAGTTAATAATGTGGTGCCCGGACCCGGTATCGCTCCCGGTCAGGTACTTCCACTTAGACACGATTGGCAACCTAGAGACCTCGCTGACTTTTGCATTATGGACATTCAGGAGGCCAAGTGGCTAGCACCATACGGTAGGGATGTGACCAATAAATTGCTCAATCAATATACTCAGTCTACTAAGCGACAATATCAATCTCATTGGAAAGCTTTTACTTCTTGGATTGTTAGAACGGAACAAACTGTACCCTCAGTGGCATTGGTTTTTAATTACTTGAACTATCTGTTTGAGCAGAAACGTTTATCTGTGGTTACTCTGAAGAATCACTTAACTGCGATTAGAGTGCCCTTTTTCGACCTTACAGGTCTATCCATACCGGTGGCGGAGGAAACAGGATTTATGAGAGCGTGTTTTAAACTCCGCCCACCTCCCCGTCAGCTCATGCCTACTTGGTCTCTGGACAAAGCTTTGTCTTTACTTCATTCTCGTCTGTATCAAATACTGCAGACTTTGCTTTAATCTTAAAGAAGGCAGTTTTCCTTTTGGCTTTGGCCACCGGAAACAGAGTGTCTGAGCTGGCGGCGATGAGCAACACACCTAATTGTCTTAGGTTTGGTAGACTTAATGATTCAATTTCCATTGCACCCTCCCCGGCGTTTGTAGCCAAGAATGAGCATAGTGCACACGTGTTTTCTGAATTCACGGTGCCGGCGTTAAAAAGGGGAAAGGTGCATCATAATTTATGACCAGTGCAAGCTCTAACCAAATATTTAAGAATAGCTCCTCATAACCCCCAAGGTGCTTTATGGGTAGCGAGTACGGGTAAACGCTTACTTAAACGGCGATTAGCCTCTCTTCTAGTAGAAGTCATTAAAGAGAGTAATCCCGGCGTTGTGGGTAGGGCCCACGATTTACGCAAGTGGGCGGCCTCTTTACGTTTCCTGAAAAACTTTTCAGTTGAAGATATTGCGTCCACACAGTTGTGGGCGTCTAATCATACGTTTCTCTCTAGATACTTGTCAGTTGCTCTAGACAAACCTTCCTTACCATGTATAGCTTTAAGGCAGAGGGTCTAGGTGGCCCTGCAGTCACTTATGTTTATTTTCAAGGAAGGGGGGGGGGGGGGTGCAGTCAGTTGACATAGGACACCCTAGACCCCGCCGGAGTATGAGAACTGTGATACAATTTAAGGTTGAAATGTGATATGAAAATTTCTCTGAGAGAATTTGTGCTAGTACAAAGTTTAGTACAAAACAACGGTGTTGTTATAGTAGTTTTAGCTGCGAAAGCAATGTAACATTAGTTCAATGGAGTTCATTAGCAATTGATCTCCACATGTATTTTGGGGTTTATGATGTGCACATATAAACTTATAACTTATTATTTGTCACCACTCGTTGAGTGGGGTGCCTTTTGTAACTACAGATCTGTGTTCAGAATCTTCAGGGTTACCTATTTTTGTCAGGCAGGCTTCTTTGAAGCACGCACCTGCCTGAACCCCCTTTTTCTTGTATATTTCCGGCCTACGCCGTATTAAATACATTTTTCAAAAGTAAGAATACTATGTGGTTGTTTTTATTATCTGCTTTTCTAGAGTTATGATATGATTACGAATGTCCCCCTCCAGTCTTAGATATCAGGCATGTTCGTCAATGATGGAGGGGCCACTAATAAATTATAGGTTTGACTCCTGTAAGGAGATTAGGAAAACCTAATATTTAGTAGTGGCCCCGTAATCATTGACGACTGGGGCCCTCCCGACCGTCCCCTTCCCATTCGTTGATGTATTAAGGATTTTGGTTTACTTGATATGTCAGTGAAGGAGGAATGACGCCTGAATCAGCGTCTGGTCAGAAATCCACACAAGTACATCCACGATATGATGGAAAGCTTATTGGATAGTTATTCTTATTTTCTTTTTGTTTTTATTTTTTACGAAGTTTTTTCGTAGTGAGAACCCAATTCATAATGACTGAAGCCATGAGTGAGGTCGCGTGCGCTCATGATGAAGGCTCCTCAGTTTTTAAATGCTCTGCGCGGTAGATTCAAACTACGGCGGATTAGTGTTTGAAGAGGATGCCTTATGTAATAGGCATGTTCGTCAATGATTACGGGGCCACTACTAAATATTAGGTTTTCCTAATCTCCTTACAGGAGTCAAACCTATAGTATGTATGTATAAGATAAGCTTACTCGGTTTGACGTAAAAAATGTATTGGTTAATCACAGTATTTTTCTTTTTAGTATATCTTTGCACCTGTTTCAGCCCTTTCATACTTTATTATTTGTTTCGAATCCATAATTAAAGGCGGTTTACACAACTAAATACTTTTTAGGAATGCATTATTTTGTAGAAGAACAAAATCATATGACATATCGTTAATGTTTTATATAGTTCTTCTCCATGTTAGCATATTAATTCATATTAATATTGCGAGAGTGAATAACACTGCCTTATTGTAAGACACTATGAAATAAAAATACTTGAAGTATAGCTTTCAAGATGTAATATCCATTGATAAATTCATATGAATTTCCACACTTTTACATTTGTTTTTCCTAGAGTGGCATCTAGAGGGGGAGGGACTCGCCCACACATCTTTAGAATGGGTCTGTCCACGGTCGAGGAAGAAGTACATGACACTCTTTCATTATTTTCACACTCATCAGGTATTTCCTGTGTGCCGATGTTCATATTCAATCCCCCATTAAGCAAAACACCTAAAGTTCAACTCACCGAAACGGGAAGATGAACAAAGCTAAAGAGAGGTTATTGGTGTCTACCATAAGCTATTATATTTTCCCATAGCTTTTACCTTTAAAGTAAAAACGTTGATTAAAATAACGAAATAAGTCAAACTGCTCGGAAACTGGGGGTTAAATAAAAACAATATATTGGTTATCCAATCACCATAATCTGCTAAGATTTAAAAAAAGAAGAAGCTTGAAATTAATTTGATACAAATATATGCATCAATGCATTTTTAATTGGACTGTTGTACGAGTTTAGGGTTCGATGTTTCTACTAATGACTAAGATGTTTATTGTCCATTGATTAGATAAAAGGTTATATTTCCTTTTTATAGCTATTTTGCGGAAAACATAGGTTAATTATAGTTTATTTTTGTTTTGTGTTAATCATTAATTATATCTTGGATTCACGATAGTTAGTGGTATAACATACGTTTTCTATGTATCATACCCTATATACAGTATGTAACAGTACAGTATGTACAGTATGTAAGTATGTAAGCTTGACAGTAAGTATGTAAGCTTAATAAGTTAAATAAGGCCTATTATACGAAAGTATAGTATTTATGAGTCTTTAGGAATGCATATATGACGATTATCATATAACCATGTCGTAATATTAAAAATGTTGTACGATATTTACCGTTAGACATTCGCTACAGACTTAGCAGTATCCGCTAGATTTGTCGCGCAAAGACGATGACTTCTCGGACGAGACGCCTCGCACTAGGGCACATTTAGACATCGTCCAAGCCAGGGTCCAGAGAATATATGTCCAAGCAACACCACCACCCTTAAGTTCGCCGCGACCCTCGTTCCGGTTAGACTGAAAAGGTCCGCTCATTATAATGTAAATGAATAACAAATACCGGGAGTGTAACTAACTATTAAATCACCATAGAAAAGTTGTAGTTAGGTAATGTGGATGGTAGGCAAATATCTACTTCTCGAACACTATTGGTTGTTTACATCGAAGGGATCACGAGGGTGCACCTTAACAAAAAAGGGAATAGGTTAAATAATGCTGAAGATATTACATCATGATAATATGGTTTAGCTTGTCGGTTGTCAGTCAGTTGGATGAAGTTATAATGATGAGAGCACATTATAACTTCATCCAACAGACTGACAACCGACAAGCTAAACCATATTATCATGATTTAATATCTTCAGCATTATTTAACCTATTCCTTTTTTTGTTAAGGTGCACCCTCGTGATCCCTTCGATGTAAACAACCAATAGTGTTCGAGAAGTAGATATTTGCCTACCATCCACATTACCTAACTACAACTTTTCTATGGTGATTTAATAGTTAGTTACACTCCCGGTATTTGTTATTCATTTACATTTTATATGAGCGGACCTTTTCAGTCTAGGTAGAGTCAACTCAGCTTCTTTAAATCCGCCATATTGGTGCCCAGACTCCGGGACTTTGACCCACAGTTTAAATTTCCTATAGTTAGTTAGGTATTATGAGCAAGGGCAATGTTGTGGGAGGTTGCAGATCGAAGGATCATGGGGTAGTAGGTCTTGGGTTTAACCCGGAGCAGGTGGTAGTGCCCGAAGTAGACCGTATAACGGTTTTCGGCCACTCCTACGTGACCCGTCTGAGCGCAGCAGACCAGGGCCCTGTGGATTACAGGGGAGCGAGCGGGGATCGGCAGTTCAAGTTCCGATACTTTGGGGTGCCAGGGGCTAGCATCGATAGTCTTAAGTCGTCCGATGAGTGGGGTAGGCTGGTACTATACCGGCCTCTATACACCTATTTGCTCATCGGGGGCAACGACATAGCCCCTGACACCGATCCTCGTGCTCTAGCTGTAGCCTTGGGGGACCTGGCTCTGGCTGTGGAGAGGGAAATGGGAGGCAAATGTATTCTGCTTTCCCTGGAATACCGCTCTAGGGTGAGGGGCATGACAGTGGCGCAGTACAACCGGATCAGAAATTTGGTTAATAGATTCCTGCGTTCAAGGCTGGACGTTTCACGCCACCGTTTTTTGTCTGTCTCCTCTAAGCCGCAGGATCTAGATCTTGATGGTGTACATTTAGACCTGGATACAAATAAGATCCTTCACGATAAGATCACAGGCATGACCAAAGGTTGACTAGAGCGTGATGCCGGGGTAATAAGCCTGCGACTCCCGAAATCCTGCATCCCGCCCACTATCTTCCCCCTGTAAATTATCCCCTTTCTTTCTTTTTGTTTCCTTTATTTTTTGTTTACCCTGTATTTGTTTCCCTAATTTCATTATTATTTACTATTTTGACATGACTATTTTGACCAACCATCACATATTTCCATCATTGTTTCATTGTTTCATCATTGTCATATCCCAACCTCTCATGGTACTGTGTAAGGTAAGCTGTATATATAGTAATTTCTACCTTTTAATTTAATGACGTTAGTCTGTGAAGGGTAGGCTAATAGGAGTACATTATTGCATATGAGGACTAAAAATGTAAGTTCATATGACAACCGTTCCCAAGCCATTTTCATATTTTTTTTGTCTAGAATGGAAAAAAAATCACCTCTGACATTTTTTTTGGGGGGGGGGGGGGCGGTGGGGGGTTGGGGGGGAGCTTCAAAAAATGTTGAGCCAAATGGAAGAGAAAATGAACACACAAATAAAAAAACTCATTTCGGTCATTTGGGGGGCGGGGGGGGGGGGGGGGTCTCCCCCGCATGAATGAAGGTTCAAAGTGGCGGTAAACTAGGGGTGTAAACTATCCCACTATTTTTATATGTCGGACGCACGTGATGCGTCGCTGGGAGTTGGTGATCAAAGACTGCCGACGCAACACGTGCGACGCTGGGTCTCAACGGGGTTACAAAAGGTGTGCTTATGCTTCACGATTGCGGCTTATTATAGAGGTCCATATTGGCTGACGAAGGGTTAGGCTAATTCGTGTACATTATTTAATGGCTAGTAAATGAGAAGATAAACCACCTAAAACTATGTCTATCACAGTTTTGAAGAACCAGAGATGGGTTTTGAGGGGTGTCATTACTAGGCTAACGTCCGATTAGAATGACTTTATAGCTATTGCAACTCCTGAACAGCTAGAAGCCAGGTTAGAGTACCTACAAACTACCTATGATCGTATAGTTACCTTGAGTGAAAGTATTGTATCGGAGTTAGAAGGCGAGTCAGATATTCATGCGGAGTATGAGCAGCGCGCTATCCATGATGTTGCCAATTTAGAGGCAATACATTTACTGCGAAGGGCGGTAAGGAAATCCGAGATAACCCCGACTAGCAACGCTGCCAAGCATACAGATCCCCGCCATGAAGTAAACTTGCCCAAATTAACCTTACCAAAATTCAGGGGAAACTTGACCGAGTGGTTGGCATTTTGGGACGTTTTCAAATCGACCGTGCATGATTCAACTCTTGACGATGTACGAAAGTTCCATTATCTTAAAGGGCAACTAGAGGATGAGGCCATGCATTTGGTAAAAGTTTTTTCCATCATAGGTGAGAATTATGATAGCATTGTAGAGTTATTACAGGCGACGTATGGAGACACTGACCAGCTCAAGGTAGCCCATGTGAACGCCCTGTTGAACCTAGCACAGCCTAGGTACAGGGTCGATGAATTGACAAAGTTCAGGGCAGACATGGAGTGTCACACAAGGTCATTAGATGCGTTGGTAGTAACCTCAAAAGAAATGCTAGTCATAATAATTAAGACAGAAATTACCTCTAGCTATTCTAGATAAAGTTTGTACCTTTGATTTGGAGGAGTTCGAACCGTCATTTAGCAAGGAGATTAGCAACATACAATTGAACAATGGTAGGACGGTGGGTGGGTCAGAAGGGGCAACAACAAGGTGTTCAATTAACGCTTTCACGTTTTTATGACGCAGAGGTTGCCAGATTAGCAAAAATAAATAGAGTTCTCTCACTCTTATAATTACCTCTCCAAATATTATTATGTTCCTTCCAACAACCAACTATACTCCTAAAATCGATTAATGAAATTTACAAACACATGTGGCAGTCCGTGGATTCGAACCCAGGACGCTCACACCGAAAATCAACACCTTATGCATCGCACCACGAAGACAGTTAACCCTTCTTTGGCGGCGCGCAACTTATGTCGTGTGAAAGAAATTTAGACTAAGTGGCGGTTCACAACTTATGTTGTGTGCCATTTTCAGCACGTAATGTTGCAGAGAGAGAGAGCTGAGCGGTGTGAGGAGCGTAGTAAGGCTATGACCGGCGCCCACCACCGCGGTGGGCCAACTGAAGTGAAAACCACCCTTCCATCCCCCTTCACACTCGCTACACAGGGAATTATGTAGAGAAAGTACCTAATTACATGGTTTTTGCACTCGTGTTGCGCGATCATTGCAAGAAAACCAGTGGTCGTACAAGGATGGTTGGGGTGTCATTGGAAAGCTCTGTTTATGCCCTTTCAGGGATAGATACTTGTTTTATGCTCTGGGTCTTATTTAGGCATGAAAATGATCACGTAAACAACCCTATTTAGGGTAAAAACACCCCGCTGGGCGGTACATATAAATTACCGCCTAGGCCGCTCGTTAGGTGTTAAAGGATGGTGGACACTGCCTACGATTTATTATGCAACTTCGAATCCTGCATATCAATCTAAGCATGTACACACATCCCAACTGCAACTCACGTAGGCTATGCATATGTGAATGGAAAGAGCAATTAATGGGGCCTTAACCGATAGGGAATTCCTCTCGATATATTACCCATGAACCAATATCAATTAATATGTTCCTTCCAACAACGAACTATACTCCTAAAATCGATTAATGAAATTTACAAACACATGTGGCAGTCCGTGGATTCGAACCCAGGACGCTCACACCGAAAATCAACACCTTATGCATCGCACCACGAAAGACAGTTAAAGGATGGTGGACACTGCCTATGATTTAATATGCAACTTCGAATCCTGCATATCAATCTAAGCATGTACACACATCCCAACTGCAACTCACGTAGGCTATGCATATGTGAATGGAAAGAGCAATTAATGGGGCCTTAACCACAAGGGAAGTCCTCTCGATAAATTACCCCTGAACCAATATCAATTATTATGTTCCTTCCAACAACCAACTATACTCCTAAAATCGATTAATGAAATTTACAAACACATGTGGCAGTCCGTGGATTCGAACCCAGGACGCTCACACCGAAAATCAATACCTTATGCATCGCACCACGAAGACAGTTAAATGATGGTGGACACTGCATACGATTTATTATGCAACTTCGAATCCTGCATATCAACCTAAGCATGTACACACATCCCAACTACAACTCACGTAGGCTATGCATATGTGAATGGAAAGAGCAATTAATGGGGCCTTAACCACTAGGGAAGTCCTCTCGATAAATTACCCCTGAACCAATATTAGTTTTCTGCCCACAGCTAACTCAAAGACAACTGCAGAGGTTGAAGTAACTAAACTAAAGGTTTCTAAATACCTCTGATGGTAAAAAAGGCTTTAAAGTATCCCTAGTAGGCTCAACATTGCGTCAAAAACGTGAGAGGGTTAATATGATGGTAGGATCTAAAGGGAAGGTCGAAGAGTCATGCAAGAAACCACAAATGTCATGTAGGCTATGCAACAATCCCAAGCATAAATGGCTAAGCTGTACCAAATATCAAACTAATGAAGCCAAATTTGCTCAAGCAAGGAAGCTAAAATTATGCAAGGGTTGTTTAAGTAAGGACCATGGTATGCAGGGTAAGTGTACTGCTTCCTATTTGAGGCCCTGTCGCAACTGTGAGGGCCATCACTTTGACAAATTGTGCCCCACAGGTAGGCTAGTCAAGGAGGAAAAGGTAGGGGATACTGCAACACTAATGCTAGGCAGTAGGAAAGACACCACCATTTTACCCACAATCAAGATACCCATTGAGGGTTATGGCAGGACACAAGTCTGTCGGCTACTCTTAGACCAGGGCTCACAACGATCCTTCATAAAGATATCGGTGCTGGACGGTTTAAAACACTGTGTAGTAGGTAGTGAGACCCTTAGGTTGCAAGGTTTCACAGGTGTGATCGACAGACTACGAAGTTGTTGAAGTTGCTTACATGTACCTTAAGAAGAAACACTTCTTACAGTGTGTAGTGGTAGATGAACTCCCAGACTATCAATCTGTAGGAATTCACAAAGTAGAGCTTACAATTCGTAGGAAAGGTACTTACCTGTCTGATCCCGTTGGTGACTTGAAGGAGGTGCACAATACTGTTAGGAGCAGATTATTATTATGATGTAGTACACCCTGGATTTAAAAGAGAGAGTGGAGTGATCTTGATCCCCACTAAGTTTGGCTACTGCATGAGCGGTACAGTCCAAACTACCCAGTCAAATGTTCTGGTTGACACGGTATCCGTGTTGAGGGTGAGCACGACCGCGGCAGAAGAGCTCATTAAAGATTAGACTCACATTGATGACCCAAAGTTAGCTGCCGAGTTCGATCTAGAAAGACTGTGGAAACTCTACCACATAGGGATTAAACCTGTGGAGAATGACTATGAATCAAAAATTGCGATAGAGAAGTTCTCAGAATCAGTGCGCTACTTGGCCACAGAAAAACAATACGAGGTTTATCTACCCTGGAAACATGAGAATATCAGTTTGCCCACAAATTATGGTTTAGCGTTGGGTAGGTGTGCTGCACGCCTTGCAGTGGAAACTAGCCCACGAACCAAGCACCTACAAGGCTTATGACGAGGTTTTTAAAAATTATCTCAACCGAGGGTTTATTGAGGTCGTCGATGTCAATGAACCAGGGAATACCGGGAAAATCCATTACCTCGCACATCATGGGGTAAAAAAGGACAGTGTTACCACTCCCATCAGAGTGGTGTATGACTGCTCAGCCCACCTAGGCCACAGTCCCAGTCTAAATGATTGCTTACTAACCGGCCCTTCAATGGTGTCGGACCTATTGCAGCAATTACTGCGCTTTAGGCTGGGACGCTACGCATTCACCAGCGACATAGAAAAGGCCCTCTTGATGGTGAAACTGCAGAAAAGGGATAGAGACGTCACCCGGTTCCTTTGGTTCAAGGACATCGATGACCCGGAGAGTCCCTTAGTGACCTATCGGTTTAAGGTAGTCTTGTTTGGCGCTACGTGTTCACGATTTTTATTAAACGCGACCATTAAAAATCATCTTGATGATTCTGAAGAAAACACAACTGAACTCACTCGTGGATGTACATAGACAATTTGCAGGGGTCTAGTGATAGTGAAAAGGAAATAGTCACAACTATAGGCAGGCTAGTAGGTTATTCACCGAGGCCCATCTGTTTCTCCGCGAGTGGGTTTCAAATTCTGTGTTGCTTCGGCATACTCTTTTCATTGATGGGGTAGCTTCTGATAACCAAGAATATGCCAGAATCTTGGGGATGATATGACAACCAGGGAAGGACACACTTATGTACCGGAACAAAGATTACACTAAGCAGACAGGGGCGCACACAAAACGTAGTCTGTTGAGTAAGGTCGCGCAATTCTTTGATCCTTTGGGTTTAGCAATACCTGACTCCATCAGAGCTAGGATTCTAATACAAGAAATATGAAGACACAACGTGGGGTGGGACAAAAATGTACCCGATGGTCTTGTTGAACAGGGTAGGTCCTTACTAGAAGATTATAACACCCTATGCACAATAGAGTTACCGCGCCAAATGGCCGCATTTGGACCCATGTCTTTATATGCATTCTGTGATGCGAGTGTCACAGCGTATGGAGTAGCTATTTATTGTGTTACCTCGTTTGGGATTCAGTTACTCACCGCCCGGGCTAAGGTTGCACCGGTAAAGGGGGTCACAATTCCCAAATTGGAACTAACTGCCCTACTACCAAACGCCATCTATCATTATGTACCAACCAAGGAATACCCCAGTGACTTGATAAGTAGGGGAGTAATGACTGTCGAGACTCGTAAGTATAACTCGACTGTTTAGGTTAAGTTAACATACTGGAAGTTCAAATTAGGCGCAAGTATTAGGCTAAGTTATATATCTATATAAAAGATATATACTATTTAGTTTCAAGTCTATGGGTTTATTATCCATTATTATATCCGGTTGTCATTATAATAAATCAGGTATATCTTGTAGTTAGTTAAATGACACATAGGTAGATAAGATAACTGCGCATGCGTCATATTCGGAACCTGAGGGTCCCTCGCTCCAAGACAAACTAGAATCGCTTTAGCTACGACCTCACCAAGATCTCCTTCTAGCTGCTCCAATACAACCACCTGTTTCCTGCTAAGTCATCCTAATTCTTATATCTTAGTGACCACTATATCTTCTATCTATTCCTACCACTATCATTGAGCTATCTATCCCTATCAACAAATAAAAGTAAGTTAACTCCTGTGAGTTTATAGGTAAATTCCGCTTTGTTTACTATCGAATTCTCACAAATGGTCCTTCGATACCTCTGACTTTTGCCTAATGCTATCTTTTCTTCTTTGTCTTTTCTTTCTTCTGCTTTCCTATTGTCTACTATTTCCTAGCTGTTCCTTCTTTCTGTTCCCTAGTTCCGCTTCCCTGGTGTCCCCTGTAGGTTTGTGAGCTGGTGTTTGTTGTCTGTGGCCTAATTTCCGCCGGGTCCCGCATATTTTACCCGGCCTTATTGGCCGCCGCCAGCCGATGTACCACCCATTTTTCTTGGTGGTAACTTTGCCCAAGGGGGGGGGGGGCTAAGGTGGACACTATCGCGTCTTCTGCGGCCTGGGAGAGCCACGTCATCAATAATTAGGTGGTAGGCCATAGGCCTGGTATATAATTGCAACAATTCAATTAATGTAAAGTAGAATTATAAGGTTTAAATTGAATTTGTTCGGTCTTAACTAAACTTAAAGGGGGTAATTACCACAACCATTTTTGGTACCATTAGATGTTGGGCTAGCCTAGTTTATTATAGGTTTACAATTTAAATTGGGTTGTTATACACCCTTTTGGCCTCCCCTTCCTTAGTGTACTCCAACAACTAAATTGCCGCATTTAATATGAGGTTTACTATTTAAATTTAAGTGTGGAGATCCTTATGCGTTGTGTTGTCCGTTTACTTTTATTATTGCGTTCCACGTCATATTTCCCGCTTATTTTGCCCTACCCCGACATCACACATTAAATTAATTATTACGTTTAAGTCAGGGTTCCCTATATCTTGCCTTTATTGGCGTCGGCTAACTTTCTGAGTGCGCTTTACGTCCATATAGGTAAGATATAGTATTATTCTATTCTATTTCCTGTGTATTGCCATCATGTCGTTGACACTGTCCCAGTACAAGCGACGCAAGGGGGGTATCAAGAGTGGTTTGACTAGGATCACCAAAGATATTGCTACATTTTTGGTTGATGCAGATAATGATGCGATTGAGGCTAAATTGGCTTCGGTTTTAAGACAGCTCGAAAACTTAAATTTATGTCTCCGCGAAATGGAAACGCTCTATGAAGATGGCGCCGAGTATTTCGCGGACATAGAAACAGACGTGGATTATATAGAGTGTCTTGATAAAGATATCATCCTCCTCAAAGGTAAGCAAAAACACAAGGAGCCAAATCGTGCTGCAGTCAACAGAAATTCCGGTATAAGATTGCCGAAAATAACCCTTCCTGTGTTTGACAGTGATCCCACTCTATGGTTGGGATTCTGGGATATGTTACACTGTAGTGTCCACAGCAATGCGGAGCTCAGTGACATCCAAAATTTCACCTACTTAAGAGGTCAACTGAATGGCGAGGCAAAACAACTCATTGAAGGTTTCGCAATTGAGGGAGCCAGCTACCAAACAGCGGATGCCCTTCTAAAGAAAACCTATGGGCACAGGGATAGAATTAAGGCGGCGCATATAACTAACCTTACTACTTTGAATCCTCCTTCTTACAATGTCGAGGAACTAAAGGGATTTTATGCTAGTTTTGAAAGTACACTGAGGTCAATAGAGACCCTACAAATTACCCTTCATGAAGCTAGTGTTGTAATTTTCATGAATAAATTGCCATCCCCACTAAAGGAAACATTAACCCTTAATTAGCGGCTCACCACATAAGTCGAGTTAAATAAAGCTGGACTATGTGGCGGCGCTCGACATAGGTCGAGTGGCAATTTCAGCACGTAATGTTGCTGAGAGAGAGAGACAAGTGGTGGCAGGAGAGTACCGAGCGTATGACTGCTCCAGACCACCGCAGCGAACATACTGACACGAATCCCAGCTCCCTCCTCCCTCTCTCACTCGCTATATAAGGAATTGTATCGGGAAAGTGGCTAATTACATGCTTTTTGCACTCGCGTTGCACGGTTATTGCAAGAAAACTAACCATCATAAAAGGATCGTTATGGTGTCATTCGAAAGCTCTGTTTATGCCCTTTCAGGGATAGGTACTTGTTTTACGTTCTGGGTCTTATTTAGGCATGAAAATGATCACGTAAACAGCCCTATTTTGGCTAAAAACACCCCGCTGGGCGGTACATATAAATAAACCGCATAGGCCGCTCGTAAGGTGTTAAAGAGAACTTTAGGTGAAGAAGGTCTGGACCTAGAAAGGTTTGTCCGGGCTTACAAGACAGAAGTGTTTAATATGGAGAGTGTAGCAGAACGGTCTACACCACGCATACCAGTTGCTTCAGCATTCTTTGCGGTGCAAGAGGCCTCGGTGAGAAGTAAGGTTTGTAAGTTGTGCGAAGGGGCTCACGTGTGGTTCAAGTGTCTCGTATATAAAACCAGTGCTCTAAAAGTAAAACGTGCAAAACAACTCAACCTTTGCACCGGGTGCTTATCTTCAACCCACGGGAGCAATGGTTGTGTGAACTCCGACATCCGCAGCTGCAATTCTGTCAAAACAGACACTACCATATCCTCTGTCAGTCCAGATCTCAATGGGACGGTGCAAAGAAGGAGCAAAAACCTCAACAGGTAACAAAGACCAAGACGCAAACTACCCCGATGTCTGTGTCTTCTAAGAAGACTAGTATTATCCTCCCAATTGTTATGCTGCCAACAGTTAAAGAATCAAGAGGAACAGTCAAGATGAGAACACGGCTGGATCAGTGCTCACAATGCACCTTCATTTTAAATTCCGCTCTAGACTCGATCCATTATATAAAAGTGGGTGATGAAGAGCTAGAGTTGCGAGGGTTTACCGAAGCATGTGAGAGCAGAAAGTACCCAGTAGTGTCCTTCAAATACAAGTTCCGGGGCAGAAACTATCCTCTACAAGCCATTGTGGTAGAAACTCTCCCGGATCACAAAGGATCAGAATGCCTTGAAGCAGACATGAGAGTTTTGCGAAACAAGGGTTACAAATTAGCTGATCCGCTAATGACACAGACATCTCGACTGGACTTGTTGGTTGGTGCCGATTATTATTATGACTTAGTGCGGCCAGGGTACAAAAAGGAAGGTGACATAATTCTCTTACCCACTAAATTTGGCTATGCACTAAGTGGCTCCTGCCATAATGACAAGTCTAGCACCCAAGTAGAGGTAGTTACAATTGTGACGTCTACCAGCGTTGGCAGAATCGCCTCTCGTTAGCCACTAGCGCTCGCCAGGGAGATCGAAATGGGCTACAGTTATCAGAGAATGTTGTTCTTTCTTTCCTAGTGATCGCATTGTCACAGACAGTCCAGTGGTGGTCTTTGTTTTCGTCTGTGACAACGGGTTATATTTTATATCAACAGTAGTGATAATAGTACCAGCGTGTGAATGAGAAAGACTTTCAGAGCGAAGAGGTAGTGAGTGTCTGTATGTAGGGTGCATTCCTGCCTCTCGCTCGCCATTGGATGGCGTGTCTTGCTGTGTCACGTTACGCCTGCTGTCTTGTGATGTCTCGGCCCGTGATTGGCCGACCATCGCGCCTTTGCGGGCTCCTGTGTAACTTACCTCCTCCATGAGGGGCCCCAGGAGCTGTCCTCGTCAGGACAGGCTTGGCGCGCGTGCTTCTAACATCCCTTTGCATACTCTCTCCCGATCACCCCCTTTATCACTGTTTCTCTCACTCGATTCTCTCTTTCCATACTCTAACCTTTATTAACTGCACAACACTCCCCTTGGCTTCTGCATACGGTTTTCATAGCCGGCCCATTGTATTGCATGCGCCGTCCTCAGAGATATTTACATGTACTTAGAATAGGTTTGAGGGTTCTTAGTTAGTATAGGTTAAGAACTTTGTGTGTCTCCATTATTGATTTAGTGTTTCTGCTCTTTTATTTAATGCTAGACTGGAAAAAGGTAACTGTAGTCGTTGTCTCCGATGTGTGTACGGTTTGCTTATACCTACACAACTTCGACCGGTCCTGTGGTAGCCTGGGTTGTCCTTTCGGTTGCGTCCTTTGCGAGTGCAGCATTGTGTTGACTGAGGGTTTTGGCCTGTACCAGTTCCACACTTTGCTGCCTCTTTGCTTGTCTTTAGAGGGTCGCCAGGATACAACCAGATACTTGTGATCTGGATCTATCGAGAGAGCACCCTAGTCAATTAACGTAACTTAAAGGATGCAGTCTTAAGGACATCGGTAGGCTATGAGCCTGTCTTGCTCAACCCCAGTTCCTTACCTAGAGTATCCCAGCTAGACATTATTAATCGAGTAGACACTTGTTAGTACTTAATATAAGCTCTTTGATATGTGCGCATTATTATTCACAGCATTTATTAGTCTAGGTTGTTGTTGAGCCGCACAACCATAGCAGACTATTTCGTTGATGAGGAAGTACTTCTTTTAGTGTCGAGCATTGCTACCGTTGCGCATTTATAGTATTCTCGTGTCAGTTAACATTATATGTCCTATCATTTAGTGTATTCGATTTACACGTGTGGTTTCCTGCCTCCTGCCTTTATATAGTTCAAGATTAGTACGAGCATCTTATGAGCATCAGACTTTCTTCAGAAGTTTCCAGGTCTATGCTGTAGGACTATATTTCACTTTCTTCCAGATAGGAGTGAAAAATTTATTGTTGTTTAGAGTAACTGTATTGAAGCATCTTTTTATTGTATTAAATCTTGCAGTGATTTAATTGATCTTTTCATAGATTCCTTTTTATTCATTTTAACGTAACTTGCATCTTGTTTGATATCAGGCTAGACCCAGTACCGGTTAGCCTGAAGTAGAGTACATTTATGCCCAGTTAAGGATACCCCGCTATCGCAGATTAACCCTGGAGGGTATAGGTGTTTTGTTCGCCGGCATATAAGTTCGAGGGTTTGGATCTAGTGTACCGTTGTTGCATAGTGCCCTATTACTAGTTCAATCATTAAGTGCCCTTGTTTTATTCGTAGCCCCGGTCGTAACAAAGTTTGAAAGTTGCGGTCACCCCGATGGATCAATATATGTCCACGGAATCAAGTAATCCATGTTATAATGAATTAAAATGTATGTGGGAACTGGATCATCTAGGAATTTCTCCAAACGAATATTCAAAGGAAAACATGACTGCGTTGGACATATACAATGAGACAGTAACATACTCTGCACAGAATCAGAAATATGAAGTCAGACTGCCATGGAACCAACATAAAGAGAAGCTGCCTTCTAATTATGGTTTAGCAGCGGGTCACCTAAGGGGTCTGCAGAAGCGTTTCAAGCAAGAACCTGTCTATTGTAGTCACTATACCAACGTTATCCAAGATCAACTTCATCGTGATTTTATTGAAGAGGTTCCTTTCGGTGTTACTGAAAACAGTCATTATTTGGCACATCACGGGGTCACAGAGAATAGTACAACGACGCCCGTTCGTATTGTATACGACTGTTCCGCTAGCATTGGCAAAGGCAGGCCAAGTCTTAATGACTGCCTTTACACAGGGCCATCACTGGTGCCAGATCTAGCAAAAATATTGCTGCGATTCAGGGTACACAAATATGCCTGGATAAGTGACATCGAGAAAGCCTTTCTCATGTTGAGACTTCATGAAGAAGATCGTGATTACACCCGATTTCTGTGGCCAAAGGATCCCTTGGAATTCTCTTCACCCTTACTTTGCTACCGATTTAAGGTAGTATTGTTCGGGGCGACTTCCTCACAGTTTCTTCTTAATGCCACGATCTTACAGTCATTCGGAGGCTATTAAGGAAGGTTTGTACATTGACAACCTCCAGGGAACAGGCAGTGATGAAGAGACTGTCATTAGGCGTTACTGGGATGCCCAGAGAATAATGTCTCAAGCACATTTATATCTCAGAGAATGGGCTACCAATATTCCTCAACTACGTGACCTCCTGCAATTGGATGGTGTTGCTGCCAAGAATCAAGAGCGAGTGAAGACATTAGGACTCTTATGGTTACCTGACTCTGATCTGTTGACGTTCAACACTAGTCTCCCAGAGACCAATAAGGCAAGAAAGAGAGAGTGCTTAAGAGTGGCGGCGCAACTGTTCGATCCACTCGGTGTACTACTGCCCGTTACAATAAGGTCCAGAATTTTCTTACAGCAATTATGGAGACTGAAACTAGATTGGGACGATCCGCTACCTGACGACTGCACTACCGAATGGTCTACAGTTACCAAGGACCTGCACCTCTGCTGTGACTTTACTTATCTTCGGAGGACGGTATATGCTGATTCAGTTGAACTTCATGCGTTTAGTTAGGCAAGTGGTGTCGCCTATGGCACTGCAATATATTTTGTGAGCCCGGAACATAGCTGTCTGGTCATCGCTAAAGCAAAGGTCGCTCCCATTAGATCCATAACAATACCAAGACTAGAGCTAACTGCTGCTTTACTAGCCGCTAGATTAATCAAATTTGTGGAGGAAGCCTATCATAATATTGTAAAAGTCGACAAAATTGTTTTATGGTGCGACAGCCAGGTTACATTGCATTGGTTGCGTAGTATGAAGAAGCTTCCAGTGTATGTTGCAAACCGAGTTGACGAAATCAAATCCCTTCTTCCGACTGTAGAATTCCGGTACGTGTCCTCTAAAGAAAACCCTAGTGACTTACTATCTAGAGGTGTTTCAGCAAACCATCTGAAATCTTCTGCGTTTTGGTGGGAGGGGCCCATGTGGCTCCGAAACAAAGACGAGTGACCAGAAGATATATTACCAGATGACCCGACGCCCAAGGTAACTAGCCAAGTCATTGGGACCAATGATAAACAAGACACACAGTTATGGAACTGGGAAAATTATGGCAGTTATGATAAATTCATTCGGGTAGTTGCATGGACTATTCGATACAAGAATAATTTGAAGGCAAAAATTAAAGGGACGTCTCCCACAGACAGTGCCCTCCTCAGCATAAAGGAACTAAATGTAGCAGAACAGATTATAGCTCAAAGATGCCAGCAGGAATGCTTCCCAAAGGAGTACGAGATGCTGTCTGGTGACAAGGGTACTCGCAATAATTTGGTAAACCAATTATGACTTGTCATGAAAGGAGGATTAAGTGTATGTGAAGGTAGATTGAAGTTAGCGGCTCTTCCGGATTCAATGAAATATCCGATACTACTGCCTTCCAAACATCCTTTCACTACCATGCTCATCAATATGTGTCATCGTGTCTGTTGTCACTATGGAGTTAATCACGTGGTCGCATATATACGGCAGAGGTGGTGGATTCCTAAGATAAGACGAGCAGTTAAACAAGTGACCAGTAAGTGTATAACCTGTCGTAAAATACAGGGTAATACCTACGCGAAAGCAAGAGTACCTCCTCTACCAGACATCAGGACTTCTCCTAGAGATCCCTTCGAGGTCACACGGGTTGATTATACAGGAGCAATTCCTGTCCGGGGCTCACACAACAACAAGGCTTATATGCTTTTATTTACGTGCGCTACTACAAGAGCTATTCACATTGAAGTAGTTAGCAGTATGACCTGTAACAGCTTTATCCATGCGTTCCGGAGATTTTGTAGTAGGCAGGGATTTCCACAGATAATGTTAAGCGACAATGCTGCTACATTTGTGGGAGCTTCCAGACACTTGGAAGACATTCAAAGCGATCCCAGTCTTGCCGAAATCCGATGTGAATGGCGTTTTATCCCTGCACGCGCGCCTTGGTTCGGAGCTATTTGGGAGAGAGCCATAGGTACTGTGAAGACTGGGCTTAAAAAAGTACTAGGTCGTGCTCTAGTCTCCTTTGAGGAACTAACTACTGTCCTATTGGAGCTGGAGGCTACCGTGAATGATCGCCCTTTAACATATGTCTCGGGTGATCTGGAGGACCCTTGCCCTATTACTCCATCCATGCTGGTTAAAGGTCGTAGACTTCGTGACTTCCCAAAGGACCTAATTCAGCTAGATGAGCTGCAGGATCCTAGTTACGATAGTAAAGCAGCGATACACAGCAGGTACAATTACATCAATAAGTTGATCCGGGTCCTATGGAAGCGTTGGTCTAGTGAATACTTGGCATCACTACGAGAAGCCTATAAGAATAAAAGAGGCTCATCAAGCAGTGTATGGCCAAAGATAAATGACATCGTGCTTATACATGACGAGGGACCTCGTGTCCTTTGGAAACTTGGTAGGCTAGTTAGACTCTATCCCGGACGAGATGATCTGGTTAGAGTGGTCCAGATTAGAAAAAAAACTGGCCTGACCACTCGACCCATCGTCAAGTTGTATCCATTGGAACAGGAAATTGAAAGCATTTCGATCCCTCAACCGGCGGTCACTGGTGATGGTGTTAGCTCTCACGACTCCACCCCTATGTCGCCAGCGGTCGCTGGACCATCTGCCAGTAACGATCCTGTTGGAAGATTACCTCTTCGCCGAGCCGCTGTTAGCTCTTCACAGCTTTGGAGATCTAACATCACTGCGGGATTATTGTAGATAATGTATATATTGGTGGTGGGAATGTGTCGAGACTCGTAAGTAACTCGACAGTTTAGGTTAAGTTAACATACTGGAAGAGCAAGGTTATGGTCTTCGAAAGGGGTGAAGTCACAGAGTGTGAGGTGAAGCTGAACGGTCAGGCTATGGAGATCGTCAACTCTTTTAAGTATCTGGGCAGTGTGTTGAGTAAAGATGGGACTATGGATGAAGAGGTGCGGGAGAGGGTACAACAGGGGAAGAGGGTTGTAGGAACGCTAAAAGCAGTAACAAGAAATAGGGTGGTCAGTATGGAAGTGAAGAAGTCCTTGCATGACAGTGTGGTAATCCCGACACTGACTTACGGAAGCGAAGCATGGACGTTGGTTGAGAGACTCAGACCAAGAGTGAGAGCAGTGGAAATGAATTACTTAAGGAGTGCGTGCGGAGTTACATGGAGGGATAGACAGACTAATGAGGAAGTAAGAAGGAGGTGTGGTGTGGAGGTAGATGTGCTGGAATGTGTGAAAAGGAACAACTTGAGATGGTTCGGCCATATGGAACGTATGGAAAGTGAGAGAATGACTAAGAGGGTGTACGAGAGCGAGGTGGAGGGACAGAGGGGGAGAGGTAGACCGAATATGAGGTGGAAGGATGGAGTGAGGAACTACATGAACGAAGGCGGTGCTGGTTGGGGGGAGGGGCGTCGACTGACTGGGGACAGAGGTGCATGGGGGCGGTTCGTTCGTGGCCACCCCTTCGGGGATCACGGCGTCAGGCAATAGATAGATAGATAGAACATACTGGAAGTTCAAATTAGGCGCCAGTATTAGGCTAAGTTATATATCTATATTAAAGATATATACTATTTAGTATTAAGTCTTTATGGGTTTATTATCCATTATTATATCGGGTTGTCATTATAATAAATCTGGTATATCTTGTAGTTAGTTAACCTAAGACGTGCGCATGGGGGGTATGAGACACCAGACGCCTGTGTTCACGTATTTGAGCTGTTCCCAACACTAACATCGTTATTTTACCATAAATAGCATTAATACTTAGCATGAAGCCATAGCATGCCTATCTTCTGATCTGTCGAGTATTACCAATTGGGGCAGAGACAATCTTGTTACTTTCAATGCTTCCAAGATCCAATTTCTCCATCTATCTACCCATCGCAATCTTCCACAAGACTATCCCTTACTCTTCAACAATATACAAGTCTACCTTCATCTTCCCTCATTGGTGTATCTTTTTCTTCTCATGTTCCTTGGAAATATCACATTTCCACACTTGCTAAAACAGCTTCCTAAAAGTTAAGTGTGCTTAACCTAAGACGTGCGCATGGGGGGTATGAGACACCACACTCCTGTGCGCACGTATTTGAGCTGTTCCCATCACTAACATCGTTATTTTACCATAAATAGCATTAATACTTATCCATATTCGCCTATTTTAGGTTGATTATAAAGGTATTAACACCTTACGAGCGGCCTATGCGGTTTATTTATGTGTACCGCACAGCGGGGTGTTTTTAGCCAAAATAGGGCTGTTTACGTGATCATTTTCATGCCTAAATAAGACCCAGAACGTAAAACAAGTACCTATCCCTGAAAGGGCATAAACAGAGCTTTCGAATGACACCATAACGATCCTTGTATGATGGATAGTTTTCTTGCAATAACCGTGCAACGTGAGTGCAAAAAGCAGGTAATTCGGTACTTTCAGTACATAATTGAGTATGTAGCGAGTGAGAGAGGGAGGAGGGAGCTGAGATTTGTGTCAGTAGGTTCGCCGCGGTGGTCTGGAGCAGTCATACGCTCGCTAGTCTCCTGCCACCACTTGTCTCTCTCTCTCAGCCACATTACGTGCTGAAATTGCCACTCGAGTTATGTCGAGCGCCGCCACATAGTCCAGCTTTATTTAACTCGACTTATGTTGCTCGCCGCTAATTATGGGTTAACCTGTTACAGCAATAAAACAAGTGGAAACAGCGTTTGGATGGTCAAAATCGGCGATACTGGCCGGGAGTTACATAATGTATGGCTGAGGCAACCTCCCTCCCCTCCTCCCCTCCCCTTGTCTGGAGAGACACTGTTACGCAATAGTCTCTCTCTCGCTCTTTCCCACGCTTGGTAATAGTGATGACAATGCCCTGCTACCAACTCGCTAATGTTAGCACGAAAATAGACCACAGAATAAGGGAATAACAGGGAAAATAGGTGATAACTGAAGGAGGGGAGGGAAGTGGGGAAGGAGGGGATGTGGAGGAGTGATATTTGGCATGGCCCAGGGGCAAAAAAAAAAAAAAATGGGGGTGTTTTAAATGGATTTGTTTAGGCCCAGGATCTTAAGAGTCTTCCCGCAGTCGCCCGGGGAAACTCTTAAGAGTCTTCCTGCACTTGCCGGGTTAAATGACGCATAGGTAGATAAGATAACTGCGCATGCGTCATATTCGGGAACCTGAGGGTCCCTCGCTCCAAGACAAACTAGAATCGCTTTAGCTACGACCTCACCAAAATCTCCTTCTAGCCGCTCCAATACAACCACCTGTTTCCTGCTAAGTCATCCTAATTCTTATATCTTAGTGGCCACTATATCTTCTATCTATTCCTACCACTATCATTGAGCTATCTATCCCTATCAACAAATAAAAGTAAGTTAACTCCTGTGAGTTTATAGGTAAATTCCACTTTGTTTACTATCAACTTCTCACAACGACGTCCAAATTAATTAAGTCCAACCTGTGGTGGCAGGACCAAAATGGATGCTCCACGAAGGGGATTGGGCTGTTTGGAATGCCGAGGTTGAGTTGGCTTTGCCTTTAGAAACGGTGACAGCCGTCATTCAACCGACATCAACACCGAGTCCTATGTTAGAGTGGGTAAGGATCGGTGGGTACAATAAGTTAGTCAGGGTCATAGCTTGGGTGCTGCGTTATATCACCAACATAAAAGCTAAGCTACAAGGACGACTCTGCAATCTGGGTCAAAGCTTAAATGCAGAAGAAATAAAAGCAGCTGAGGTAACACTAATTAGATGGGTTCAAAGGGAATCCTTCAGTCAGGAATTAGAGTCCATAAGAAGTTCTGGTAAGAATAAAATGCCTAACATTGTGCGTCAACTAAGGCTACACCTGAAAAATTATATAATTAGATGTGAGGGACGTCTAAAGTGGTCAGGTGTAGACGACTGTGCCAACTATCCCATCCTGATGCCAGAAACTCACCATGTCACCGATCTACTGGTACAACGCACACACGAGGAAGTAATGCTCTACGGGGCCCACCACGTTATTTCTAAATTGCGTCTCAAACGGTGGATACCCAGAGTTCGACGAGTAGTCAAAAGGTGTGTAGTGTGCCGTAGACTAAAAGGAAAACCATTTACGACTGGACCTGCTCTACCCTTGCCAGAGTGCCGTGTTCATCATCTAGAACCCTTCAGAGTTACACGACTAGACTATACCGGCGCACTGAGAACTAGGGAACTGGACAAGGTTTATGTGTTGCTATTTACTTGTGCCAATTCTTTTCCGATACATTTAGAACTCTGTGACAATATGTCTTGTAAAGAGTTTATGCTGGCATTCAGGAGATTTTGTGCACGTCGTTCCTTCCCTCATTTGAATCTTAGCGACAATGCTCTCACTTTTTTTCAAGCTTCCAGGTACTTGAAAGATGTAAGCGACGATCCAACAGTTGCTGCTTACTTGGGAGAGCGGAAGTGCGAATGGAAGTTCATACCAGTCAAACCGCCGTGGTTTGGTGGATTGTGGGAACGGTGTGTAGGCATCGTGAAGTCAGGCTTGCGGGCAGTTGCTGGATGCGCCTTGTTAAAAAGGAGCGAACTAGTAACTGTGCTCACTGAAGTAGAGGGGGTTGTTAATGATCGTCCTCTCACCTATGTATATACCGACCTGCAAGAACCACTGCCACTAACACCAGCGCATTTGCTCTACGGCAAGCCGTTGACGGCATTTCCTACTGATTTGCAGTCTCAGGCAGAGTTAGAGGACCCTTCAATGTTCACCGAAACTGCGGTGTCACAACGTTACCAATATATTTCTAGGGTTATCGGTGATTTTAAAAAGAGATGGATGAATGAATACTTATTGGCACTGAGTGAGAGGACATTTAAGATTGCTGGTCATCCATCAGCACCCCCTGTAGGTGAGATACTGTTCATTCATGATGAAAATCCTAGATTGTATTGGAAGTTGGGCCGCGTAGGGGAGGTGTATGAGGGCGAAGGCTCAGTAGGGCGAGTAGCGCTGCTCAAGACAGCTACTGGGACTACAGTTCGTCCGGTCGCACGACTGTACGCTATGGAGCTTGGCTCTTCTACACATTAAGAAGCTCCACCTGATGATCTTGTATCCGAGGAGGCTAACCTAGTCGATCCACCACAACCCGATGGATCCGCCTCGGATCGGGACTAGATCCAGACGCGCAGCCCGTGGCGACGTTGATGTGGCGACACAAGATTGCTTCTGGGCAACTCTAAATAGAAGGTGGGGTTCAGGTACTGTGTTTGGGGGGGGGGGGGGGAAGTGTATCTATGATTCACGATAGTTAGTGGTACAACATACATTTTCTATTTATCATACCCTATATACAGTATGTAACAGTACAGTATGTACAGTATGTAAGCTTGACAGTAAGTATGTAAGCTTAGTAAGTTAAATAAGGCCTATTATACGAAAGTATAGTATTTATGAGTCTTTAGGAATGCATATATGACGATTATCATATATGTAGGTAGTAAGGGTAGGCAGCCCCACCCAGGGAAGTACTACCGCCAAGGTTTCGGGAGACTCAGGGAATAGCCTGAATTCCATTTTCTCTCCCAGGCCTTGGTAGCTGGATACATATCTTTCTGCCTCACACATCAGGGGTATCAGGAAAACCCTCTTTATATAACATACACATCCAACTTCACGACATTGCCTTACATCGCTATCCTCTATCCATAAAACACTACTCTTCCCACTACATATCATACATGTAACACCATACACCTTTACCAAATAAATATGGCAGTACAATTGTTAAGAGCAAACCTGGTGGTCCCTCGGATATCCACCCCCAGCAGGGTTGGGTCATTGACACTGGGCCCTCCGGTCGTCATCATGCGACTGTGTCAAGAGCATTGCAACGTCCCAAAGCTGCTCGTCGGTGCAGCTTTTTCTTTAGCAATATAAGGGGACTTCACTCTAACATCAATTCTGTACATCAATTTCTTCAAGCAGAATCCCCTACTCTCCTTTTTTTGACAGAGACTCAAGTAACATCCACATCTGACACGTCTAGATTTAATTTTCCAGGTTATCAACTGCTCCAAAAATTTCAGACCTAAAGGAGGTGTATGTTTCTTCGTAAAATCTGAAATTACCCTGGAGGAGGTTACTAGTTTCAATTGTCCCTATTTTGATTATTCTATATACAAATTAATTTCTGCTGGTAAATTTAAATACATATGTTGCATCTACCGTTCCCCAAATACTCCTCCAGAGCAAAGTCTTTTTGATTCTCTGTCCTCACAACTCAGTGTCCTCAACTTAAATGCTTCTTCTGAAATCACTGTCATAATTCCAACCTACTGGACTTATTTTTAACAACCCATTCAGAAAATTATGATGTTACAGTGAGGTCCCCGCTTGGATCTTCTGATCACTGTCTGATACAGGCCACCTGTCTATCACCTACCACACCTTCCCACTCTGAACCTGTTTTGGTGACTAAATGGCATTACGATAGGGCAGACTGGGAGGGTCTTCAAGGTTTCTTTATTGATATTCCCTGGACCTCTTTATTTTCTAATGATGCATACACCAGCTTGAGCCACATACAAAATTTTGTAAACATTGGAATGGAAACTTTTATTCCTCATCAAAACTACAGTAAAAGCTCTAATTCACTTAAATGGTTTGACCATAATTGTGCTAGAGTAACTGAACAAAAAGCAATAGCCTACAATGCATACACAAGATCAAAAACACATGCAGCCTTTAATTACTTTAGAAACACCAGAAATCATGCCAAAACTGTATTAAACCTAACTAAATCAAACTTTCTCCACAAGCAGGCAAATAAACTTCTAAATAATCCAAATGATAACAAAATATTTTGGTCTACTCTTAACTCATTCAATCCAACTTCACTACTGCTTCATCCATTCCCCCATTAAAATCTCCGACTGGCAATCTTGTAAGTGACCCACGAGGTAAAGCTAACCTTCTTGCGGATATTTTCTCCACCAACTCAACCTTAGATGAAATAAGTCAAGATGTCCCTGTACTTAATTTGAATTCGCCTGAAATTCCCTCACTTAAGATCCACACCAGACATGTCAAAACTATTTTGCAGAATCTCTCAGTAGATAAGGCTCCTGGTCCAGATGAAATTCCTCCAATAGTACTTAAGAATTGCTCCTCGGTGCTCGCTCCTGTATTGGCAACAATTTTCCGTCTGTGTACTCATACCTCATGCTTCCCAGTAAGTACCCTGGAAAGAAGCAAATATCCATCCAGTTCCTAAAAATGGTGCCTCTTCAGATCCATCAAACTACAGACCAATAGCTATAACTTCCACTCTTGGTAAAGTCTTTGAAATTATATTAAATAATCACATAATTAAGCATCTTGAGAATAATAAATTAATCAGTGATAGGCAATATGGTTTTAGACGATGTCGATCAACTGCAGACATTCTTTGCCTTCTTAGCATCAAATCAACCAAGCTACAGACCAACATGGTGAAACACATACAATAGCACTGGATATATCAAAGGCATTTGATAGAGTCTGGCATCAATCCTTATTGTAGAAGATGTCACACTACGGCCTTGCATCATTAGTTCCACTAATTTCTTCTTATCTTCATAACAGAAAATATGTGTAATGGTAGATGGCCTTTATTCTCAATTTCACTCAATAAATGCTGGTGTTCCCCAGGGATCAGTTTTGGCCCCAACTCTGTTCCTCATTCATATCAATGATCTCATATCTACCACTCATAATCCAATACATTCCTACGCAGATGACTCAACACTCCACAGTTCCTTCACATTTACCAATTCTTTCACCCAACCCGATCTTATAAATTCAAAAATAAACACTGCAATTTCTCTGAACCAGGACCTTTCTAGAATTAATGAATGGGGACAAAAGAATCTAGTTCCCTTTAATGCACAGAAAACCAAGTACATTCAATTTTCTAACCGACAGAATCTCACTGACTGCCATATATTTTGTAATGATGTAAATATTCCCACTTCCCCTAGTATTGACATTCTCGGTGTAGCATTAACTACTAACTTTAGCTGGACACATTATGTTAGAAGCATTGCTAAGAATGCCTCTAAAAAACTGGGACTCCTGTACAGAGTTCGAGAATTCTTCACTGACGAGCAGTTGGCTGTAATATATAAAAGTCATGTGCGTTCTCAGAAGGATTACTGTTCACCTCTGTGGAGTGGAAGTGGAGTGGTTGCATTGAGGCAGTTGGACAAAATTCAAAATAAAGCTATTAGATTAATCAATAACCCTGCAATCACACAGGACCTTCCTACATTATCCATACGAAGAAACGTTGCATCCCTTGCATTATTCTACAGATATTTTCACAGCAATTGTTCCGAGGAACTTGCTTCAATTGTGCCGCCTCTCCACATCTTTCCCCGTAGAACTAGGGCAGCTGAGAGCGCCCATGAATTTACACTTTCTCCTCCACAATGCAGAACTTCTGCTTATCAAAATTAATTTATCCCTAGAACTACTACTCTTTGGAATTCATTTCCCTCGAGTTGCTTTCCACAAACTTACAATCTACAAAAGTTTAAATCCAGTTGTTACAAACATTTTATGAATGGAGGATGCCTTTAGGCACATGGACCTTTTTGTTTTATCTGTGTTTTTCCTTCCTCCGTTCATTGTCTCTTTAAAAAACAAAAAAAACAAAAAACGTAATATTAAAAATGTGGTACGATATTTACCGCTAGACAATCGCTACAGACTTAGCAGTATCCGCTAGATTCGTTGCGCAAAGACGATGACGTCTCGGACGAGACGCCTCGCACTGGAGCACATTTAGACATCGTCCAAGCAACACCACCACTCTTAAGTTCGCCGCGACCCTCGTTCCGGTTGCATCACGCTCTCATCATTATAACTTCATCCAATTGACGGACAACCGACAAGCTAAGCCATATTATCATGATTTAATCTCTTCAGCATTATTTAACCTATTCCCTTTTTTGTTAAGGTGCACCCTCGTTGTCCCTTCGATGTAAACAACCAATAGTGTTCGAGAAGTAGCCACTTGCCTACCATCCATCAATACTTCTACATTACCTAACTACAATCTTTCTATAGTGATTTAATAGTGTGTTACACTCCCGGTATTTGTTATTAATTTACATTTTATATGAGCGGACCTTTTCAGTCTAGGTAGAGTAAACTCAACTTCTTTAAATCCGCCATAAATTACATAATATATATTATCGTATAGGTATTTATTTGTCTCGTATACTATTTTCATTGCAATATACTATACTTATTTACGTATAGGTCAGGAGTTCTTAACCTGGGGTCCATGGACCCATTGGGGGTCCATGGACAGGCTTCAAGGAGTCCGTGAATGGCCGCTAAAAATTTGTATTGGACGTGAAACGATCAGGTGTTTATACCGAATCGCTACAGCAGTGGTAACTGAGACTCAGACCTACTGAAGCTCACAACTAGTGAAGGAGTGTTTGTGTAAACTACTGTAAAGTAACTTAAATAATTGTTTGCTTGTATTTTCGACATAGAATCCACCAGCAAATAAATTACACAACCGTCATAATTTAGTGATAACGGAATTTTCTTCAGTCTTGCTCGAGCGGTGATAGGGAGAGCACGCCATATTGGGTCTATAAGAGGCCCTCCTGGTCCCATATAAATATTATAATAGAATATATAAGCGGTATACACATGCATAATATTATCTATTGGATTTATACATCATATATATATATATTTTCTTTTATACTTACCGCTAACTGTTTCACCCCAATGTTGCCGAAAAGCCTACCCAGCTATAGCTGCTCATCACAATATCATTCTACACTCCGCAATGTTGCATCTCTCTCACTCTACTATCGCTATTACAACAATCAGTGTTCTTCAGAGCTCCCTCAGTGCATACCCCCTTCCTAGCGAGTGCGAGGCACCCGCCTTTCATCACAGTCCCACTCTTATTCTGTCCAGCTCTCCAATGGCAAATTTTCTGTCTTTTTCTACTAACAAGTGAACTCTGGAACTCTCTCCCTCAATCAATCTTTCCTTCATCCTATGAATTAAACTGCTTTAAACTTAGTGTGTCCAGGCATTTTGACCCCAACGTCCCTTGAATTCGGCCCAGTCACTCATTCGGCTTTGGGGGAGACACTCGTTACAGGCAACCTGCCTTTTGTCTCCTTTATACATATAAATACATATGTGGAAAACAAAGAAAAATACTAATTTTGCACAGTATTTTGTCCCTAATATTTTCCATTTTGACTGCCTTCAGGAGACAGGAAATCCTATCTAAGACACTAATTTCTAAAAAAATCCGGGGAGGGCATGCCCCCGAACCCCCCTAGAGATCGCAGCTTCGATGTTCAGTCACGCTACAATGATAATGGATTGGAAAAATATAACGATGAAAAAAAAAAAAATGGGGGGGGGGGAATTGACACCCTGTGTATGAGGCAGTCAATTTTCAATACAATAAGTGTGTTCATTGCATGCAACATCTGTTTTTTTATCCCCATAGGTTTCAACAGATTCTCAAAGGGGTCCGTGATTCGAAAAAAGGTTTAAGAACCCCTGTACTATAGGTGCAACATAAATGTTACAATTATAGCCTTTCAGTCAAACAAAGCTTACATAAATATAATTTTTAACCAATGACTATAATTATGTACAATATTTTGTCCATAAAAGTAAGCAAATGGGTGACGGTTCCTGCCTATCAAACTCTCTGTGTTTGCCTTGACAACTTTGCTGTTCTTGTTATTTACGAGGCTGCCCCATTCTAAACGTTGCCAGATGATCTATTATGTTAGTAAAATAAGTTGTTAGATGGAATGTCTTCTCGGCTGTTTACTGGTTCAAGGGATTGCGGCTTTTTCATGGAATAACTACAAGCCTTCTGAATAAATCTCCAGACTACCAATATTGAAATAGTGTGTGTGTGTGTGTAAAAACTATATGTAATTTTGTTTGCATATAACCGATGTTTGTATATACATAATATGTATGCATGATATGTAGTTGTCATTAATGTGTGTGTAGACGATCTGTGATTACATTTAGTGACCAACCAATATACTGTAGTACACGTTCACTGGGCCCGCCGTCCCTCACCATTTCTCCGGTACACTCGGATGACATAGTCTTTAGAATTCGTGGACGCCCTATTTTTTCTTTATGCAATTTTATACTGTATATCTGGATTGATTTTTGCATAACATTTTGTTTTTCAATAAATAGTCATTATAGTTTTGTAGTTGATGTATATAGACAAATATATTCATAAACTTGATTCCAGATATATACTTCCATAATTAGAAATAGGTGAAGTCCACTAACATTTTTGAATGAGCTAGAGACAATGAAATCCCAGTGTTCCTTCTAGACAGAGTATACACAAATCCCAGTGTTCCTTCTAGACAGAGTATACACAAATCCCAGTGTTCCTTCTAGACAGAGTATACACAAATACCAGTGTTCCTTCTAGACAGAGTATACACAAATCCCAGTGTTCCTTCTAGACAGAGTATACACAAATACCAGTGTTCCTTCTAGACAGAGTATACACAAATACCAGTGTTCCTTCTAGACAGAGTATACACAAATCCCAGTGTTCCTTCTAGACAGAGTATACACAAATACCAGTGTTCCTTCTAGGCAGAGTATACACAAATCCCAGTGTTCCTTCTAGACAGAGTATACACAAATCCCAGTGTTCCTTCTAGACAGAGTATACACAAATCCCAGTGTTCCTTCTAGACAGAGTATACACAAATCCCAGTGTTCCTTCTAGACAGAGTATACACAAATCCCAGTGTTCCTTCTAGACAGAGTATACACAAATACCAGTGTTCCTTCTAGGCAGAGTATACACAAATCCCAGTGTTCCTTCTAGACAGAGTATACACAAATACCAGTGTTCCTTCTAGACAGAGTATACACAAATCCCAGTGTTCCTTCTAGACAGAGTATACACAAATCCCAGTGTTCCTTCTAGACAGAGTATACACAAATCCCAGTGTTCCTTCTAGACAGAGTATACACAAATCCCAGTGTTCCTTCTAGACAGAGTATACACAAATACCAGTGTTCCTTCTAGGCAGAGTATACACAAATCCCAGTGTTCCTTCTAGACAGAGTATACACAAATACCAGTGTTCCTTCTAGACAGAGTATACACAAATCCCAGTGTTCCTTCTAGACAGAGTATACACAAATCCCAGTGTTCCTTCTAGACAGAGTATACACAAATACCAGTGTTCCTTCTAGACAGAGTATACACAAATCCCAGTGTTCCTTCTAGGCAGAGTATACACAAATCCCAGTGTTCCTTCTAGAC